>CM055117.1:931254090-932454090 GCA_029206835.1 Rana muscosa
GACAATCCACAAACTTGTGGCAGGTGACGTGGCCAGGTGACGAGGCAAGTGGACAATCCACAATTTGTGCCAGGTAACGTGGCCAGGTGACGTGGCAAGTGGACAATCCACAACTTGTGCCAGGGGACGTGGCAAGTGGACAATCCACAACTTGTGGCAAGTGGACAATCCACAACTTGTGGCAAGTTACGTGGCAAGTGACACGCTAAATACAAGTACACTGCTGCTCTCTCAGCATGCTGCTACTCACTCTGGTCTCACAAAATGTCTGAAATGGTTAAATAATACTGTTTTTTGAGCTTAGGGAGGGTCTTATGATGTTTAACCAAACGCTTATAGATGCAAAACGGGCATTTCTAAACGCCGGTTTCAGCCTCTAAAAACATGCGTTCAGCAGAGTTGCACCGGCGTCTCGTGTGCATGGGGCCTAAAGAACCAAATGATACAATGTTTATAGTTATCTCCCAGCACTGACAATGTTGATAAACAATTTTTTTTTTCTTTTGACAGCTCTGAGTGAGAGAACGGCTCTGCACTTGTTACATGAATGAATTGTGAAAATGCTGGATTAAGATCATGAGGAAGATTGAATCGAGATCGCAGTTTTTTTTAAATGATTAATCATGCAGATCTACAGCTAAGGGATAGATTTTTTTCCTTACTGTGGTCTCTGTCATGGGGAGATCCGTGCCATAAATTTCTTGCCCCCACTGGGACAGGGAGCGAGGAAAAATATTTCCAAGACAATCAGACAGCGATACAAATCGGATTGGAAATTCAAATAAATCTCTAATCTTTGTACAACTAAAGCTGGACATAAAATCTCATTGAAAACACCAAAAATCCGCTGAAAGTGCCAACAGAAACTTGTTTCAAAAGTATATTAAAAAGGTGTTTGCTTTTAACATCCGATTCTGGGATGAATAGAATTTCCCACACAATTTTTACACAGGCATTCAACAGGTTACGAACAAGATAGTTTCTGTAGGTTTGTTCTTAAAGGGGAGTTCCAGCCTTATTTTATGTTTATTAAAAGTCAGCATGCACTCACCTGTTCCACTATCCAGCAACGCGCCGCCCGGAGCTCCGCTACTCTCCCCCCTTCTCCGCCGGCACCTCCATTTATAGTGTGGGCACCCGACCGTGAAAGCTTTCGGCTTCACGGCCGGGCACTCACTGCGCAGCGCTCTCTGAGTGGACAGGCGATCGCCTGCGACCCGTCACATCCCAGGTGATCACCTACAGGGAGGGGACGCCAGAAGGCGATATGATGTATCTCCTTGGCGACCCCAGGGCGGAAGGAGGAAGTGGGACAGTCTCACTGCTACTGAAGCCCCCACTCCTCCCCCCCCCCCCAAAAAAATGACATGCCAAATGTGGCTTGTAAGGGGGCGAGGAGTGGATTTAGCGGAAGTTCCAGATTTGGGTGGAACTCCGCTTTAAATTGAATTTGTATGCAAGTTGGAAGATTTCACCTCCTTTTCGGTCCCTTGGCAGTAGGATTTTGAAAATTTTGTTTTTTTGAGGAAAGAAGGATTGGTTAAAAAAAAAAAAAAAAAAAAAAGCTTCCAGTAGAGACAATTTTTTCCCCATTAGAACTCGTACAGGAGTGAATTTCCATTCCTAGAGGAAGATTTCTTCTTACTTCCTGTCTCTCCCCCCATTCATAAGTATGAGTCGATTGTAACTTGAATTTTCGTAACTCGGGGACTGCCTGTGCACTAAATTGTTCCAGAAGAGTTTTCTATTCTGCCATTTTGAATTTTCTCTTCACAAAGGTTAAAAACCAAACACTGATCTTCTCCCATTAACCATTAAAAATAAAACTATTTTTCTGTATGGACAGCTTAAAGTGTATTGTATAAATGCATACAAGCTACATGGACCGCTCAAAGCGGCTCGATTCCAGGATGCCGGGAAGATTATGCAATCGGATATTAAAAAGGTTTTAAGAGGTGTCAATGTTCCAAATGATGACCAGCTGTGAATATCTCAATGCATTGTTCTATACAGTATTTGTGGCTACTTTGACCTAGGTTGACCTATGTTCGCTAATATGAATAGTTTTAGGTACTATGTAAAGTACCCAAGAAGAATTAAAAATTAAACCCCTGATTACTTGCTATTCAAAACACATGACCTATGTTTTGGAATGTCCCTGTTCTTTCCAGTATGTGGGGCGCACCACTCGGGAGCTCAGGGTCAGAATAAACGAACACGTGGCAAATATAGCAAAGAGACCCTAGACTATTGGTATTTTATGGGATTGATAGAGCCATACAGAATTGGAGAGGAACGGATCTAAAAAAGTCAATTTCTCAGAATGAGACACATTGGTTATACCGTTTGTCCACGATGCAGCCACAGGGTCTCAATATTGATTTGGACTTAAATTGTTTTTTGACCAATGAATGAACAATTTATCATACTTATAAGAATTTTTCTATTTTTGTTTTTATTTTTTAACAATATAGTTTAATATATATATTTTTTTATATATTGTTTACATTTTTTATATTTACATATTATATTTTATTTGTATCTTTCGAGGTATAGGAGGAGCATAGTTGGTATAGTACAGAGATGAACGTTTATTTTTGTACAATAGGGCTTTCTAAAAATAAGAATTGTATTAAACTTATTAAATCCTATTTTGGTTATATAGTGATAGATTAGGTCTATCTTTATATATAACCATCAATGTTCATTTTTAATCGCCTATTATTACTAGCACTGGTGCAATCACTTTTATAGGGGTAGGCTCTACCAAGCCAAACCCAACTACCTTTCATTCTGGGATGAGGCAGTAGAAGTATACTATGCCTCACCCAGGTTGTACTAAACCACTCTACCCACCTAGGTTAGAGGCTAGTGTATACTATCTGGTTTAGTACCAATGTCGGTTATGCTTAATAATTCCGACATACTGTTGCCTCGAAACAATGTGCATAACATGTTTAGAAGTTATCTTATTTGTTGTATTAGTAATGTCATTGACATATGTTTGTATTTTATAATTAGATTTGTACTCCTTATACTACACAAGAACTGGGATTGAGGCTGTAATTGGCTTAACGCAGTTCTTCCCCTTTCCCTGTTCGACTGAAATTTACATAAATAGTCAGGGCTACGTAGCTCCGCACGCTTCCTGATGACGTGCATAACGAAACAGCTGTCGAGGCGACGTTAGTTACGTACTAACGCTCTGACGTAACTTCCGGTCCCGCTGGTTCTCCCCCTGCAGTAGGTGGAACGCACGCCGGACTACTCCATCGCTCGGATCCATCGCATCCCTCTTGCTTAAGCCATCCAGCCTCAGTGCCAGGTCTGTGGCACCACACAAGTAAGGGGGCATTTGTCTGTCTTTTTTATCATACTTTTTAAATAAAACGGGATTACACCATTGCCATTTCTCTCTCCCTTTGTGGTACGCATATCTACAATCGAGCCTCTAGGAGGTGGGGAATCTATCTACATGTTGTGACATCTCTATCCATATTGGCAAGTAGCACTTGCAACAAGCGTTTGACTCCTTTTTAATTAAATGAGTCAACTCTGTCTGGTAGGCGGCCAATCTTCCTTAAAGCACTATTGGGTGTCATTTTTAAGTTGGTGAAGGTTGTCACTAGAAACTAATCTTCGTTTGGATCACAAGATTTCAGCATACGTTTATGAACTATTCTATGGATTATTTTTGGACAATCACTGGATATTAGTTATTTGGACACTTAACTAAGATTTTTATGTGTATTGTTTAAAGACATTTCTTTGACACATATTGCAGGTGTGCCCTTTCATCAAGGCATATTGCAATCATACTTAAGCTCTGGCAAAGGAGCTGTAGCAGTCAATGTCTGACTGCACATTGTTTTGGGCAGGTGTTAATATTAATCTACGTTGTAATATAATATAGTCTATATAGGCATATTGAACCTTTTTTTCCACAGGTGATTCATGTCAGCACTGTGGGCAGCGCCCCCGCTGTACATGCACGGTGTGCACGTTTACTTTGTCTCACATTCTTTGTTTCAAAATATCACTTTGGAATACGGGGATAGCAGCTTAAATATATATATGTTAGTAACTTCAGCGCGAGAATACCTATTCACGCTCACTATGTAAAGTGCTACACACAGATACAGTATCTCACAAGAGTACACCCCTCACATTTTTGTAAATATTTTATTATATATCTTTTCATGTGACAATACTGAAGAAATTACACTTTGCTACAATGTAGTGAGTGTACAGCTTGTATAAGTGTAAATTTGCTGTCTCCTTAAAATAACTCAACACAGCCATTAATGTCTAAATGTCTAATGTCAGCCCGTCAGTGCTCAGATCATATGCCGCACACTGCATCAAGTTGGTCAGCATGGCTGTCGTCCCAGAGGGAAGCCTCTTCTAAATATGATGCACAAGGAAGCCTGAAGTCTTCTGAAGACAAGCAGACTAAGGACATGGATTACTGGAACCATGTCCTGTGGTCTGATGAGACCAAAATAAAATGATTTGGTTCAGATTGCGTCAAGCGTGTGTGGCGGCAACCAGGTAAGGAGTACAAAGACAAGTGTGTCTTGCCTACAGTCAAGCATGGTGGTGGAATTGTCATGGTCTAGGGCTGCATGAGTGCTGCCAATACTGAAGCAGAGCATGATCCCCTCCCTTTGGGACTGGGGTGCAGGGCAGTATTCCAACATAATGACCCCAAACACCTCCAAAGACCAAGGCGACCACTGTCTTGCTAAAGAAGCTGAGGGTAAAGGTGATGGGCTGGCAAAGCATGTCTCCAGACCTAAACCGTATTGAGCATCTGTGGGGCATTCTCAAACAGAAGGTGGAGGAGCGCAAGCTCTCCAACACCCACCAGCTCTGTGATGTCGTCATGGAGGAGTGAAAGAGGACTCCAGTGGCAACCTGTGAAGCGCTGGTGAACTCCATGCCCAAGAGGCTTAAGGCAGTGCTGGAAATTAATGGTGGCCACACAAAATACTGACACTTTGGACCCAATTTGTACATTTTTACATAGGGGTGTACTTTTGTTGCCAGCAGTTCAGACATTAATGGCTGTGGGTTGAGTTATTTTGAGGGGACAGCAAATTTACACTGTTCTACAAGCTGTACACTCACTATTTGTGCAAAGTGTAATTTCTTCAGTGTTGTCAGATGAAAATATATAATAAAATATTTACAAATTGTGAGGGGTGTACTTACTTTTGTGAGAAACTGTAGAACACAAGAGTTTTTACAAGCTCCATCACTTGGCACACACCTTACAAAAGGTTAATTTTGTAAGAATAAATGAAAACATTCTGGTAATTACATGTTTTCAAGCAATGAATTACTGGACTGTATTTAGATGCTTTTTTCCATTCCATCACAA
Organism: Rana muscosa; assembly: GCA_029206835.1. Classification (NCBI taxonomy): domain Eukaryota; kingdom Metazoa; phylum Chordata; class Amphibia; order Anura; family Ranidae; genus Rana; species Rana muscosa. The sequence goes on from CM055117.1 coordinate 931,259,474, forward strand.
TTAAAAATAGAGTAGACCAACAGTAACAGTAGCCAGAAGACGACTGATTCTTGGTAAATAATCCTGCAACATCACCACAATAAAATATGTAATATTACAACCAATGTACACAAATGTCAATACGCAAATGTCTCAACTTCAAGAAGGCTGTGCTCATTATACACTTGGAGCCGGTTTACACAGGGGCGTCCTGGGATCCGACTTCAACTCGCCCCAAGTCGCACGGTTTAGAAAAGTAATGGCAGTGAATGGAACCGTCTTAATGCACACTACTGCAGTCGCTCCGATTTCAGAAAAGGTTCCTGTACGACTTCAATCCGACTTCTACCCATTGATTTCAATTGAAGTTGCCTCCAAGTCGGATCCCCTGTCTTAACTGAAGCAACTTTCCAGGAAGTAAAAATTGTTTTCCAGACAAAGCCCTCCCTCCCACAGAGCTGATTATTGTTTGATTGGCCACTGGAAAGTTGCCTGTCCTGGAGGCAACTTGAAGTTGCCTTGTAAGTTGCCTGGAGTCGCGCTGTGATTCATGCTCAAGTGGTGTCCAAGTTGCCTCCCAAAGTCACGCTGGAAGTCGTGTTGCCCCTGTGTGAACCGGCTCTTAGGCTGCATGCACAGAGATGTATTAAAATACTGCCATCTCCACTGGATCTTCGACACAAACATTCAGCATAAAAAACATGCTTACTTTGGCACATAATTATGTGCCTTTATGGGTGTATGGCATTTACATGTGCATGAATAAATAGCCACTAGAATAGATTTCCGTACATATTCGCACATTTTTCATGCGTTTTACGCAGATGTGCACAAATTATGCCAATAAGTTATTTTCTGACGCCCTCTGAACATTGCTCTAAATTCTATCTAACCACCACAATGTACATGGACATATTGGCTGAAATAGAATTGCATTTTGCCTGTTTTCAATGCCCCTAACAAATCTTTTGCACCGTCATAGACATGTTGTGTCAAACTGTACAACGCCCCCAAATTTTTTTTTTTATTTCAGGTTGCAATTCAACAGAGCAGGAAATACACCAAGGGTGCCTGTTAAATGTATCAGTGCAGTGGGCTCACCCCTAAATTGCATGGGTTAAAAAAAAATTTAGCTGGAGGGAAAGGGATACAAATACTTACTTTATTCCACGCTTCTTTGGCAGCCGATGTGCCCTATACTGATGTGAATGTATAATAAATAAGTAAAGCGCTGCATAAATTGATGGTGCTATATAAATAATAATAATAATAATAATAATAATAATAATAATAATGCGCTGTCCAATACTCCTGGGATATAAGCAGGCTTGCTGTCCTCCCAGAACTACCGAGAGCTCAACTGTGGAGTTCCCAAAAGATATGAGTGCATGGTTTAAATTATTTCCAACCATCACACAAAATGTAATCGCAAAGCTCTCATACCACTCCAGTGCAAGTCTCAGCACCAAGGTGTCCGTTTATGAAACAGATCAGCCATTATCCTGATCTCTGGTGTGTTCCGGTTTATGTAGCCAAGATGAGGAGCCGAGAAAATGTTCTCGGCTTCTCATCACAGCACACAACCATTCTGTCACAAACGGCCAGTTTATGAAAGTGAGATCTAAAGATCTCACAGTGGTTACACTGAAAGATTTCCCTTCCAGATTCACCAGCACAGTAGGTAGAGAATCTGGGAAAGAAGCTGTTGTGCTTAGAGGAAGAAGGCTCATTTCTTCCTAATATCAGCACCAGTGGGTTAAAAAATGTATGTATGGTACCAGGTTTCCAAAATCATTGGAGAAAATAGGATTTTTTACTCACCGTAAAATCCTTTCTCTGAGTCCATGGACCGACACAGCTTCTCTATTGACAAAGTGGGTATCATCCGTTAATTAGGAGTGACTAGGCAGAAAACTTGTAAAAAGTGTTGCATGACACCTTCTACAGTACCGCCCAGGGGGCGGACCCTCTGGGTTTAGCCCCTCAGTCTGCATCTCGCAGATCAGTTTATCAAAAAGCAGTACAAACTTAAAAGGAGGGGTGGGTGCTGTGTCGGTCCATGGACTCAGAGAAAAGGATTTTACGGTGAGTAAAAAATCCTATTTACTCTTTCGTCCATGGACCAACACAGCTTCTCTATTGACAAAGTGGGACTTCCCAAAGCAGTGTCAGAGAAAAAACAAGGGGTGGTAAACAGCATAAAAATAAACTTCACCCCAAACACAAAACAGCACTCCTCCAATGGAGGAGTTGCAACTCTAAACAGCCGCCTGCAAAACTTTGCGGCCGAAAGAGGCAGCCGAAGATGCACCTACATCAACCTTATAGAATTTTGTGAAAGTGTGAGCGGACGACCAAGTCGCCGCTTTACATAATTGGGAAACAGACGCTTGATGTCAGAAAGCCCAAGAGGCACCTATTGCCCTGGTCGAATGCGCCGTGACCGGGAAGGGGGGCGCTTGACACTTTAAGGCGTAAGCCTGGATTACTAGCTGTCGGATCCACCTAGAGATGGTGGCCGACGAGACTGCTTGGCCCTTCTTGGGACCAGCCACCAAAATAAACAGTGAGTCTGACTTCCGGAATAGGGAAGTAGCAGATAGGTATACACTCAACGCTCGGACAATGTCCAAGGAATGCAACGCCGACTCCTTAGGATTCAAGGATGGAAGTACAATGTCTTCATTGAGATGAAAAGCCGAAACGACTTTCGGAAGAAAGTAAGGCTGCGGCCACAGCACCACCTTATCCTTGTGGAAAATCAAATAGGGAGCCTTGCAGGACAAGGCTGCCAGCTCAGAGACTCGTCTAACTGACGTAACAGCCACCAAAAAGACCACTTTCTGAGACAGTGTCAACAGGGGAATATCTCTAATATTTTCAAACGGTGCCTTCTGAAGCACCGAGAGGACCAGGTTCAAGTCCCACGGAGGTATCGGGGGATGGACCGGAGGGGCCACATGTCGAACCCCCTGCACAAATGTACTCACGAGAGAGTGAGCCGCCAGGGGTCGCTGAAAAAAAGACAGCCAGGGCAGATATCTGTCCCTTAAATCGTACTTGGGGCAAGACTTTGGTCCACCCCATGCTGTAAAAACAGCAGGATTCTGGAAACCAAATAAGTACGCGGATGCCATTTCATTTCCTCACACATGGAGATGTAGGTCTTCCAAGTGCGGAGATAAACTTTCCTAGAGGACGGTTTCCGAGCACTTCTCATAGTAGAGATTACTGAATCTAATGGGCCCCGGTCTCAGTACCTGGTTCTCAATAGCCATGCCGTTAAAGGCAGTGACCGTAAAGCAGGATGGAGTATGGGACCTTGTGATAGCAGGTCCTTCTGTAGTGGTAGGCGCCAGGGGACGTCTGCTACCAGACGTACTAGATCGGCGTACCAAGGACGCTGAGGCCAATCTGGAGTGATTAGGATCATTGGAATTCCCTCTGCCTCCACTCTGCGGAGCAGAAGAGGAAGAAGCCTTAAGGGAGGGAAGGCATAGATTACCCGATACTGACCCCACGATGCCACCAACGCGTCCGTTGCATCTGCCCATGGGTCTCTTGACCGGGCCACAAACCTCAATACCTTCCGATTGAGTCGGGAAGCCAGAAGATCTACGTCTGGTGTGCCCCATCTTTGGCAGAGGAGTTGAAACACCTCCGGGTGTAAGGACCATTCTCCCTGGTCCAGCACCTGGCGGCTCAGGTAGTCCGCCTGCCAGTATTCCACACCCGGAATGTACACAGCCGACAGTGTCGGTACGCTCCTCTCTACCCACTTCAGGATGCGAGCGACCTCCAATCCTGCAGCTGAGCTTCTTGTTCCTACTTGATGATTGACATATGCCACTGCTGTGGCTTTGTCTGACTGGACGCCCTTGCAGCCTCTGAGACCATTTGAAGAGGCACAGCCTGATCGCCCGGATTTCCAGGACATTAATCGACAGGAGGGCTTCCTCTGGGGTCCAGTGACCTTGCGCTGACTGAACACCCCAGACTCCCCTCCAACCTGTAAGGCTGGCGTCCGTCGTGATCACTATCCAGTAAACCGGAAGAAAATTACTTCCCGGCCCTTAGAGCTGGTGCTGTCAGGCACCATACCAGGGATCTCCTGACTAGGTGGCTCACTCGGATTTGATAATCCAGAGATGATGGACATCTGTTCCATCTGGACAGAACTTCCTTCTGTAATACTCGAGTGTGGTATTGAGCATATGGGACCGGCTCAAAAAGGAGGCTACCATGAGGCCTAACACTCGCATGCAAAAAACGGAGTGACGACCAATTCCTGGAAGTCAGCTGCCGTACTGCAGCCCGGAGGGTCTGCAACTTCTCCACAGGGAGGAATACCTTTGCCTCTGAGGAATCCAGAATCAACCCCAGGTACATTAGGCGTTGAGTGGGTACCAATACTGACTTTTGCGTGTTTAGTATCCAACCAGTCTCGAAGAGTCTGACAGGTAATGGACACGCTTACCTCTAATTCTGAGCTCGAAGGGGCCTTCAGTAGAAGGTCGTCCAAGTAGCCCATGGTGGCGATATCCCGCTGTCTTAGAAGTGCCAGAATCGGAGCAAGCACCTTGGTGAACATCCTGGATGCTGAGGCAAGGCCAAACAGGAGGGCCACAAACTGGTAGTGGTTCTTCCCGATAGCAAATCGCAGAAACCTCTGGTGTCTGGAGTATATGGGGACATGCAGGTATGCGTCCTTGATGTCCCAGGAGGCCAGAAAGTCCCCCGGATGGAGAGCCGTGACTACAGATCGAACCGACTCCATCCGAAATCTTTGTACCTTCACAAAGCAATTGAGGGCTCTGAGATCCAAGATTGGACGAACCCCCTCCTTCGGCACAATGAACAGATTTGAGTAAAAACCCTGACCCCGTTCCTGTTCTGGAACTGGAATAAACTACCCCGCGTTCCAGTAGACCCTGGACCGCCCCATACAGGGCCTCCCGACGGGTCAGTAGTAGCTGGAGATTGGAGGTGACGAATCTGTCCGGTGGACAAGAGAGAAATTCTATCTTGTAGCCTGAGATTACTTCGCAAACCCACCTGTCGGAGACTAGAGATGTCCACTGAGTCGCAAATTTGTGAAGACGTCCCCCCACCCGAGAGCTGGGTGGGGGCGGACCTTCATGCGGATGCAGATTTGTCCGCAGGCTTGTTGTGTCTGCGGGATCAAGGACGCTTTTGTCCTTGGGCAGGCGCCTTTTCGGCCTGGGGTCTTTTCCCTGTCGCTCTAGGGGGATGAAAAAAATGCTTGCGTGCAGTAAAGGACGGCCCTTGCCCTTGGCGTGGCCCCCTACCCTTGCTAGTTTGGGGAAGCAAAGTGCTTTTACCTCCTGTGGCATCCTTGATGATGTCATCCAGAGAAACCCCAAAAAGTCTGTCGTCCTTAAAAGGCAGATCCAACAGGGCTTTCTTGGAAGTCTGGTCTGCAGACCAGCCCTTTAGCCAGATCAGGCGGGGAATTGCTACTGCATAAACCGAAGCTTTTGATAGCAGAGGAATAGTATCCATGTCTGACTCGCAGACAAACTTAAGGCCCTGGACCAACTGGTCGGCCAAAGTTATCTCATTAGGAGGAGCATCTCACTCCTTTAACCCCTGGAGTAGCAATTTTGCCCATTCAGTAAGTGTGAGACACTAGGGCCCCCGCCAATGCAAGGGCGTACTGCCGAGCCTACCACTGAGTATAGGTAGCGAGCGAGTGCTTCAGCCTTCTTATCCACAGGGTCCTTGAAAACAGGAGCCCCTTCTACTGGAATAGTGGTAGCTCTATTAAGTCTGGACACCGGAGGGTCCACTATAGGGGGGAGAGGTCCATTTCTTCAGAAAACTCTCCTCAAAGGGGTACCCATACCGCAAACCTTTTTTGGGGCTGTAGTGGGTTCTCCCATTCCTTGTATAAGATTTTATCAAAATAAGACACACAAGGAAACACCTTAGCAGTGAGGGCAGGTTTACGAAACCCAAAAGGGGACCGGAGTCTCTGCTGCTTCTGCAGTATTTTCCAACTTTAGCGTATCCCGCACTGCAGTAATAAGGTCAGATACCAAAGCCGTCTCGCGTACTGACCTGGACTTGGAGTCATCCTCACTGTCCGATCGGTCACGGTCTGCAGTCTCTGATGCGTCAGAATCTGGGCCATGAGCCGTAGCTGGACCTGGTTCTGTCTCAGAAATATCCCCAGAAGATTGAAGGGGACGGGGGCGTTTACTACCCCCTGTATTCCCGTGTGCTGCTTCCACCCTGGCAGCAAACGCCTCTAGGATTGCCGACATAGCGTCCATAGACACCTCAGGGGCACCAGCTGCTAAATCTGGTGTTTCAGGGGAGAAGACATCTGTCTCAGATGCCATGCTGACCACACGCTGACACCCACAGGGCTCCAGGCAAGATATCAATAGGCCACCCTCCTGTGCTGCACCCAGAGGACTCACCACTCTGGACCAGTACCGCTATGCTGCCGTGTGCTGCGCCTGTGATGCTGTCCCACCGCTGCTGTGTCAGTCTGCTTCTTTTATCAGCGCTTCCTGTGTGAATTTTTCCACGCCAGTGTAATGCACCCTAGAGGCCGGAGACTTTCGCAAAATGGCCGCCAAAACGTCTCTATGGAAGATAATGTGGGCTTTAAAAAAATGTCCGTCAAGCCGAAGATAGAGGCCAAAGCCGCCGTAGACCACAAAAAGATGGCCGCCGAACGGCAATATATACAACACAGCGTGGATCATTACAAACATGGCCGCCGATCAGTCGATAGAGGCCAGTGGGTGTGGAACTACAAGAAAATGGCGCCGAAACCACAGGAAGATGGCCGCCAGGCAGTCACTAGAGGCCGAACCCGGCATGGACCACCGCAAAATGGCCGCTGACAGCATGGAGGAGGAAGCACATACAGGTAAGCAGAAATGACATTTCTTTTAAATGTTAGTTACAGCCAGCCCCGCTCCACAGGAACCCTTTTGGTGACCCCCAGCACCCAGCAACCTTTAGCTAGAAGCCCAGGGAGGAGGGAAAGGCAGGGAGAGAGGGAAGAAAGGAGCCACAACCACTTACTTGGTCTCTCCAGGAATGTCCAGCCAAATCACCCAGCCGAGGCAGGGGAGTTTACTTACCTATCCTGCATGTATTATGCTGGAAGACATTCCAAACAGATCATCGTCCGTGCACAGAAGGTGATTGTTGGCCAGGCATGCTGTGATTGGACCCAAGGGGACGATCATATGTATGCCGTGGAGCGCGACGCTCACCGGACAGGCTGCTGCAACTCGGCCGTAAGGTCAGCCGAAGCTGAGCGGTCCGAGGCAAGCCTTGGAGCGTAAGCTCACCGGCCAGGCTGCTGCAACTCGGCCGTAAGGTCAGCCGAAGCTGAGCGGTCTGATGCAGGCCCTGGAGCGTAGGCTCACCGGCCCCCCGTGGAGCGACGGGCATGTCGTGGAAAACCCAGCCCGTAGCTAGGGTCGGCACACGCTCGATGGCCGAAACTGGGGAGAATAAAAGGATCAAGGATCCAGCCTGTCACCCAGTCGACAATTGATCGAAGATCGCAGGAAACAATAAAAATATATATATTTTTCCCCCGGACCAATGGGCCCGAAGGGAGCCATGTCCTACTCCTTGCTAGACAGAAAAAAAACTGATCTGCGAGATGCAGACTGAAGGGATATACCCATAGGGTCCGCCCCCTGGGCGGTACTGTAGAAGGTGTGATGTAACACTTTTTACAAGTTTTCTGCCTAGTCACTCCTAATTAACGGATGATACCCACTTTGTCAATAGAGAAGCTGTGTCGGTCCATGGACGAAAGAGTAATTACCGTTTAACATGGGAGTCTATAGAAGGGGTGCCCGGATTTGAAAAATCAGTGCTTGTAGAGAAAGGGCTACATGTGTGCCAAGTTTGGGGTCCAGGGGACCTATGGCTGGCCGGTATCAGGGGCACAAACGCCGAGGGGGGGGGGGGGCATTTTTAGCACACAAAAAATGTGCTGAAAAACTCGGCTTATACGTACGTATATATATATATATATATATATATATATATATATATATATATACATATACATATACATACATATACACACACACACACACACACACACACACACACACACACACACACACACATATACATAGTAAATAGAGTGGCTCAATGATATTGAGGTCAGGAGACTGAGATGGCCACTCCAGAGCCTTCACTTTATTCTGCTGTAGCCAATCACAGGTCGACTTGGCCTTGTGTTTTGGATTATTGTCATGTTGGAATGTCCAAGTACGTCCCATGCGCAGCTTCCTGGCTGATGAATGTAAATGTTTCTCCAGTATTTTTTGATACCTACTGCATTCATGTTGCCATTAATTTTGACCAAATTTCCTGTGCCTTTGTAGCTCACACATCCCCAAAACATCAACGATCCACCTCTGTTTCACAGTAGGAATGGTGTACCTTTCACCATAGGCCTCGTTGGCTCCTCCAAATGTAGTGTTTATGGTTGTGGCAAAAGGGCTCAATTTTGGTCTCATCACTCCAAATGACTTTGTGCCAGAAGGTTTGAGGCTCGTCTCTGTGCTGTTTGGTATATTGTTAGCGGGATACTTTGTGGCATTTGCGTAGTAATGGCTTTCTTCTGGCGACTTGACCATGCAGCCCATCTTTCTTCAAGTGCCTCCTTATGCCACGTACACACGACCGGTTTTTAATGTCATGGGAAAAAAAATAGGATTTTTGTACTCACCGTAAAATCCGTTTCTCTGACGTCCATGGACTGACACAGCTGTACAAGCAGTATAAGAAAAGGGTGGGAGCAAATAGTAAAGGAACAACCAAAACTTCACTCCAAACCAGCAGAGCTCCTCAACGGAGGAGCTGCAACATTAAACACCAGCCAGCAACACTTTGCAGCCGAAGGAAGCATCCGAAGATGCAGCCACATCAACCTTATAGAATTTTGAAAAGGCATGACCAGGTGTCCGCCTTGCACACTTATGAAACCGACGCTTGATGTCGGAAAGCCCAGGAAGCACCAATTGCCCTGGTGGAATGCGCCATAACTGGAAAGGGAGGCGCCCTCCCCTTAATGGCATATGCCTGTAAAACAGTGTGTCTGATCCACCTAGAAATGGTGGCAGACGACACCGCTCTTCCCTGTTTCGGACCAGAGAGACAGACACAACTAGTGAGTCATAGCACGTACCACATCCAATGTGTGAAGCGCAAACCCTCTGGGATGCGATGGGTGAGGACAAGGATGGGAGGACAATGTCCACACGTAGGTGAAAAGCCGAGACCACCTTTGGCAAAAGGAAGGTCGCGGACGCAACACCGCCTTATCCTTATCGATGACCAAATAGGGCGACTTGCAGGACAAGGCCGCCAACTCAGACACCCGTCTGACAGAAGTAATGGCCACTAAGAAGGCCACCTTCGGAGACCAGGTCAAGAGGGGAATATCTCTATTATTTTCAAAGTGAGGTTCCTGGAGAACCGAGAGCACCAAATTCAAATCCCGAGGAGGGAGAGGAGGTTTAACAGGAGGGCGCACATGGCGAACCCCCTACACAAAGGTGCTAACCAAGGAATGACCCGCTAGCGGTCACTGAAAGAAGACGGCCAAGGCCGAAATCTGACCCCTAATGGTACTCAAAGCAAGCATTTGGGTCACGCCACGCTGCAAGGACCGCAGGATACTGGGGACGGAATACGTCCGTGGACGCTAGTCCAGCTCTTCGCACATAGCGATGTAAGCTTTCCAGGTACGGTGATATATCTTTCTAGCGGAAGACTTCCGTGCCCTTAACATGGTCGAAATGACCGAATCCGAGAGACCTCGGACTCTCAGCACCTGGCTTTCAATAGCTATGCCGTTAAAGCCAGAGACTGTAAAACAGGATAAAAAATAGGACCTTGAGACAGAAGGTCCTCCCTCATTGGCAACCACCAAGGAACGTCCGCGATGAGACGTACCAGATCAGCGTATCCATGACACCGAGGCCAATCCGGCTCAAAGAGGATCACCGGAATCACCTCAGCCACAACCCTGCGCAGCAGGCGAGGAAGCAGCTGCAGCGGAGGATAACAGATATCAGGTGATAATTACCCCATGGGGCCACCAACGGATCCGAGGCATCCGCCCAAGGATCCCTGGACCTGGCCACAACTCTCGAAACCTTACGATTGAGTCGAGAGGCCCTCAGGTCCACATCCGGCATGCCCCACTGCCGGCACAGAAGTTGAAAAACCTCCGGGTGTAAGGACCACTCTTCCTGGTCCAGCGTCTGGCGACTCCGATAGTCCGCCTGACAATTGTCTACGCTCGAATGTAGACGGCCGACAGAGACCACGAGGAGAGGCACAGTCTGATTACCGATCAATGTTCTGGAAATACAGGCAAACGGGCTTGGTCCGGAGTCCAAAGCCCTTGGGCTGACAGGACTCTCCAGACTCCATCCCAGCCCGTCAGGCTGGTGTTCGTCATGATCACCGTCCACTGGATGGGGAGGAACGACTTCCCGGACCGAAGAGCCTGGGGACCCCAACCACCACGCCAGGGACGCCCTGAGTGGGTGACTCATCTGGATCTGAAGATCCAAGGACAACGGGGATTTGTCCCAAGTGGACAGGATCTCTTACTGTAATGCCCGTGTGTGGTTGGGCATACGGAACAGCCTCGAACAAGGCCCCCATGAGTCCCAGGACTCTCATGCAAAAATGGGTTGACGACCATTTTCGGGACGTCAGGACCCGCACTGCAGACTGAAATGTCAATAACTTCTCCAGGGTTAGGAATGCCTATGCCTCCAAGGAGTCCAGGATCAGACCTGAGATACTCTGAATACTGAGCCGGGACCAGGACCGACTTCTGAATGTTCAGGAGCCACCCGAAGTCCCTAAGGGTCTGACTGACGATAGTCACACTTCTTATAATTCTGAGCCATTGTCTGCTCTTAGAAGATCGTCCAGATAGCCCACGATAGCAATGCCTCGCTGTCTCAGCAAAGCTAGAACCGGAGCAAGCACCTTGGTAAACACCTTTGGTGCCGAGGCTAGGCCGAAGGGAAGAGCCACAAATTGATAGTGGACTTCGCCGATCGCAAGCGCAGAAACTACTGGTGACTTGCACAGATCGGAAAATGCAAGTAGGTGTCCTTGATGTCCAAGGACGCCAGAAAATCCCCTTGATGGAGTGTAGCGAACACCGTGCGAATGGATTCCATGCGGAACTTTTGCACCATCACCAAGGCATTCATTCAGGCCTTGAGGCCCAGAATTGGCCGAACCCCGTCCCTTTTTTGGGACAACAGATTCGAGTAGAAACCCTGAAACCTCTCCTGTGACGGAACCGGCACAATCACTCCGGACCTGATCAATCCTGTATGGCCCCTAAGAGGGCCGCCCGACGGGCAGGAAGGAGAGGGAGAATTGAGGGAAAGAATCTGTCTGGAGGCCAGGAACAGAACTCTATCCTGTATCCTGAGGTGACTACCTCGCACACTCACCGGTCGGAGACCCGGGAGGTCCACCGAACCATGAATCTGCAAGTACGTCCCCCCACCCCAGAGTCGGGCAGGGGCAAGACTTCATGCGGCGGCGGCTTGGGAGCTTGCTTGGTAGGCTTACGCACCCAGGGACGCTTATGTCCCCCAGCCGCACTTTTCTCAGTCTGGGCGGGCTTACCCGTGGATTCTGACCGACGAAAAAACTCCTTCGTTCATTGCCGGAAATGAAGGTGGGGTTCTTTTTCCTTAACAGACTGAGGAAGGAAGGTGCTCTTACCCCCTGTGACATCCACAATAATGTCATCCAGGGCGGCCCCAAACAGTCTACCGCCCACCGCCCTTAAAGGGCAAGTCAGCCAGGAGCTATTTGGAAGCTAGGTGGGCCGGCCAGCATGTCAGCCAGATAAGGCGACGCAGCACCACAGCAGAGATAGAGGCCTCAGATATTAAAGGGACCGCATCCAGAGACTAAACCCTGCGCAATTTGGTGAGCCAGGGAAATGGTCTCAGGAGGGAGATTATGCTCCTGTACTGTCTGGTGCAAAATATTTGTCCATCCTGTGAGTGCCTTGAGACACAAGTGTCGCCGCCACTATAGGGCGTAAGGCAGACCCCAATAAGGTAAACATAGTTCTACTCACCACTTCTGACCTCCTGTCAGTGGGATCCTTAAATGCAGGAGTCCCTTCCATTGGGAGCATGGTAGCCTTATTTAAACGGGCGACCGGGGGGTCGACCACTGGGGGGAGAGCCCACTTCTTAACCAGGTCCTCCTCAAAGGGGTACCTCATGGCTAGGCGCCGCGGGACCGTCAAAGTCTTCTGTGGCTTATCCCAGACTTGGTCAATGAATGTATCAAAAAAAGGCACATATGGAAAAACCTTTTTTAAATAAACTGCTTTAAAGGAACCAAAGGAGACAGCTTCCACCTGAGGTTCCTCAGCCTCAACATTCAGCTTGAGAGTGTCCCTCACAGCATCAATGAGTTCACTTACAAGCACCCTGTCAGTTATTCAGAACTGGGGTCTTCCTCACAAGGAATATCCTGTTCAAAAACATGAAAATCCTCAGAGCTATGGTCCTGAGCAGCAGTAGCTAGGCCCATATCCGAGACAGAGCACTCCCCTACAGGAGAACGTGTGGGGAGGGGGCGCTTTACAGGTCCCTTGCGCTCTCACACCGCTTCCATCCTGACAAGGATGATTCCAGGACTGCCAACAACTAGTCGCTAGGGACCGCAGGTGCAGGAGCACTGCCAGTTGCCTCAGACAAGTGTGGAGAAGCAGGTGAACTAGACTCCATACTGCCACCCTTTAGACACTATTATAGTGAATAACACAGTCCACCCATTGGCTACGCTGAAGCTGAGGAGGGGATACCCGGAGGACTCGCCAACCCTTGTAAGGACTGCTCAGTTCCGCTGTACGAAACCGCGCTGCAGTGCGAGTGAAGCCTGAGGAGAGTGTGAGGAGGAGCTTGTGAGGAGATTGTGAGATTTGTGACGCAGCAGCGCCGATAGAGGCCGAAACCAAAAGTAAAAGCGACGCGGCTTCAAGAAAATGGCCGCCGGCCGCATGTATTACTGCGCCATTGATCCACGGCAAGATGGCCACCGAGCGCGGTTTTTAAAATCACCTCAGAGCGCTAATGGCGCACACAGTAAAGTAAAACACCCACACACCAGAACACTGCTTCCTCTCCCAGGGTCCACTAAAACAAACAGACACGGGCACCCCCAGCCAGGCCATAGTGACCCCCAAACACCCCCACACAGCACAGCACCAGTACAGGGTGCAGAGAGCAGCATAACAGGGGGGGAGACAGGGAGAAACCCCCCATATAAAAGAAACACAGCCAGTATGTACTCACCTGCAGCAGGAGAGACTACTTACCCGTCCCAGAGGGACCCACTGGCTTGTTTCAGACAGACCTATCACAGAGTAGTACTGCGTAGCTGTCGGCCCAGTCCACCGCGAAAGATACAGACAGGTACTGTTCAATCTTGAGAGGACCGCGGGAGCATAAAAGCCACCCAGCCACCCCTGGAGTCCTGGGGCATGTCGTGAACTGAGTCTCACGCACACAAGGCGAGGATCAGCACGCTCGATGGTCGGACAGGGAAGATTACGAGGATACCAGTGTACCCAACCTGTTGCCCAGCCGACAGTTGATTGAGGGTCTCAAAAATAAAATAAAATTCCCAAAGGAATAAAATTTAAAAATAAAATCTTCCAGGAGACTGGCTCCTGAGAGAGCCACGTCTTCTCCTTCTGCTAGGCAGAAAAAAACTGAGGCTGCAGGTAGGAGGGTTATGTCCGGAGGGACCGCCCCCCTGGATGGGACTGTTCAGCTCTGGTTTTGTTCTAGAACGTATGTGTCCAACATCTAACATTCTGCCTAGATCTTCTCCTGCGAGCAGGGACATATACCACACGTTTACAGTATTAGAGCTGTGTCAGTCCATGGACAATAAGAGAAAACAAAGTTTTTCCTCGACGAGATTCTTCTCAAGCCTGCCTTGCATACACACTAGGGCTGCAACCAACGATTATTTTTATAAATTGATTAGTTGGCCGATTATTGTTTCGATTAATAACCGTAAAAAAAAAAAAAAAGGGGTAATTTTGCTGCGATTTGCATTTTTACATTTTTTTTGGCCAATTTGTTGTTGGGCAGATTAAAAAACACAAATTTATGCAAAAACACATTACATGCTTTTCTGCTGCCTCTCTATTGACGTATATTGAACCAAAAAAACAAAAAAGCACCGTTTTGCATTAAAAAAAGTCCTTGCCCTTTCCAAATACACAGCAGCTAAAAAAAATCATGGATGTGAACTTGTCCCATAGGAAACCATGTAAATGAACTGTAGTGTGTTTCTGCATAAAGCACCAAAAAAACACAGAGGTGTGAACTAGGCCTGAGATGTTTAGTAACATAATTGGGTTAAAAAAACTAAAATTAGTACAAAAAGAGCAAATAATCACTGTAAGGGGTTCATTTTTTACTGTGGGACAGTGAAAGTAATATTTATAGTAGCGATTTGCTCTTTTTCTACTATAAAGGGCTAATTTTAGTTTTTTTTAACCCCATTATGTTACTGGGCGATTAATCGATTATGAAAATAGTAATCGATTACTATTTTCATAATCGATTAGTTGTCGATTAAATGATTAGTTGTTTCGGCCCTAATACACACTATCGTGAAAAAAAAGGCTCGAGCAAAGCGCGGTGACATATAACACATACGACAGCATTATAAAAAGGGGAAGTTCCATTCGGATGGCGCCACCCTTTGGGCTGCTTTTGCTGATTTCGTGTTACCGCGTGTTAGTACACGCTTGGTGTTAGCCGATTCGCGCTTTTCAGTCCGTTACAGCATGATGAATGTGCCATCTCCATTACGAACGCTAGTTTTACCAGAACAAGCGCTCCCATCTCATAACTTGCTTCTGAGCATGCGCGTTTTTTTCCCGTCATTAAAGCGTACACACGGCCATTTTTCACGACGTGAAAAACAACGAGAATAAATAGAGCATGTACTAAATTTGTAATGTCCATTTTTCACGTTGAGAAAAATGCTCTGGAGCCTACACACGATCGTTTTTAATGACCAATCTAAAAAATGGCATTTTTCTCGTCATGAAAAATGGTCGTGTGTACGCGGCATTATTGTGCATCTTGAAACAGCCACACCACATGCTTTCAGAGTCCTGTATTTCACCTGAAGTTATTTGTGGGTTTTTCTTTGCATCTCGAACAATTTTCCTGGCAGTTGTAGATAAAATTTTAGTAGGTCTACCCGACTGTGGTTTCGTTTCAACAGAACCCCTCATTTTCCACTTCTTGATTAGAGTTTGAACACTAGATGCAAAGTTCAAACTGTGGATCAGAAATAAAAAGAACATCAAAAGCGGCGCTTCTGTCAGTGATGACACACTGGCTGATTCAGTACATGTACACCTACATATACACAATTAGTAAAACATAAGGATAGATATATGCTGGTGAGAAAAAGGTCTCTTAATAGGCACAAGTGGCGTTTGAGATTAGCTGCTGGTGTGTGCACCTTCCACCCAATAGCCCATCCACCGCATGCTCAACAGACCCCCGCTGGGGTTTAAACTCACCAGACCAAGGAGATAAAAATGCCTTTATCGATATCCTGCCATGTAGTCAGTCAGCTCCTCTCATGAAATCCACCGATATTTATAAACATCCGGGGTCAGAAAGAGAGAGACTCCACATAGTCCAATTCCGTTTCAACAGTTTTATTCAATGATTAAAAGCAATCCATAAAAGTTCAATGTTTCCAGACTACTGCGATAATTCCAGGTGACTAAACTTGGCTTAATGTCGTGGTTTTAAATGACATTCAGATAGGTTGCTAATACCCAGAGTGGAAAAGAAACTAGATGCGTTTGAATGCGGGTCACATAGATCCCGGCGTCCTACACTTCCTCCTTCCGGTTCTCTTCCTGCGTATCTGGAACGCACAGCATCGATGACGCAATTCCGATGACGCAATTTTTAGGCTAATCATAGTAAACCACATAGTAATTCTCACTAGCTTTCCACATGCAGCCAGAGAAATAATAATAATACTTGTACATATAACAGAAAAAAGACACATGTACATAAACCAGGAAATATATGTATACATAAAGGTCAGAAGATAATAATGACAGAACTCTACTAACTATATATATAAAGTAATATTGCAACAAAGATTCTAACTTATATTACACTCTCTAAGACCCTATCCGCCTGATCTTAGGAGCTACATCCGGAGATAAATCTAGATTATAAAAAGGGATCATAATTCCTTATATAGATAAATAAAATAAAATTATACTGAAAAAAAAACACATAATATGCTGTATTAAAAATATGTACGGTATATTTAAGACAAAAAGGAGACTTTTTCGAAGGGGCACCCCACAGGTTAGGGCCAGGGCCGGACATAATACTGTATAAAAAAAAAAAAAAAAGGAGGGTCAGACCCACTATTAATGTATAGGAATATACCAAAGAAATGGGCCAGACTAAAAATCACTAATAAAACAGTTCATGTCTAGCTCAATGTTTAATCCTTTGGGGCTGAGGGTATCCACCAAATATATCCATCTGGTTTCTTGCTTAGAGAGCTCCCACACCAAATTGGAACCCCTCCATGCCGGTTTGATGTGATCTATACCCCAAAATTTGAGACCTGCGGGGTTTTGATCATGGAACAGTTTCAAATGAAGGGACACATTGTGGTCCTTAAAACCAATGAAAATGTTATGCGCATGTTCTGTGATTCTTATCTTTAACAAACGTTTTGTTCTTCCTATGTAGGTTAGCCCACAAGGACATTGCAAGACATACACTACATGAGATGTATTACATGTAATGAATTGCTTGATGGTAAATTCCCTATTGTTTGAAGTAGATACAAACTTATCCACTCCCCTCAGGGGTCTAGAGACCTCCCTGCATGCCTTACATCTTCTGCACGCATAGAATCCATCTTGATCCCAAAAAGATGGGACTCTACTAGGGGGATCTATTACCCTTTTTCACAATTCGGTTCCCAAAGCTACTGTAGGTGCTTTTCGATAGATAAATTTAGGTTTAATAGGAAGTTTTTCTTTCTACGTTTTATCCAAACAGAGCACATGCCAATGTGTATGGAAGATATTCTCCACCTCTCTGAACTGTGAATTAAAAGGAGGACATGAACCTCCATTCATCATGGTCCATATTCTGTGTCTCAATCACTTTATCCATCAGACACAGTTCTCGAGGTAGAGCTCTAACCTCCTCTACTATAGTATCAAGTTGTTGAACTCTGTACCCCTTTTTAACAAATTTGTTCTTTAAGACCACAGATTGTCGGTCAAAGTCTTCCAACGTGGAACAATTCCCATTAACCCTCATTATTTGGCCCTTGGGCACAGTCTTCAACCACAAAGGGTGATGGCCACTATGTGTGGGTAAGAAGCTATTCCTATCTGTGTTTTTAAAGAAGACTTGTCTGCAACCTATCTTCAACTCTGAAGATGTTGACATCCAAAAAGTTGATTTGCCCTTTGCTCCACTGACTGGTCAATTTTATATTTTGGGTGTTATTCAGAGGTTTCAAAAATTCTATAAGGGAGGGCTCGGGCCCTGCCCATATGAAACAAGAGGTCATCAATAGAACGCCTATAAAATAGGAGCTCCTCCGTCCTATTTTGAAAAACCTCCTTGTCCTCCCACTCTCCCATAAATAGGTTAGCGATACTGGGCGTAAATTTAGCGCCCATTGCCACTCCCCTCTTCTGTGTATAAAAACGATCACCAAATCAAAAATAGTTATGCGATTGACTTTTGTCTAACGCATTTCTTAAAAAAATCTTTGGGTAAAAGGTAGATCCTCTCTTTTACTAAGAGCCCAATTAAGTGCCAGCAGTGCATCTTCATGTTGGATTATAGTGTACAAACTGGTAACATCAGCTGTAACCAGATACACCTCCTCCATTCCTGCAAGTCTGATTTCTTGTAATGCCTGCAACAGGTTTTTTGTGTCTTTTAAGTAGGCTTTCGTAATCACCACACTCTTTTGCAGGAAGGTATCTAAATATTGTCCTAACCTCGATGATACAGACCCTAGGCCTAGGGGGGGGATTTTTTGAGTATGAACTTTAGGGAGGGTATAGATGGTTGGGATTCGACTGCTACTTGGTGTAAGATTTTTTTTTTTCTTTAACCACTTCAATACCGGGCTTTTTTTACCACATCAATACCGGGCCGATTCTGGCACTTCTCTCCTAAATGTACAAATCATCATTCTTTTGCTAGAAAATTACTCAGAACCCTCAAACATTATATTTTTTTTTTAGCAGACACCCTAGGGAATAAAATGACGGTCATTGCAACTTTTTTTCCTGCACTGTATTTGCGCAAGAATTTTTCAAACACCTTTTTTTGGGGGAAAAAAATGGTTTCATGATTTAAAAAATAACAAAAAACAGTAAAGTTAGCCCAATTTTGGGAAAATATGAAAGATGTTATGCCGAGTAAATAGATACCCAACATGTCACACTTTAAAATTGCGCACACTCATGGAATGGCGACAAACTTTGGTACTTAAAAATCTCCATAGGCGACGCTTTAATTTTTTTTACAGGTTACCAGGTTAGAGTTACAGAGAAGGTCTAGTGCACGAGGCGATACCTCACATATGTGGTTTGAACGGCGTTTACATATGTGGGCGGGACTTGCGTGTGCGTTCGCTTCTGATCGCGAGCTACAGGTGCGTTTTTATTTATTTTTTATTTTACTTATTTTATTATTTTTTAACACCTAATTTAACTTTTTTTTTTTTTTTTATCAATTTATTCCTATTACAAGGAATGTAAACATCCCTTGTAATAGGAATGTGTGTGACAGGTCCTCTTTATTGAGAGATGCGGGGTCAATAAGACCCCACATCTCTCCTCCAGGCTGGAAAGCATGAGATCAGCGAATTTTTTCTCACTGATCTCATACTTACTAGCCGCAATGGCGGCTTTGTTTACATCGGAGGACCCGGGCATGACGTCATCACATCGCGCCTGGGCCTCCGACGATCATAGAGATGACTGGTGACCATCCGGTCACCAGTCATCTCTATGCTCGTCACGTGACCCACCACCGGCGCCGGACGATTCTCTCCGGGTCCCCTATGGCACGGGAGAGCCCGGAGAGAGTCTCGGTACTCCTCACCTGGTTGTCACCACCACACACGCTTGACACCATCTGAATAAAAATAGGATTTTTTACTCACCGTAAAATCCTTTTCTCTGAGTCCATGGACCGACACAGCTTCTCTATTGACAAAGTGGGTATTATCCGTTAATTAGGAGTGACTAGGCAGAAAAACTTGTAAAAAGTGTTGCATCACACCTTCTACAGTACCGCCCAGGGGGCGGACCCTCTGGGTATACCCTCTCAGTCTGCACATCGCAGATCAGTTCGTCAAAAAGCAGTACAAACTTAAAAGGAGGGGTGGGTGCTGTGTCGGTCCATGGACTCAAAGAAAAGGATTTTACGGTGAGTAAAAAATCCTATTTACTCTTTCATCCATGGACCGACACAGCTTCTCTATTGACAAAGTGGGACGTCCCAAAGCAGTGTCAGAGAAAAAACGAGGGGTGGTAACAGCATAAAAACAAACTTTACCCCAAAACACAAAACAGCACTCCTCCAACGGAGGAGTTGCAACTCTAAACAGCCGCCTGCAAAACCTTGCGGCCGAAAGAGGCATCCGAAGATGCACCTACATCAACTTTGTAGAATTTTGTGAAAGTGTGAGCGGACGACCAAGTCGCCGCTTTACATAGTTGGGAAACAGACGCTTGATGTCGGAAAGCCCAAGAGGCACCTATTGCCCTGGTCGAATGCGCCGTGACAGGAAAGGGGGGCGCCTGACCCTTTAAGGCGTAAGCCTGGATTACTCTCTGTCGGATCCACCTAGAGATGGTGGCCGATGAGACTGCTTGGCCCTTCTTGGGACCAGCCACCGAAACAAACAGTGAGTCTGACTTCTGGAACAGGGAAGTAGCAGATATGTATACTCTCAAAGCTCGGACAACGTCCAAGGAATGCAACGCCGACTCCTTAGGATTCGACGGCTGAGGACACAAGGATGGAAGTACAATGTCTTCGTTGAGATGAAAAGCCGAAACGACTTTCGGAAGAAAGGAAGGCTGCGGCCGCAGCACCACCTTATCCTTGTGGAAAATCAAATAGGGAGCCTTGCAGGACAGGGCTGCCAGCTCAGAGACTCGTCTAACTGACGTAACAGCCACCAAAAAGACCACCTTCTGAGAAAGTGTCAACAGGGGAATATCTCTAATATTCTCAAACGGTGCCTTCTGAAGCACCGAGAGGACCAGGTTCAAGTCCCATGGAGGTAACGGGGGGCGGACCGGAGGGGCCACATGTCGAACCCCCTGCACAAATGTACTCACGAGAGAGTCGCCAGGGGTCGCTGAAAAAAGACAGCCAGGGCAGATATCTGTCCCTTAATCGTACTTAGGGCAAGCCTTTGGTCTACCCCATGCTGTAAAAACAGCAGGATTCTGGAAACCAAATAGGTACGCGGATGCCATTTCATTTCCTCACACATGGAGATGTAGGCCCTCCAAGTGCGGTGATAGACCTTCCTAGAGGACGGTTTCCGAGCACTTCTCATAGTAGAGATTACTGAGTCTGACAGGCCCCGATCTCTCAGTACCTGGTTCTCAACAGCCATGCCGTTAAAGCCAATGACTGTAAAGCAGGATGGAATATGGGACCTTGCGATAGCAGGTCCTTCCGTAGTGGTAGGCGCCAGGGGACGTCTGCTACCAGACGTACTAGATCGGCGTACCAAGGACGCTGAGGCCAATCTGGAGCGATTAGGATCATTGGAATTCCCTCTGCCTCCACTCTGCGGAGCAGAAGAGGAAGAAGCCTTAAGGGAGGGAAGGCATAGATTAGCCGATACTGACCCCACGATGCTACCAACGCGTCCGTTGCGTCTGCCCATGGGTCTCTTGACCGGGCCACAAACCTCAATACCTTCCGATTGAGTCGGGAAGCCAGAAGATCTACGTCTGGTGTGCCCCATCTTTGGCAGAGGAGTTGGAACACCTCCGGGTGTAAGGACCATTCTCCCTGGTCCAGCATCTGGTGGCTCAGGTAGTCCGCCTGCCAGTTTTCCACACCCGGAATGTACACGGCCGACAGTGCTGGTACGCTCCTCTCTGCCCACTTCAGGATGCGAGCGATCTCCGATGCTGCAGCTGAGCTTCTTGTTCCTCCTTGATGATTGACATATGCCACTGCTGTGGCGTTGTCTGACTGGATCCTGACTGGACGCCCTTGCAGTCTCTGAGACCATTTGAAGAGGCACAGCTTGATCGCCCGGATCTCCAGGACATTGATCGGCAGGAGGGCTTCCTCTGGGGTCCAGCAACCTTGCGCCGACTGGACACCCCAGACTCCCCGCCAACCTGTAAGGCTGGCGTCCGTCGTGATCACTATCCAGTAAACCGGAAGAAATGACTTCCCGGCCATTAGAGCCGGTGCTGTCAGCCACCATACCAGGGATCTCCTGACTAGGTGGCTCACTCGGATTTGATAATCCAGAGATGAAGGGCATCTGTTCCATCTGGACAGAACTTCCTTCTGTAACACTCGAGTGTGGTATTGAGCATATGGGACCGCCTCGAAGGAGGCTACAATGAGGCCCAACACTCGCATGCAAAAACGGAGTGACGACCAATTCCTGGAAGTCAGCTGTCGTACTGCAGCCCGGAGGGTCTGCAACTTCTCCACAGGGAGGAATACCTTTGCCTCTGAGGAATCCAGAATGAACCCCAGGTACACTAGGCGTTGAGTGGGCACCAATACTGACTTTTGCGTGTTTAGTATCCAACCACAGTCTCGAAGATTCTGACAGGAAATGGACACGCTTACCTCTAATTCTGAGCTTGAAGGGGCCTTCAGCAGAAGGTCGTCCAAGTAACCTGTGATAGCGATACCCCGCTGTCTTAGAAGTGCCAGAATCGGAGCGAGCACCTTGGTGAACGTCCTGGGTGCTGAGGCAAGGCCAAACGGGAGGGCCACAAACTGGTAGTGGTTCTTCCCGATAGCAAATCGCAGAAACCTCTGGTGTCTGGAGTATATGGGGACATGCAGGTATGCGTCCTTGATGTCCAAGGAGGCCAGAAAGTCCCCCGGATGGAGAGCCGTGACTACGGATCGAACCGACTCCATCCAAAATCTTTGTACCTTCACAAAGCAATTGAGGGCTCTGAGATCCAAGATTGGACGAACCCCCTCCTTCTTTGGCACAATGAACAGATTTGAGTAAAAACCCTGACCCCGCTCCTGTTCTGGAACTGGAATAACTACCCCGCGTTCCAGTAGACCCTGGACCGCCCCATACAGGGCCTCCCGACGGGTCGGTAGTAGCTGGAGATTGGAGGTGATGAATCTGTCTGGAGGACAAGAGAGAAATTCTATCTTGTAGCCTGAGGAGATTACTTCGCAAACCCACCTGTCGGAGACTAGAGCAGTCCACTGAGTCGCGAATTTGCGAAGACGTCCCCCCACCCGAGAGCTGGGTGGGGGCGGACCTTCATGTGGACGCAGATTTGTCTGCAGGCTTGTTGGGTCTGCGGGACCAAGAACGCTTTTGTCCTTGGGCAGGCGCTTTATCGGCCTGGGGTCTTTTCCCTGTCACCTTAAGGGGGCGAAAAAAACGCTTACGTGCAGTAAAGGAGGGCCCTTGCCCTTGGCGTGGTCCCCTACCCTTGCTAGTTTGGGGAAGCAAAGTGCTTTTACCTCCTGTGGCATCCTTGATGATGTCATCCAGAGAAGCCCCAAAAAGTCTGTCGCCCTTAAAAGGCAGATCCAATAGGGCTTTCTTGGAAGTTTGGTCCGCAGACCAGCCCTTTAGCCAGATCAGGCGGCGTATTGCTACTGCATAAACCGAAGCTCTTGACAGCAGGGGAATAGTATCCATGTCTGACTCGCAGACAAACTTAAGGCCCTGGACCAACTGGTCGGCCAAAGTTATCTCATTAGGAGGAGCATCTCGCTCCTTTAACCCCTGTAGTAGCAATTTTGCCCATTCAGTAAGTGTCTGAGACACTAGGGCCCCCGCCAATGCCGGGCGTACTGCCGAGCCTACCACTGAGTATAGGTAGCGAGCGAGTGCTTCAGCTTTCTTATCCACAGGGTCCTTGAAAACAGGAGCCCCTTCTACTGGAATAGTGGTGGCTCTATTAAGTCTGGACACCGAAGGGTCCACTATAGGGGGAGAGGTCCATATCTTCAGAAAACTCTCCTCAAAGGGGTACCGTACTGCAAACCTCTTTGGGGCTGTAAAGACCCTCAGTGGGTTCTCCCATTCCTTGTATAAGAGTTTGTCAAAATAAGACACACAAGGGAACACCTTAGCAGTGCGGGCAGGTTTACGAAACCCAAAGGGGACTGGAGTATCTGCTACTTCTTCAGTCCTTTCCAACTTTAGCGTATCCCGCACTGCAGTAATAAGGTCAGATACCAAAGCCGTCTCGCGTACTGACCTGGACTTGGAGTCCTCCTCACTGTCCGATCGGTCACGGTCTGCAGTCTCTGATCCATCAGAATCTGGGCCATGAGCCGTAGCTGGACCTGGTTCTGCATCAGAAATATCCCCAGAAGATTGCAGGGGACGGGGGCGTTTATTACCCCCTGTATTCCCGTGTGCTGCTTCCACCCTGGCAGCAAACGCCTCTAGGATTGCCGACATAGCGTCCATAGACACCTCAGGGACACCAGCTGCTAAATCTGGTGTTTCAGGGGAGAAGACATCTGGCTCAGATGCCATGCTGACCACACGCTGACACTCACAGGGCTCCAGGCAAGATATCAATAGGCCACCCTCCTGCGCTGCAGAGATGCTGGGTTACCCAGAGGACTCACCACCCTGGATAGGTACTGCTATGCTGCGCCTGTGATGCTGTCCCCTTGCTGCTGTGTCAGTCTGCTTCTTTTATCAGCACTTCCTGTGTGAATTTTCGCGCCAGTGTAATGCACCCTAGAGGCCGGAGGCTCTCGCAAAATGGTTGCCAAAAACGTCTGTATGGAAGATAATGTGGGCTCTAAGAA
Organism: Rana muscosa; assembly: GCA_029206835.1. Classification (NCBI taxonomy): domain Eukaryota; kingdom Metazoa; phylum Chordata; class Amphibia; order Anura; family Ranidae; genus Rana; species Rana muscosa. The sequence continues at coordinate 931,283,605 of CM055117.1, forward strand.
AATGGCCGCCGACAGAAGATAGAGGTCAGGCAGCCATAGCCCACAAAAAGATGGCCGCCGAACGGCAATATCTGCATACAGGGTGGACAAACATGGCCGCCGATCACCTGATAGGGGCCAGTGGGTGTGGCTGAACCACAGGAAGATGGCCGCCAGGCAGTTACAAGAGGCCAAACTTGGCATGGACCACCTCAAAATGGCCGCCGACAGCATGGAGACACAGAAACACAGGTAAGCAAAAATGACATTTCTTTTAAATGTTAGTTACAGCCAGCCCCGCTCCAGTGGGACCCCCTAGGTGACCCCCAGCACCCAGCAACCTTTAGCTAGAAGCCCAGGGAGGAGGGAAAGGCAGGGAGAGAGGGAAGAAAGGGGCCACAACCACTTACTTGATCTCTCCAGGAATGTCCAGCTAAATCACCCAGCCGAGGCAGGGGAGTTTTACTTACCTATCCTGCATGTATTCTGCTGGAAGACATTCCAAACAGATCATCGTCCGCGCACGGAAGGTGACTGTTGGCCAGGCATGCTGTGATTGGACCCAGAAGGGACGATCATATGTATGCCCTGGAGCATGACGCTCACCGGACAGGCTGCTGCGACTCGGCCGTAAGGTCAGCCGAAGCTGAGCGGTCCGATGCAAGCCTTGGAGCGTAAGCTCACCGGCCAGGCTGCTGCGACTCGGCCGTAAGGTCAGCCGAAGCTGAGCGGTCCGATGCAGGCCCTGGAGCGTAGGCTCACCGGCCACCCGTGGAGCGACGGGCATGTCGTGGAAAACCCAGCGCGTAGCTAGGGTCGGCACACGCTCGATGGCCGAAATTGGGGAGACTACAAGGATCGAGGATCCAGCCTGTCACCCAGTCGGCAGTTGATCGAAGATCGCAGGAAACAACAAATGTAGCAAAAAAAAAAAAAATATATATATATATATATAATATCTTTTTTCCCCGGACCAATGGGCCCGAAGGGAGCCATGTCCTACTCCTTGCTAGACAGAAAAAAACTGATCTGCGATGTGCAGACTGAGAGGGTATACCCTGAGGGTCTGCCCCCTGGGCGGTACTGTAGAAGGTGTGATGCAACACTTTTTACAAGTTTTTCTGCCTAGTCACTCCTAATTAACGGATAATACCCACTTTGTCAATAGAGAAGCTGTGTCGGTCCATGGACGAAAGAGTAATAAGCTTTTCTTAGTCTCATCACACCACAGGACATGGTTCCAGTAATCCATGTCCTTAGTCTTGTCTTCAGCAAACTGTTTGTGGGCTTTCTTGTGCATCATCTTTAGAAGAGGCTTCCTTCTGGGACGACAGCCACGCAGACCAATTTGATGCAGTGTGTGGCGTATGGTCTGAGCACCGACAGGCTGATGTGGTCTGAGTACTGACAGGCTGACTCCCACCCCCTCAACCTCTGCAGCAATGCTGGCAGCACTCTTATGTCCTTTTCCCAAAAAGACGACCTCTGCATATGATGCTGAGCATGTGTACTCAACTACTTTGGTCGACCATGGCGAGGCCTATTCTGAGTAAAACCTGTCCTGTTAAAACCGCTGTGAGGTCTTGGCCACCGTGCTGCAGCTCAATTTCAGGGTCTTGGCAATCTTCTTTTAGCCTAGGCCATCTTTACGTAAAGCAATAATTCTTTTTTTCACATTCTCAGTTCTTTGCCATAAAAGGTGCCATGTTGAACTTTCAGTGACCAGTATGAGAGTGAGCGATAACACCAAATTTAACACATCTGCTCCCCATTCACACCTGAGACATTGTAACACTAACGAGTCACACGCGTTTCGTCACTAATTGGACGTTATCCCCATTGATAACGTCCAATTAGTGACGAAACGCGTATGGGAGCGACGTGCTGACGTCACCACGCTGTTTTGAGGGAAGGGTGATCGTTCGTTTGCCGGCCAGCAGATCCTTATGCTTTTAAAATCGCTTCTTCGACGTAAGTGTTTTATTCCTTATAAATAAATTTGTACCGTACGTTACTACTCTATGGTCTGTGTCGTCTCCTTTACAACGGCTCTGGGTGTCGGAATACCTACGTTTGGAAGGATCGGGTGAAAGAGTGGGGCTGCTGTCTTCAGATCCTGGTGGTTCACCTATTAAAGGCCACGGCTGGGTCACAGCCGATCGTGTATCGTGGGCTTATCTCTGGTAAGCTGCCAATCTGTGTGGTGGAGGGCACTGTCAGTCTGTGAGAGCACTGGGTGTTGCTGGCTTTTCCATTTGTGTATTCTATCCTTGGAGATCCACTTGCCATACACAAGACTGTCAATCTACCAGGTCTGGGTCTGACCTACAGCTAAACCACAGACTACAACTTCACTTTCCAAGGCTGAAAATCAGAGTGTGCTGTGTGGGTGTTGTACACCAACCAGCCCCTGGACAATATATTGGTTTAATAATTTGAACATTGGCGAATATATTTTTTATATTTTTTTGTTGATTGCACAATATTATCATCTGTGTGGCTAACCCCAACATTGATTAACATTTAGCCATATATATGTTCTCTGTACCTGACAATTAGTTTGGGTCCGGTGGGGTTTGGTCATCACCGGATTACACTCTCTGTGTCCTATCCAAGTTGGCTAGGGCTGGTAATTTGTGGATTGTGATTGCTTTACACAACCCAGCCCCTGGTAATTTTTTCATATATTTGTCCATCCTCTAATATTGGCGCAAATTTTTTTTTCTGTTTATATTGCTTTGTGTTTATACCACCATTTTTGCTGCCTTTAAACCTACATAACCTTTAGCGCAGTTTTTTTCTTTGCTTACCAGTTCTGTTTACCTATCACAAAAAAAGTGGCTGGAGGAAATGAAAACATATGCAAACTGTCAGACCTTTGATGACACCAGAACAAATGGGTTTACTGTACTTAACCCATTTTCTTCATTACTCCTATATTTATAGACCATGACACTCAAATGGCAAGTTCACTTTTAGTCACAATAGGAGCTGGCCACAGCTGGGACTTTTTTTGTGCAAAGGTTGTTCTGTTCCAAATAGGGCCACACAGTGAGGTCTAGAGAGTGAGGCTAAAAGGTAAATATTTATCTATGGAGGTTTCCAGTGGGGGTTAAATATTTAATGGACATATCTATTAAAGTGACTGCTATCAAATCCCACCAACCACAATGCAGTCACAGACTATATATCCTAATTTTCATAAAACAGCTCTGATGAAAAGATGTGTAGCTACCAGTAGGCATCACTCAGGTCAAATGAAGACCTAAACATACCTCTTTCCATTTACAGTTATGAGTTCTGCCACATTTGTTCACTTAGAAAACCAAGTTAGATCCAGTTTTAATACACATCCAAAAGTTGTTGCTACAGCCATAGTGCCAATATTTATATGGCATTTATATGGCGCCAACAGTTTGCACAGCGCTTTACAAGAGGGCAAATAGTACAGTTTTAAACATAGGCGGAGAAGAGGGCCCCGCTCATTAGAGCTTACAATCTAAATGCATACCCAGGAAATTCTATAGGTCCCAACACTGTCTGGCTTCACAGTGATTTCTGCAGGTGCTACCATAGGTAATCTTTGCCAACAACCATAGATTGCAAAAACACACCTAAAAATACTTTCCATATATATCCAATCAAGGCCTTGCTGTACAAAGTGGTTCGTTCATTTTGCTGAACAATTCATATCAAATCATAACATAGCTGTGTGTGGCCACTTTAGAAAAATATAATTACTTAAAACTGGGGGAAACAAACTCTTATGCCGCGTACACACGACCGTTTTTAAAGTCATTGAAAAAACCGTCATTTTTCTCGAAGTGATTTTTCGTGTTTTCTCTCAAGCCTGCCTTGCTTACACACTACCGTTGAAAAAAATGTTAGAGTAAAGCGCGGTGACGTCCAACACGTACGACGGCACTATAAAGTTCCGGGAAGTTCCATTCGGATGGCGCCACCCTTCAAGTTAGTAAAGTTTGTTGAGCGACGATTCACGCTTTTCAGCCTCGTGCTTTTCAGTCCGTTACAGCGCGACAAATGTGCCATCTCCCTTAAGAACGCTAGTTTTACCAGAACGTTGTTAAAGCCTACACACAGCTGTTTTTCATGATGAGAAAAACAACGATGTAAAAAAACTACGATGTAAAAAACGACGTGAAAAATTAGAGCATGTTCCAATTTTTTCATGCCCGTTTTTCACATCGTGAAAAATGCTTGGAAGCCCACACACGATAATTTTTAATGACCATTTAAAAAAATAAAAATTTCTCATCATTAAAAACGGTCGTGTGTACGCGGCATTAGATGGCACTGGGACAGATGTCCCCATTGGAACATTTCCCCACAGTAAAAATTTCCCATCACTTTCTGCCTCCTGACAAAAGTCGCCCAGACACAAAAAATGATGAATCTCTCCAGAATAGGCAAAGACCGCAATACAAACTTGACAGGCGTTCCCAGCCCCTTGCTGCTCCTGCAAAGACACATGTCAACTGCCTACAATCCCCTACCTGGCCGTGTGAAAGGAGCCTTGGACAGTTAAACCAGGAACAGGCATCACCATGGGGCAATTTCCCCAACTTTCTTTTGGGGGGAGGGGGGGTGGTAGCAACAACTCAAAAACGCACCATACGTTGTGGAGTCGTTCATAATAAATGGCACTGCACAATGCACATATGGTGTATTAATACAAGTTTTTGGAACGGACTGCTGTAAATGAACCTTTTTGAGTGGTGTTCAGAGCCACAACTAGCAGCAATGTATTAGTGTACATTTACATGTTAGCAGTTAGAGACGAGGGTCTCTTGTTCCAGAAGCTACCAATGTGGGCTCATCAGTAAAGGAGCATATCTGGTACATCTTAGGTTCTTGAAAGATTAATAAATTACAATCTTATGGTAATGAGGGGGTTACCTTTCTTTTTTTTCAATGATTTGTATTTACATGTATTTGTGGAATAAGCAGTTCTTTCACATATTTGCCAAGAAGTGAAGAGAAGAAGCAGAATGAGGGGCCAAACAACTACTTAAACAACCCAGGATGTTTTAAACTGCAAAATTACCTTACAGTGGTAGAAAACTCCTTAGTTTAACTTTTCCTACAGGCAAGCATATGAGGCTTACCTGTAGTTACAGTTAATATCTCCTAAACGGTGCACGATATTTACTTATATGGCAGCCGGTGAAAATCACAGGTGCATGCCACTGTGCTCTCAATGGATGGCATGCCATTCATTGAGAGAGCTGTGCCATGGCGTGCATGCGAGGGAGTAAAGTCATCACGGCTTGGCCATTCATACGGCCAGAGCCTGTGAACCCGGAAGGAAGATAGGGTGATGATAGAAGCCCTGTCATTGGTGACAGCGCACCGCTAGAGGCATCAATTCACAGGGAAGTCTCTCATAATGTGTGTAGCAAACCCCCGTAGGAGCTGCTGGTTTTAATTTGGGCCTTGCACGTTACCTCACTGTTCGTTGTCTAGGGGAAGAAAAGTAAAACCCTCTGCAGTTACGTTTTATGCAAAGGAAAATAAAACCTATGAAGAATAGTAGAAGGGTGAAGGGAAGGGGTAGGTTCAGGTACACAGTACAGATCACTGGGAAAAACTCCTCAACTATACAGTCACTCACCACTCTTCCTGGAGTGGGTATTGCTCACCCAGATAGGCCCCTCTCACCTGGCCTAGCAGACAGAATGATGCACAAACAATAATCAGGACCAGTCTCTGCCACAGACCGGTGGTGCACAGAATTGGATAATCCGGGGTAGTCTGCCACAGGACTTAACTTCCGAACTTCCAGCCAAACAGTCAAGAGCCTTTAAGCCGACCCAGCAGACTGCAAGGTAAACTTTAGCTATGGTGCATCCTCCAATAGAATTACCAGGCCCTCCTCAAGACACCAGCCTTCCGCTTGGTCTTTTCCAGGACAGATCCTCCCCTGGTTTCTTCCATTGAGTGGCTTCCTCCCTCAGGACGGACAGCACAGGATCATCTTCAAAGGGTAGGCCCCAGTCAGCATAACTGGGCCTACTCTGCAAAGTTGCAGCCTCGGACCAAAATGGCTCAGAGGCTGAAATCACACAATATACCCCTCACGCCAGGAGGGCCGCGGGGGGACGAAGGACCCCAAAAGATGGCGTCTGCCCCTTAAGAACCCTTCCCCAGCATGCTCAGCGGGTAGATCACGCCCACTGAACTGTTCCCGGGGGAAGTTACCCAATGCACTCTGACTTGTCAATCTTCCACATTGGTCTGAGTTGGACACACCACCTACAGGCAAAGAGTGGGACGTTTTCCAACACAGCCATAGCCGTAACAGAGGCGAATTTAACATTAATCCTTTACATCTGAGCCCAACTATTGGCTCAGATACCCTCTAAATTTAACATAGCGCCCACTCATTGGGAGCGGGGCGCTACATGTGCAAGTCTGCAATGCATATTAGCACATTATGACATTGCCTTGCAGAGGGAAAGCTTTTTTTCGTGGACACTTTACTACTGCTTTAAGATATTGAAAATACAAACAATGGTTTATTACTAAATTCAAGTCCACCCATACAGATTAGGCCTTATGCACACAGCGTGTTTGTCAATCTCCCCCCCCCCCCCCCCCCACTCCTTTCTTCCAGGTGCAGCATTTTGGCATAAAAAATATTTGTTGTAAATGCATTCAGGTGTTTCAAGCACTTGGGCATTAAATTCGTTTCTTTGGCCAGAATAATAATTTATTCTGGTCTTTAAAATGAATTGAGGTTCAAGCGTTTGACGCGCCTAGCGCTAACATACGTTTACAAGCGTCAAGCAGTTTCTCCGCCAAAACGCTGCTGCTGTTGGCATAGAGGCGGGGAAAAAAAGCCAGATGCCCCTAACAGCAGCATTAAAAACTTCCAGTGTGCATGAGGCCTTCCCAAAAAACAGCAACAAACACAGAAGGCAAATATGAATACATTTAGGCCCCATGCACACGAGACGCAGGTGCAAACTCTGCTGAACACACGTTTTTAAACGCTGAAACCGGCGTTTATAAACGTGCGTTTGCGGCCGCGTTTAGCGGCGTTTTACCGCGTTTGCGTTTATAAGCGTTTCATCATAGACCCTCCCTAAGCTCAAAAAACAGTAAATTTTAACCATTTCAGCCAGTTTGTGAGACCAGAGTGAGTAGCAGCAGCTGAGAGAGCAGCAGTGTACTTGTATTTAGCGTATCACTTGCCACATCATCTGCCACAAGTTGTGGATTGTCCACTTGTCACGTCACCTGCCACGTCACCTGGCCACATCACCTGCCACAAGTTGTGGATTGTCCACTTGCCACGTTACCTGGCCACGTCACCTAGCCATGTTACCTGCCCACATTACCTGCCACGTCATCTAGCCACGTCACCTGCCACAAGTTGTGGATTGTCCACTTTCCACGTCACCTGGCCACATCACGTGCCACGTCACCTGCCACAAGTTGTGAATTGTCCACTTGCCACGTCACCTGGCCACGTTACCTGCCACGTCACCTGCCACGTCACCTGGCCACGTCACCTGGCCACGTCACCTGGCCACGTCACCTGGCCACGTCACCTGCCACGTCACCTGGCCACAAGCTGTGGATTGTCCACTTGCCACGTTACCTGCCACAAGTTGTGGATTGTCCACAATGCAATGCAAGCAATTACAGTTTTCTTTTATATTTTTTAATAGTTTTTCATCATTTGCCATCATTTTTGAGATTTCTAATGTTAAAAAATAGGTCACCTTTAAAAACGCTTATAAACGCAAACGCGGCAAAACGCCGGTACCGCGTTTAGCCGCGTTTAGCAGCATTTAGCGTCTGAAACGTGGAAAACTTTTGCGTCTGAACCCATTTTTTTGCTTCTGGAAAAACGAGGTTAAACGCAACTGCTTGTAAACGCCAAAAAACGAGAGTGTGTGCATGGACACATAGGATAACATTGAATGGGTTCAGGAGCAGTTGAAAAAAGCGTCCAACTGCCTCTGAACGCGCGTTCAACAGCAAATAACAGCGTCTCGTGTGCATGGAGCCTTATTGTACGTACCGGCTTCGGCATCTTGCTTGTGTTTTCTTCACACTAGGCCAGTAAATGATTGTCCTTTCCTGCAGAAAAAAAATAAAAAATGTCCAGTCAGTGCTATGAGATCATATATGGAAATCCCCAACTGTCAAGGCATGCAAGTGGTGTACACAGTGAGAATTTGTATACGGGTGCATTCTACCTACAGGTATAAACATCCTAAGTCTTCTACACACCTTGCTGCCCTCTCCTATACAGAAATGGCTAATGCTTTTGTTCCCTTTCATCACCAAAGAAGAATGAGATGAAACAGGTAATGAAAGTTCAAATGGAACAGGATGACACCATCCTAGCACATTCTTTGACAACAATGGAAAATGGACAGGAAAGGATTAAGCTGTATGTGACATACGAGTATTTTCCCATGTTCTTAGAAGTCTTTTTAATGGAAAAGCTGGCTTTTCCATGGATCGACAAAAATTTAACTACAAAATCCATTGGCAGCAAAGTAAAAAAATTGTCACTTTACTCATTCACAGCAAAATGACAGTACCTCTCGATGATCTAAACCCATCCCGCTCCTCCCAGCAAGGCAGACCTGCCAGTTCGTACTCCCTTGCAGTCTACCAATTAACTTCTGTATCACCAGCCTGTTAGAAAATGTCTGCACGATCAGCACCACCAGCTATAACCAACAGCGCTGATCAATATCCTCTGATGGCAAGGAAGTCTCCCAGCCATCAGAACACAATAGTCCAGGGGAAGAGATTTCCTCCTCCACATCAATTTTGTGGATGGGGAATCGGGTTTCTTTTTTGCTCAATCCGCTGTTTGAAAAAAAAAAAAAAGAAGAAGACTAATGTATGGGCTGCCTAACACAAGATCAAACAGTAAAACTAACAGGAGAATCCTGGAAATAAAATAAATATGTTTCATAGGAATTCAGCAATTACCCCGTTCAACCAACATGCACACTTAAAGTGGTTGTAAACCCGAAAAAATAAAAAAAATTCTGTAAGTCAAAAGGCATAATGAGGTAGTATGCATCGCATACTAGCACATTCTAAAATACCTACCTTGGATCGAAGCTGTTGCAGCAGCCCCCGAAACCGCTGTGACCAGCGACATGTCTCCCAGAGTTATTTCCGGGTTCGTGGGCTCCGGCGCTGTGATTGGCCGGAGCCACGATGACGTCACTCCCGCGAATGTGCATGGGAGCCACCAGCCAGGTTTAAGAGATATTTCCAAACCTACAGGTAAGCCTTATTATAGGCTTACCTGTAGAGGTAAAAGTGGTGTGTAAGAGTTCACAAAACTTTAATAGTTTAATTAACCTGTGTGGAAAATAAAAAGGAAGGAGGGAAGAAGAATCTCTAATTTTATATTGCAGGTTATCCCTCGAAGGAATCCTTGACATTCCAAGGTGGTATAGGGGAGTTAGGTTGTTCGTTGGGCTGCACAGCCTGATATTTATAGAAATCAAAGCTCTATAAAATGTAAACTCAGTAGTATGTCTATAACAAAAGGTTTGTTAAAAGGGAGAGTAAACTACCGTTGTTGATTTTTACCTATAGGTAAGCCTAAGGCATACCTAAATGTACAGGAAATATCTCCTAAACGTGCACCGTTTAGGAGATATTTACTTTAGAAGCAGCCAGTGATGTCATCGGCACATGTGCTCTGAAGGCCTGTGCTGTAAACAGTGACTCCTGTACACATGCACGGGAGTCACATTGGCCCGGCCATTCACACGACCAAAGCCCGCAAACACGAAAGGAAGACCGGGTGAAGATGGCAGCACCAACAGTGGTGACAGCGCAACGTTGAAGGGCTTCATTTTCAGCTAAGTCTGTCAGTGTGCTAGTATGTGGCGCATACTAGCACATTAGTACAAACTGCCTAGGGCCCAATTTCCTTCTTTTTTTTTTTGCTGTGGTTTACTAAACGTAGGGTTGTCCCGATACCACTTATTAAAGACCGAGTACAAGTACCGATACTTTTTTTCAAGTACTCGCCGATACCGATACTTTTTTTTTAATGTCATGTGACAGTGGCACATGTGTCAGTATATTTATTTTTTACTATTTTTTTACAATGCTTTCTTTTTTTTTGGGGGGGGGGGGAGTGGATGGTGTCAGTGTGTTTTTTAATTTTTTTTTTTTTATTATTATTTTTTACAATTCTTTTTTTTTTTTTTATCATTTATTGCAATGTTTTTTTATTAATTTTTTTAGCCCTGCTGGGGGGGCTTTGGTGAGATATCAGGGGTCTTAACAGACCTCTAACATTTAACCTTTGAGACAGAGAAAGGAACTAGGGACACAGATTCCCCAGTCCCTTTCTCGGCAGCCTCTGCTGCACTGAAAATGAATGGACAGGAGACAGAAGCTCCTCTCCATTCATAAACTGAAGCATCGTAAATACCAGTTACGATGTTTCAGTTTTGTGAATGGACAGAGTCAGTGACCACTGACTGTTCATTCGGAAAAGGAGCTGGGTTTAGCGGATCCTACCTCCGCTCTCCATCCTGACAGATCGAGGACAGATGGGGCACGGAGGGGGAGACACTGATTGGAGCGCGGACAGGGAGAGCAGCACAATGAAGGGGGGCACGGAGGGGGAGACACGGATTTATAGCGCGGACAGGGAGAGCATTACAATGAAGGGGGGCATGGAGGGGAAACCATGGAGTGAAGCGTGGACAGGGAGAACAGCACAATGAAGGGGGGCACGGAGGGGGAGACACGGATTGGAGCGCGGACAGGGAGAGCATTACAATGAAGGGGGGCACGGAGGGGGAGACATGGAGTGAAGCGTGGACAGGGAGAACAGCACAATGAAGGGGGGCACGGAGGGGGAGACATGGAGTGAAGCGCGGACAGGGAGAGCAGCACAATGAAGGGGACACGGAGCACGGAGGAGGGACTGGAGGAGGATACAGTCAGCGGTGATCGGTGCGGCTTTGGGGGGAGTTGCAAGCACCGATCACCTCTGTAAAAGATTTCACTAAAGCAGCTGAAAAGGGGGGGGGGGTCCGGGGAGAAGCGGTCAGGCTTCATAGAAATCCTTACTGGGAGATCGGTGTTTGTAACTCCCCCGGCCGCACCGATCATCCCTGGCTGTAAAAGTATTGGGTGAAGCATCGGAGCATTTGCCCGAGAACAAGTACTCAGGCAAATGCTCGGTATCGGTCCCGATACTAGTATCGGTATCGGGACAACCCTAACTAAATGCTTTAAAGATTAACTAAATCAATTATTGTATTAGTAGTATTGTATTACCTTTGATCCTATTCTTTGAATCAAAGTGAATAAATGTTCATCAATAAAAGGTTTTGATGAAAATTGGTCATCACAAGGTAAACCCAATATATTTTTAATAACGTAATCTCTTTTGGAGGTGTCCATGGCTCGGTCATGCACATATGTAGAAACTGAAGAGAAAAAAAATAAACCTATGTTGGAGGAACTAGTAAAAGGGAAAAACTGCACTTTTGTGGTAGAAGTTCTAGTGCATTCTTCCTGTGCCAAAGTTATAAGCAGTGCCAACTCACATTAAAAGGGCTATGCGGCAGTTTTTTTTTATTAAAGTCTGATCGCATGAACCAAAATAATGAAATCACTTGCGCCAATGTTCTCATTTAAAAAGCTAAGCATTCTCAAATACTGTATACTCTCGTTACCAGAGCAGTGTAAAAATTGTAGTGTGGAGGGGCAGACAGAAATGAAAGGCACTGCAGCAAGGAGAGGGGGGTGTATGGATGGCTAGCAACGCAGAAAGAAGAGAAAATACTCAGATTTTCACAAAAGAAAATTGGCACACCCTGGAGCAAGTGCATTTGACTTCGGTACACCACCATTATACAGGATTTATATAGCGCCAACAGTTTACGCAGCGCTTTACAATATAAAAAAGGGAGACAATACAGTTATAATACCATAAAATACAAGAGGATTAAGAGGGTCCTGCTAAGAAGAGCTTACAATCTAATAGGGTGGGGCAGGTGGTACAAAAATGTAACTGGGAAAATATTAGTTGGAGACGTGATAGGCTTCCCTGAAGAGATGAGTTTTCAGGGATCGCCTGAAGGTATCCAGAGTAGGGGATAGCTGGACAGGTTGGTTATGGTAGCAAGTTCCAAAGGATAGGAGAGGTTCTGGGGAAATCCTGGAGACCAGCATGGGAGGAGGAGATGAGAGAGAGCTTGAGAGTAGGTGGTCTTGAGAAGAGCGGAGAGGACGATTTGGGTGTTTGGAGAAGATGGACAAGATTGGTGATGTAGCTCGGGGCAGTTGTGAATGACTTTGTATGTTGTGGTTAGTATTTTAAATCTAATTCGCTGGGCGATCGGGAGCCAGTGTAGGGATTGGAGGAGAGGGTTGGCAGACACTGATCGGCTGGTAAGGTGGACAAGCCAGGCAGCAGCATTCATGATAGACTGAAGAGGGGATAGCCTATGGAGAGGCAGGCCAATAAGAAGGGATTTGCAATAGTCAAGGCGAGAGATAACAAGGGAGTGTATGAGGAGCTTTGTGGTTTCATTTGTTACAAAGGGGCAAATTTTAGAGATGTTACGGAGGTGAATTCTACAAACTTTTGACAACGATTGGACTTGAGGCTGAAATGACAAGTCAGAGTCTAGGATTACACCTAGTACCCTGGCGTGAGGGGAGGGACTGATGGTTGCATTGTTGATTTTGATGGAAAAGTCATGGAGGGGGGCACGGGCGGGGGGGAATATTAGTAACTCAGTTTTAGAGAGATTTAGTTTAAGGAAGTGATGTGACATCCATGCTAAGATGTCAGTTAGTAAGTTAGTAATGCAAGAGGAGACTGAAGTAGTGAGGTGAGGAGTAGACAGATAGATTTGGGTGTCATCGGCGTATAAGTGGTATTGGAAGACGTGGGCGGTTATCAAGTGACCAAGGGAGGAGGTGTAGATAGAGAAGAGAAGGGGTCCAAGAACAGAGCCTTGGGGGACCCCCACAGAAAGAGGCAATGGAGAGGAGGAGACAGAGTTGTAGGCAACACTGAAGGAGCGCTTGATAGATAGGCAGAGAACCAGGATAGAGCAGAATCTTGGAAGCCAAGGGAATGTAGTTTATTGAGAAGGAGCGGGTGGTCAACGATATCAAAGGCAGCAGAGAGGTCAAGTAGGAGTATGGAGTACTGGCTGTTGGTTTTAGCAGTTAGCAAATCGTTAGCGAGTTTTAGTAAGGTTGTTTCCGTGGAGTGCTGCGAGCGAAAGCCAGACTGTAAGGGGTCAATAAGGTTATTTTCACTGAGGTAGGAGCCAAGACGGTTGTAGACTAAAGCGTTCTAGAAGTTTAGAGGTGAATGGAAGCAATGAGATGGGTCTTAAGTTATTCAGGTTGGTGGGGTCCAGTGAGGGCTTTTTAAGTATTGGAGTGATCTGCGCATGTTTTAGGAGGGGAGGGGAAGGTGCCACTAGAGAGGGAGAGATTGAAGATGTGAGTGAGGGAGCATAGGATAGAAGAGGGTGACCGTAGTAGTTGTGAGGAAACAGGATCCAAGGGACAATTGGTTAGGTGGGCAACTGAGAAAAGTTTAGTAACCTCTTCAATAGTAGCCAATTTAAAAGAGGATAGTGTTGAAAGTGCTGTTAGGCAAGGTATGTTGGGTGGGGAAGATGTATGCACAGTGGAGGTGTCCTCACGAATTGCATCAATCTTGGCTTTGAAGTGATTGGCAATCTCTTGGGCAGTGAGTGAGTTCGTGGGTAGAGGGGGTGGGGGACGAAGCAGAGAGTTTAAGGTTGAGAAGAGCCGATGGGGACTGGATGACTAGGTATTATTAAGAGAGACAAAGTAGGCTTGTTTGGCAGCATGGAGGCAGGAATTGTATTTTAGAAGGGCAGATATAAGATGTAGTCTTGCAGACATCTGGTTTTTACGCCACAGCCGTTTAAGAGCATGGCAATGTCTCTTGAGATTTCTAGTGTTGTCAGTTTGCCATGGTTGTAACAGTCGGGGCCTGATTCTGCGTGTGGTTAGAGGAGCAAATGCATCTAGTAATTATGAGAGTGAACTGTTGAAGACAGAGGTGGCAAGGTCAGGACAGGGGAGAGATTATGTCATATAGGTGGTCAGTAGCAGAATAGAGAAGAATTAAAGTGGCAAAGGTTCCTACAAGTAATTGCTGCTTGGAGGGATGGGTAGTTGGAGGCAAGGATGCAGTGAAACTGATGAGGTTGTGATCATAAAGAGGAAAGGAGGTGTTGGTGAGGTTGCCAGGATTGCAGAGATGGGACAATACAGGGTCAAGGGTATTACCATTGGAGTGAGTGGAAGTATGTGTCCATTGGGTTAGGTCAAAAGATGAGGTTAAGTTGAGAAGTTTAGCTGTATTTGGGCTGTTAACATTGACAGGAATGTTGAAGTCACCAAGAATGATAGTGGGTATTTCAGAGGAGAGAAAGTAGGGTAGCCAGGCAGCAAAGTCATCAAGAAAGCATGATACCGGTCCCGGAGGCCGATAAATTGCTTTAATCCTCAGAGAAATGGGAGAAAACAGACGGATACAGTGCATCTCGAAAGAAGAGAGGGATAGAGAGGGAGGGATAGGAAGGACTTGGAAGATGCTTTGTGGGGATAGAAGGAATCCAACTCCACATCCGTTCTGTCCGTTAGGTCTGGGGGAGTGAGTCCAATGGAGGCCACCATGGGAGAGAGCAGCAGGAGAAGCCGAGTAAAAATTTTGATGCCAGGTTTCGGTTATGGAGAGTATGTTAAAGCCATGAGAGATGAAGAGGTCATGTACAGATGTTAGCTTGTCACAGATGGAACGGGCGTTCCAGAGGGCGCATGAGATTGGTGAGCTGCTTTGAGCAAGCAGGGGGATAGAAATTAAACTGAGTGGAGTGCGGTGGTTGCCAGGGGAGGAGGGGTATTGGATATGTGGCTTGCAGTTGGAAAATGGCAGACCAGGATTAGGAGAAATGTCACCTGAGACTAGGAGAAGGAGGAGGGTGAGGAAGGCAAGATGGGAGTGGGATGTGCACGAGTGCACGTGTCTAATGGCTCTAGTGTTTATGTCAGCATGTGGGTGCAGCAAATACAGGAAATTATGGGTGCAGTAGTAGGGAGAGGGTAGAAGTGTGATATGTGCATGCTGCAGGGTAGAGAGGAGGGGTAGAGTAAGGATAATTTGAGGATAGAAGACACTGATCACAGGAAGTGTTAACTAGGCAGGCATATAGAAGCTGGCACTTTTTTGGTGTGCCCCAGTCTGTTAATTCCCCACCAGGTATGATTACTTACTTCTCAGTACACCATAGACTAGGAAAAAAAGAAACCAGCTTTACCCATCATACTATGCTGTGAAATAGCATTGTATGGTGGAGGGGGTGGGCACAGAGAAGTTTTTTTAGTGCCTTCCAAATTCACACGGCAGTGTAGCTACTCTTCCTGCCTTTACGTGTAATGGAAAGGTTTTTTTCTGCCTCTAAAACCCCCTGCATGTTAGCCTGTGTGTCCATGCACATATACCGGTAGGTCTTTAAAGGAGTTTAGGAGGCAGAAAAAACCCACTGCCAGGGCATCCAGGAGAAGAAGAGTTTTGGCAGAAGAAATTCTTGACGCCTGAAACTGCGCCTAAACACGTGCCAATGCTAGACACATTTAGCACTGAAGCATTCATTCATTTCACAGGCTAGAATACATTATTGTTGTGGCCAATTAAATTAATTAACGCCCAACCGCTTGAGCACCTATGTGCATTACAAACGTGTTTTTTTTTTTTTTTTTTTTTTTGCCAAAAGGCTTCTAGCAGTTAGTAAAATGTCCAGTGTGCATGTGGCCTTTAACAGCTGCAGATTTTAAAATGGGTTGTAAACCCTTACATATACCCACTGAATTGGCAAATACATTGTATCTGTTTATCTGCAGCCTCTCTTCTCTAAAACCCTCCAAGAACACAGAGATGAAAGGCTATTTCTCAGCTCCCAGAGAGGCGGGGGTGGGGTCTAATGTCACACACTGCAGTGCATAGGAGCAGTGAGCAAATTGTAAATCTGGGACCTAAAATAAGGGAAAGCCCCCCATATACACACACACACACACACACACACACACACACACACACACAGTCTCATAGGGAAATATGCACAACTGAGGCCGTCAACTACTTATGTGCTGGGAAACGGTCTCCCGGTATTGCCTGGTGTCAGAAAAAATTATTGAAAATGACTAAATGCAGATTAGCCGAGGGTGGAGCGAAAAGCTGGAAATCACACTACTTTGAAATGAAGCACACACTATAGAAGTATATGCTTGGGTCATTTTTTTCATTTCAGAAGTTTTACGACCACTTTAAAACCGTAGCAAATTTTCCACAACATCAGAGATATCGTACATGCTAAATGGATATATTGGACATACTGGATGGAAATATTGGACATGTTGTTTTCATAAAGGCTTTGCAATGAGAAAATCAGAATACACAGGAAAACATAATATAAAAAACTTTGATCTGGGAAACAAAGCCATTTCTGGGAAGAGTGCAGGAAGACACTGAACACAGCTCTGTTACATTACCAAAGTAATGTTAAACCTACGTGTTTATTTTTTTAAATAACAAACATGTTATTACTTACCTGCTCTGTGCAATGGTTTTGCACAGAGCAGCCCCGATCCAGAGCCCATTCAAGCACTTCAGGTCCCTTCTCTTTGGCCAGGTAACTCGGCCCTGCCCCGTCACAGCATTTGAGTGACAGCAGCGGAAGTCAATGGCTCTGACTGCTATCAATCTGGCCGAGGTGAGAGAAAGCAGTGAGTTGCTGACCTTGTGCACGTCGTTGGATCGAATCAGGCTCAGGTAAGAATGGGGGGGGGGGGGGGATAGGGAATCCTGCCACAAAGAAGGCTTTTTACCCTAATGCATTAAAAAGGGGTTGTAACATTTTTTTTTTTTTTAACCACTTCAATACCAGACAATTGCACGGTCATGCTGTAACCAAAACAACATTTTTATAATTTTGTTCATACAAATAGAGCTTTCTTTTGGTGGTTTTTGATCACCTCTGGGGTTTTTTTTTTTTGCTAAACAAATAAAAAAAAAAAAAGACAGAAATTGTTGAAAAAAAAAAAAAAAAAAAAAATAGGATTTTTGTACTCACCGTAAAATCAGTTTCTCTGACGTCCATGGACTGACACATCCTCTCTTACACTTTACACATGGGTTATGTCCCTGCTTGCAGGAGAAAACCTAGGCAGAATGTGAAATATTATACATACATTCTAAAAAGCCAGAGCTGAACAGCCCCGTCCAGGGGGGCGGTCCCTCCGGACATAACCCTCCCACTGCAGTCAGCAGACCTCAGTTCGTAACAAAGCAGTACAAACCTTGAAAAGAAGGGTGGGTGCTGTGTCAGTCCATGGACGTCAGAGAAACAGATTTTACGTTGAGTACAAAAATCCTATTTTCTCTTATCGTCCATGGACTGACACAGCCTCTCTTACACTTTACACGTGGATGTCCCAAAGCAGTGTTAAGAGGGATGGGAGCAGTATAAATGGAAAACCAAAAAACTTCACCCCAAACAAGGCAGAGCTCCTCAACGGAGGAGTTGCAACATTAAACAGCGGCCTGCAACACCTTGCGGTCGAAGGAAGCATCCGAAGATGCAGCCACATCAACCTTATAGAACTTAGAAAAGGTATGAACGGACAACCAGATCGCCGCCTTGCACACTTGTGCAACCGACGCTTGATGCCGGAAAGCCCAGGAAGCACCAATTGCCCTGGTGGAATGCGCCGTAACCGGAAGGGGAGGCGCCCGCCCCTTGAGGGCATAGGCTTGAATGACGGTTTGTCCGATCCACCTAGAAATGGTGGAAAAACTAAACCGCTTGGCCCTGTTTCGGACCAGAGACAGACACAAACAGTGAGTCAAACTTCCGAATAGAAGCAGTAGCAGACAGGTACACCCGCAAGGCACGTACCACATTCAATGTGTGAAGCGCAAACTCTCTGGGATGCGATGGGTGAGGACACAAGGACGGGAGGATAATGTCCTCATTTAGGTGAAAGGCCGAGACCATCTTTGGCAAAAAAAGAAGGTCGTGGACGCAACACCGCCTTATCCTTATGGATGACCAAATAGGGCGACTTGCAGGACAAGGCCGCCAACTCAGACACCCGTCTAACAGAAGTAATGGCCACTAAGAAGGCCACCTTCTGAGACAAGGTCAAGAGGGGAATATCTCTGATATTTTCAGAGGGAGGTTCCTGGTGAACCGAGAGCACCAAATTCAGATCCCAAGGAGGGAGAGGAGGTTTAACAGGAGGGAGCACATGGCAAACCCCCTGCACATAGCGATGTAAGCTTCCCAGGTACGGAGATATAATCTTTCTGGAGGAAGACTTCCGTGCCCTTAACATGGTCGAAATGACCGAATCCGAGAGACCTCGGTCTCTCAGCACCTGGCTTTCAATAGCCATGCTGTTAAAGCCAGAGACTATAAAGCAGGATGAAATATAGGACCTTGAGACAGAAGGTCCTCCCTCATTGGCAACCGCCAAGGAACGTACACGACGAGACGTACCAGATCGGCGTACCAATGATGCAGAGGCCAATCTGGAGCAAAGAGGATCACCAGAATCCCCTCGGTCGCCACCCTGCGCAGCAGGCGAGGAAGCAGCTGCAGAGGATAAACATATCAGGTGATAATGACCCCATGGGGCCACCAACGCATCCAAGGCATCCGCCCAAGGATCCCTGGACCTGGCCACAAACCTCGACACCTTGCGATTGAGTCGAGAGGCCATCAGGTCCACATCCGGCGTGCCCCACCGCCGGCACAGAATTTGAAAAACTTCCGGGTGCAAGGACCACTCTCCCTGATCCAGCGTCTGGTGACTCAGATAGTCCACCTGCCAATTGTCTACGCCCAGGATGTAGACGGCGGACAGAGCCGGCACGCTTCTTTCCGCCCACCTTAGGATGCGGACGAACTCTGAAGCCGCAGTTGAGCTTCGAGTCCCCCCCTTGATGGTTGACATACGCCACCGCCGTGGCGATGTCCGACTGGATCCTGAGGGAGCGATCCTGTAGTCTCTCCGACCACGAGGAAAGGCACAGTCTGATTGCCCGTATTTCCAGAACATCGATCGGTAAACGGGCTTCGTCCGGAGTCCAAAGCCCTTGGGCTGACAGGACTCCCCAGACTCCACCCCAGCCCATCAGGTTGGCGTCCGTCGTGATCACAGTCCACTGGATGGGGAGGAATGACTTCCCGGACCAAAGAGCCAGGGGACCTCAACCACCATGCCAGGGACGCCCTGACTGGGTGACTCACCTGGATCTGAAGATCCAAGGACAACGGGGATTTGTCCCAAGTGGACAGGATCTCTTTCTGTAATGCCTGTGTGTGTGATTGGGCATACGGAACGGCCTCGAACAAGGCCACCATGAGTCCCAGGACTCTCATGCAAAAACGGATTGACGACCATTTTCGGGACGTCAGGACCCGCACTGCAGACTGAAATATCAGTAACTTCTCCACGGGTAGGAATACCTTTGCCTCCAAGGAGTCCAGGATCAGACCTAGATACTCCGAATGCTGAGTCGGGACGAGGGCAGATTTCTGAATGTTCAGGAGCCACCCGAAGTCCCCGAGGGTCTGACTGACGATAGTCACACTTTCTTCTAATTCTGAGCCATTGTCTGCTCTCAGAAGAAGATCGTCCAGATAGCCCACGATAGCAATGCCTCGCTGTTTCAGCAAAGCTAGAACCGGAGCATGCACCTTGGTAAACACCTTTGGTGCCGAGGCTAGGCCGAAGGGAAGAGCCACAAATTGATAGTGGACTTCGCCGATCGCAAAGCGCAGAAACTTCTGGTGACTTGCGCAGATCGGAACATGCAAGTAGGCGTCCTTGATGTCCAAGGACGCCAGAAAATCCCCTTGATGGAGTGTAGCGATCACCGTGCGAATGGATTCCATGCGGAACTTTTGTACCTTCACAAAGGCATTCAGGGGTCCTTGAGGTCCAGGATTGGCAGAACCCCATCCTTTTTTGGGACTACAAACAGATTCGAGTAGAACCCCTGAAACCTCTCCTGTGACGGAACCGACACAATCACTCCGGAACTGATCAATCCTGTACGGCCCCCTAAGAGGGCCGCCCGACGGGCAGGAAGGAGAGGGAGATTTGAGGGAAAGAATCTGTCTGGGGGCCAGGAACGGAACTCTATCCTTTATCCTAAGGTGACCACCTCGCACACCCACCGGTCGGAGATCCGGGAGGTCCACCGAACCGTGAACCTACAAAGACGTCCCCCCCACCCCAGAGTCGGGCAGGGGCAAGACTTCATGCGGCGACGGCTTAGGAGCTTGCTTGGTAGGCTTACGCACCCAGGGACGCTCATGTCCCCCAGCCACACTTTTTTCAGTCTGGGCGGGCTTACCCGTGGATTCTAACTGACGAAAAAACGTCTTCTTCGCCGGAAAGGAAGGGCCCGGCCTACGGTGGGGCTCCTTTTCCTTAACAGACTGAGGAAGGAAGGTGCTCTTACCCCCTGTGACATCCATAATGTCATCCAGGGCGGCCCCAAACAGTCTACCGCCCTTAAAGGGCAAGTCAGCCAGGAGCATTTTGGAAGCTAGGTCGGCCAACCAGCATTTCAGCCAGATAAGGCGACGCAGCACCACAGCAGAGATATTAAAGGGGCCGCATAAGGAGATTGTGAGGAGATTCGCGCCGCAGCAGCGCCGATAGCGCCAGGCCAGAGTGACCCCCAAGCACCCCCACACAGCACAGCACCAGTACAGGGTGCAGAGAGCAGCATAACAGGGGGGAGACAGAGAGAAACCCACCATATAAAGAAACACAGCCAGCATGTACTCACCTGCAGCAGGAGAGACTACTTACCCGTCCCAGGAGGGACCCACTGGCTTGTTTCAGACAGACCTATCACAGAGTAGTACTAAGTAGCTGTCGGCCGGCCCACTGCGAAAGATACAGACAGGTACTGTTCAATCTTGAGAGGACCGTGGGAGCATAAAAGCAACCCGGCCACCCCTGGAGTCATGGGGCATGTCGTGAACTGAGTCTCACACACGGTGAGGATCAGCACGCTCGATGGTCGGACAGGGAAGACTACGAGGATACCAGTGTACCCAACCTGTTGCCCAGCTGACAGTTGATTGAAGGTCTCAAAAATAAAATAAGATTTCCAAAGGAATAAAATTTAAAAATAAAATCTTCCAGGAGACTGGCTCCTGAGAGAGCCACGTCTTCTCCTTCTGCTAGGCAGAAAAAAACTGAGATCTGCTGACTGCAGTGGGAGGGTCATGTCCGGAGGGACCACCCCCCTGGGGGGGGCTGTTCAGCTCTGGCTTTTTAGAATGTATGTATAACATTTCACATTCTGCCTAGGTCTTCTCCTGCAAGCAGGGACATAACCCATGTATAAAGTGTGAAGCCTCGTACATACGAACGAGTTTCTCGGCAAGAAACGACAAGAAAACTGCCGAGATAGCTTTCTTGCCGAGAAAATCGTTCGTGTGTATGGTTTCTCGTCAAGAAAACCGACAAGAATCTCGACGAGAAATATAGAGAACCTGCTCTCTATTTTCTCGTCGAGATTCTCGTCAGCCTGTTTCGACGAGAAAATTGTGTGTGTGTGTACACTTACCTGTCCTCCGGGAAGCCCGCGCATGCTCGAAATGACTTTGACGCATGCGCGGTAGCTTCCTAGGCATAGATAGGGTGTAGCAAGATGGCGGCGACGGCATCGAATGTGACGAGCGCACGCTCGACGTAGTCGATGACGTCACCGCGTTCGCTCCATTCAAAGAACCGCGGGTTCTTTGAATCGAGCGTGTGTACACTCGGCCGGGACAAGTTTCTTTTCCAAGAATCTCGTCAAGAAAAATGACGTGTTTTCTTGATGAGATTTTCGGCCGTCTGTATGAGGCTTAAGAGAGGATGTGTCAGTCCATGGACGATAAGAGAAAAAAAGTTTGTTTTGGTTATAAAATTTTGTAAATAAAAACGTTTTCTCCTTCACTGACGGGCACTGATGGGGCGGTAGTGATGGCCACTGATGATGGGCACTCATAGGTGGCACTAATGGGCATCACTGCTATGGAGGCACTGGCAGGTATTGCTGATGGGCACTGATTGGCATCATATGTGGGCACCCAATGGCATCCCTGGTGGCCATCCATAAGGAGAGCAGCCGATCGTCTCTCCTCTACTCACGTCTGTCAGATGCAAGTGTGGAAAGGCCGATACACGACTCTTCCTGTTTACATTGTGATCAGCTGTGATTGGACACAGCTAATCACGTGGTAAAGCGCCAGAGACTCTTTACCTAGATCGGAGTTGCGGTGTGTCAGACTGACACACAACACCAGCGATCGCCACGGCGGCTTGTTATCCTGATCACGTCATAGGACATCTGGTCAGGATAACAGAACCACTTTCCCGACGTCATTTTGCTATATGGTGGGCGGGAAGTGGTTAAATAACAAACATGTTATACTTCCCTCCTCTGTGCAAGGGTTTTGCACAGAGTGGCCCCGGTTCTCTTTTTCTGGGGTCCCCCAACGGCGCTCCTGGCTCCTCCTCTTCTCGAGTGTCCCCACGGAGAGCTGCATTCCATGGAGGCACCCATGTGGGCACACTCTGAGTCCTGCTGCTGCGTCCATTGACAGACAGCAGGATTCGGCTCCGCCCCCTGGGTCACTGGATTTGATTGACAACAGCAGGAGCCATTGGCTATCATTGCTATCAATCTATTCAATGAGGACCAGAGACAGCGGCTGGAGCTGCTGTGCTCGTCCCCGTCACTGGAACAATCAAGTTCAGGTAAGAAGGTGGGGGGGGGGGGGGCTCTGCTCTACAGAAGGTTTTTCACCTTTATGCATTAAAGGTAAAAAAAACCTTGAGGCTTTTAAACAACTTTAAAGCTGGCACTCCTGCTTTTTTTGGGTTGTTTTCCTCTCTGAAAATTCTCATTCTGATTTACAGGAGAGACTTATTACTTCACTTCAAAATGGGCCCCACCAGAGGCCTTAGTAACCTTTACACAGAACAGGGCAGATAAATACCAGTAGTGTCTAAATATATACTCAGCATGCTGCTGATGAGAACATTTACCTCTCCAACACTGATCTCCACCATTAAATTACACAGTACAGTCCAAAGACAGAAGGACACAGCAGCATGTGAATGAGGGCACCACACTGCACAGGTAACATTATGCTACGTGACAGAACAGTTAGAATCATCAGCCACATATAGGCCCCTTTCACATGGGCGGATAGAATTCAGCTTTTAGCTGCGGATATCTCAAGTTATCTACCGCAGCTAAACTCAGACAATGCTTTCCTATGGCCCCATTCACACACTGCATTTAGCAACAGTTTCGTTACATGGGGTTTGGTGCGGTTAGAAAAAATAAATTTGACTGCATCCAGGACCGATTTATTGCAGCTATCTGCACATAACTGCAGGTAATCACAGTGTACTATTTCACCTGCAGATAGCAGAGGCGTCAAGGAAAGAAAAACAGGAAGCACATCAGAAATGGCAAGAATGTAAACGTAGCCGCAAGTAAACGCAAGTGATCGCCATGCCTTGAGTCTTAAAGTGGAGCTCCACCCTAAATAGCAACTTTTGCTATTTGGAACCCTCCCCCCCTCCGGTGTCACAATTGACACCTTTCAGGGGGGAGGGGGGTGAAGATACCTGTCTAAGACAGGTATTTTCACCCACATCCGGGAGTCCTCTCTCCGGGAATCTGCGGGAGTTACGTCACTTCCCGCAGACTTCCCTTGGTGTTCTGGGAGACACTCGGCTCCCAGAACACAGGAGCACCAATCAGAACGGCGCAGCACGACTCGCGCATGCGCCGTAGGGAACCGGGCATGAAGCCGCAGGGCTTCACTTCCTGGTTCCCTCAGCGAGGATGGCGGAGGGAGCAGCAGAGCGACGAGCGGTCGCTCGTCCTCTGCTGCGGACGTCGCTGGACTCCAGGACAGGTAAGTGTCCAAATATTAAAAGCCAGCAGCTGCTGTAGCTGCTGGCTTTTAATTTTTTTTTTTCCGGCGGAGCTCCGCTTTAATTTCAAAACAAAACATGCTTTTAACAGCAACAGAACAGACGCCGTGTGAAAGGGGCCTTATAGGAAGAAACTTTGCTCATTCCTAATAGTTAGGTCTCCTTGCTACTGAAAGAATGGTTGTCAATGAAACACTTGGCCTCAGGTTTCTGCTGTAAAACAGACCTACTATAGCACGTATCAAACACAAGGCCCGCCTGGCCATTTCATGTGGCCCTCGCACCTCTCCTGCAGCCGTGGCACCCCCCTCGTCTCCGCAGTCAGCAGCACAGAGGACAGAACTCCTCTGCCAGATCCTGCACTCCTCCGTGAAGCCACAGAGAGGCTTGTCCTCGGCATGACAGAACCATGTTCTGCGTAAGCAGTCTGCAATAAAGTTACTTGTTGATGATCCCAGCTATGTGTGACCCTCCTTTTCAGACTTGCATCATCTGCTACAGGAGTGAGTGGACTCCGTGCCGGTCTGACTCTGCACCTACACTTCACAGCTTAAAGTGGTTGTAAACCCTTATATATCTTTTTTTTTTTTTTGACTAACCTGCAAGACAAAGCTATAATGAGCTAGTATGACTAGCATACTAGCTCATTATGTACCACTTACCTTCGATCGGGGCCCCCGAAGTCGTCCGTGTCCCTCCTCTAGCCGCATCCATCGCTGCAGCGATAGCCGGAATGTTACTTCCGGGTATCGCCGCTGCAGCCAATCACAGCGCCGCTCCGGCGCTGTGATTGGCCAGAGCGGAGAAGACGTGACTCCGCGCATGCGCGCGTGAGCTGTCGAATTCTGCTACGTCGTCGAATGTTGCGACCTAGCCGAATTTGTGAATGGGGTGACGTCCGCATCGCCGCATTTACATACAAATATCTGCTTAACCGTGTAGGTTAAGGAGATATTTCTTGCACCTACAGGTAAGCCTTAATCTAGGCTTACCTGTAGGGCTTTGTTTAAAAAGTGGGTTTACAACCACTTTAAACCCACATGAAAAAAAATATAATTTTATCAATAAATGGTGTATTACATGCTGTTCATACTCACTCAGTCACTACGAGATTTGTTTTTTGTATTCTGCAAAAAAAGAAAAAAAAATGGTTTAGCCTGCTGTTCTCCATCACCACCTTCTGTTCTTGTCCCCAATTCAACTAGGGATTTTGCAGCTGTGGCGGCAACTCTGCACATGCTCAGTTTTCAGTGAGTTTCTCTGCTTAGCATTTCCTCTGCATTACATCTGAGCAATCCATGTGACTAGCCAGCTAAACACAATGGGGATTGGATATTACATGTAGATTGATGAAGGCTTCACCTCCCTCTTATTCTAAGACACAGGCTTGAGGGGCGTGACACAGCCTGTGACTGGCAGAAATCCACCCACACCATGTTATTATCACAAAATATTTCAAATATACAGTATATTTGTATGACAATTTAAAACCGTTTATCGAGATTTATTTTTACTCTGTATGCCAAAAAAGTATTGGTCTTTCTTTTTTGAACATGTGACCAGCAGCGGAGGGACTAGCAGCTCCTCCTGCTTAGCTGCTTAGGTTTCCCTACAGACAGGCTGGGAAATGTCTGGGTCATGTGACAGCTGTATATCGATTAGGAAAAAGGTATATTATCAAAATAATTACAGTGCCATCATCCACATACAGAGACAGAAGGAACAATATAAATTACAGTGAGTGTTTAGTATCCGACATCCTGCTTAACAATCAATGATGTCATTGGTGGCTAGGACGCTAGTGGCTAGAAGGTTGTAATGATGCACAGTGAAATATGGCTTTGTGTAACTAAATGGTAGACTTAATCCACCAGCTGGCTTGTATACACTTTTTGGGCAATTTTTAGGCATTTTGCCAAGGCAACCCTGAAGAAATCTGAAGGCGCCCTGGTTGAAAAAGCCTGCTGTAAGGTAAATCATCAGCATAAGGCCTCATTCACACGGGTATGTGAATATTTTCATTCATAGGACATTGGTAAAACATTTGAATGATTTCAACATGGTGCAATTCAGACTGTGGGGTTGATTTACTAAAACTGGAGTGTGCAAAATATGGTGCTGGTCTGCATAGAAACCAATCAGCTTCCGAGTTTTGTCAAAGTTTTAAATGAACATGCTGAGGTTAGAAGCCGATTGGCTACCATGCACAGCTGCACCAGATTTTGCACTCTCCAGTTTTAGTAAAATCAACCTACCGTATATACATACTCAAGTATAAGCCGAGATTTTCAGCCCTTTTTTTTGGTCTGAAAATGCCCCCCTCGGCTTATACTCGAGTCAGTGTACCTGAAAATATTGAGAGGCTGCGGGCATCCATCATTTAAAACTCTGTCTCCTCCTGGTCCCTTCCGTGATAGGCGGAACTGTCTGCTGAGAAACGCCTATCACGAACGTTCTCTCATCCTCACCCATCCCAGCAGACACTGTGTTCAGTGTTCCGCCAATCACGGACACCTTTTCATCCACGGACAAGAGGACGTCCGTGATTGGCGGAACACTGAACACAGTGTCTGCTGGGATGGGTGAGGATGAGAGAACGTTCGTGACAGGCGGAACTGTGTCTGCTGAGAAACGCCCATCAGGGAAGGGACCAGGAGGAGACCGCGAGTTTTAAACAATGAATGGACGCCCACAGCCTCTCAATTTCAGGCACAGTGAAGTTGCAATGGGCACAGTGAAGCTGCAAATGGGCATTGTTGACCCTCTTTTCCGCTTACAGTAGCTGCTGCATTCTCAACCTCGGCTTATACTCGAGTCAATACGTTTTCCCAGCTTTTTTGTGGTAAAATTAGGTACCTCGGCTTATATTCGAGAATATACGGCAAGTATGTTTATATGCATTCCGTTTACTTGTGTTTAAAGAAAAAATAATTCTGTGCATCCAGGGGCAGATTAGATACTCTAAACACATAGAAATGCAGAAAAACACAGAAGGCCTGTGTGACTATTAGTTGTAGCGGGATAACTTCAACAGTAGCAAGCACTTGGAGTTCGTAAACTGTGTGTAATCTGATCTCCTGCTATACAGGTCTATTCTCCAAAAAATGATAATTATGACATAGCGCTAAATAAGTCTTGAATTAGACCCCTTTCCCACTGAAGCGGCGCTAAAACAACGCTAAAGCACTGGTCATTTTTGCTGTGCTTTTTGGGCGCTAGCAGGGTGGTTTTTTTTTTTTTTTGAGATCACGTGACATTGTGACCTTCAAAAAAGATCCAAAAACACCCATTTAAGGCGCTTTGGAAGTACTGCCCATTCATTTCAATGGGCACAGGCGTTTTATTATCATAAAATAGAAATATTAAAACCACTTCCCCCCATTACACTTTCAGTTTTGTAAAACTAAACAAGTATGCCCATCTTCACTCTCTGGAATGAAAAACAAAAAAGAATGCAGGATGGCATACCCGCACTACAAAATTAATATGCTCCACTTCTACAGAACACGGAAGTAAAAAGAGAAGGAACTGGCGCAGTCCGATCACCCATTACCCAAATAGTAGGTGGCTTCTCGCCAATGAAGAAACCCATACACTTGGCTAGTTCAGGTGACAATTCCATGCCTAAATGCATATAAACACCACCCCCCCCCCCCCAAAAAAAATAACATGTTTTGGGTGGAACGCCGCTTTAAACCCTATGCTACTAGCATTAGTAAAAAGATAGGAAAGTACATGATATTGCTGGTTTTACATTTCCTCAGTTACTTTCTGCGTTCTTGTCTAGGCAAATCATGTCATGCATCCCAGGAGTCTTCAGGAGAGGAGAGGTTTTCTCAGCACACTCTCCTGTATTCCATCAGATTAGGCAAACCGTCAGATTTGGTAACGGAAGGGACATTACCACTGGAAAATGCTTGCTGTGCATGCGCAATGCATTCCAGCATGGCCGCTATGCGTTCCAATAGGTTTCCTAATCGGACAGAAAACGAAGGCGGCAGCAGACATGTTGTTACATCCAGCAAAGTCTTCAATGTCGCACTTATTTTAGCAGTAAACAGCTTTAATATTCAGAAATACAGTATATCAAAGCGACTGACTGAGGATGTAAAAAAATATGTCTTCTGCACCTTATGACTATCAATTTAGCGCTGAGCAGTGCGTACCAAGATTGCCACCACAACTTGCAGACTGCAGCCATGCCGCTGATTTTCAAAGTTAACTAGAAAACAGTTTTACAGATGTAAAATACTCTATTCCAGTATATAAGCTGACTTTACTGCTAAAACAAGTGTGAAATTTCAGACTTACCTGGGTGCAACAAGATGGGAAGTTTGCTTTGAATATTAAAAATGAATTCAATCCTGTTTTTTGGTTTGTGGTGCTCAGATGAAGTGAAGATCCGCTTTAACCACTTCAGCCCTGGAAGGATTTACCCCCTTCCTGACCAAGCCCTTTTTGCGATTCGGCACTGCATCGCTTTAACTGACAATTGTGCGGTTGTGCAACGCTCTACCCAAACAAAATTGATGTCCTTTTTTTCCCCACACAAATAGAGCTTTCTTTTGGTGGTATGTGTGTGTGTGTGTAAAAAAGAAAAAAAAAAAAAAAAACTTAGTAGCAACGCACGGTCTGTCTCCTCTCTTCTAACAGCACAGGAATTTGTGTGTTTTAAACACACAAATCCTCATGCTGGCTCTCTAGCACAATGATCATGCTGAGCAGCGGGCGTGCATGCATGCCTCCGGCGGCTCTTAAAAAGGGCCGACATACGGGTACGTGATTTTGCGCAACCGCTGTACTTTGCCGACATAGATCGGTGTGAGCCGGTCGGCAAGTGGTCAAGGAGAAACTGCCCACTAGACAGATTCAGAAAACAAGATTCCTGCAAGTGTCCAATGCCTGACACCGCGCACCCAGAATATGGTTCAGTCTATGGGTCCTTTAGTGACACAGTGGCCAGTGTTAGAAACCAGAGCACAGTGATCATTGGTACAGGCAGCAGGGGTGGCAAGTTTCAAGCTCTAGTTTTGGATTTAGTATGAAGAGACACTTTAAAGTGAACCTGTGGCTTGACAGCTTTGATAGCTGGCACCTTCCAATACCTACAATCGCAGTTCACTCTGCTCCCCTAGCCCTAAATCTTTAGGTAATCTAAAATTTAAAAACTACAACTAAATCATGCATGGTCACTGTGTAGCCATTCCTTTCTGCCACATGTACCTTCCTATTGCCAGGGTGGTCAACCATCATATTTTTGGCTAATGGAAAGGAGCAGGTGGCAAGAAGGTGTGGGCGAAAGCCTATTCACAATTTTCTGTACACAGAACATCTTGGGTGCCAAGGAAGGAAGCTGTAAGTGCCAGCTCTCCAAACCTACAGGCAGCCAAAGGGTTGCTTAACATTTTTAAATAAAAAAACACAACAGAACACAGTTTAGCATTGCTGAAACTGGATTCCAAATATATTGAGCCCTGTGTGTATTGTATTGATTCCAGTTATGGAAACTAATGCACAACTACACAGTTACACTGATCACAAAGTAATAGGTACATTTAAACCGGGTGAAGGACGCGGCCTCCAGCGGTGACGAGGGCTTAGTTTGCAGGTAAGTTTCACATAATGTGTATATTATATATGTTGCATATTAGAACATTATGCCTTATGGCTCCATGCACACTGGGCTTAAAAAAAAAAAATCTGTTCTCTTTGGAGTAGAAAACGCTCATATAGAGGATTTTTTTGTACAAAGTTTAGACGAGTTTTAATTTTTTTCTGCCGGTGAGCTCCAATCAGAAACGTGAATGAAATTTTTTTTTCCCCAGCCTCTAAATGTTGATCTCAAAATATGCCTATAAATATCCTAATGTACATGGACACATAGAAGAACATTGAGCTGCTTCTACAGGCAGAACACAAAACTCCTGTAGAAGCAGCAATTTTTACGCCAGTGTGCATGGGGCCTTACTTTGCAGGTCTTTAATTTTACCTGGATACCCTGCCAGTAACACTTCCTATCCTAGGACCACAATGCCCACTCACTGTACAGTTATCTATAGGGAAGTTATCACTCTAGTACAGGGGTGCCCAACCTTTTGAAGAGCGAGGGCCACGTAAGCGACTTGGTAATCAGTCGCGGGCTACAATGAGTGGAGGAGACACAAGTCAGTTTAACATCTGCCGCTCCATAGGAGGTAAATGGAGGGTCCCATTGAGTCGGACAAATTGCGTGAAAGGGGCCTAAGGCTGCTTTTACACTGATGCACTGCGGTTTACCCACACCACGGATGTAGCGCTGTGCGCCTGTTGCTTTCCTGGGTTTGCTGCACTTTGCCATAGACTTCTATTATATCCTGCAGGTGTGGTGCACTTTCTGAAAGCATACCAAACCTGCAGGTAATAACAGAAGTCTATGGCTCAGTGCAGACAACCTGCAGGTAAACTGCACTGCACCTGTGGATCAGTTTGAAATGAGCCCAGTAACCACTGTAGAACAGATATGCCCATACATACACTGTGATTTTAGTAATAAACCTACCTTTAATAACAGTCTTCCATTCAGGTATCACCGGCTGTTACCGTCTCAGGCAGAGTGCATTTGGTATCACTCCGCCTGTGACAGGAGGCAGCGCTTTAGGCCGGGTTAACACTGGGGCGACAAACGCTCCGACATTGGGAGCTCATGTCGCATGACGTGTGAAAATCAATGTTTACCTATGGGAGCCGTCTTAACTGGTCCGACACGTCGGTCCGACTTTGAAAATGCTCCCTGTACTACTTCGGTCCAACTTTGATCCGACTTCAGCCCATTGACTATCATTGAAGTCGGATCAAAGTCGGATCGCAGTCTTCCATGATCCGACTTTGGCATGCGACTTGTGCTGTGCTGCTCTTGAGGGGGAACTCCAGGCCAAATTTTAAATAAAAAACCGGCACAGGTTCCCCCTCCAGGAACATACCAGGCCCTTGGGTCTGGTCTGGATTTGAAGGGGAACCCCTACGCTGAAAAAACTGCGTGGGGGTCCCCCCCAAATTTCAAACCAGACCCTTATCCGAGCACGCAACCTGGCAGGCCGCAGGGGAAGAGGGGGGCCGAGAGAGCGCCCCCCTCCCTCCTGAACCGTACCAGGCCGCATGCCCTCTACATGGGGGGGTTGGTGCTCTGGGGCAGGGGGGCGACCTGCGGCCCCCTCACCCCAGAGCACCCTGCCCCCATGTTGATGAGGACAGGGCCTCTTACCGACAACCCTGGCCGTTGGTTGTCGGGGTCTGCGGGCGGGGGGCTTATCAGAATCCGGGAGCCCCCTCTAATAATGGGGCCCCAGATCCTGGCCCCCCCCACCCTATGTGAATGAGTATGGGGTACATCGTACCCCTACCCATTCACCTGGTGGAAAAAAATTCAATAAAAAACACACACAGCTTTTTTAATTAATTTATTGCACAGCTCCTGGGGTCTCCACGCTCTCCAGTTCTTCTCTGTCGCCTTCTTCTCTTCCCGCTCTCCGGATTCCGATAAGCCTCCCGCCCGCAGACCCCGACAACCAACGGCCAGGGTTGTCGGGAAGAGGCCCTGTCATCAACATGGGGGCAGGGTGCTTTGGGGTGGGGGGGCCGCAGGTCGCCGCCCCAGCGCACCAAACCCCCCCATGTTGAGGGCATGCGGCCTGGTACAGTTCAGGAGGGGGCCGCTCTCTCGTCCCCCCCCCTCTTCCCCTGCGGCCTGCCAGGTTGCGTGCTCGGATAAGGGTCTGGTTTGGATTTTGGGGGGACCCCCACGCCGTTTTTTTCGGCGTAGGGTTTCCCCTTCAAATCCAGACTAGACCCAAGGGCCTGGTATGCCCCTGGAGGGGGAACCCATGCCGGTTTTTATTTAAAATTTGGCCTGGAGTTCCCCCTCAAGATTCATACCAAACACAGTGCCTGCTATTGGCGGGGATCCAAGTCGGATCCCCGTTCATTGAAAGTCGGACGTATGTCGGCTTCATGTCGCAGGGCAAAGTCGGATCCAAAGAAGGACGGCTGTCGTGTCGCACTAGTGTGAACCCAGCCTCACAGGAATTATCAGCTTAGGTGGCTCCTCTCTGCAGCCGCTTGCCTCATCTACCACTGGTACAACTCTGATGCTCTAGGATGGCAACCTGCGATCTGTGCTTGCCAACCCACTATCCCAGAACAGGAGGTCGCAGGGCCACAGAGGGCTCTGCGGGCCATACTTGGCCCCCGGGCCACTGGTTGGGCACCCCTGCTCTAGTCTATGCTGACTTAGACTACTAACAGTTCCTCCTCTATCATAGAGAGGGGCTTTCACTTTAAAGTTCATAGTAGATGGATTGGAACGTTAACATTGCTTGAGATGACAGGACCAACATGTATTTTCTGTACTTGAAGAAAATGTTTAAAAAAATAAACACATCACATCTTAGGACTGGTAAACTGCGATAGATTAAATTTTTGGTCTTGGGTTTACACTAGACTCCTATGCATTCAGTTCATCACAGATTTTAATTACTATTACTTGAATGGGCTGCTGTACCTACGGGACACACAGGAAAAAGTTCCCTGCACCTTTTTCAAAACACAGCTGCTGGGATATCGCAATTCTACTTTTGCATCATGTGATTTCTGGCACCCAAAAACGCACTGTTTTCAGATGTTAAGGGGTGCAATTCAAAAATGAATGGCAGCTCCATGCATCTGCAAAAGAGCAGGACGTTTTGGCTGCGGGCATGGAAATAGGTGCACCTGCAACCAACCGCAGTAGTGTAAGCTTAGCCTCTGATACATTTTAAAGAAATGGCAAGCATCAAAAAGCAATAAAAGGAGGTGGTTACATTTATAAGATAACTATACCATTTTATATCCTCATGTATAAAGCAAGTGTTATATAGATGGTGGTAGTCAGCAATTTGTTACAATGCAAAGACAACTACTGCCACACTACAACCAAAGACAGAATAGGCAACCCAGTATTCACCTGGTTTTTATAATACATTGACCCTATCGAAGGGCACTATAAATGTATGCAGCAACACATATATTTTCTAATGTCCTGTGTTTTTAAAGGATTCCATTCAAATGATTTGATTGGGACAAGGAGGGCAACAAAACATGCAACATGATGGATTTTTTTCACAGCTAAATACCAAACCCTGAGCTAATGCAACAGCAGGCAGTATTTAAAAACATTGCTATTACTGTGTGGTGTGCAATGCAGGGTAGCAAACCAAAGAAACCCCCCTTACTACACAACACAGGCTGTAAAGACACAGGCCTGAACATATAGACTTTGTTACAGATGAATAAGAAATGATGCCAAACCACAAACCACATCAGGCATTCTGCTCAGTGACAATCTGAAACATACTTAAACCCAAAATAAATGGTTATCATGACTTACAGTAATAGTGCTGAAATCTTCTACCACAGTTTCCTGAATTGCAGACAGAGTGCTGCTCATCCCACGACTGACTTACAGGGTCAACTTCAAAAGGATTTTCCAATATGTAAAAGACTGTTTTCAGGCATTTGTAAAATAAGGGGGGGATATATTGGTGCATTTACTGTCAGAAACCACTGATCAGTGGTTGCAGCTGAAGCTGATTGGCTTTCCAGGTGTGGGAAGACACCCAAATTTTCCTTACAAAGTCTCTGCCGCCAGTTTGCAAAAGCCCTCATTCACACTTTTGCACGATTTCAACCCCGCTTTTCAGTGCGAGTTTGCGGGCGATTTGAAAGACATCTGTGGGGGTTCATGCACAGATGTCCATTGAAAATCACCCCCGAAGTCACCAAAAGTAGTGCAGGAACCACTTTTGAAAATCGGTGCAGCGTTGCACCGATTGATACAGCGCCGTTACCTGCAAAAGGCTGCAATTTGGAATGCGATTTGACATGCCAAATCGTGCCGATGTGAACGGGCGGTTTAGATCTGATTCACAATGATGTGATTGCCAATACGTTCCAGAACACATGGAATCACATGAAAAGTGAAATAACATGAGTTTCTGGGCAGGCTATTCACATAAATGCAGTGCTTTAAAAGACCCCTATAGGTCATCAGTTTAGCTTTACGAAGGAGGTCTGGTGCTAGAACAATTTTTTACAATAAAAAAATGAAATAAAAGTTTTTTTTTTTTTCCCCAATCACATAAGGGACACAAAGTTTTGGTTGTATTCCTAACCTCCCATCCCTGGACCATGTCCCATCGAGATTGAGAGATCCAGAGAGAAAAAACAGCCAGATAGAAAAGTAAAAGAACACATTAGGCACACAGTTAACACCTTCCCAACCAGTGTCAGTGTACAGAACTATCACAGACCATTGTAATAGTGTCCCTAACAATGTCAGTGTCAGTTAGTGACCCTCCCAGCCAGTGTTTTTTTTTTTTCTTACCAAAAGACATTTAGCAGAATTGATTTTGATTTTATTGGATGTGTTTTAGAACTGAAAGAAGAAGAAAATCGCTCCCAAAACGCCCTGCCCATTGAAATAAATGGGCAGCACTGCCGAAGCGCCACAAAACTGGGTGCTTTTAAACCTTTTCTTCGCCCGCTAGCGGGGGTTAAAAGCGTCCCGCAAGCGGTTGAAAAGCACCGCTAAAACTATGGTAAAGCAACGCTAAAATTAGCACCTTTACCGATTTTACCGCCAACGGACCCCCGTCCCAGTGTTAAAGTACCCTTACTATCCAAAGTTAAAGCAAGGGAAGAAGATTTAAATAGACCGAAGGTCAACTTTAAATATGTACAGTCTTGAGGAAAGCAGGTAAAAAGAGGAGACATGATTGAAACCTTTAAATACGGTACATCAAGGGGGTGAATAAGGTTCAGGAGGGCAATTTTTTCAATAGAAAACCAAAATCAAGAACATGTTCTCCCTGTTTGTCTGGTAAAAAGTCTAGGCTCATGACATCATGCACAGCTCTCTCTCAGAGTTTGCCAGGAAGGGAGGTGAGTCATAAGAGGGCCAATGAGAGCTGCAGAGCTGGAGGTGTGCCTCTGTGTAAACCCAGGAAGTAAACAGGCAGCAGCTTCAGCTGACCATAGTTAAAATGGTTGCAGCAAGACTTTGTGGAAGGAGATTTTTGTAGCATATTTGGCAAGTACAGAATCACAGTATATATAAAACAATATGCAAAGTGGTTGGAGGGAAGCTTCAGAATGGCAAAAATGTTTTTATTACAAATTATGTGAGCAGAATGCAGTTGCCCTTTAGGTACCTGAAGTTGCTTTATCCCACAAACCTTTCACCACTTTTGTTACCCATCTCTGGACTCGTTCTATTTTATCAATATCTTGTTGTAAGCGAGATCTCAAGAACTGGACACAGTATTCTAAATAAGGGTCTCACTAAAGATCTATATTGGGGAATCAGAACATCATTTCTCCTGCTGGTGACCACTTTAGTGATGCATCCTAAAATTCTATCCGCCTTTCTCACTGCCTGATCACACTGTTTGCTCATTTTACAATCATCTGAAATAAGTACCCACAACTAGAGCTCAAAGTTCTCTTAGAACCCTGGGATAAATAACATCAGAGCCCATTTAAAAAATTGTGTGTACAACACAAAAAATAACCAAGTGGTAATCAAATACTACCAAAAGAAATCTCTATTTGTGTGGGGAAAAAAATCATATAAATGTAATTTGGGTACAGTGTTGCAATCGCCAGTTAAAGTAGCGTAGTGCTAGGTGGTAAAACCGTCTGGAAGTCAAGTGGTTAAACAGTTACATTTTTAGGAAGTAGCCTTTTGTTTTAAAAACTGGAGCTCTCCCTGGAGGTCCCCAAATCTGTACTGTGGCCATAAATACTAAAGCCAAAAAAAGCATGAAATGCAGCATTGCTTGTTATCCATAAAAGGGGTCAAAATAAGACAAACAATTGGCACTTATGAATGGTAGTTGTACAAGATTTCTGAAATGACATTCACACCTGATAGTTTTTATTAACTACCAATTAAATGGTAAATAAAAAAAGGCAGAAAGCACACATCATTTTCAAGGAGAACTGCAGTTATGATAAACATTATTAAACACAGGTTTGCCATTTGGAGTTTGAGATGGGCTAGAACAGTACAAACACTGAAGGCATCAAATATACTTCAGTGGCAGAAGGGTCCACAGGCTCATCAGTCAGCATATAATGGTCAGATCGTGATCAGAACTCATAGAAGTGGGACATCAGACAAAGGTCTCATTCAATTGCACATTTGTCATCTAAAGGGGTATCCAAAAGCAAGCCTTGGTATAGCGAGATCGGGAAAAAAATATGTTAAGTATATATATATATATATATATATATATATATATATATATATATATATATATATAACACTTTGGGGATGATTTACTGAAGGCAAATATACAGTGCAAGTGCTTCAGAGCTTAGTAAATGAGGTAAAGCTTCACTTTGCAAAGAGTACCCAATCACACGCAAGGAAAATAAAAAAAAACTGTATTTTTGCTTGCACTCTGGTTGCCGTTTCTTCAGGAGCATGTGCCGTGACCGGCTGCTCCCAATCGCATGTGCGGGAGTGATGTCACGCAGCTCTGGCCAGTCACACAGCTGGAATCCGCAGCCCTGGAAGGAATACGGGCGAAGATGGATGCAGTCTGCAGCGGGGACGACACAGGCTTAGTTTGCAGGTAAGTGTCACATAATGTGCTAGTATGAGATGTATACTAGCACATTATGCCTTTACTTTACAGGGAAGGAAAAAAAAACTGCCTCTTTAATGATCATGAGGAATGTTTCCACTAATAAGGGCCCACTAGCTAATCCAATCTATTACAAACAGAGTAATGGCTATGCAGTACAAATGGGAATTCGTAAATAAATTATAAGAGACACAAGGTTTCAGAATTTTACAAATTCTTATTTCTCCACAGGCCCCTCAAAGCTCGTCCCGGACTTCAGAAAGGGCATGGCCTCCAGTTTCACAGAAAGCTTAATATACACTGTAAATAGCCTTAACAATACCATCTTCTGACTTCCTCTCCATTTATAGACAAGACTGTTCGTACCATCCCCACAATT
Source organism: Rana muscosa (assembly GCA_029206835.1). Lineage (NCBI taxonomy): Eukaryota > Metazoa > Chordata > Amphibia > Anura > Ranidae > Rana > Rana muscosa. The sequence continues at coordinate 931,320,682 of CM055117.1, forward strand.
ATCTCTAGTAGTAGTTGGGGTGTATAAATGGCTTTGATTCCACAAATGTTTGTCATGGAACCAACAAAGATCTACAGCAGGGATAGGCAACCTTTGAGGGGTGGAGATCTACCTGGACAACATGGCAGATCAAAAATCAGCCCCCCCAATAAAAAGTAATGACACCATAAAGAAAACTTCGAAAAATCTTATAAAAACTAATGTCACTGTATTGTAGAAATATAAACATAGCCTACCTTAAAAATAAATAAGTTCAGGAAAAAACTCAGCATTCACTTTCTTTCATAATTTCTTTTCCATGTCTGGGGAGTAAATGGTCACCCCCACAAGGTTTGTGCTGGAGTTCATCATAAAAGCAGATCTGGTAAAGCAGGCTGATTTTTTTCAAATAGTTTCATTCCTGACTATGGGGCAGTGCACAGAGGTCAGGAGGATGTGGGGCAGTGCACAGAGGTCAGGAGGATGTGGGGCAGTGCACAGAGGTCAGGAGGATGTGGGGCAGTGCACAGAGGTCAGGAGGATGTGGGGCAGGGCACAGAGGTCAGGAGGATGTGGGGCAGGGCACAGAGGTCAGGAGGATGTGGGGCAGGGCACAGAGGTCAGGAGGATGTGGGGCAGGGCACAGAGGTCAGGAGGATGTGGGGCAGTGCACAGAGGTCAGGAGGATGTGGGGCAGTGCACAGAGGTCAGGAGGATGTGGGGCAGTGCACAGAGGTCAGGAGGATGTGGGGCAGTGCACAGAGGTCAGGAGGATGTGGGGCAGTGCACAGAGGTCAGGAGGATGTGGGGCAGTGCACAGTACAGCTGCAGAATTCTGGATAAAATGAGAATCACTATTTTTTTGCTTAGAATAAAGATCACGGTTCCGTCACGATTCTCACGGCGCAACATCTTTCACATTATACAAAAAAAAAAATGGGCTAACTTAACTGTTTAGTTTTTATTTTGTTTTTTATTCATTGAAGTATATTTTTCCCCAAAAAATTGCGTTTAAAAGACCGCTGAACATAAAACAGCGTGACATAAAATATTGCGACTGCTATTTTATGCTCTAGGCAGGGGCGGAACTACCGTCATAGCAATCCACGCAGGCGCTTTGGGGGCCGCCGCGTAATGGGGCCCGGTGAGGACAGGCGGCTCTGCGGATTCGCAGGCGAGTGCGGGCGGCTCCTTGGTGAGAGAGCGAGCGAACAGCTGGGTGGCTCGTGGGTGAGCGGGTTGGCCAATCAGGGAGCTGGCGGGCGGGGGAGCAGAGAGATGACATCTCCCACTGCCCGGAGCCCGCCATACATCCCTGCAGTGCAGTTCCCCCCTCACTGTGCAGGCAGACTCGGGAAGCAGAGAGATTACATCATCTCTCTGCTGCCTGACTGATGAGCGACACTCAGGGCTCCCACTGATTCTGCATTATGGCGAGTTGAACTATTTAATTTTATATAACAATGTAATAATAGAAATAATATGTTTCAATCATCCTGACACCATAACAACCATGGTGCCGTGATGATTGAAGCGCCAACATCAGCCATTGCCCCGATAAATTGCCCCCCAAAAAACGTACTTTCTGGCAGTGCCCCCCCCCGAAACTAGACTCTGGTTCCGCCCCTGGGTGAGGAATGTAAGTTTACGGTTAAGCCTCCCGGGCCCCACGAGTCCGGCTGTGTCCCCGACACACGCAGCCGCATACAGCAGGAGCAGATAGAGTGGGCGGGGCAGAGCGCTCAAGCGCGCCTGTGAAGGGACATCGTTTTCGGCACATGAGGAGGCTCTGGAGTCTGGACAGGAGGTAGGAAGGGAGTTGGAGACTCATCTGTTTTGCTATTTTTGTGAAGAAAATATTTGCTAAATTTTTTTCATTAGGATAATTTCGGCACGATGAGAGGAGGAGCAATGCCAGGTTCAAGGGTGCAGATGTTCCTAAGACCTTAAGAATAAACTTGATCAAACTACCATTAGGGCCACTGTTCATCATTGCTGTCTTATTTCTCCCCTATTTGTCTTGTATTTACACACAAGTTTAATCAGAACAGAAATTAAAAGGCATGGAGGTCAGCAATGTGTGACCCTCAGGGGCTGCATACAGTATACTTTGTTGTTCAAAATTAATATAAGCGGTTGCCTGGGTACTGTGCCATATGGGTGTGGTAATCTGTTCAACGGCATAAGTTAATTTTTTTTTTGGGGGGGGGCTGTTTTTAGGGGGGACCAAAATCCTTTGTGAGATGTGTGCAAACCTGGTAGCCAACTACAAGAAACATCTTACCTCTGTTTGCCAACAAGGGTTTCTACAAAAAGTATGAAGTCATGTTTTGCTTGGAGATTAAATACTTATTTTACTCACTGAACTGCAACCTAATGTATATATTTGTATTGTGCGTTTTTTCTGTATTTTTTTGGTTGATATTCGGTCTCTATCATAAAATACACCTACGATAAAAACGATAGAACCTTTTTCAAGTGGGCAAAATTTCAAAATCTGCAGGGGATCAAAGAATCTCCCCGCTGTATGCAAGGGGCGGGGGCGGTCTCTGCAGGTAAGGATTGGTTGAGCGTGCACCTGTGCGCTCTGTAGCTGTGGGGTATAAACACAGGGTCGGCAACATGGGGTCCTGTTCACGATCCACCTCTCAACTGCCCGCGTCCACAGGTGGATCGCAAGCGACAGGCTGCCAACCCCCGATCTACAGTAAATTTCCCCATACGCTCACATAAACATGTAATGGGCCCACTAGTGTGAGTGTAGTTTAAATGACAACTAAACAGTCAAATAAAAATTTCACCAATTCAGCTTATTGGAGGTCCTCAGAAATGGCAGCAACATATCAAACTGTCCAGGAGGTTAGTGACAATAGTAGGCATTCAGCGGAAGGGTGCCATAAGATCATATACCCATACCAGTGTCATCTGACATATCATTACAACCCATCCTGATGGTGTTGCCCATATTCAGACAGTTCAGTAGTCAGCCTTCAACACAACACAGGCATTACCAGACAGCTTAACCCATACACTGGTCCAGGTAACCATACTAAAGAGCTGGGGTCTGATGGAATGATCAGATCTGGTATATATTTTTATCAACTATTAACAGCTGAATAAACACATGTTCAGCAATCTGTGATCTCACAGGATATCAGAATTGGTGACAATTTAAAACTCATATCACAATCCTGCACAGTTTAGGGACAGAGAATCACTTGCAGTTTTAGGCCTCATAAACACTGGACATATTGTAAGCCTTATTCTAGGCTTACCTATATGTACAACTTCCACAAAGAGGTTTACAACCTCTTTAAAAAGGAAGCCATCTCATGCCCCCAGACTATATATTTAGTATCCACAATCTTTAAATGGTTAATCGACTACCACAAACAAGGACTTCATAGTACAACTCTTTGAACGCACAAATATTTTTACCTTCACTCACAGAACTGCATTTTAGGAAACAAAGCCAAAATACAAGTGAATATGAATTTACAGGGAAGGGTGAGAACTAGCTGAAATATAAAGAACTAACTTTAAAACCATGGTTATCTATGCACCCCTCTTTTTGAGGGATTTTTCAAACCTAATCATTGGTCTCCTCATCCTCTGAAGGTGAAGCCTTCTCTGTCCAATTTCCAGACCGTCTCAGACTCTCAGTAGTGGGTGAGGTTTAGTACCCTGCAAGATATTATGCATGGGGGTTCCTTGCTTTCAGAAACTCTCCACCAAATATAACCTACCTGGCTGAAAATAGGTAAAATTACACAAATAGATTAGAGAAATCAGAATATGAAATCTGCCTGCAGTTTTATTTAAGATAAATTCAGAATCATTTTATGGATTTTTTTTTTTTTTTTTTTTTATTCTTCTTTCAAACTGGCATGGAGACACATAGGACAGACATCCTTTCAGAAAAGCGTATTTGTTCTGTTATATTTATCAGACATGACCAAGCCGGCTGGGCAATAGAGGACAACAGAGCAGTGATAGCGAATCAGACTAAACACCTCGGGGGCAATTCAGCATTTAAAAGTACATATATACTAGTGAGGAAACCTTTCCAACCATTACGGTATTATCCACCATTACATAATACACTGACTTCTAAAGCCTAATGAGCTACATCAAAACACTAGCTGGATAGCAATTTGTCACATAGTATAGGCCCAATGTCATTCCAGAAAAACAACCATTTCCTTGAAAAGAACATTCTATTTAGGAAGTTTCTATCGCTTGTGCTGTCAACCAAACACAGATCAAAGATCTAAAAAAATTAAAACTATTATGTACTTGTGGAGAAGGGAACATAACTATCCTAACGTGATACTAAACACAAACTAGTTTACATTATCCCTTCTATTTCTGTATATAAATAATAGCGCTGTATTTAATAAAAAAAAATAAAAAATTCTAAGTACCTTTTTTCTAATCGATATACAGCTGTCACATGACTCAGCTCTTTCCCAGCCTGTCTGCAGGGAAACAAAAAGCAGGAGGAGCTTCTAGTCCTCTGCTGATGGTCACATGTTCAAAAAAATAAATTGCCAGCCTTTAGAGCCCATTCACACAGGGGCGTCTTTGGATCCGACTCCAAATCGCCCCAGGTCGCCCCTAGTCGCCTCAGGTCGCGCTGGCTGAAGAAATCAATGTAAGTTAATGGAGCCGTCCTTATGCACACTACTGCAGTCGCTCCGACTTCAAAAAAGGTCTCTGTACTACTTCAATCCGACTCCTAGGCGACCTGTAACCATTCATTTCAATGGGAGTCGCCTCTCACTGTCTTAATAGGAGCAACTCTCCAGGAAGAAAACATACATTTATCAGGCAAACCTCTCCCTCCCCCCTCCCTTCCACAGAGCCGATTCTTGTTTGATTGGCCACTGGAATGTCTCCTGTCCTGCAGGCAACTTGGAGTTGCCTTGTAAGTAGCTCCAGGTCGCTCTGTGATTCATTCTCAAGTCGTGTCTGAGTTGCCTCATAAAATCGCGCTGGAAGTCGTGTTGCCCCTGTGTGAATGGGCTCTTCGGGTCCTTTCACACGGGGCGGATCCGTGCAGATCCGCCCCGTGAAGCTCCGCTTGCTCAGCGGGGATCGCTCCGTTGATCCCCGCTGAGCCGACGGATGACTGGGCGGTCCCCGCACACTGTGCAGGGACCGCCCTGTCAGAGCGCCGCTCTCCCCTATGGGGAATCGGATGACGACGGACCGTAGAGTCCGTTGTCATCCGATCCGCTCCGCCGACGGAAGGAAAAATAGGGTTTTCCTCAGTCACACTTTGGCGGAGCGGAGCGGATGTCAGCGGACATGTCTCCGCTGACATCCGTGCTTCCATAGGGGTGCATGGAGGATCCGTTTCAGGTCCGCCTAAAAAACTGACAGGCGGACCTGAATGGACCTCCGTGTGAAAGAGCCCTTAGACTACAGAGTAAAAATAAATATCAATAAACGGTTTTAAATTGTCATACACAAAATTATTTTTTTAAATATTTTAACCACTTCAATACCAGGCACTTTCGCCCCTTTCTGCCCAGGACAATTTTGAGCTTTCAGCGCTGTCGCACTCTGAATGACAATTGCGTGGTCATGCAACACTGTACCCAAACTAAATTTTTAATAATTTTCTTCCCACAAATAGAGTTTTCTTTTGGTGGTATTTGATCACCTCTGCGGTTTTTATTTTTTGCTAAACTAAAAAAAAAAAAAAAAAACGTAATTTTTTTAAAACCAAAAAAATAAAGTTTATTCGTTTCTGTTATAAAAAATAGGATTTTTGTACTCACCGTAAAATCTATTTTATGGACGGACACAGCAGCATACTGACATATGGGTATTATCCTCCTGTTAGGAGATTGACTAGGCAGAAAAACAGCATGTTAAGTGTTAAAACACATCACACAGTACCCCCTGAGTACATCCCCTCTCCCTGCATTATGCAGCTCAGGTCGTAAAAAAGCAGTACAAACATAAAAAAAAAAAAAAGAAGAAGGAGGGGTGGGTGCTGTGTCCATCCATGAACTCAAGAAATGGATTTTACGGTGAGTACAAAATTCCTATTTTCTCTTCCATTCATGGATGGACACAGCAGCATCTTGACATTAGAGACGTCCCCAAGCAGTGTCAAAAAAAACGAGGGGTGGGAAAACAGCATAAAACAAACTTCACCCAAAACAAACCAGAGCTCCTCAACGGAGGAGTTGCAACCTTAAACAGCCGCCTGTAAAACCTTGCGGCCGAAGGAAGCATCCGAAGATGCACTCACATCAACCTTGTAAAATTTTGAGGTGGTGTGTGAACGGACGACCAGGTCGCCTCCTTACACACCTGGGAAACAGACGCTTGATGTCGGAAAGCCCAAGAGGCACCTATTGCCCTGGTCGAATGTGCTGTAACCGGGAAGGAAGGTGCCGCCCGTTTAGAGCATAGGCCTGAATCACGACCTGTCTGATCCACCTAGAGATGGTGGCCGAAGAGATCGCCAGACCCTTCTTAGGACCAGCCACCGACACGAACAGTGAATCCAATCTCCAGAACGAAGCAGTCGCAGACAGGTACGCAGAGCTCGGACGACGTCCAAGGAATGCAACGCAGCCTCTGTGGGATGCGCCGGCCGAGGACACAGACGGAAGAACAATGTCCTCATTAAGGTGAAAGGCCGAAAAAACCTTAGGAAGGAACGACTGCTGTGGACGTAGCACCAACTTATCCTTGTGGAAGATCCAATAGGGAGCCTTGCATGACAAAGCCGCCAATTCGGAAAACCGTCTGACTGATGTAATCGCCACCAAAAAAGCCACCTTCTGGGAGAGAGAGTCAACAAGGGAATCTCCCCAATGTTCTCAAACGGTGGTTTCTGAAGTACCGAGAGGACCAGATTCAAATCCCACGGAGGTAGTGGAGGACGTACCAGAGGGGCCACATGTCGAACCCCCTGCACAAACGTACGCACTAGAGAGTGTGTCGCCAAGGGTCGCTGAAAGAAGACAGCCCAGGCCGAAATCTGCCCCTTAATAGTACTTAAGGCGAGTTTCTTGTCCACTCCACGTTGTAAAAACAGCAGGATCCTGGAAATCAAATACGCACGCGGATGCCACCTCATCTCCTCACACAGAGATGTAAGCCTTCCACGTACGATGGTACTAAACCGGGAGGTTGACTTCCGTGCCCGCAGCATGGTAGAGATCACCGAATCCGACAGACTCTGGTCCCTTAGCACCTGGCTTTCAATAGCCATGCCGTTAAAGCCAACGACTGTAAAGCAGGATGAAATATGGGACCTTGCGACAAAAGGTCCTCTCGCAGTGGCAGGCGCCAAGGAACATCTGCTACCAGACGCACTAGGTCGGCGTACCAGGGACGACGAGGCCAATCTGAAGCAATTAGGATTGTCGGAATCCCTTCGGCCTCCACTCTGCGGAGCAGATGGCGAAGAAGCTTCAGAGGAGGGAAGGCATAAAAAGTAGCCGATACTGACCCCACAGCCCCACCAACGCGTCTGATGCATCCGCCCACGGGTCTTTTGACCTGGCCAAGAACCTCAACACCTTCCGATTGAGTCACGACACCAGGAGATCCACGTCTGACGTGCCCCATTTCAGACACAGAAGCTGAAACACGTCCGGGTGTAGCGACCATTCTCCTTCGTCCAGCGTCTGGCGACTTAGGCAGTCCGCTTTCCAGTTCTGTACGCCCGGAATGTACACGGCTGATAGAGCCGGCGCGCTCCATTCTGCCCACCTCAGGATGTGAGCGACCTCCGCCGCCAAGCTTCTTGTTCCTCCCTGTTGATTGACATACGCCACTGCTGTGGGGTTGTCCGACTGGATCCTGACCGGACGTCCTTGTAGTTTTTGAGACCACTCGGAAAGGCACAGCCTGATCGCCCGAAGGTCCAGGACATTGATCGGCAGGCGGGATTCTTCCTGAGTCCAGCGCCCCTGGGCCAACGGAACTCCCCATACTCCCCCCCCCCCCCCAGCCTGAGAGGCTGGAGTCCGTTGTGATCACCGTCCAGTGAAACGGAAGGAACGACTTCCCGGCCTGAAGCATCGGAGACGTCAGCCACCACACCAGGGAGGTCCTGACCAGGTGGCTCACCCGGATTTGACAATCCAGAGACGATGGGAATTTGTCCCAACGTGACAGAATTTCTCTCTGTAACACTTGTGTGAAATTGAGCATACGGCACCGCCTCGAAGGAGGCTACCATGAGACCCAGGACTCGCATGCAAAAGCGTAACGACGACCATTTTTGGGATGTCAACCGCTGCACCGCAGTCCGCAGAGTTTGCAGCCTCTCCTTGGGAAGAAAAAGACCCCTTCCTTCTTGGGGACCATAAACAGATTGGAGTAAAACCCCTGAAACCGTTCCTGTAAGGGGACAGGAACGATCACCCCCCCGCACCAGCAAATCCTGAACTGCCCCAAACAGGGCCTCTTGACGACTTGGAGGAAGCTGGAGGTTGGATGGAAAAAAAATCTGTTCGGCGGGCAAAAGAGAGAGAAACTATTTTGTACCCCGAGGAAACTACTTTGCAAACCCACCGGTTGGAGAGCAGAGATGTCCACCGAGCCACGAATTTGCGAAGACGGCCCCCACCCGAGTGTCGGGCAGGGGCAGACCTTCATGCGGACGCAGACTTGTCCGCAGGCTTGTACGCAGGCTTGTTGGGCTTGCGGAACCAGGGACGCTTTTGCCCTTCAGCAGGCGCCTTAGCGGCTTGGGAGCGCTTACCTGCAGCACCGGGCAGACAAAAAAACTGCTTGTGGGCGGTAAAGGAGGGCCCTTGCCTACGGCGAGGCTCCTTACCCTTACTGGATTGTGGGAGCAGAGTGCTCTTACCTCCCGTGGCATCCTTTATAATGTCATCCAGAGAGGGCCCAAAAAGTCTTTCACCCTTAAAGGGTAAGTCCACCAAGGCCTTCTTAGAAGATTGGTCTGCGGACCAACACTTCAGCCAGACCAGGCGGCGTAACACCACCGCATAGACCGAGGCTCTGGAGAGCAAGGGCAAAGTATCCAGGGCTGACTCGCAAACAAATTTAGGGCCTGCACCAACTGTTCGGCCAGTGCCACACAGGCCAGGGGAGCCTGATGCTCCTCCAACCCCTGGAGCAACAGTTTAGCCCATTCAGTAAGTGTCTGAGACACTAGAGCCCCGGCCACGACCGGTCGCACCACTGAGGAGGGACAGGGAGCGTGCCACTGCCTCAACCCTCCTGTCTGTGGGGTCCCTGAAAGCAGGAGCCCCTTCGACAGGTATCGTGGTCACTTTGTTCAGTCTGGATACAGGGGGGTCCACTGTTGGGGGAGAAGTCAATTTTTTCAGGAATTTTTCCTCTAAAAGGATAACGGACCACTAAACATTTTGGGGCTGAAAAACTTTTTGCGGCCGATCCCATTCCGTGTACAAAAGTTTATCCAGATAAGGTACACAAGGGAACACCTTAGCAGTGCGGGCCAGCTTACGGAACCCAAAAGAAACCGTCATCTGTCGCCTCTGCCGTATCCTCCATTTTCAGGGTATCCGGCACCGTGATAAGTGCTCCTACAAGCTCCCTATCATGCGCTGACCCTGAGCCAGAGTCATCCTCACTGTCCGCACGGTCGAGGTCTGCAGCCTCTGACACATCAGAACCAGGGCCGGGAGCAGTAGCTGGGCCCGATTCTGCATCAGAAGTATCCCCAGAAGATGGCGAGGGGAGGGGGCGATTTTTTCCCCCCTTTTTCCCCACGCGCCGCTTTCACCCTGGCAACAAAGGCCTCCAGGACGGCCAACATAGCGTCCACAAAAATAGCAGGTGCAGGGGCACCAGTTGCCAATTCAGATATGTCTGGGGAAGATGCGTCCGCTTCCGACGCCATGCTGACCAACCCGCCGACACCCCTAGGGACGTAAGGCAAGACACACGGATCACCCTCCTAGCTGCCGCAGAGAGACGAGGGACCCCCCAGAGGACTCACCACCCGGAGCAGGTACCGCACAGCTGCCGTCCGCCTAAGCCTCCTAAGCTGCTGTCCCCCGTGCTGTTCCTCAGGAAGTGTGCTGGAATCGTTTGCACCGAGAATCTGGCCACTAGAGGCCAAAACGCCACCCAAAATGGCCGCCGACCCGCCGCTCTGTAAGCAGAGCGCGCGGGCTACAAGAAAATGGCCACCAACGATGTATAATAGCGCTGGGCGTAGCCAAAATGGTGGCCGTGAGTGAAAGTAAAAACATGCACAAACAGCACATAATGGCAGCGAACACCTGGGACCCCCTAAGGCGGTCCCCCCCCCACACACACACACACACAGGGCACCCAGACAGCACCCCCCCGGAGAGCGGACATGCCGTGCAGCCCCCAGCCCTAGGATGGAGCACCCTGAGGTGGACCCCCGTATCGCAGCCATCCTAGCCTCCCAAAGCCTAGGGAGGAGGGGAGGAAGGGAGAGAGGAAAGGAAGGGTAGAACCCTCTATCGACCTCCCCAGGTACGCCCAGCCTACCGCCCTGCCGGAGCAGGGGAACTGCTACTTAACCGTCCTGCGAGGACCAGCTGAAGGCATTCCAGACAGACCCAACGTCCGCGCGGTTACGGCATGGCTGTCAGCCAGGCACACTGTGACACGGACATAAAGCCCGGTCATATAGCTCACCGGCCACCACTGGAGCAACGGGGCATGTCGTGGACGGCCCAGCGCGTAGCTAAAAGGCCGGCACACGGTCAATGGCCGAACTGGGGAGACTACAAGGATCGAGGATCCAGCCTGTCAACCAGTCGGCAGTTGATAGTAGATCTCAGGATCAAAAAAAAGAAAAAGAAAAATTAAAAAAAATCCCCAGGCCACATGGGCCCACAGGGAGCCACAGGGAGCCATGTCATTCTCCTATGCTAGGCAGAAAAAAACTGAGCTGCAAGATGCAGGGAGAGGGGATGTACCCAGGGGGACTTCCCCCTGGGCGGTACTGTACTGTACTGTGTGATGTGTTTTAACACTTAACATGCTGTTTTTCTGCCTAGTCAATCTCCTAACAGGAGGATAAAAACGGTGCCGCTTCGGCTGTTAAGTGGTGATCATTTTTTTTTTTTTATTATTTTAGGCTTCCCAGCCTAGGAGGTGGGATGTGGGGTTTTATTGATCGCATATCTCACTGTAAAAAGGTCCTGTCATGCCATATTCCTATTACAAGGGATGTTTACATTCCTTGTAATAGGAATAAAAGTGATCAAAATTTTTATTTATTTTTTAAAGTGTCAAAATATTTTTTTTTAAAGTTAAACAATAAAAAAAAAAAATTGTTTAACCACTTCCTGCCCAGTCAATAGTGAATTGACGTCTGGGAAGTGGTTGCATTATCGATACTGGAAGTCATATGACGTCCTGCAGGATAATGCCTTGCGCGCGCCCGCGGGGGCGCGCAGCGCGGTGATCGGGGACGGCATGTGTCCCTCGGAGACAGCGCTTCCCCGATCACGGTAAACAGCCAATTTCATTGGCTGTTTACCATGTGATCGGCTGTGTCAAAGTCACAGCCGATCACCTGTCAAAACAGACTCGGCGGCGCGCTCCGTGCGCGCCGCCACAGGCTTGCAGAGCGGGGATCGGGGAAGGCGAGTCTCCCTTGGACACAGCGCGTCCCCGATCAGAGTAAACAGCCAATGAATTGGCTGTTTACCACGTGACCGGCTGTGTCCAATCACAGCCGGTCACAAATGTAAACAAACTCCACAGGAGTTACTACCTGATCCCTGCTCTCTCCTCACACACCGATCTGTGAGGAGAGAGAAGAGATCAGTAAGTTAGCTCAGTGTAGTTTGTCTACATAAGTTTACAGTGCACAACACGCCCCCCCCCCCATAAAGAGGACCTGTCACACAGCCCAGCACATCAATCAGCCCAGCCAATCAGCCCACCTGTCAATCAATCAGCCCACCTGTCAATCAATTAGCCCACCTGTCAATCATCTGTCACAGGCCCACCTCCATCGGTACCGCCATTGGTACCGCCACACAGGCTACCAGTACCGCCATCGGTACCAGTACCACCACCAGTACCGCCACCAGGCCCAGCATCTATACTGCCACACAGGCCCGCTACCAGTATCACCACTAGTGCCGCTATCGGTACCACCACCAGTACCACCGTCGGTAGTGCCACCACCACCTGTACCGCCATCGGTACCATCACCACCCGTACCGCCATCGGTACCACCACCACCCGTACCGCCATCGGTACCACCACCACCACCCGTACCGCCACCTGTACCGCCGCCACCACCACAACCCGTACCGCCATCGGTACCGCCGCCACCACCACCACCGGTACCACCACCACCTGTACCGCCATTGGTACCACCACCACCACCCATACCGCCATCGGTACCACCACACAGGCCCACCACTAATACCTCCATCGGTACTACCACACAGACCGCCACCACTACCACCAGCAGTACCATTACACAGGCCCACCAATAAGCACTGCCATAATGTCCCAAAGGGTTTACACACCTGAGGAGGCATATGCCATTCTTGCCATGTCGGATGATGAGAGCAGCGGGGAGCTCCCATTATCCGATTCTGGTTCGGAATACGAGCCAGTGGAGGATAGTGGCTCAGAGTCCCAGTCCCCGGAGGAAACCGTCCCTCCCAAAAGAATGCAATCAGCACCAAGATCAGGAGAACTGCCCACCACCAGCAGCGCCATACCCCAGGAAGAGGAGCCCAGTACAAGCAATGGAAATGCACGCCCAACCCGAAGAATCCAGCCCCAATCCTACCTTCCCGATGCCCTGGCAAACCCCTTATGGTTGCCTGCCAACTCAGGATCCGCTATCATCCCCCCTTTCACCGCACAGCCAGGTGTGCAGCCCGACACTACAAATTTTTCTAAATTTGATTATTTTTGTTTATTTTTCCCACAAGATTTGCTGCAGAATATAGTGGATCAAACGAATCTGTATGCATCCCAATTTATTGCTGTCAACCCCAATTCTTCCTACGCCCGCATGTTCCAGTGGCGGCGTCTAACATTGGAGGAATTTAAATTATTTTTGGGCCTTATGTTCAATATGGGGCTTACAAAAAAGAACGAAGTCCATTCATATTGGTCCAAACGCCCCATCCAACACATGCCCATATATTCCGCTGTCATGTCCAGGAAAAGATACGACATGATTATGCGCTTTCTCCACTTCAATGACAATTCACAGTGCCCTCCCCGAGATCATCCCAACTACGACAAATTGTACAAGATACGCCCCCTAATCAATGCCTTTTCCCAGCGATTTGTTTTCATCCCAGACCAAAAAATTTGTGTGGACGAGTCCCTCGTACATTTCACCGGCCGACTGCAGTTCAAGCAGTACATACCAAGCAAGAGAGCCAGGTATGGGTTAAAATTAAATAAATTATGTGATCGAGCCACTGGATACGTCTGCAAATTCAGGATCTACGAAGGCAAAGACTCCCAGCTCCAGCCCCGTGATTGCCCCACATATATTGGAACCAGTGGGAAATTTGTCTGGGAGTTGGCATACCCCCTGTTCGGAAAAGGTTACCATTTATATGTTGATAATTATTATACCAGCCTGCCCCTTTTTTGCCACCTTTACAGTAAACAAACCCCGGCCTGCGGTACCTTCAAAAAAAACCGGAAGGGATTCCCACAAAATTTATTGACAAAAAAATTGCGACCTGGAGAATCGGCATCCATGAGGAACGAGGAGGTGTTGGCCATGAAGTGGAGGGACAAGAAAGATGTCCACATCCTCTCTACGATCCACAATGACACCATGGTGGAGATCCCAAGAAGACGCGGCTCCATTGTAAAGCCCGAATGTGTCCACGACTACAATTTGTACATGGGGGTGGATTTAAACGACCAGATGCTACAGCCCTACTTATCAACCAGAAAGTCCCGTTATTGGCACAAAAAAGTTGCGTTTCACCTGTTTCACATGGCCCTTTTTAATTCGTTTGTCTGCTACCAAAAAGCAACTCAAAATCACCGACTCCACTACCTCCAATATATCGAAGATATCATCGATGCCCTCATTTACCAACAAGATCCCGCCCCAGGAAGCATTCGCTCTGATAGTGTGAGTCGGCTTCACGAGCGACACTATCCCTTTAGCATCCCCCCCACAGAATCTGGAAGAAGACGCCAAAAGAAATGCCGTGTATGCAGCAGAGGAGGAGTAAGAAGAGACACCAGCTATTATTGTCCCGATTGTCCCTCCCAACCTGGCCTGTGCATCGGAAATTGCTTCAAAAATTATCATACATCCATTAGTTCCCCTTATTATTAACAGACTGCCATTTCCCCATTTGCCTGCTACCATGTTACTAACTACCTTCCATGTTAATTAACTGACCCTGGCCTGTTTACCGACGATGTCTTTGCTTGCCGATTTAAACCACGTTTCTGACCTCCACGTGCACCAACCTCAGCCTGTTTACCGACGATGCCTCTGCCTGCCGATTTAAACCACGTTTCTGACTTCCACGTGTACCGACCTTGGCCTGTTTACCGACGATGCCTCTGCCTGCCGATTTAAACCACGTTTCTGACTTCCACGTGTACCGACCTTGGCCTGTTAATCGACCATGTTTTTGCCTGCCACTTGGACTGATCTTTTGGCCATCTACTTTTAGTACACAGGGGTCTCACATATGAGAGGGGCTTCAGAATAGCGTTCTGAGTAGAGAAAACCAGTTTTTCGTTTTCTGTGCTCCAAGAACAGGGTCTGGTTGCCCGGAGGCTTCAAAGCGATTTGGGTGGGAGAAGCCTCTACCCCTGTCCCCCTGGCCCTAAGCTTGATGGTCCTTCCTGCTGCCTGGACCAATAATTTGGCTGTGCTGACCATATTACTGCCTGTAATGACCCATGACATTATGGACCATGTTTCTTCCTGCTGCTTGGACCAATACTTTGGCTGTGTTGACCATATATCTGCCTGCTGCCTCTACTGACTTTGGACAGCATTTCTGCTGGGACACCTCTGCCTGCTACCTGGACCTGTGCTTTAGCTGTGCTCTGGCTGTGCTCACAGTATCTCTGCCTGTGCGAACTATGGACAGTATTCCTGCCTGCTGCCTGGATGATTGCTTTTGCTGTCGCTGACCTCATCCCTGCCTGCTGCCTGGACCGATGCTCTCCTCTGTGGACCACTGCACTTCTAAAACCACAGGTAATCTTTTGTTATTTGGTATGTACCTGCTATGTGTTAGATATATGAAGGGCCTTCAAAAATGTGATCGGTAGTCAGAAAATGATATGTGCAATTAATGCTGCTAGAATGCCTGGAGGTGATACTTGGATGTTGGGCCTCTGTATGTGGCCAGGCTGTGTAAAAGTCTCAAACATGTGGTATCGCCATACTCAGGAGGAGTAGCAGAATGCATTTTGGGGTGTAATTTTTGCTATGTACATATTATGTGTTAGAAATATCTTATAAATTGACAACTTTGTGTAAAAAAAATGCATTTTAATTTTTTCTCCACATTTTCCAAAACCTTCTGGAAAAAAATGAACCGTTCAAAAGACTCATAATGCTTCATAGATTATACGTTGGGGTGTGTGTTTTCCAAAATTCCATTGTCCTGGTGCTCCAGGGCCTTCAAAAGTGTAATAGGTGGTTGAGAAAGGATATGTGCGATTTATGCTTGTAGAACGCCTGAAAGTGCTACTTCAATGTTGGGCCTCTGTATGTGGCCAGGCTGTGTAGAAGTCTCACACATGTGGTATCGCTACACTCAGGAGGAGTAGCAGAATGTATTTTGGGGTGTAGTTGCAATTATGCATATGCTGTGTGAGAGAAAAAAACTGTTAATATGACCAGTTTGTGTAAAAAATAAAATAAAATAAAATTTTCCCAAGAATTGTGGGAAAAAAATACAACTTCAAAAAACTCACCATGCCTCTTAGTAAATACCTTGGACTGTCTACTTTCCAAAAAGGGGCAATTTTGGGGTATTTGTACTTTCCTTGCTTGTTAGGGTCTCAAGAAATGAGATATCCCTTCAGTACATCAGGCATGATCAGATGTGATAAATTTTCAGTGATTGCCACCATAGTTTGTAGACTCTATAACTTTCACAAAGACCAAATAATATACACTAATTTGGGTTCATTTTACCAAAGATATGTAGCAGTATACATTTTGGCACAAATTTATGAAGAAAAATTACTTATTTGCAAAATTTTACAATAGAAACTAAAAAAAAAGTGTTTTTTTTTTTTTAAAATTGCTGTTTTTTTGCTTATATCGCAAAAAATAAAAAACCCAGTGGCGATTAAATACCACCAAAAGAAAGCTCTATTTGTGAGAAGAAAATGATAAAAAATGTGTTTGGATACAGTGTAGCATGACTAAGTAATTGTCATTCAAAGTGTGAGAGTACTGAAAGCTGAAAATTGGTCTGGGCGGGAAGGTGCATAAGTGCATGGTATTGAAGTGGTTAAAGTGCCCCTCTTCCCGTGTGCTCGCACCCAGAAGCGAATGCATACGCAAGTCCTGCCCACATATGAAAACGGTGTTCAAACCGCACGTGAGGTGTTGCCATGAACGTTAGAGCGAGAGCAATAATTCTAGCCCTAGACCTCCTCTAACTCAAAACATGTAACCAATAAAAAAAATTAAAGCGTCGCCTATGGGGATTTTTAAGTACTGAAGTTTGGCGCAATTCCACGAGCGTGTGCAATTTTGAAGCATGACATGTTAGGTATCTATCCATTTACTCAGCGTAACTTCATATTTCACATTATGCTAAAAAATTGGGCTAACTTTACTGTTTTTTTAAAGCATGAAACTGTTATTTCCCCCCCCCCCCCAAAAAAAAAAAAAAACGCGTTTGAAAAATTGCTGCGCAAATACCGTGTGAGATAAAAAGTTGCAATGACCGCCATTGTATTCTCTAGGGTCTCTGCTAAAAAAACATATATAAATGTTTGTGGGTTCTATGTAATTGTCTAGAAAAAAAAAAAAAATGATGATTTTTACATGTAGGAGAGGAGAGAAATGTCAGAATTGGCCTGGTTGTTAAGTGGTTAAAATTTTTATATATATATATATATATATATATATATATATATATATATATATATATATATATATATATATATATATATATATATATATATATATATATATATATATATATATATAGCAATAACATGCTGTGGGCGGATGTCTGCCAGTCACAGGCTGTGTCACATCCCTGCAGCCTGTGTCTTAAAATAAGAGGGAGGTGAAGCCTCCATCAATCTACATGTAATATCCCACCCCCCATTGTGTTTGGTCAGTGGGCATGGAGGAGGAGAGAGGAAGTGGGCTGTCATTTACCACTGTACACACACACACACACACACACACACACACACACACACACGTGTGACTTTATAGTCATATGGGTTTCTCAGATGTGATAGGAAGGAAATGCTCAGCATAGCAGCTCACTTATACAGTAACTGAGCATGTGCAGAGTTGCCAACACAGCTGAAGGTGGCGATAGAAAGCAGCAGGATCAACCAGGTTTTCTTGCAGATTACAGAAACAAATCTCAGTGGTATGAACCGCATTTATTGGTAGTTTTTTTACGATGTGGGTTTAGTGACACTTTAACCAGCCACGGCAAGTTGGCTTGGCTGCGTGAATCGACGTACTGACACGTCAGTTCATGCACTAGCTTTTGTAAACAAGGCGGATCCTGAGAGCGAGAGAGCGATCAGGAACAGTGATCTATCTACTCCCAGTGAGCCCATCCCCGACAGTTAGAAAGCACCTGACTAGGGAACACTTAACATTTTGACCACCGTGTTAACCCCTTCCCTGCCAGTGACATTTATACAGTCAGATTTGTCCACTGCAATGTCGCAGCCCCGCTAAAAATCGCAGATCGCTGCTATTACTAGTAAAAACAATAAAAAGTCCCTAAATCTTTCCCCTATTTTGTAGACGCTATAACTTTTGCCCAAACCAATCAATATAGGCTTATTGTGATTTTTTTTTTTTTTTTTACCAAAAATATGTAGAATACATATTGGCCTAAACTAATGAATACATTTGTTTTATATCTTTTTTTCGGATATGTGTTATAGCAGAAAGTAAAACATTTTTTTTTGTTTATAGTCACAGAGGTGATCAAATACCACCAAAAAAAAAAAAATCTAATTGTAGGGAAAAAAGGGACATCAATTTTGTTTTAGGTACAGCGTCACACGACCGCGCAATTTTCAGTTAAATTAATGCAGTGCCGTATCGCAAAAAATGGCCTGGTCAGGAAGTGGGTAAATCCTCCCGGGCTCTAGTGGTTAATAATTCCATTGGAACTAATAAAGTATCCTGAATCTGAGTGAGGCCTGGTTCACACTGGGGCGACAAACGCTCCGACATTGGGAGCTCATGTCGCATAGGCTTCTCATGACGTCACAGTCACATGTTCCGGGGCACATGGCCCCGGAGCATGTGACTGTGACGTCATGGGAACATGTGACTGTGACGTCATGGAAAGCCTATATTAATGCGGAGCGGAGAGCCAGTATTACAGCGGGAGGAAGCGACGCGTCAACATCGAGGAGGAGAAGAGGGAAGAAGACGCCGACGGCGACGACGGGAAGACCGGCTCCTCCACTAGCAAAAGAGCTAAAGAAGTTAGTGGAGGGGCCGGCAGAAGGACAACGGAGAGCGGGACGAGACGACGGAGAAGACCGGGCCTCCGTTAGCAAAAGAGCTAAAAAGAAGTTAGCGGAGGCCCGGCAGAAGAAAGAACCGGAGAGCGCGGCGACGACACCGGAGACCCCCGAAGTCGGAAGAAGACCCCCGGAGCTGTGCAATAAAATACTTTAAAAAGCTGTGTGGTTTTTTTATTGCAATTTTTTTCCACCAGGTGAATGGGTAGGGGTACGATGTACCCCATACTCACATAGGGTGGGGGGCCGGGATCCAGGGGCCCCTTTATTAAAGGGGGTTCCCGGATTCCGATAAGCCCCCCACCCGCAGACCTCGACAACCAACGGCCAGGGTTGTCGGGAAGAGGCCCTGTCCTCATCAACATGGGGGCAGGGTGCTCTGGGGTGGGGGGGCCGCAGGTCGCCCCCTGCCCCAGAGCACCAAACCCCCCATGTTGAGGGCATGCGGCCTGGTACAGTTCAGGAGGGAGGGGGGGCCGCTCTCTCGTCCCCCCCTCTTCCCCTGCGGCCTGCCAGGTTGCGTGCTCGGATAAGGGTCTGGTTTGGATTTTGGGGGGGACCCCCACGCCGTTTTTTCGGCGTAGGGACGCCCCTTCAAATCCAGACCAGACCCAAGGGCCTGGTATGCCTCTGGAGGGGGAACCCATGCCGGTTTTTTCTTTAAAATTTGGCCTGGGAGTTCCCCCTCAAGATTCATACCAAACACAGTGCATGATATTGGCGGGGATCCAAGTCGGATCCCCGTTCATTGAAAGTCGGACATATGTCGGCTTCATGTCGCAGGGCAAAGTCGGATCCAAAGTAGGACAGATGTCGTGTCGCACTAGTGTGAACCCAGCCTGACTATCTTATTGGAGGCTAAATAAAGTCTATTGTTTTCAGAAAGGCTCTGTATTCTAGACCTGTAATGAGATTAAAGGATCAGTGAGGCACAACAGTGTGTGCAGAACCAAGAGGCAGAAAACAAAGCCTGTGTATACAATTAATATACAGCTGCTCTGATGCAAATACATAATTACACATTATATACACACACACACAAACATTTAAAGTGTATGTAAACTTTGCATTTGCTTCTTTTCCCCCTTCAACTTCTCTTATTGGCTTCTTTTTGGTCAGCTAAATATATATAAAAAACAAAACAAAAAAAACAAACACCCTTTCAATGGAATCTGCTTGAGAAGAAGTGCAAATGATACCTGTTAAATTTGCCAGAAATTCCATAAAAACTGACAGAGTAGAGATGTATTTAGTACAACAAAGACCCTCCCTGGATCAGGACATCACAACAAACTGGATAAGGCACCAAGAGGCCTACAGCAACTCTGAAGCAGTTGCAGGAATTTATAACAAAGAGTGGTCATTGTGCGACAACAAAATCACAAATTCTCTACAAATGTGGCTTGTATGGGAGGGTTGCAAGAAAAATGCCACTCCTTAAGAAAGGCCACATGCAGTTACTACTGAGCTTTGCCAAAACGCACCTTGAAGATTCTGAGGCCACATGGAAAAATAAGTTATGGTCAGATGAGACAAAAATGTAATTATTTGGCCTCAACACTAAACGATGTGTCCAATACAGATCACCATCCAAATAACAACATTCCTACAGTAAACCGTGGAGGTGGTAATATCCTGTTATGGAGGGGTTTCTCTGCAGCAGGGATTGGAGCACCCGTCAGGATAGAAAAATAAATAAATGGATGGGACATAATACCATCAAATTCTTGAGGAAAATCTGCTGCTCTCTGCCAGAAAGCTGTCAATGAGAAGAAGGTTTACAGTGCATCAGGAAAGTATTCACAGCGCTTCACCTTTTCCATGTACAGAAGTATTCACAGCCTTTGCCATGACACTCAAAACCGAGCTCAAATGCATCCCGTTTCCACTAAACAATCCTTGAGATGTTTCTACAACTTGGAGTGCACCTGTGGTAAATTCAGTTGATTGGACATGATTTGGAAAGGTACACACCCGTCTATATAAGGTCCCACAGTTAACAGTGCATGTCTGAGCAAAAACCAAGCCATGAATTCCAAGGAATTGTTTGGAGACCTCAGACAAGATTGTATCTTGGCACAGATCTAAGAAAGGGTACAGAAAAATTTCTGCAGTATTGAAGGTTCCAATGAGCACAGTGGCCGCATCATCCGTAAATGGAAGTTTGGAACCACCAGGACTCTTCCTAGAGCGGGCCGCTCAGCCAAACTGAGCGATCGGGGGAGAAGGGCCTTATTTAGGGAGGTGACCAAGAACCCGATGGTCACTCTGACAGATCTCCAGCATTTCTCTGTGGAGAGAGGAGAACCTTCCAGAAGAACAACCATCTTTGCAGCACTCCTCCAATCAGGCCTGTATAGTAGAGTGGCCAGACGGAAGCCACTCCTCAGCAAAAGGCACATGACAGTCCGTCTGGAGCTTACTCAGCAAAAGGCACCTGAAGGATTCAGACCATGAGAAACAAAATTCTCTAGGCTGATGAAACAAAGAGTGAACTATTTGGCCTGAATGGCAAGCGTCATGCCTGGAGGAAACCAGGCACTGCTCATCACCTGACCAATACCATCCCATACAGTGAAGCATGGTGGCAGCATTATGCTGTGGGGTGTTTTTCAGCGGCAGGAACTGGGAGACTACTAAGGATGGAGGGAAAGATGAATGTGGCAATGTACAGAGAAATCCTTGATGAAAACCTGCTCCAGAGTGCTCTGGACCTCAGACTGGGGCGAAAGTTCATCTTCCAACAGGACAACGACCCTAAGCACACAGCCAAGAAAACAAAAAAAAGGAGTGGCTACGGGACAACTCTGGTTGGCCCACTCATGGACATTCACAGAGCCCAGACTTGAACCCGATTGAACATCTCTGCAGAGATCTAAAAATGGCTGTGCACCGATGTTCTTCATTCAACCTGATGGAGCTCGAGAGGTCCTGGAAAGAAAAATATGAGAAACTGCCCAAAAATAGGTGTGCCAAGCTTGTAGAATCATACTCAAAAAGACTTGAGGCTGTAATTGGTGCCAAAGGTGTTTCAACAAAGTATTGAGCAAAGGCTGTGAATACTTATGTACATGTGATTTTATATTTAAGAAATTTGCAAAGATTTCAAACAAACTTCTTTCACGTTGTCATTATGGGGTATTGTTTGTAGAATTTTGAGTAAAAATAATGAATGTAATCCATTTCGGAATAAAACTGTTGGCGCTATAATAATCCTGTATAATAATAATAATAATAATAATAATAAGGCTGTAACAAAATGTGCAAAAAGTGAAGCAATGTGAATACTTTCTGGATGCACTGTACCTTCCAACATGACAATGACCCAAAGCACACAGCAAAAATAACCACTGTGGTTGAAGGAGAAAAAAAAAGGTGAATGTCCTTGCATGGCCTAGTCAGAGGCCAGACTTAAAACCCATTGAAAATCTGTGGAAAGACTTGAAGACTACAGTCAAACGGTCACCATCAAATTTAAAGTTCCACCCACTTTTCGATCTCTACATCATCCGCTTCAGACCTCGATATACAGCACTTCCTGTCTCTCCCATCCGCTGCTATGCGTGCAAAATCTGCCTGCGCACTGACTCCTGGGAGGGGTTTGTCATAATTCCCAGGAGTCAGTGGGTATAGCCAATTCTCATACACGCAAAATTACGAGAGAAGCTTCCTGCGCTGCGAGTTCTGGATAATGTGCATGCTGGTTATTCAGCAGCATCGTATCCGGAAGAGTATACTAGTGGGCTTCACATGCCCACAAGCAAGATGGAACAGCACTACAGAGAGAAATACAAGGTTGGTTTCATGAATAAAATATAGCGGCGCTATAAATGAGATTAGTGATTACAGCATAACAGATGCCTTTAGAAAAAAAAAAAAAAAAAAAAAAAAAAAAAATGTAAATTTGATCACCTCTGCGGTTTTTATTTTTTAGCAATAAACAAAAAAAGAGCGACAATTTTGAAAACAAAAAGCAATAATTTTTTACTTTTTGCTATATTAAATATTCCCCAAAAATATATGGAAAAAATTGTTTTTTTCCTCAGTTTAGGCCGATACGTATTCTTCTACATATTTTTGGTAAAAAAAAAAAAAAAAAAAAACGCAATAAGAGTTTATACGTTTGCGCAAAATTTATAGCGTCTACAAAATAGGGGATAGTTTTATGGCATTTTTATACTAGTAATGGCGGCAAACAGTGATTTTTATCGTGACTGCGACATTATGGCGGACACGTCGGATACTTTTGGTGCCATTTTGAGACCATTCACATTTATACAGTGATCAGTGCTATAAAAATGCACCGATTACTGTGTAAATGTGACTGGCAGTGAAGGGGTTAACCAGTAGGGGGCGCTGAAGGGGTTAAGTGTGTCCTAGAGAGGTGTTCTATATGTGTGGGGGCCGGGCTACGTGTGACACGACACTGATCCTGATTACAGGGAGCTGTGATCAGTGTACTGTCACTAGGCAGACTGGGGAAGCGCTTGTTTACATCAGCATTTCCCCGTTCTTCCTCTCTGCGAGACGATCACAGGACTCCCGGCGGACATCGAGTCCACGGGACCTGCGGTCAAACTCACGGACCTCGCGGCGGACCCACAATGTCACGTCTTAAAGGGGGATGTATATATACACACATCCATATGCCCCGCCGTGCCATTTTGCCGACGTATATCGTCGTTCAGCGGTCGGCAAGTGGTTAACTGATCTCGAGCAGTTCTGCGAAGAAGAGTGGGCAAATATTAAAGTCTAAATCTGCAAAGTTAGTAGAGACATATCCCAACAAGGCTGTATAAAACAAAAGGTTGTTCAACTAACCCCCACCACCACCAGAACACACTGATCAGCTCTGGCATCCCTTGGCTGCCAGCACTAATCAGATACCAGTTTTCCACAATGCCCATTCAACAGAAGCTGGTTGTGAGACCGATTTCTGTAGAACAGACAGCTATATACACACAGACTGAAAGTCTGCCGGTTCCTATTGATCTGTCTGTTTTCGGCTAATTTTCGAACCCGTGTGTACCCAGCTTTAGAAACTTTTGCAATTTTTTGCTGCCTGCATCTATCTCAAAGACACTTTTCTTTAATGTTTTTTACCTGTTGTCACAGGGACTTGAAGTAAAGAGAAACCAATTGGGTAGAAGATAGCAGTAGGCCTTAAATTGTATGGTACCTCAAGACAATGCTTCTGTTCCACACCTTGTATCCCTATCTCTCTGTATTTTTACACTGTACAGTACTGTGTCTGTGCTTCAAGCTGCTGCTACAACCCCCATCACCATAAGAAGTCTACCCCACCCCTCTCTGAGCCCAGCTAAAAACAGGTGGTTACGTGGTCACTCAAAAGGAGAAAAATAGGATTTTTTACTCACAGTAAAATCCTTTTCTCTGAGTTCATGGACGGACACAGCTTCCTATTGACAAGTGGGTATTATTCTTCATTTAGGAGTGACTAGGCAGAAAAACTTGTAAAAAGTGTTACACATCACGCCTTCTACAGTACCGCCCAGGGGGCGGACCCTCTGGGGTATATGATCTCTTTGCACCTCAGTTCGTCAAAAAGCAGTACAAACTTAAACAAAAAAGGAGGGGTGGGTGCTGTGTCCGTTCATGAACTCGGAGAAAAGGATTTTACGGTGAGTAAAAAAAAATCCTATTTACTCTTTCGTTCATGGACGGACACAGCTTCCTATTGACAAGTGGGAGGTCCCAAAGCAGTGTAAAAAAATGAGGGGTGGGAACAGCATAAAAGTAAACTTTACCCCAAAACAAAAACAGAGCTCCTCCAACGGTGGAGTTGCAACTCTAAGCGGCCGCCTGCAAAACTTTGCGGCCAAAAGAAGCATCCAAAGATGCACCTACATCAACCTTGTAGAATTTAGAAAGTGTGAGCGGACGACCAAGTCGCCGCCTTACATAATTGGGAAACAGACGCTTGATGTCGGAAAGCCCAAAAGGCACCTATTGCCCTGGTCGAATGCGCCGTGACAGGAAAGAGGGGCACCTGACCCTTTTAAGGCGCAAGCCTTTGTTACTATCTGTCGGATCCACCTAGAGATGGTGGCCGACGAGACTGCTAAGCCCTTCTTGGGACCAGCCACAGAAACAAACAGCGAGTCTGACTTCCAGAACGAAGTAGTGGCAGATAGGTATACTCTCAAAGCTCGGACAACGTCCAAGGAATGCAACGCCGACTCCTTAGGATTCGACTGATGAGGACACAAGGATGGAAGTAAAACGTCTTCATTGCGATGAAAGGCTAAAAAGCCTTTCAGAAGAAAGGAAGGCTGCAGACGCAGCACCACCATATCCTTGTGGAAGATCAGATAGGGAGCCTTGCATGACAAGGCTGCCAGCTCAGAAACCTGTCTAACTGATGTGACAGCCACCAAAAAGACCACTTTTTGAGAAAGTGTCAACAAGGGAATTTCCCTGATATTCTCAAACAGCGACTTCTGAAGCACCGAGAGGACCAGGTTCAAGTCCCACGGAGGTAGCGGGGGACGGACCGGAGGAGCCACATGTCGAACCCCCTGCACAAACGTACTCACGAGAGAGAGTCACAGGGGTCGCTGAAAAAAATAAAAAAAATAAAAAAAAGACGGCCAGGGCAGATATCTGTCCCTTAATTAGTACTTTGGTCCACCCCACGCTGTAGGAACAGCAGGATTCTGGAAACCAAATAAGTACGCAGGTGCCACTTCATTTCCTCACATGGAAACGTAGGCCTTCCAAGTGCGATGATAAACCCTCCTAGAGGACGGCTTCCGAGCACTTCTCATAGTAGAGATTACTGAATCTGACAGGCCCCAGTCTCTCAGTACCTGGTTCTCAATAGCCATGCCGTTAAAGCCAGTGACCGTAAAGCGGGATGGAGTATGGGACCTTGCAACAGCAGGTCCTCCTGTAGTGGTAGGTGCCAGGGGACGTCTGCTACCAGACATACCAAGGACGCTGAGGCCAATCTGGAGCGATCAGGATCATTGGAATACCCGCTGCCTCCACTCTGCGAAGCAGATGAGGAAGAAGCCTCATGGGAGGGAAGGCATAGATTAGCCGATAATGACCACACGATGCTACCAACGCGTCCGTTGCGTCTGCCCATGGGTCCTTTGACCGGGCCACAAACCTCAATACCTTCCGATTGAGTCGGGACGCCAGAAGATTTACGTCTGGTGTGCCCCATCTTTGGCAGAGGAGCTGGAACACCTCCGGGTGTAAGGACCATTCTCCCTGGTCCAGCATTTGGCGATTCCGGTAGTCCGCCTGCCAGTTCTCCACAACCGGAATGTACACGGCCGACAGTGCCAGTACGCTCCTTTCTGCCCACCTCAGGAAGCAAGCGACCTCCGATGCTGCAGCTGAGCTTCTTGTTCCTCCTTGATGATTGACATATGCCACTGCTGTGGCATTGTCCGACTGGATCCTGACTGGACGCCCTTGCAGCCTTCAGACCATTTGAAGAGGCACAGCCTGATCGCCTGAGTTCCAGGACATTGATTGACAGGCGGGATTCCTCCGGGGTCCAGCGACCTTGCGTCGACTGAACAACCCCAGACTCCCCCCCAACTGGTAAGGCTGGCGTCCGTTGTGATCACCATCCAATGAATAGGAAGGAATGACTTCCCGACCAGAAGTGCCGGTGATGTCAGCCACCATACAAGGAATGTCCTGACTAGGTGGCTTAATCGGATTTGATAATCCAGGGATGATGGGCATCTGTCCCATCTGGACAGAATTTCCTTCTGTAACACCCGAGTGTGAAAATTGAGCATATGGGACCACCTCGAAGGAGGCTACCATGAGGACCAAGACTCGCATGCAAAAAACAGAGTGACGACCAACTCTTGAATGTCAGCTGCCACACCGCAGCCCGAAGGGTCTGCAACTTTTCCACAGGGAGGAAGACCCTTGCCTCTGAGGAATCCAGAATCAACCCAGATACACTAGGCGTTGAGTCGGCACAAATACTGACTTTTGCGTGTTTAGCACCCAACCACAGTCTCGGAGTGTCTGACAGGTTATAGACATGCTTACCTCTAATTCTGAGCTTGAAGCGGCCCTCAGAAGGTCGTCCAAGTAGCCCACGATAGCGATGCCCCGCTGTCTTAGAAGGGCCAGAATCGGGGCGAGCACCTTGGTGAACACCCTGGGTGCCGATGTCAGGCCAAACGGGAGGGCCACAAACTGATAGTGGTCCTCCCCAACTGCGAAGCGCAGAAACCTCTGGTGTCTGGAGTATATGGGAACATGTAGGTATGCGTCCTTGATGTCCAAGGATGCCAGAAAGTCCCCTGGATGGAGAGCAGTGACTACATATCAAACCGACTCCATCCGGAACCTTTGTACTTTCACAAAGCAATTGAGGGCCCTGAGATCCAAGATTGGACGGACCCCATTCTTCTTTGGCACTACGAACAGATTCAAGTAAAAACCCTAAAAGTTGTTCCTGCTCTGGGACAGGAATGACCACCCCGCGTTCCAGAAGACCCTGGACCGCCCCATACAGAGCCTCCCGACGGGTCGGCTGTTGCTGGAGGTTGGAGGGAAAAAATCTGTGAGGTGGACAAGAGAGGAACTCTATCATCTTGTAGCCTGAGGAAATTACTTCGCAAACCCACCGGTCGGAGATTAAAGATGTCCAAGAGTCGTGAATTCGCGAAGACGTCCCCCCACCCGAGAGATGGGTGGGGGCAGACCTTCATGCGGACGCAGATTTGTCCGTAGGCTTGCGGAACCAAGGATGCTTTTGTAACTGGGCAGGCGCTTTATCGGCATGGGGTCTTTTATCTGCCGCCCACACAACTTTGTGTGTAGTAAAGGAGGGCCCTTGCCTCTGGCATGGCTCCTTACCCTTCCTGGATTGCGGAAGCAACGTGCTCTTACCTCCTGTGGCATCTTTAATGATGTCATCTAGAAAGGTCCCAAAAAGTCTGTCGCCCTTAAAGGGCACATCCAACAGGGCCTTCTTGGAAGATTGGTCCGCAGACCAGCACTTTAGCCAGATCAGGCAGCGTAACGCTACCGCATAAACCGAGGCTCTAGACAGCAAGGGGATAGTATCCATGTCTGACTCGCAGACAAACTTAAGGCCCTGTACCAACTGGTCGGCCAAAGCTACCTCATTAGGAGGAGCCTCTCGCTCTTTTAACCCCTGGAGTAGCAACTTTTCCCACTCAGTAAGTGTCTGAGACACTAAAGCCCCAGCCAATGCCAGGCACGCACCACTGAGCCTACCACTGTGTATAGGTAACGAGCGAGTGCTTCAGACTTCTTATCCACAGGGTCCTTGAAAACAGGAACCCCTTCCACTGGAATTGTGGTTACTTTATTAAGTATGGACACCGGAGGGTCCACTATCGGGGGAGAGGTCCATTTTTTCAGGAAACTCTCCTCAAAGGGGTACCGCACCGCAAAATTCTTTGGGGCTGAAAAGACCCTCAGTGGGTTTTCCCACTCCTTGTACAAAAGCTTATCAAGATAAGACACACAAGGAAACACCTTAGCAGTGCGGGCCGGTTTACAGAACCCAAAGGGGACTGGTGTCTCTGCTGCCTCTGCAGCATTCTCCAATTTTAGCGTATCCCGCACTGCAGTGATAAAGTCGGATACCAAAGCCTTTTCGCGTGTTGACCTGGAGTCAGTCTCACTGTCCGATCGGTCACGGTCTGCAGTCTCTGAAGCATCAGAATCCGGGCCATGAGCCACAGCTGGGCCTGGTTCTGCATCAGAATTATCCCCA
Source organism: Rana muscosa (assembly GCA_029206835.1). Taxonomy (NCBI): domain Eukaryota; kingdom Metazoa; phylum Chordata; class Amphibia; order Anura; family Ranidae; genus Rana; species Rana muscosa. The sequence goes on from CM055117.1 coordinate 931,349,087, forward strand.
GAAGATGGCTGTGGAGGGGGGCGTTTACCATCCCCCGTGTTCCCATGCGCCACTTCCACCTTGGCAGCAAAAGCCTCCAGGATTGCCGACATAGCGTCCACAGATACATCAGGGGCACCAGTTGCTAACTCAGGTGTTTCAAGGAAGAAGAAGTCTGCTTCTGACGTCATGCTGACCCACGCACCTGACACCCACAGGGACTCCAGACAAGGTATCAATAGACCACCCTCCTAGCTGCTACAGAGATGCAAGGTCTCCCAGAGGACTCACCACCCTTAGAAACGGTACCACTATTGCTGCCGTCTGCTCCCACCTGAGATGCTCTCTCACTGCTGCCTGTATCAGTCTGATCCTTATCAGCGTTTCTCTGTGATTTTGCGCCAGTGAAATGCACCCTAGAGGCCAAAGCCTTCGGCAAAATGTATTAAAACCAATGTGGGCCATAAAAAAAAAATGGCCGCCGAGCCGTCAATAGTAGGCAAAAGCGTCCACGGACCACAAAAAGATGGCCGCCGAGCGGCGGTCTTTACATACAGGTGTGAACCACAAGAAAATGGTCGCCGGACAGTCATCAGAGGCCAAACAGGAGTGGACCACCAGAAAATGGCCGCCGACAGCATGGAGGGAGAAGGCACACACACACACACACACCCCTAGGTGACCCCCAGCAACCAGCCTTAGGTCAGAGCCCAGGGAGGAGGGAAGGCAGGGAGAGAGGAAAGAAAGGGCCACACCCACTTACTTGATCTCTCCAGGAATGCCCAGCCAAGTCACCCTGCCGAAGCAGGGGAGCTACTTACCTTTCCTGCATGGATTATGCTGGAAGACATTCCAGACAGATCTTCCGCGCACGGAGGTGACCGACGGGCATGTCGTGGAAAACCCAGCACGTAGCTAGGGTCGGCACAGGCTCGATGGCTGAAACTGGGGAGACTACAAGGATCTGTGATCCAGCCTGTCACCCAGTCGGCAGTTGATCGAAGATCGCAGGAAACAAAAAACAACGTAGAAAAAAATCCCCTGGACCAGTGGGCCCAAAGGGAGCCATGTCCTTCTAACTAGGCAGAAAAAAAAACTAATCTGCAAGGTGCAGAGAGAGGGGATATACCCAGAGGGTCCTCCCCCTGGGCGGTACTGTAGAAGGTGTGATGTGTAACACTTTTTACAAGTTTTTCTGCCTAGTCACTCCTAAATGAAGGATAATACCCACTTGTCAATAGGAAGCTGTGTCCGTCCATGAACGAAAGAGTTGTTTTACCTTGCATTTATATTTATACTGAATAGGTCGTTTACAAGGAAAGGGTTCACATATAATTTTAAAGGGATAGTTCATAGCATGTGATCGTTTTACCAATCAGAATTGCTCTGATCCATGCCAGAAGCCATACGGAAAGAAAAGTAGAGAATTTAAATCACCAGACCACTACACTGACTGGGGGGGAATTATAGCTAATCGCCCATGAAAGTAAGTGCAGTGGGGACTGGGGGTAGGATGTTCATTCATCTTTTCGTGTTTTATGAAAAGTGAACTTATAATTTAAAGTGGTTGTAAAGGCAGAAGGTTATCCAAATGCATTTTATGCAGCAAGATAAAAAGCCTTCTGTGTGCAGCAGCCCCCCTCAGTCCCCCCAATGCTTACCTGAGATCCCTCTCGGTCCACAAGTGTCTCAGCCGTCCGAGATTCTCCCTCCTGATTGGCTGAGACACAACAGTGGCGCCATTGGCTCCCACTGCTGTCAATCAAAGTCAGCTAATCAGTGGAGAGGGGTGGGCGGGGCCAGGCTCTGTGTCTGAATGAATACAGGGAGCTGTGACTCGGCTCGGGTGCCCCCATAGCAAACTGCCGACTCTGGGGCACTCAACAGGGGGGAGGGGCCAGGATCACAGAAGAGGGACCCGAGAAGAGGAGGATCGGGGGTTGCTTTGTGCACATCCACTGCACTGCAGAGGGAGGCGCGTATAACAGATTCGTTTTTTTTTCCCTTTTTAAAAACAACAAGACTTTTCAATCATTTTAAATCCTACAATAAGGAAGTGTACAGAAAAGCTGGAACTAGTGAATAGGTTCTCATATTGCCATCTGTGTATAAACAAAGCTTTAGTTTTGTGGGACTGGAAGAACCCTAATCCCCTTATATCAAGGGTTTCTTATGGGAAATGGTTACAGCATGCAACTTTCAAAAAGCTGTATTTCCAGCTCACATAATTAATAGCTGTTAGAAGGAATTAAAGACTTGTCAGATGAAAGAGAAAGGGAGTGGAGGCAAAGTGAAAGCAGCCATTAGGTGGGCTGAAACATCAGACTGCATACTCAAATGCTAAGCCAATGTTCCAGCCTAAGAACACTCATTACAAGGAGGACACCGGGAGAGATTACACAGGCTGCCCTGCACTACAAGAATCCCCTGACACTCCTACCGAGTTGTCTGCTGAATCCTTACTGTGAGGGATAAACATCAGTGCTATGGATAGAACTCATTAAAAAAGACAGTTTTAACTTTTTTTTTTTTTTTTTAAAAGATAAAACACTTTGGGCCCTCTTACACATGCGGACCATATGTCCGTTTTTTCATCCATCCGTTTAAGGATGAAAAAGGGACATACATGTATCCCTATGGGATAGCGGGTGTCAGCGGATGAACATCCACTGACACTCAATCTTATTGGTCGCCGCTATGCTCCGTTTCTGCAGACGGAGGAAAATCCTATTTTTCCATCCGTTTGCAGAGCGGATCGAATGAACACGGACAGATGGTCCGTGTTCATCCGATCCCCCCATAGAGGAGAGCGGAGATCTGACAGGGCGGTCCCTGCACACTGTGCAGTACACTGTGCAGGGACCGCACTGTCATCCGCCGGCTGAGCAGGGTTCAACGGAGCGATCCCCGATGAGCAAGCGGATATTCACGGGGCAGATCATCACGGGATGGATCATCACGGGATCCGCCCGTGTGAAAGGGCTCTTTGTCCATGCAAAAGTGACCGGTCCTTTCATACGAAATAATCTCACACACCCCCCGATATTCAAACTTTTCTGTATTGTCCTGCAGCTCCTTTCCTCTTGGAGCACCTACCTGTTGTAAGGTGGTGGTGGAGCCAACAGAGATAAAAGTTTTACAGACAGTAATTAGGCCTAATGACTGGCTAATCTGACTGGAGCATAATATTACCCACTCCCATATGTATGAAAGCACCAGGTATTAAAGGCTTTTTTTTTTTTTTTTTTTTTTGTTGTTGTTGTTGTTTTAAATAACAAACATGTTATATACTTACCTGATCTGTGCAGTGGTTTTGCACAGAGCAGCCCAGATCCTCCTCGTGTCCCGCGCCGGAGCTCCTGGCCACTAACTCCTGCCGGGTGCCCCCACAGCAAGCAACTTGCTGTGGGGGCACCCAAGCAGGCGCACTCCCGACTCCTCCATCTCCCGATTGACTCACAGGCTGCGATTGACAGCAGTGGGACCCAATGGGTCCCTCTGTTGCCAAGAGTCAATCAGTAGCACAGTCCCCGAAGAGGCATAGAATGCATGAAGGTAAAAAACCTTGTGCCTTTACAACCACTTGAAGGCTCCATTCACACTACAGCATTCCACCAATGGACACTTTTAGGGCACTTTCACAACCAACGCAGTGGGATGCATTTTAGATTGCACTCCACCTGCATAGACAGTCCAAAATCCAGGATATCCTATGGGCATAGTTCACACCATTGCAGTGCACTGCAGAAAAGTACAGCATGATACATTTTTTCAACTGCTCCTGAACTCTCCTCAATGTTATCTTATCAGTACATGTACACAGGGTCGTTTATAATCATTTCTAGGCAGTTGAGTTTAAAATAAAATTTTTGGAAAGCAAAAAAAAAAAAAATGCATGCAAGAGTAAGTAAACCCTCTAAAACATTTCCTTAAAAAAAAAAAAAAAAAAAACCCCTGCAAGAGAAAGGCATAATGAGCTAGTATGCATAGCATACTAGCTCATTATGAATTACTTACCTGAGATCGAAGCCCCCGAAGCGACCCTCGTTCTTCTCCGCCGCCGCCATGATACCCGAGTGACTTCCGGGTATCGCTGCTCTGGCGCTGTGACTGGCCGGAGCAGCAATGACGTCACTCCTGCGCATGCGCGCGGGAGCCGGCGATGACGGCATGATTGCCTTCACTAACAGCACGCTCAGTGCGCATGCGCCGTAGACATCGGTTCAGTCTTTTCTGCAAATATCTCCTTAACCGTGTAGGTTAAGAAGATATTTCTTGCACCTACAGGTAAGCCTTAATCTAGGCTTACCTGTAGGGCCAAGTGGCCTGTAAGGGTTTACAACCACTTTCAAGACCCATAATCAGAGGCATTTCAAGCGCCTGCAACAGCTTGTAAACGCTGCTAAACACAGTAACCCTCCTTTAGCAGCGTTTAGTTTACAGACTTTCATTTTACACAACAAAAAAAAGTACCAGTTACTTACCGGTAATGGTCTTTCTGGTAAGTCTTCCAGGACGGCACAATGAGAGATGACTAGTCCACCTGACAGGAAACACAATCAAAGAGGTTGTTTGTGAAAAAGTACTCCACACTAGTGCACGAGAGTGAAATCTCTCTCTCTCTCTCTCTCTCTCTCTCTCTCTCTCATTAATATACTTAACCAGAGCGGTGGGAAGTAGGCCTGCCGTCCTGGAAGACTTACCAGAAAGACCATTACCGGTAAGTAACTGGTACTTTTCTCAAGACGTCTTCCAGGACGGCACAATGAGAGAGAAGCAAGTAATTTGCAGGCCTACCTTAGGGTGGGACGACCGCTTGCAGGACCTTCCTACCAAATGAGAGGTCCTGAGGCGACAGCAACTCCACTCTATAATGCTTCAAATAAGTGTTCTGGCTTGACCATGTCGCAGCTTGGCAGATTTGTTGCTTGTTTTATCCACCTAGCTATGGTTACTCTAAAAGCCTGTTGGCCTTTTTTCTGACCAGAAAAATTAATAAATAAGTGGCTGGATTTTCTGAAAATGCTAACTCTATCCAAATAAGAAAGCAGACATCGTCTGACATCCAAACAATGAAAGGAAGCCTCCCTTTCATTCTGGGGATTGGAACAAAAAGAAGGGAGTATTATTTCCTGCGTTCTATGAAATTTTGATACTACCTTGGGAAGGTACAGGGGGTCCTGCCTGAGAACAACCCTGTCCTCAAATAAACGACAAAACGGCTCTTTAATTGACAGAGCCTGCATATCACCTACTCTTTTGGCTGTCGTTATCGCCAGCAGAAAGGTAAACTTAACTGTGAGAAGTTTAATAGAAATACTGTCTAAAGGCTCGAACGGAGCCTTAGTTAACTGTTCTAGAACCAAGGAGAGATCCCAGGGTGGAACCCTAGAGATCTGTACTGGAGACATTCTGTCCCTAGCTGACAAGAATCTTTTAATCAACGGGTCCTGGGACAATCTTCTGTCCAGGAAGTAAGATAAGGCTGCTACCTGAACTCTTAGTGTCTTGGTAGCCAGCCCCAGATCAACTCCATCCTGGAGAAATTCCAGAATGACCGAAGCTTCCTGTTGGGAAACCTCTCTCTCTGAACACCAGCGAGAGAAGACCCCCCACACCTTAGCATAAATCCGCCTGGTGACCTCCTTTCTACTAGAGAGGAGAGTGGTGATCACTCTCTCTGAACAGCCCTTCTCCCGCAGGTTCTGCCTTTCAAGCACCAGGCCGTCAGTTTGAAGAAACTGGGCTCTGGGTGGAAGACCGGACCCTGAAGAAGAAGGTCTGACCGAACTGGTAGATGGAGAGGGGGAGCTACAGACCAGTTCTCCAGAGTGGGAAACCAGGCTCTCTTGGGCCACCAGGGGGTGACCAAAATGAGACAGCATTCTGAGAGGTCCAGCTTCTGCAGGATCCTCGGAATCAGACTCAGAGGAGGAAAGGCATAGGCCAGATGAAAACTCCACACCTGGGCCAGCGCATCCACTCCCTCTGAGCCCCATTCCCGGGTCAGGGAAAAGAACCTCTTTAGCTTTTTGTTTTCCCTGCGGGCGAAGAGGTCTATCTCCGGATTGCCGAACCGTTGGCACACCAGATCGAACACCTCTGTGTTCAACTCCCATTCTCCCTGGAGAATCGGGTGGCGACTTAAAAAAGTCCGCCTCTACGTTGTGAACCCCTTTTATGTGAACCGCTGTGATAGAGGGAATCCGGAGCTCTGCCCAGCTCAGGATCTCCAGAGACAAAGCCAGAAGGGTACGCGACCTGGTGCCTCCCTGATGGTTCAGGAATGCCACTGTGGTGGCATTGTCGGATAGAATCTGGACCTCTCGGCCCCTGACTCTCTCCTCGAAGGCCTTTAGAGCCTCCCGGACCGCCAACAATTCCCGGAGGTTTGAGGCGGCGCCCCTCTGACCTCGGTTCCAGGAACCCTGAGCTCGTCTAAGTGAGCCCCCCAACCCCAGGCGCTTGCGTCTGTGGTTATCCTGAGAGGGTTGGACTGACTCCACAGACGACCCACCAGTAAATTCTGAGGAAGGAGCCACCACCTCAGAGATTCCTTTGCCACAACTGGGATGGGGACCCTGTAGTCTAGAGATTCCCTTGATCCGTCCCAAGAGGATAGAAGGAATTCTTGGAGAGGTCTGGAGTGGAGCTGAGCCCACGGCACCGCTGGGATGCAAGAGGTCATTAGACCCAGCACCCGCATGATGCTTCTGAAGGAGGATTCCTCTGCCTCCAACATAGACCTGACCGTTGTCATAAGACCTTGGACCTTGTCCTGGGGTAAAACAAGTTTTCTTTCTAAGGAATCCACTAGGAATCCCAAGTAAACTTTCTTCTGTTCTGGGACCATCGAGGATTTTTCTTTGTTGATGATCCACCCCAGGCTTTCCAAGGTGCTCACGACCCTGGCCAGGTCTGCAAGAAGGAGATCTCGATTCTGATTGTAGAGAAGCAGATCGTCGAGGTAGGGGACTACTGCTATACCCTGCAGGTGCAGGTAAGCAATCACCTCCGCCATGATCTTTGTAAAGACTCTTGGACTGGATGACAGTCCAAAAGGGAAGCGCAGCAAACTGCCAATGCTGCACTCCCTGGGCGGAAGTGATTGCAAACCTGAGGAAGGCCTGATGTGCTGGGAATATCGGGACGTGTAGATAGGCGTCCTTTAGGTCTATGGTCACCATGAACACCCCCCTCAGAAGAAGCTTCCTGAGAGTGTACACGCTCTCCATCCGAAACCTCTTGCGACGCAGATAAGCGTTCAAGGGTCTCAAGTTTATTATAAGCCGATGCTTCCCTGACGGCTTTGGAACAACGAAAACGTGGGAATAGACACCCAAACCTTGTTGTTCTGTAGGTACCGGGATAACTACTCCCTGCCTTTCCAGTTCTGAGACATTCTGTACCAGACCTGCAGCTTTTAAGGGGTCCCTGGGTAGATGTGTTACCAGAAACTTCGGGGGAGGGGAGTGAAGGAACTCTAGCTTGTAGCCCTCTTAAGATTTGGAGGACATGGGGGCTCTGAGATATGCTTTCCCATCTGGGGAGAAACTGGGAAAGCCTTCCCCCTACCCTTACGTCACTTAGAGTTCTTGTCATTAGGCTTTTGGCTGGAGAAAAGGATACCTCCCTTCTGTTTGTCCTTGCCAGCACTCCACCTCCTAGTATTGACAGGTCTTTTGTCTGAAGACCGGTTCTTACCCTGGGGGCCTCGAAAAAATCTCTTTTTCCTTTTTAGGTTTGGTAGGAAACTTCTTACCCTTTTCGGTGGACCTGGACAGGGCTTGGTCAAGTCCTGTACCGAAAAGAAGGGAGCCCTCAAATGGGAGACCACATAAACGGGTCTTGGATGCACTATCACCATCCCAGGTTTTGACCCATACAGCTCTTCTAGCAGAGTTTAAGAGGGCGCCAGTCTTTGCGGTGGCTCTTACGGTTTCTACCGCTGCGTCCGCTAGGTACGCCACCGCGCTACCTATTAGCTGCAACGACTCCAAGACTTCCTTGGATTTGGAAGTGCCTGAAACATGGTCCGTTAATTTTGAGATCCATGCATCTGCATTCCTGGCTACGCATGCTGAAGCCAGCACCGGGCTCATGGCTGCCGCATTGGCTTCCCAGGCCCTCCGCAAGGTGGTTTCAGCACGCCGGTCCATCTGATCTTTGAGGTTACCAGTATCCTCAAAGGAGAGGTCAGACTGTTTGGATACCTGGGCTAAGGAAGCATCCAATCTGGGTGTTTTGAAGAACCTATCTTCATCTTCCTCCTTGAAAGGGCACCTAAGTTTTCACGTTTTTGGTCTTAAAAGCTTCCTTTCAGGATCCTTCCATTCTTGAAGGATAATGTCCTTCAGTGCCTGGTGGACGGGGAAGGTTCTGGGTTGAGACTTCAACAAACCCTGATACATTCTATCCTGTGCGGAAACCTGTTCCGCAGGCTCCTGGATCTCCTCAGAAGTATAAATTGCCCCAAGGAGGCCCTCCATATCATCGGCCGAGAAGATGTGCCTTCCTGGTCTGGAGCCCTCTTCCTCGTCCTCTGCCTGACTATCCACCAGACCCTCATCAGATACTTCTCGATCGGAGATATCTGAATCCTCCTCCAGCCCCGAACCCTGTGAAGGTAGGGATTTTAGAGGCTGCGGCCGTCTTTTAACTACCCTGGGAGTCAAAGAACTCTCCTGAGAGGAAGAGCCCCCCCCCCCCACTTGTCTGAGGTTCTGGTTCCCTAGACTTGAGTGAGGATTGAAATTCCTTAAGCGTAGTCAGCATCTGGGTCTGGACAGACAGGAAGTCTTTCATGACCTGAGAGGTTTCTTTTCCAGCCAATTTCTGAATGCATTTAAAGCAGAAAGGTCTGGAATAGTCTGGAGGCAACCTATCGTTGCAGTAGCCACATCTTTTGATGCGAGCAGGGGCTTTAGAGGGACGGCTGGTAGACCCCTGGGCAGTGACGTCCCCTCCTGCAGAAAAAACAAATATACACAGGGAAATTTTTTAGTACCAAACACCCCTGTGCAGAGCAAAAGGGGGGAAGAGTCGGGGTACCTCCCCCATCATAACCCCTGCTGGCTGGGTAGGACTCACCTCCTGTGGCCTCCTCTGTAGCCTTGGCCGTACCGGGCCTTTCCTCATGCTCCATCCGGGCTCGAACCGTGTCGCTAAGAGCAAACAGGAGGAATGGGCGCCTCTTTTCCTGGCATCTTTATAGTGGAAGCTGGCTGAAAAGACGCCGGCCGTCGCCATCTTGCCGTAGACCGGAAACCGGAAGTGGCGCGGCGCGCTGTGACGTCATTCCGGGTGCTAGAGGAGGAAATCAATGAGTCCTCCAGGCCATGGGAAAATGGCGCCGCACATGCCTGAGCGGCGCCAATAGCCAGAACAGCGCTTCACCGCTGGGTTCACCACCGCATCTGCGGGAGACCTGCCAGCCCCCCCTCCGAAGTGGACACCCACCAGGTAGGGAGAAAAAAGAGGAAACATTTGGCCCCTGAAGCTTCCAGGTACCCTGTACCTTAGGGCTTCAGAAAACTCAGGGGGGTTCTTAAAAGCTATTCCTTCCCCCCTGAGTATGTTACAACAAAAGGGGGACCCCCCAGGAAGGATGAGCCCGTCCTGCTAGGTCCAGAGGCTTCCCAAGCGTTCGACCTAGGTCCCAGGGGGAGACCTCCAGCACCAGGCCTTTAGGTCTTTAGAAAATAACAAACGGTTTCGCTGTGGGGAAACACAATCAAAAACTGAGGAGCACAGGGAGGGGTGGGGTTTTTAACCTCTTTGATTGATTGTGTTTCCTGTCAGGTGGACTAGTCATCTCTCATTGTGCCGTCCTGGAAGACGTCTTGAGAAACACTTTTTTTTATTTTTTACAAAGCTCCTAAAAATGCAAACGCAGCTAAACGCTGATGTTTCTAAACGTCGGATTCTAGCTGTCAAGTTAAATCGTTCAGGAGAGGTTAAACAAAGCCCCATGTACTTGAAGCCTTATACCCGACACCTAAAAGCTCATGGACATTCACCAACAGTTCAACAATGAAATAAGGAAAGGGGAATACCAGGAATATTAGACAGAACAACTTGATTTCTTGAAAATCAGGCACCACAGAATTTCATCACATCCTCACGAGTATAATTTACTTTTAACCCCCACAAGCATTAGGTGACATTTGTGTTAAAAACAGTATGGTCAACCTAATGCAGAAACGATTCATTCATAGCAATAAATATTTATAGCTGCCATCCCCTAAATCTCGCTAACTTACAAAATAAATGTCCAATCCTATATCCCTATGTTTGTCAAAACAATTAGGCGTTTGAATCTTTTGAACTTTGGCAACACGACTTCCAGCATGACTTTACAAGGCAACTTGGATACGACTTGAGAATGAATCACAGCGTGACCTGGAGCTACTTACAAGGCAACTTCAAGTTGCCTGCAGGACAGGAGACATTCCAGTGGCCAATAAAACAAGAATCAGCTCTGTGGGAGGGAGGGGGGAGGGAGAGGTTTGCCTGAGAAATGTATGTGCTCTTCCTGGAAAGTTGCTTCTGTTAAGACAGGGGATCCGACTTTTGAGCGACTTACATTGAAATCAACGGGTACAGGTCGCCTAGAAGTCGGATTGAAGTAGTACAGGAACCTTTTTTGAAGTCGGAGCGACTGCAGTAGTGTGCATTAAAACGGCTCCATTCACTTCAATTATTTTTAAAAATAGCGCGACTTGGGGCAACTCGGGGAGACCAGAAGTCGCCCCTGTGTGAACCGGGTCTAAGGGTGTGGTATCCACAATTGCTTGTATAATACCAATCAAGTTATACGTGCTATTAACACCAAAACCCTGCTGCGATTTTAAACATAAGATATATAAAGTGCAAATGTCCAAAAAAGGTGTGTGTGTGATTATATATATATATATATATATATATATATATATATATATATATATATATATATATGTCATTTAGTCCATCAGATATGTTATATAAAGAAAAATGTGCAGTGAAATATAATTCCAATGACCAAATAGCTGCAATAAAAAATGCACAAAGAGTCCTATGTGAATAATTGCACATGTGACTTGCTGTGCTTCCACCTTCACCGTATTTGTGCCTACACCACCACCAAGTAGAATGGCCACTCACCAGATAGGCTAGATTATGCGCCTTTGGTTCATAAGGATACCCACTCCGTCTCTCAGACTTGTCAGCACTCCCTCCCAATGTACTGGTGGAAAATCTTGCTCTATGATCGCTCATGGAACATATAAAAAGGACAATCATGGTGTAGTAGATCATAAAAAAGTTATTGAGATTTTAAAAATTCCATCCACTCACATGTAAAAGTGCCTTGAAGCCGGCATCGGCCGATAGTGCTGAAAAAAAAAAGCCTATTTAAAAAACTTCAGCGCAACTTGCAAATAACTTCTTTCATAGAAGTCAATGCAAGTTGCCTGAAGTTTCCTGTGGAGGTGGAGCGATGTGTCTCTGGGCAGCCTGCCAAGTGAGAGAAAAGAGATACAATGTTTCTTCTTATCAATGAACTGAACTCGTGTAGAAGTTCTCAGTTTAACCATTTAAAGACAAAATCTTTTCTGACACTTGTAGCTTACAAGTAAAAATCCTGTATTTTCTGCTAGAAAATCACTTGGAACCCCCAAACATTATATATATTTTTTTTTAGCAGAGACCCTAGGGAATAAAATGGCGGTTGTTGCAATATTTTATGTCACGCAGTATTTAAAAAAAAAAAAAAATATATCGGCCATCACGATTTCTAAATATCGGCATCGGCCAGAGAAAAACCCATATCGGTCGACCTCTACATAGAAGATATATATGCCTGGTTCACATGTGTGCCCCTATGGTTCCTTCACATGCTGGCTTGCATCCTAAGCCTTATTTTGGTTCCGGAACGGGGGTTGATATTGCCAGTAGGTTCATACCTTTGGCAACAGACACTCGCCAATAGTTAAAATGGCGGTCAGCTTACTTACGGTAGAACGGAGGGGGTGCTTCCGACCGGATGTTATAATCAATGGGGCAGCGCCAGTAGCTAAGATGGTGGATTCACCGCTTCCGGTCATACGGAGCGGCTGTTCCTCATCTAACAAATGGGGATAGGATAATATGAAGCACAAGGGGGTATAAATGAGGAGACGAGCAGTGATGAGGCAGCTTCCTGACGACTTGATAGATAGATAGATAGATATCCATTTATTAGGGCTGTGGAAATTAGCTAACTATTAATTCCTCGATTAATCGATTACGTTTTTTGATCGATCAAATTTCTTTGGATCGATCAAAATTCCGGGTCTTCAGGGAGTTCCGTTGGAGATCCGGTGATGCCACAGACACCGGCGGGGCTTGCAGTGTCCATCTGAAGGGCTCCTTTGCTGTGCCTTCATATCTGCATGCCGGCGGGACCTTACTATCTGCCACACACAAGGGCTGTTACACTTCCCTCTATCAACCTGGGATTCTACAGCCATCCACTGGGAGTTGTGATAGTTCCCTTCACGGGACATCTACATGTCGACGGACTGATGTTAACCCCTCCTCATCTGGATTCAGCAGTGGTATCGTTGTACACATTTTTATACCAGTATCATACTTAGCTACATGTTTTTATGACTGCTTTTGCTACCGTTTGGTATTACTCGCACCATTTTTACAGTTTATGTAGCTACATCGATTTTATCTCCAGTGCAATATTTATTTTGTTACCTACTTGAAGACTATAAAAGTTTTAATGCTATTCCCATCGAGCGCTGCCTTTGTGTGTTTTTTGTATCCTGCTAATAATTTTTCCAGTGGTTGGTAGCTGCATTGGGAACCAGCCTGCAAGGAGATCAGCTAAAATTAGTTGGATCTGTATGTGCGTTATAATTAAATCGCTTTTTATGTATCTTATGTTTAAAATCGCAGCGGGATTTGTGTTGTTAATACCACGTATCTCTTCCTGGAAAGTTGCTTCTGTTAAGACAGGGATCCAACTTCTGAGGTGACTTCCATTGAAATCAATGGGTACAGGTCGCCTAGCAGTCGGTTGGACATTTATTTTATAAGTTAGCGCAATTCACTTTATTTTCCATTCAGCCTATATTGGTTGTATACTTAATTGCAGCAAACTGTTTGTAGTAAATAAGCATCTTGGCGCCAGTAACACATTTATTCTACATCCCCTAAATCTACAATATTTCTTAAAAACGCACCGCACATCCAGCTTCATATTCTACTTTGGGATATGTGTAGGACTTTACCAGTGCTAACCATTACTAAGCATCAACTGTTTCTCTGCAGCCATTTCCCAAAATACTGACATCCAAGAGGCAAAGCAATCTCATCCCACGCTGGAAACTTTGTTAGCTCAGTGGCTTGGCTTATATACATAGCATTGATCGACTCTTAAAGGATCCAAGGACTAAACACTCAGCAACACAAACACTTAAAATGAAAAATTACAATATAAAATATATATATTATTAAGGCCGGGTTCACACATGTGCAAATTGGATGCGAGTTTCTCAAAGGAGCCGGTTCACACAGGTCTGGGGCGGCCGCTGCCTGCATTCCAAAAGGGTTCTGTGCGTGTGGGTCTGGTTCAGGTGCGAATTCGGGCAAAGATTCAGACCTGAAATCGTACCTGAACCGGTGAACAGAACTGTACCGGACCCTTGGCCGTAACCCGGCCAATAGTTTAATTAAACACCACCGGGCATGTTTTTACTGCTGCTTGTCTGAGATATTCCGTTTGGGTTTGTCCTGTTTACCATTAATGAGAAAAATCTAAAAATTTTGGGTTGTTACCAGATCAGGAATTCAATAATGAACATATATAAAAAAAAAAAACAAACTCTGTCTTACCTTAGCCAAATGAAAAAAAAAAAAAAGTTTTGTCTTTACTTCTACTTTAACCACTTGCCGACTACCTGCTATCATTATACGGTGGCAGGCCGGCAAGTTCCCGCGAACCGCCGTAGCTGTACGTCAGTCCCTTTAAGCAGGATAGTAGGCACGCACCAGCTGCATCACAGGGGTGACAATGCTCGTGACTGGTGGTCGCGATGACTGCCGGCACGAGAGGCAGAATAGGGACGTGTGTGTGTGCGCGTGTGCGTGTTTGTGTAAACACACAAATCCCTGTTCGGTTTGGAAAGACGGATCGTGAGTTCCTAATAGCTAGGAATCACAATCTGTCATTTCCTCTAAGTCAGACCCCTCCCCCCCCCCCAGTTAGAAACACACTACAGTAGTGAAAACAATTAACCCCTTGATTGCCGCCTAGTGTTAACCCATTCACTGCGAGTGACATTTTTACAGTAATCAGTGCTATAAAAATGCACTGATCACTGTAAAAATGCCAATGGTCCCAAAAGTGTCCGCCACAGTGTCGCAGTCCCGATAAAAATCACAGATCGCCGCCATTACTAGTAAAAAAAATGCTATAAATCTATCCCCTATTTTGTAGACGCTATAACTTTTGCGCAAACCAATGAATATACGCTTTTTGCAATTATTATTACCAAAAATATGTAGAAAAATACATATCGACCTAAACTTAGAAAAAAATCTAAGTAAGGAAAAAATAAAATTTGGGATATTTAATTATAGCAAAAATGTACAAAAATAGGATTTTTGTACTCACCGTAAAATCCGTTTCTCTGGCATCCATGGACTGACACAGCGTGTCTTTTACACCTTTACACGTGGGTTATGTCCCTGCTTGCAGGAGAAGACCTAGGCAGAATGTGAGATGTTATACATACATTCTAAACAGCCAGAGCTGAACAGCCCCACCCAAGGGGGCGGTCCCTCCGGACATAACCCTCCCACTGCAGTCAGCAGACCTCAGTTCGTAACAAAGCAGTACAATCTTAAAAAGAAGGGTGGGTGCTGTGTCAGTCCATGGATGCCAGAGAAACGGATTTTACGGTGAGTACAAAAATCCTATTTTCTCTTGTCATCCATGGACTGACACAGCGTGTCTTTTACACCTTTACACGTGGGATGTCCCAAAGCAGTGTCAAGAGGGATGGGAGCAGTATAAATGGAAAACCAAAAACTTCACTCCAAACAAGGCAGAGCTCCTCAACGGAGGAGTTGCAACATCAAACAGCGGCCTGCAACACCTTGCGGCCGAAGGAAGCATCCGAAGATGCAGCCACATCAACCTTATAAAACTTAGAAAAGGTATGAACAGATGACCAGGTCGCCGCCTTGCACACTTGTGCAACCGACGCTTGATGTCGGAAAGCCCAGGAAGCACCAATTGCCCTGGTGGAATGTGCCGTAACCGGAAAGGGAGGCGCCCGCCCCTTGAGAGCATAAGCTTGAATGACGGTTTGTCTGATCCACTTAGAAATGGTGGAAGACGAAACCGCTTGGCCCTGTTTTGGACCAGAGACAGCCACAAATAGTGAGTCAGACTTCCGAATAGAGGCAGTAGCAGACAGGTACACCCTCAAGGCTCGTACCACATCCAAAGTGTGAAGCGCAAACTCTCTGGGATGTGATGGGTGAGGACACAAGGACGGGAGGACAATGTCCTCATTTAAGTGGAAGGCCGAGACCACCTTTGGCAGAAAAGAAGGTCGCGGACGTAACACCGCCTTATCCTTATGGGATGACCAAAAAGGGCGACTTGCAGGACAAGGCCGCCAACTCAGACACTCGTCTAATGGAAGTAATGGCCACCAAGAAGGCCACCTTCTGAGACAAAGTCAAGAGGGGAATATCTCTAATATTTTCAAAGGGAGGTTCCTGGAGGACCGAGAGCACCAAATTCAGATCCCACGGGGGGAGAGGAGGCTTGACAGGGGGGAGTACATGGCGAACCCCCTGCACAAAAGGTGCTAACCAAGGGATGACCCGCCAGCGGTCGCTGAAAGAAGATGGCCAAGGCCGAAATCTGACCCATAATGGTACTCAAAGCGAGCTTTTGGGTCACGCCACGCTGCAGAAAATGCAGGATTCTGGGAACGGAATACGTTCGTGGGCGCCAGTCCAGCTCTTCGCACATGGCAATGTAAGCTCTCCAAGTACGGTGATAGATCTTTCTGGAGGAAGACTTCCGTGCCCTTAACATGGTCGAAATGACCGAATCCGAGAGACCTCGGTCTCTCAGCACCTAGCTTTCAATAACCATGCCGTTAAAGCCAGAGACTGTAAAGCAGGATGAAATATAGGACCTTGAGACAGAAGGTCCCCCCGTATTGGTAACCGCCAGGGAACGTCTGCGACGAGACGTACCAGATCGGCGTACCAGTGACGCCGAGGCCAATCCGGAGCAACGAGGATCACCGGAATTCCCTCGGTCGCTACCCTGCGGAGCAGGTGAGGCAGCAACTGCAGCGGAGGATAAACGTATATCAGGTGATACTGACCCCATGGGGCCACCAACGCATCCGAGGCATCCGCCCAGGGATCCCTGGATCTGGCCACAAACCTCGACACCTTGCGATTGAGTCGAGAGGCCATCAGGTCCACATCCGGCGTGCCCCACCGTCTGCAAAGGAGCTGAAAGACCTCCGGGTGCAAGGACCACTCTCCCTGGTCCAGCGTCTGGCGACTTAGATAGTCCGCCTGCCAATTGTCTACGCCCGGGATGTAGACGGCCGACAGAGCCGGCACGCTTCTTTCGGCCCACCTCAGGATGCGGGCGACCTCGGAAGCCGCAGCTGAGCTCCGAGTCCCCCCTTGATGGTTGACATACGCCACTGCTGTGACGTTGTCCGATTGGATCCTGATGGAGTGACCCTGTAGTTTCCCCGACCATGAGGAGAGGCACAGTCTGATTGCCCGTATCTCCAGCACATTGATCGGTAAGAGGGCTTCGTCCGGAGTCCAAAGCCCTTGGGCCGACAGGACTCCCCAGACTCCCCCCCAGCCCGTCAGGCTGGCGTCCGTCGTGATCACCATCCATTGGATGGGGAGGAACGACTTCCCGGACCGAAGAGCCGGGGACCTCAACCACCACGTCAGGGACGCCCTGACCAGGTGACTCACCTGGATCTGAAGATGCAAGGACAAACGGGGATTTGTCCCAAGTGGACAAGATCTCTTTCTGTAAAGCCCTGGTGTGCGCTTGGGCATAAGGAACGGCCTCGAAGGAGGCCACCATGAGTCCCAGGACTCTCATGCAAAAGCGGATTGACGACCATTTTCGGGACATCAGCACCCGTACTGCAGACTGAAGTGTCAGTAGTTTGTCTGGAGGTAGGAAGACTCTTGCCTCCAAGGAGTCCAGAATCAGACCTAGATACTCCAGACGCTGAGTCGGGACTAGAACCGACTTCTGAACGTTCAGGAGCCACCCAAACTCCCTGAGGGTCTGACTGACGATAGTCACACTTTCTTCCAATTCTGAGCCACTGTCTGCTCTTAGAAGAAAATCGTCCAGATAGCCCACGATAGCAATGCTTCGCTGTCTCAGCAAAGCTAGGACCGGAGCAAGCACCTTGGTGAACACCCTCGGTGCCGAGGCTAGGCCGAAGGGAAGAGCCACAAATTGATAGTGGACTTCGCCGACCACAAAGCGCAGAAACTTCTGGTAGCTTGCGCAGATCGGAACATGCAAGTAGGCGTCCTTGATGTCCAAGGATGCCAGAAAATCCCCTTGATGGAGTGTCGCGATCACTGTGCGAATGGATTCCATGCGGAATTTTTGCACCTTCACAAAGGCATTCAGGGCCTTGAGGTCCAGGATTGGCCGAACCCCGTCCTTTTTTGGAACAACAAACAGATTCGAGTAGAACCCCTGAAACCTCTCCTGGGACGGAACCGGCACAATTACTCCGGACCCGATCAAATCCTGTACAGCCCCCAAGAGGGCTGCCTGACGGGCAGGAAGGAGAGGGAGATTTGAGGGAAAGAATCTGTCTGGGGGCCATGAGCGGAACTCTATTCTGTATCCTGAGGTGACCACCTCGCACACCCACCGGTCGGAGATCCGGGAGGTCCACCGATCCGTGAACCTGCAAAGTCGTCTCCCCCACCCCAGAGACGGGCGGGGGCAAGACTTCACGCGGAGGCGGGCTTGGGAGCCGGCTTGTTCGGCTTACGCACCCAGGGGCGCTTGTGCCCGCCAGCCGCACCGTTGTCAGTCTGGGATGGCTTACCCGTGGACGGACGAAAAAAATAGGATTTTTTACTCACCGTAAAATCCTTTTCTCTGAGTCCATGGACCGACACAGCTTCTCTATTGACAAAGTGGGTATTATCCGTTAATTAGGAGTGACTAGGCAGAAAAACTTGTAAAAAGTGTTGCATCATACCTTCTACAGTACCGCCCAGGGGGCGGACCCTCTGGGTATACCCTCTCAGTCTGCACATCGCAGATCAGTTCGTCAAAAAGCAGTACAAACTTAAAAGGAGGGGTGGGTGCTGTGTCGGTCCATGGACTCAGAGAAAAGGATTTTACGGTGAGTAAAAAATCCTATTTACTCTTTCGTCCATGGACCGACACAGCTTCTCTATTGACAAAGTGGGACGTCCCAAAGCAGTGTCAGAGAAAAAACGAGGGGTGGTAACAGCATAAAAACAAACTTCACCCCAAAACACAAAACAGCACTCCTCCAACGGAGGAGTTGCAACTCTAAACAGCCGCCTGCAAAACCTTGCGGCCGAAAGAGGCATCCGAAGATGCACCTACATCAACTTTGTAGAATTTTGTGAAAGTGTGAGCGGACGACCAAGTCGCCGCTTTACATAGTTGGGAAACAGACGCTTGATGTCGGAAAGCCCAAGAGGCACCTATTGCCCTGGTCGAATGCGCCGTGACAGGAAAGGGGGGCGCCTGACCCTTTAAGGCGTAAGCCTGGATTACTATCTGTCGGATCCACCTAGAGATGGTGGCCGATGAGACTGCTTGGCCCTTCTTGGGACCAGCCACCGAAACAAACAGTGAGTCTGACTTCCGGAACAGGGAAGTAGCAGATATGTATACTCTCAAAGCTCGGACAACGTCCAAGGAATGCAACGCCGACTCCTTAGGATTCGACGGCTGAGGACACAAGGATGGAAGTACAATGTCTTCGTTGAGATGAAAAGCCGAAACGACCTTCGGAAGAAAGGAAGGCTGCGGCCGCAGCACCACCTTATCCTTGTGGAAAATCAAATAGGGAGCCTTGCAGGACAAGGCTGCCAGCTCAGAGACTCGTCTAACTGACGTAACAGCCACCAAAAAGACCACCTTCTGAGAAAGTGTCAACAGGGGAATATCTCTAATATTCTCAAACGGTGCCTTCTGAAGCACCGAGAGGACCAGGTTCAAGTCCCACGGAGGTAACGGGGGGCGGACCGGAGGGGCCACATGTCGAACCCCCTGCACAAATGTACTCACGAGAGAGTGAGTCGCCAGGGGTCGCTGAAAAAAGACAGCCAGGGCAGATATCTGTCCCTTAATCGTACTTAGGGCAAGCCTTTGGTCTACCCCATGCTGTAAAAACAGCAGGATTCTGGAAACCAAATAGGTACGCGGATGCCATTTCATTTCCTCACACATGGAGATGTAGGCCCTCCAAGTGCGGTGATAGACCTTCCTAGAGGACGGTTTCCGAGCACTTCTCATAGTAGAAATTACTGAGTCTGACAGGCCCCGGTCTCTCAGTACCTGGTTCTCAACAGCCATGCCGTTAAAGCCAATGACTGTAAAGCAGGATGGAATAAGGGATCTTGCGACAGCAGGTCCTTCCGTAGTGGTAGGCGCCAGGGGACGTCTGCTACCAGACGTACTAGATCGGCGTACCAAGGACGCTGAGGCCAATCTTGAGCGATTAGGATCATTGGAATTCCCTCTGCCTCCACTCTGCGGAGCAGAAGAGGAAGAAGCCTTAAGGGAGGGAAGGCATAGATTAGCCGATACTGGCCCCACGATGCTACCAACGCGTCCGTTGCGTCTGCCCATGGGTCTCTTGACCGGGCCACAAACCTCAATACCTTCCGATTGAGTCGGGAAGCCAGAAGATCTACGTCTGGTGTGCCCCATCTTTGGCAGAGGAGTTGGAACACCTCCGGGTGTAAGGACCATTCTCCCTGGTCCAGCATCTGGCGGCTCAGGTAGTCCCGCCTGCCAGTTTTCCACACCCGGAATGTACACGGCCGACAGTGCCGGTACGCTCCTCTCTGCCCACTTCAGGATGCGAGCGATCTCCGATGCAGCAGCTGAGCTTCTTGTTCCTCCTTGATGATTGACATATGCCACTGCTGTGGCGTTGTCTGACTGGATCCTGACTGGACGCCTTTGCAGTCTCTCAGACCATTTGAAGAGGCACAGCTTGATCGCCCGGATCTCCAGGACATTGATCGGCAGGAGGGCTTCCTCTGGGGTCCAGCGACCTTGCGCCGACTGGACACCCCAGACTCCCCCCCAACCTGTAAGGCTGGCGTCCGTCGTGATCACTATCCAGTAAACCGGAAGAAATGACTTCCCGGCCATTAGAGCCGGTGCTGTCAGCCACCATACCAGGGATCTCCTGACTAGGTGGCTCACTCGGATTTGATAATCCAGAGATGAAGGGCATCTGTTCCATCTGGACAGAACTTCCCTCTGTAACACTCGAGTGTGGTATTGAGCATATGGGACCGCCTCGAAGGAGGCTACCATGAGGCCCAACACTCGCATGCAAAAACGGAGTGACGACCAATTCCTGGAAGTCAGCTGCCGTACTGCAGCCCGGAGGGTCTGCAACTTCTCCACAGGGAGGAATACCTTTGCCTCTGAGGAATCCAGAATCAACCCCAGGTACACTAGGCGTTGAGTGGGCACCAATACTGACTTTTGCGTGTTTAGTATCCAACCACAGTCTCGAAGAGTCTGACAGGTAATGGACACGCTTACCTCTAATTCTGAGCTTGAAGGGCCCTTCAGCAGAAGGTCGTCCAAGTAACCTGTGATAGCGATACCCCGCTGTCTTAGAAGTGCCAGAATCGGAGCGAGCACCTTGGTGAACGTCCTGGGTGCTGAGGCAAGGCCAAACGGGAGGGCCACAAACTGGTAGTGGTTCTTCCCGATAGCAAATCGCAGAAACCTCTGGTGTCTGGAGTATATGGGGACATGCAGGTATGCGTCCTTGATGTCCAAGGAGGCCAGAAAGTCCCCCGGATGGAGAGCCGTGACTACGGATCGAACCGACTCCATCCGAAATCTTTGTACCTTCACAAAGCAATTGAGGGCTCTGAGATCCAAGATTGGACGAACCCCCTCCTTCTTTGGCACAATGAACAGATTTGAGTAAAAACCCTGACCCCGTTCCTGTTCTGGAACTGGAATAACTACCCCGCGTTCCAGTAGACCCTGGACCGCCCCATACAGGGCCTCCCGACGGGTCGGTAGTAGCTGGAGATTGGAGGTGATGAATCTGTCTGGTGGACAAGAGAGAAATTCTATCTTGTAGCCTGAGGAGATTACTTCGCAAACCCACCTGTCGGAGACTAGAGCAGTCCACTGAGTCGCGAATTTGCGAAGACGTCCCCCCACCCGAGAGCTGGGTGGGGGCGGACCTTCATGTGGACGCAGATTTGTCCACAGGCTTGTTGGGTCTGCGGGACCAAGGACGCTTTTGTCCTTGGGCAGGCGCTTTATCGGCCTGGGGTCTTTTCCCTGTCGCCTTAAGAGGGCGAAAAAACCGCTTACGTGCAGTAAAGGAGGGCCCTTGCCCTTGGCGTGGTCCCCTACCCTTGCTAGTTTGGGGAAGCAAAGTGCTTTTACCTCCTGTAGCATCCTTGATGATGTCATCCAGAGAAGCCCCAAAAAGTCTGTCGCCCTTAAAAGGCAGATCCAATAGGGCTTTCTTGGAAGTCTGGTCCGCAGACCAGCCCTTTAGCCAGATCAGGCGGCGTATTGCTACTGCATAAACCGAAGCTCTTGACAGCAGGGGAATAGTATCCATGTCTGACTCGCAGACAAACTTAAGGCCCTGGACCAACTGGTCGGCCAAAGTTATCTCATTAGGAGGAGCATCTCGCTCCTTTAACCCCTGGAGTAGCAATTTTGCCCATTCAGTAAGTGTCTGAGACACTAGGGCCCCCGCCAATGCCGGGCGTACTGCTGAGCCTTACCACTGAGTATAGGTAGCGAGCGAGTGCTTCAGCCTTCTTATCCACAGGGTCCTTGAAAACAGGAGCCCCTTCTACTGGAATAGTGGTGGCTCTATTAAGTCTGGACACCGAAGGGTCCACTATAGGGGGAGAGGTCCATATCTTCAGAAAACTCTCCTCAAAGGGGTACCGTACTGCAAACCTCTTTGGGGCTGTAAAGACCCTCAGTGGGTTCTCCCATTCCTTGTATAAGAGTTTGTCAAAATAAGACACACAAGGGAACACCTTAGCAGTGCGGGCAGGTTTACGAAACCCAAAGGGGACTGGAGTATCTGCTACTTCTTCAGTCCTTTCCAACTTTAGCGTATCCCGCACTGCAGTAATAAGGTCAGATACCAAAGCCGTCTCGCGTACTGACCTGGACTTGGAGTCCTCCTCACTGTCCGATCGGTCACGGTCTGCAGTCTCTGATGCATCAGAATCTGGGCCATGAGCCGTAGCTGGACCTGGTTCTGCATCAGAAATATCCCCAGAAGATTGCAGGGGACGGGGGCGTTTATTACCCCCTGTATTCCCGTGTGCTGCTTCCACCCTGGCAGCAAACGCCTCTAGGATTGCCGACATAGCGTCCATAGACACCTCAGGGACACCAGCTGCTAAATCTGGTGTTTCAGGGGAGAAGACATCTGGCTCAGATGCCATGCTGACCACACGCTGACACTCACAGGGCTCCAGGCAAGATATCAATAGGCCACCCTCCTGCGCTGCAGAGATGCTGGGTTACCCAGAGGACTCACCACCCTGGATAAGTACTGCTATGCTGCGCCTATGATGCTGTCCCCTTGCTGCTGTGTCAGTCTGCTTCTTTTATCAGCACTTCCTGTGTGAATTTTGGCGCCAGTGTAATGCACCCTAGAGGCCGGAGGCTCTCGCAAAATGGTTGCCAAAACCGTCTGTATGGAAGATAATGTGGGCTCTAAGAAAATGGCCGCCGACAGAAGATAGAGGTCAGGCAGCCATAGCCCACAAAAAAGATGGCCGCCGAACGGCAATATCTGCATACAGGGTGGACAAACATGGCCGCCGATCACCTGATAGGGGCCAGTGGGTGTGGCCGAACTACAGGAAGATGGCCGCCAGGCAGTTACAAGAGGCCAAACTTGGCATGGACCACCTCAAAATGGCCGCCGACAGCATGGAGACACAGAAACACAGGTAAGCAAAAATGACATTTCTTTTAAATGTTAGTTACAGCCAGCCCCGCTCCAGTGGGACCCCCTAGGTGACCCCCAGCACCCAGCAACCTTTAGCTAGAAGCCCAGGGAGGAGGGAAAGGCAGGGAGAGAGGGAAGAAAGGGGCCACAACCACTTACTTGATCTCTCCAGGAATGTCCAGCTAAATCACCCAGCCGAGGCAGGGGAGTTTTACTTACCTATCCTGCATGTATTCTGCTGGAAGACATTCCAAACAGATCATCGTCCGCGCACGGAAGGTGACTGTTAGCCAGGCATGCTGTGATTGGACCCAGAAGGGACGATCATATGTATGCCCTGGAGCATGACGCTCACCGGACAGGCTGCTGCGACTCGGCCGTAAGGTCAGCCGAAGCTGAGCGGTCCGATGCAAGCCTTGGAGCGTAAGCTCACCGGCCAGGCTGCTGCGACTCGGCCGTAAGGTCAGCCGAAGCTGAGCGGTCCGATGCAGGCCCTGGAGCGTAGGCTCACCGGCCACCCGTGGAGCGACGGGCATGTCGTGGAAAACCCAGCGCGTAGCTAGGGTCGGCACACGCTCGATGGCCGAAACTGGGGAGACTACAAGGATCGAGGATCCAGCCTGTCACCCAGTCGGCAGTTGATCGAAGATCGCAGGAAACAACAAATGTAGCAAAAAAATAAAAAATATATATATCTTTTTTCCCCGGACCAATGAGCCCGAAGGGAGCCATGTCCTACTCCTTGCTAGACAGAAAAAAACTGATCTGCGATGTGCAGACTGAGAGGGTATACCCAGAGGGTCCGCCCCCTGGGCGGTACTGTAGAAGGTGTGATGCAACACTTTTTACAAGTTTTTCTGCCTAGTCACTCCTAATTAACGGATAATACCCACTTTGTCAATAGAGAAGCTGTGTCGGTCCATGGACGAAAGAGTAAAACCTTTTTTGCTGGAAAGGAAGGACCCGGTTTACGTCGGGCCTCCTTACCCTTGATAGTTTGAGGAAGGAGAGTGCTTTTACCTCCCGTGACATCCTTGATGATGTCATCCAGAGCAGCACCAAAAAGTCTACCACCCTTAAAAGGTAGATCCGTCAGGAGCTTCTTAGAGGCTAGGTCAGCAGACCAGCATTTCAACCAGATGAGACGACGCAATACCACCGCCGAAACAGAGGCCCTGGATATTTAAGGGGCCGCGTCCAACGTGGCGTCGCACACATATATCAGACCCTGTACCATCTGGTGGGCCAGAGCAATAGTGTCTGGAGGAAGGTTATACTCCTGCACAGTTTGGTGCAAAATTTTTGCCCATTCCGTGAGTGTCTGAGACACAAGGGTCGCCGCTACTACTGGCCGTAGGGCGGATCCCAACAAGGCGAACATGGCTCTACTCACCACTTCTGACCTCCTGTCAGTGGGGTCCTTAAAACGCAGGAGTCCCCTCCATCGGGAGAGTGGTGGCCTTGTTTAAACGGGCGACTGGAGGGTCGACCACCGGGGGAGAAGCCCACTTTTTAAGCAGGGCGTCTTCAAAGGGGTATCTAATAGACAAACGCTGCGGGACCATGAAAGTCTTCTGCGGCTTTTCCCAGACCTGGTCAATGAGCTGGTCAAAGAAAGGTACATATGGAAAAACCTTTTTAGAAGGCTTGGTCTTAAAAGAACCAAAGGAGACTGTATCCGCCTGAGGTTCTGCAGTCGCAGCATTTAGCTTGAGAGTGTCCCTCACAGCATCAATGAGTTCACTAACAAGCGCCCTGTCATTTACTGACTCAGAACTGGAGTCTTCCTCACAAGGAATGTCCTGTTCAAAACCATCCAAATATTCAGAGCTAGGGTCCTGAGCAGCAATAGCTAGGCCCATATCTGAATCAGAGCACTCCCCTTGTGGAGATAAAGTGGGGAGAGGGCGCTTTTTTGCTCCCTTGTGCTCACACACAGCTTCCATCCTGGTCAGAAATGATTCCAGGACTGCCGACAACTGGTCCATAGGGACCGCAGGTGCTGGAGCACTGGCTGCTGCCTCTGGCATGTTAGGGGAAGCTGGTGACTCTGACTCCATAATGTCCCCCTCTGAGACCACCCACAGGCTGTGCTGACTGAAGTAGGGGAATGCCCAGGGGACCCACCAACCTGACCAGGACCGCTCGGTTCCGCTGCCCTGTCTCTCCGCGCCGCGCTGCTCAGCGTGAGTGAGCTGAGAGGAGAGAGACTGAGGAGATTTGCGCCATTCCTGAGCGGCGCTAGAGGCCAAACTAGAGCTAGAAGAAGGTGCGGCTACAAGAAAATGGCCGCCGCAATGTGCTCTGGCGGACCACGGCAAGATGGCCGCCAATGTAAAAAACAGCACAGTCACCAAACATGGCGCCGAACGGCGCCCAGGCCCCTCACTCTCAAATAAACAGCCCCAGCGAAATGCAGAGCAGAATGAGCCCCCCCCAGGACAGTATGGCCCCCAGGCACCCCACACAGTACAGCGCCAGCGAAGTGCACAGAGAGTGACATTAAAAAACACAGGGGGAGACAGGGAAATCCCCCACACAAGAAACACACAGCATGTACTCACCTGCAGCCAGGAGAGACTACTTACCCGTCCCCTGAGGGACCCACTGGTGTGTTTCTGACAGAACTATCACAGTGCGGTACTGAGTAGCTGTCGGCCCGGTCCACCGCGAAAGATACAGCCGGACTGTTCTATCTTGAGAGGACCGCGGAGCTGGAAGCCCACCGGCCACCCCTGGAGTCGTGGGGCATGTCGTGAACTGAGTCTCACGCACACAAGGCGAGGATCAGCACGCTCGATGGTCGGACAGGGAAGACTACGAGGATATCTTGTACCCAACCTGTTGCCCAGCCGACAGTTGATAGAAGATCTCAAAAGAAAAAAAAATAGGAAAAAATTCCAAAAGGAATAAAAAAATAGGTCAGGAGACGGGCTCCTGAGAGAGCCACGTCTTCTCCTTCTGCTAGGCAGAAAAAAACTGAGGTCTGCTGACTGCAGTGGGAGGGTTATGTCCGGAGGGACCGCCCCCCTGGGCGGGGCTGTTCAGCTCTGGCTGTTTAGAATGTATGTATAACATCTCACATTCTGCCTAGGTCTTCTCCTGCAAGCAGGGACATAACCCACGTGTAAAGGTGTAAAAGACACGCTGTATCAGTCCATAGATGACAAGAGAAATAGTGTTTTTTTCAAAATTGTCGCTATTTTTTTTTATAGTGCAAAAAATAAAAGTCGCAGAGATGATCAAATACCACCAAAAGAAAGCTCCATTTGTGGGGAAAAAAAAGGATGTAAATTTTGTTTGGATACAACATCGCACGACCGCACAATTGTCATTTAAAGCGACGCAGTGCGGAATCGCAAAAAAATGGCCCGGTCATTGAGTAGCCAATTCTTCCGGGGCTTTAGTGGTTAAAGAGGTTGTAAACTCTTTTAGAAAAAAAAAAAATACTTACCAAAGAACGAAGCCTTCCAGTGGCGCCCGCACACTGCTGAGATGGCTGACATTTTCCCCGGAGTTTCTTGCGGGTTTGTGGGCTCCAGCGCTGTCGATGACCTCACAGCTGCCGTTCACGGCACAGGGCTCAGAAGGAACGGCACCCGTGGCCGTTCTTTCAGAGCGCATGCACCAGTGATATCACTGGCTGCATGTAATGTAAATATCTCCTAAACGGTACACATTTAGGTGATATTTTCACTACCTATGGGTATGCTTTAGTATAGGTCTACCTATAGGTAAATGTCTGCAGAGGAAGTTTACTTCCTTGTATCACACCCACTTACAGGATTTGGCTTTGCATAGCAAATACATAATCAGTCCTCCCATAATGATCGTATCAATGTAAAACTGAGATATTACTAAACTAAAATAATCTATTCATCGACTGCAGGCTGGTGAACCTGGACAGGAGTAGCATTTACTGGAACTGATCGCCTGCGTTTTCATCCTGCAGCAGCTGAAAGCCTGCTTTTGCTCCTCTCCCCCCCCCCCCTGCCCTCAGCTGCTGCAGGAGGAAAACACAGGGGGATCAGTTACAGTAAATAACTAAACCCGCCTCCCTCCAACTGTCCTGTCCAGGTTCCCCTTCCTTTTGCTCCCCGCAGCACTGCCGACTCGCACAGGGGATCATTTCAAGATAGAGTGGGGGGGAAGGGGCTGGAAAATATGTAATTCAACTGCCCCTTCCTTTTATGAATGAACACAGTGAGTGATCATAACTATGCTTGTTTGTGAATGAACAGGGAGACTATGCAGAGCTCTTCCTTTATTTGTTCTGTGCAGCTGCAGATTGATTGAGGACATATGCCTTAGTCTCTCTCTTTCAGATGTCAGGGGTCTGTTTAGAACCCTGATATTTCACCAAAGTCCCGCAACAGAGCTGCCAAATTGAAAAATAGGATATTTTACTCACCGTAAAATCCTTTTCTCTGAGTCCATGGACCGACACAGCTTCTCTATTGACAAAGTGGGTATTATCCGTTAATTAGGAGTGACTAGGCAGAAAAACTTGTAAAAAGTGTTGCATCACACCTTCTACAGTACCGCCCAGGGGGCGGACCCTCTGGGTATACCCTCTCAGTCTGCACATCGCAGATCAGTTCGTCAAAAAGCAGTACAAACTTAAAAGGAGGGGTGGGTGCTGTGTCGGTCCATGGACTCAGAGAAAAGGATTTTACGGTGAGTAAAAAATCCTATTTACTCTTTCGTCCATGGACCGACACAGCTTCTCTATTGACAAAGTGGGACGTCCCAAAGCAGTGTCAGAGAAAAAAACGAGGGGTGGTAACAGCATAAAAACAAACTTTACCCCAAAACACAAAACAGCACTCCTCCAACGGAGGAGTTGCAACTCTAAACAGCCGCCTGCAAAACCTTGCGGCCGAAAGAGGCATCCGAAGATGCACCTACATCAACTTTGTAGAATTTTGTGAAAGTGTGAGCGGACGACCAAGTCGCCGCTTTACATATTTGGGAAACAGACGCTTGATGTCGGAAAGCCCAAGAGGCACCTATTGCCCTGGTCGAATGCGCCGTGACAGGAAAGGGGGGCGCCTGACCCTTTAAGGCGTAAGCCTGGATTACTATCTGTCGGATCCACCTAGAGATGGTGGCCGATGAGACTGCTTGGCCCTTCTTGGGACCAGCCACCGAAACAAACAGTGAGTCTGACTTCCGGAACAGGGAAGTAGCAGATATGTATACTCTCAAAGCTCGGACAACGTCCAAGGAATGCAACGCCGACTCCTTAGGATTCGATGGCTGAGGACACAAGGATGGAAGTACAATGTCTTCGTTGAGATGAAAAGCCGAAACGACTTTCGGAAGAAAGGAAGGCTGCGGCCGCAGCACCACCTTATCCTTGTGAAAAATCAAATAGGGAGCCTTGCAGGACAGGGCTGCCAGCTCAGAGACTCGTCTGACGCAACAGCCACCAAAAAGACCACCTTCTGAGAAAGTGTCAACAGGGGAACATCTCTAATATTCTCAAACGGTGCCGTCTGAAGCACCGAGAGGACCAGGTTCAAGTCCCACGGAGGTAACGGGGGGCGGACCGGAGGGGCCACATGTCGAACCCCCTGCACAAATGTACTCACGAGAGAGTGAGTCGCCAGGGGTCGCTGAAAAAAGACAGCCAGGGCAGATATCTGTCCCTTAAATCGTACTTAGGGCAAGCCTTTGGTCTACCCCATGCTGTAAAAACAGCAGGATTCTGGAAACCAAATAGGTACGCGGATGCCATTTCATTTCCTCACACATGGAGATGTAGGCCCTCCAAGTGCTGTGATAGACCTTCCTAGAGGACGGTTTCCGAGCACTTCTCATAGTAGAGATTACTGAGTCTGACAGGCCCCGATCTCTCAGTACCTGGTTCTCAACAGCCATGCCGTTAAAGCCAATGACTGTAAAGCAGGATGGAATATGGGACCTTGCGATAGCAGGTCCTTCCGTAGTGGTAGGCGCCAGGGGACGTCTGCTACCAGACGTACTAGATCGGCGTACCAAGGACGCTGAGGCCAATCTGGAGCGATTAGGATCATTGGAATTCCCTCTGCCTCCACTCTGCGGAGCAGAAGAGGAAGAAGCCTTAAGGGAGGGAAGGCATAGATTAGCCGATACTGACCCCACGATGCTACCAACGCGTCCGTTGCGTCTGCCCATGGGTCTCTTGACCGGGCCACAAACCTCAATACCTTCCGATTGAGTCGGGAAGCCAGAAGATCTACATCTGGTGTGCCCCATCTTTGCAGAGGAGTTGGAACACCTCCGGGTGTAAGGACCATTCTCCCTGGTCCAGCATCTGGCAGCTCAGGTAGTCCGCCTGCCAGTTTTCCACACCCGGAATGTACACGGCCGACAGTGCCGGTACGCTCCTCTCTGCCCACTTCAGGATGCAAGCGATCTCCGATGCTGCAGCTGAGCTTCTTGTTCCTCCTTGATGATTGACATATGCCACTGCTGTGGCGTTGTCTGACTGGATCCTGACTGGACGCCTTTGCAGTCTCTCAGACCATTTGAAGAGGCACAGCTTGATCGCCCGGATCTCCAGGACATTGATCGGCAGGAGGGCTTCCTCTGGGGTCCAGCGACCTTGCGCCGACTGGACACCCCAGACTCCCCCCCAACCTGTAAGGCTGGCGTCCGTCGTGATCACTATCCAGTAAACCGGAAGAAATGACTTCCCGGCCATTAGAGCCGGTGCTGTCAGCCACCATACCAGGGATCTCCTGACTAGGTGGCTCACTCGGATTTGATAATCCAGAGATGAAGGGCATCTGTTCCATCTGGACAGAACTTCCTTCTGTAACACTCGAGTGTGGTATTGAGCATATGGGACCGCCTCGAAGGAGGCTACCATGAGGCCCAACACTCGCATGCAAAAACAGAGTGACGACCAATTCCTGGAAGTCAGCAGCCGTACTGCAGCCCGGAGGGTCTGCAACTTCTCCACAGGGAGGAATACCTTTGCCTCTGAGGAATCCAGAATCAACCCCAGGTACACTAGGCGTTGAGTGGGCACCAATACTGACTTTTGCGTGTTTAGTATCCAACCACAGTCTCGAAGAGTCTGACAGGTAATGGACACGCTTACCTCTAATTCTGAGCTTGAAGGGGCCTTCAGCAGAAGGTCGTCCAAGTAACCTGTGATAGCGATACCCCGCTGTCTTAGAAGTGCCAGAATCGGAGCGAGCACCTTGGTGAACGTCCTGGGTGCTGAGGCAAGGCCAAACGGGAGGGCCACAAACTGGTAGTGGTTCTTCCCGATAGCAAATCGCAGAAACCTCTGGTGTCTGGAGTATGTGGGGACATGCAGGTATGCGTCCTTGATGTCCAAGGAGGCCAGAAAGTCCCCCGGATGGAGAGCCGTGACTACGGATCGAACAGACTCCATCCGAAATCTTTGTACCTTCACAAAGCAATTGAGGGCTCTGAGATCCAAGATTGGACGAACCCCCTCCTTCTTTGGCACAATGAACAGATTTGAGTAAAAACCCTGACCCCGTTCCTGTTCTGGAACTGGAATAACTACCCCGCGTTCCAGTAGACCCTGGACCGCCCCATACAGGGCCTCCCGACGGGTCGGTAGTAGCTGGAGATTGGAGGTGATGAATCTGTCTGGTGGACAAGAGAGAAATTCTATCTTGTAGCCTGAGGAGATTACTTCGCAAACCCACCTGTCGGAGACTAGAGCAGTCCACTGAGTCGCGAATTTGCAAAGACGTCCCCCCACCCGAGAGCTGGGTGGGGGCGGACCTTCATGTGGACGCAGATTTGTCCGCAGGCTTGTTGGGTCTGCGGGACCAAGGACGCTTTTGTCCTTGGGCAGGCGCTTTATCGGCCTGGGGTCTTTTCCCTGTCGCCTTAAGGGGGCGAAAAAACCGCTTACGTGCAGTAAAGGAGGGCCCTTGCCCTTGGCGTGGTCCCCTACCTTTGCTAGTTTGGGGAAGCAAAGTGCTTTTACCTCCTGTGGCATCCTTGATGATGTCATCCAGAGAAGCCCCAAAAAGTCTGTCGCCCTTAAAAGGCAGATCCAATAGGGCTTTCTTGGAAGTCTGGTCCGCAGACCAGCCCTTTAGCCAGATCAGGCGGTGTATTGCTACTGCATAAACCGAAGCTCTTGACAGCAGGGGAATAGTATCCATGTCTGACTCGCAGACAAACTTAAGGCCCTGGACCAACTGGTCGGCCAAAGTTATCTCATTAGGAGGAGCATCTCGCTCCTTTAACCCCTGGAGTAGCAATTTTGCCCATTCAGTAAGTGTCTGAGACACTAGGGCCCCCGCCAATGCCGGGCGTACTGCGGAGCCTACCACTGAGTATAGGTAGCGAGCGAGTGCTTCAGCCTTCTTATCCACAGGGTCCTTGAAAACAGGAGCCCCTTCTACTGGAATAGTGGTGGCTCTATTAAGTCTGGACACTGAAGGGTCCACTATAGGGGGAGAGGTCCATATCTTCAGAAAACTCTCCTCAAAGGGGTACCGTACTGCAAACCTCTTTGGGGCTGTAAAGACCCTCAGTGGGTTCTCCCATTCCTTGTATAAGAGTTTGTCAAAATAAGACACACAAGGGAACACCTTAGCAGTGCGGGCAGGTTTACGAAACCCAAAGGGGACTGGAGTATCTGCTACTTGTTCAGTCCTTTCCAACTTGAGCGTATCCCGCACTGCAGTAATAAGGTCAGATACCAAAGCCGTCTCGCGTACTGACCTGGACTTGGAGTCCTCCTCACTGTCCGATCGGTCACGGTCTGCAGTCACTGATGCATCAGAATCTGGGCCATGAGCCGTAGTTGGACCTGGTTCTGCATCAGAAATATCCCCAGAAGATTGCAGGGGACAGGGCGTTTACTACCCCCTGTATTCCCGTGTGCTGCTTCCACCCTGGCAGCAAACGCCTCTAGGATTGCCGACATAGCGTCCATAGACACCTCAGGGGCACCAGCTGCTAAATCTGGTGTTTCAGGGGAGAAGACATCTGGCTCAGATGCCATGCTGACCACACGCTGACACTCACAGGGCTCCAGGCAAGATATCAATAGGCCACCCTCCTGCGCTGCAGAGATGCTGGGTTACCCAGAGGACTCACCACCCTGGATAGGTACTGCTATGCTGCGCCTGTGATGCTGTCCCCTTGCTGCTGTGTCAGTCTGCTTCTTTTATCAGCACTTCCTGTGTGAATTTTCGCGCCAGTGTAATGCACCCTAGAGGCCGGAGGCTCTCGCAAAATGGTTGCCAAAAACGTCTGTATGGAAGATAATGTGGGCTCTAAGAAAATGGCCGCCGACAGAAGATAGAGGTCAGGCAGCCATAGCCCACAAAAAGATGGCCGCCGAACGGCAATATCTGCATACAGGGTGGACCAACATGGCGGCCGATCACCTGATAGGGGCCAGTGGGTGTGGCCGAACCACAGGAAGATGGCCGCCAGGCAGTTACAAGAGGCCAAACTTGGCATGGAACACCTCAAAATGGCCGCCGACAGCATGGAGACACAAACACAGGTAAGCAAAAATGACATTTCTTTTAAATGTTAGTTACAGCCAGCCCCGCTCCAGTGGGACCCCCTAGGTGACCCCCAGCAACCTTTAGCTAGAAGCCCAGGGAGGAGGGAAAGGCAGGGAGAGAGGGAAGAAAGGGGCCACAACCACTTACTTGATCTCTCCAGGAATGTCCAGCTAAATCACCCAGCCGAGGCAGGGGAGTTTTACTTACCTATCCTGCATGTATTCTGCTGGAAGACATTCCAAACATCTCATCGTCCGCGCACGGAAGGTGACTGTTGGCCAGGCATGCTGTGATTGGACCCAGAAGGGACGATCATATGTATGCCCTGGAGCATGACGCTCACCGGACAGGCTGCTGCGACTCGGCCGTAAGGTCAGCCGAAGCTGAGCGGTCCGATGCAAGCCTTGGAGCGTAAGCTCACCGGACAGGCTGCTGCGACTCGGCCGTAAGATCAGCCGAAGCTGAGCGGTCCGATGCAGGCCCTGGAGCGTAGGCTCACCGGCCACCCGTGGAGCGACGGGCATGTCGTGGAAAACCCAGCGCGTAGCTAGGGTCGGCACACGCTCGATGGCCGAAACTGGGGAGACTACAAGGATCGAGGATCCAGCCTGTCACCCAGTCGGCAGTTGATCGAAGATCGCAGGAAACAACAAATGTAGCAAAAAAAATAAATATAATATATATATATATATATATATATATATATATATATATATATATATATAATCTCTATCATCTATATCTATCCTTTTTTCCCCGGACCAATGGGCCTGAAGGGAGCCATGTCCTACTCCTTGCTAGACAGAACTGTAGAAGGTGTGATGCTACACTTTTTACAAGTTTTTCTGCCTAGTCACTCCTAATTAACGGATAATACCCACTTTGTCAATAGAGAAGCTGTGTCGGTCCATGGACGAAAGAGTAATATTTTTTTTTTTTTTTTTTTTTTTTTAACCACTTCAATACAGGGCTTTTAAACACCCTTCCTTACCAGACCAATTTGTAGCTTTCAGCGCTCTCACACTTTGAATGACAATTACTCAGTCATGCTACACTGTACCCAAACCAAATTTTTATCATTTTTTTCTCACAAACAGAGCTTTCTTTTGGTGGTATTTAATCACCGCTAGGTTTTTTATTTTTTGCAATATAAGCGAAAAAAGTTAGATTTTTTTTTTAAAAAAACACTTTTTTTGGGGTTTTTATTGTAAAATTTTGCAAATAAGTAATTTTTCTTCATAAAATTGGGCCAAAATATATACTGCTACATATCTTTAGTAAAAATAACCAAAAAAGTGTATATTATTTGGTCTCTGTGAAAGTTATAGAGTCTACAAGCTATGGTGCAAATCATTGAAAAATTATCACATCTGATCACACCTGATGTACTGAAGGCCTATTTCATTTCTTGAGACCCTAACAAGCCAGGAAAGTACAAATACCCCCCAAATTACCCCTTTTTGGAAAGCAGACATTCCAATGTATTTAGTAAGAGTCATTGTGAGTTTTTTGAAGTTGTACTTTTTTCCCACAATTCTTGGGAAATTTTTTAAATTTTTTTAAATTTTTATTTTTTTGCACAAAATTGTCATAATAACAAGTTATTTCTCTCACACAGCACATGCATACTTGCAATGACACCCCAAAATACATTCTGCTACTCCTCCTGAGTATGGCGATACCAAATGTGTGAGACTTTTACACAGCCTGTCCAAATACAGAGGCACAACATTGAAATAGCACCTTCAGGCATTCTAGGAGCATAAATTACACATCTCATTTCTCAACCACCTATTACAGTTTTGAAGACCCTGGAGCACCAGGACAATAGAAACGCCCATAAAATGACCCCATTTTGGAAAGCTAACACTCCAATGTATAGTCTATGAGGCATAATGAGTCTTTTGAACGGTTCATTTTTTTCCAGAAGTTTTTGGAATATGTGGGAAAAAAATGAAACCGCATTTTTTTTATACAAAGTTGTCCATTTATAAGATATTACCAACACATAGCATGTACATAGCAAAAATGACACCCCAAAATACATTCTGCTACTCCTCCTGAGTATGGCAATACCAAATGTGTGAGACTTTTACACAGCCTGGCCAAATACAGAGGCCTAACATCTAAGTAGCACCGTCATGTGTTCTAGGAGCATAAATTACACACATAAATTCCTGACAACCTATCACATTGTTGAAGGCCCTTCATATTTCTAAAACATAGCATGTACTGTACATACCAATTATAAACCAAAATACATTCTTCTGAGAAAAAGGGTAAAGAAAAGATTACCTGCGGTTTTAGTAGTGCAGTGGTCCAAAGAGGAGAGCATCGGTCCAGGCAGCAGGCAGGAACGTGGACAGCGACAGCAAAACAGGCAGCAGGCAGGAATAGTCAGTACAGGTAGAGATGATGTCAGCACAGCCAAAGCATTGGTCCAGATAGCAGGCAGAGATGTGGTCAGCAGTAGCAAAAGGAACAAAGGATCGTCCATGCAGCAGGCAGGAATACTGTCCATAGTTAGTACATGCAGCAGGCAGAGGTATGGTCAGCACAGCCAGAGTATTTGTCCAGGGAGCAGGCAGGACCATCAAGCTTAGGGCAACGGTCAGGAAAGAATGGGGACAGGGGTAGAGGCTTCTCCCACCCAAATCGCTTTGAAGCCTCCGGACAACCAGACCCTGTTCTGGGAACACAGAAAACCAAAAACTGGTTTTCTGAACTCAGAACACTATTCTGGAGCCCCTCACATATGTGAGACCCCTGTGTAGCAGGGTGAAAGATCAGTCCAAGGGGGCAGGCAAAAACATGGTCAACAGGTCGAGGTCAGTGCAGGTAAAAGGCAGAAATAAACGGTAGGCAGAGGCATAATCCATACAGTCCAGGGTCAGTTCACGTGAAAGGCAGAAACATGGCGGATAAACAATGCAGACGGTAGGCAGAGACATAGTCGAGAAACAGGCCAGGGTCAGTTCACATGGAAGACTATGATATGGTTGGTTGAGGCAGGGAAATATTCAGGACATATTGAAAACGGGGAAATGGCAGTATTAGAAATATGGGCTAATAGTTTTCCAGAGTGTGATATCGCTTGAAGCATTTTCCGATGCAAAGGCCAGGTTGGGAGGGACAGTCGGGACAATGGAAGCTGGTGTCTTTCCTAATTCCTCTTCTGGTGCACACCCGACATTTTTTTTGGCGTCGTCTTCCGGATCGTGATGGTGGAATATGGTCTGAAAAATGGCGCTCATGTAGTCTGCTGACACAATCTGAGTGAATGCTTTCTGGGGGGGATGTTTGTTGGTAGATCAGGGCAGTGACAATGTCTTCAATAAATCTCATGAAGGTGGTGGGTCTATGTGTGGATTTTTGGTAGACTATGAAAGAATTTAACAGGGCCAAATGAAAAAAGTAAATTGCGATTTTTTTATACCAGAAGAGGGATTTTCGGGTTGAAAGATAGGGCTGCAACATTTGATCATTTAAATCCACACCCCCCATGAATTTATTGTACTCATTGATGCAGGAAGGCTTGCGAACGGTACTGCGTCTTCTGTGAAGTTCCACCGAGGTGTCATCGTGGATGGTGGACATGATGTACACATCTTTCCTATCCCTCCACTTCACAGCCAACACTTCCTCGTTCCTCAAGCTTGCCGATTCCCCCTTTTGAATGGTTGTGGTGACAAGACGCTGTGGGAAGCCCTTTCTGTTTATTCTTGTTGTACCACACGCCAGAGTTTTTTTTAGGTAGAGGTGGCGGAGAAGGGGCAGGCTGGTATAATAGTTGTCCATATAAATATGATACCCCTTTTGGAGGAGTGGAAATACCAACTCCCAAACAATTTTTCCACTTATTCCCATGTACGATGGACACTCAGGGGGCTCGAGCTGGGAATCTTTGCCTTCGTACATGCGGAATGAGTGCACATAACCAGTGGCGCTTTCACAGAGCTTGTTGAGCTTCAAGCCGTACCTCGCCCGCTTACTGGGGATATATTGCTTGATTCCCAGCCGGCCTGTGAAATGCACCAGGGATTCGTCCACAGAAATGTTTTGGTCAGGGACATAAAGTTCGGCAAACTTCTTGGAAAAAAAATTAATTAGGGGGCGAATTTTATATAATTTGTCAAAGTTTGGGTGATCTCGGGGGGGGCACTGTGAGTTGTCACTGAAATGCAGGAACCGCATTATAAGTTCGTATCGGGACCTGGACATGGCCGATGTAAAAATTGGCATATGGTGGATGGGTTTCTTCGACCAATACCTATTCATTTCATTTTTTTTTGTAAGCCCCATGTTAAACGTTAGGCCTAAAAACAATCTAAGCTCCACCACTGTTAGGGGTCTCCATTCAAAAGGGCGGGCATAGCTGGAGCTGGGGTTGTTTTCAATGAATTGTTGAGCAAAAAGATTAGTTTGCTCCACAATGCCTTGAACCAATTCATCAGGGAAAAATAAATTAAAAAAATCAAGTTTGGAAAAACCCTCAGTGTTGACCTGCACACCTGGCTGTGCTGTAAAAGGGGGGATCGTGGCTGACCCTGAGGTAGAAGGCAGCCACAATGGGTTTGCCAAGCCATCTGGAAGCTGGGTTCGGGTCCTACTTCTTTGGCGTGTACTTGCACTGGGCCTTTCCTCCTGGGGTCTAGCAGCGCTTGCACTGGACCTCGCCTCCTGGGGTCTACCGCCGTTGGCACTGCTGGTCGCTGCCTGGTGTTCAGACCGTCTTCTTTTTGGACGGACTGTGTCCTCCTCTAATTCGGATCCGGATGTGCTGCCTTCGGGGGGTTCATATTCCGAACCAGAATCAGAACTGAGCGGTGAGAGCTCCCCGTTGCTCTCATCGGTCAGACTGAGTATTTGATATGCTTCTTCTGGGGTGTACACCTTTCTGGACATAGTGGGTACGCTGGTGAGGTGGCAGGTACTCTGGTGGCAGGTTCTCTGGTGAGGTGGCGGGTACTCTAATGGACAGGTACTCCTGATGGATTGGTGGTGGGTACTCTGGTGAGGTGGCTGGTACTCTGGTGAGGTGGCTGGTACACCTGATGGACAGGTACTCCTGATGGACAGGTACTTCTGATGGACTGGTGGCGGGTACTCTGAGGTGGCGGGTACTCAGGTGAGGTGGCGGGTACTGCTGATGGACAGGTACTCCTGATGGACTGGTGGCGGGTACTCAGGTGAGGTGGCGGGTACTCCTGATGGACAGGTACTCCTGATGGACTGGTGGCGGGTACTCTAAGGTGGCGGGTACTGCTGATGGACAGGTACTCCTGATGGACAGGTACTCCTGATGGACTGGTGGCGGGTACTCAGGTGAGGTGGCAGGTACTGCTGATGGACAGGTACTCCTGATGGACAGGTACTCCTGATGGACAGGTACTCCTGATGGACAGGCACTCCTGATGGACAGGTACTCCTGATGGACTGGTGGCGGGTACTCTGAGGTGGCGGGTACTCAGGTGAGGTGGCGGGTACTGCTGATGGACAGGTACTCCTGATGGACTGGTGGCGGGTACTCTGAGGTGGCGGGTACTCAGGTGAGGTGGCGGGTACTCCTGATGGACAGGTACTCCTGATGGACAGGTGGGTGGCGGGTGATCTGGTGGCAGGTACTAGATGACAGGTACTCTTTATTTAGGGGGGGCAATCTGGGCACAGTAGTACATATGTATATGTGTATAACATATGTGTAACTCACTGTTAGCTGATCTCCTCCTCACAGGTGTGTGAAGAGGAGAACCAGGCAACAGTGAGTTACACACAATTGTGTGTTTTGTTTACATTTAGTGACCTGCTGTGATTGGACACAGCCGGTCACGTGGTAAAGAGCCAATTTCATTGGCTCTTTACCCTGATCGAGGCTGGGCTGTATCCAAGGGAAAAACCTCAGCCCCGATCGCCGCGCTGCGCAGCTCTGCATCATCAATTCCGGTAAGTTTATACCGGAATCTCCGCCGCCACATTACTTGAATCGGTGTGTCCAGAGGGACACACCGGATCCCAGATCGGCGCGCGCGGGCGCCATGCACGCCGCTGCTGCAGCTCTGCATATGGGAGCCGGTAAGCCGCTCCGCTGCCCGCCGCGCAGAAAGCTCCGCTGCCCGCCGCTGCTGCTCCGCCACTCATTTAGCCCCATCAGGGAACTGCTGTGTCCTAAGGAACACAACGGTACCTGGGAGAGCCGGCGAAGCACTGGATGGCGGCGGGAGGGGGGGGTGCCCCCTCCCGCCGCCTATAAGAACGATCAAGCGGCGGAACCGCCGCTATGATCGTTCTTATGGTGCAGAGAATCGCTGGCAGAACAAAAGGATATCTGAATGATGCCTCTAGCTGCAGGCATCATTCAGATATTCCCCTACAAAGCAGAGGACGTCATATGACGTCCACCCAGGATGGGAGATCCCATCTGTGGACGTCATATTACTATGGCTGGGTAGGGAAGTGGTTAAAGTAATAAAAAAAAAAAAAAAACTACTGATACCAACCTCTGCCCTTCTGACACCATCCAGTGCCCTACAGATAGCAACCTCAGGTTATGAGTAAGCACTTTGTGCTTGAAATTAGTTAACCAGTCTGTCTCTTGGAGGTTTGCCATGATGTTTTCATCCTTACATGATTGAATAAATTATGCAATTTTCCATTACATTGGTGTGCGGCAGTCCACTTCCATTAACATCCAGAGGCAAACCATTCCTGCACTTGCTGTGTGGATTGGGGTCTGAAGAGGCAAGCTGACCTGGAGTAGTGTTTATTCAGCACCGACCACTGCCCTACAGACACCGCCCACTTATAAAGGTAGGCTATGTTTATATTTTTACAGTGACATTTGTTTTATTATATTTTTCAAAGTTTTCCTTACTATTTAGTTAGGCCCCAAAAAAAAAACACAGGCGCCGAACCCCGGTGATCTTTGATCTCTGTCACGTTGGTTAAGGTGTAGAGAGGTGAAGCTCTGCTGACTTCTACCATAAATATTCTGGTCTATGAATATAACACCCAAGTGCTTGACCCAACTAAACACACCCAGCGTTTTTTCTGCGAAAACACTGCTGCAAATAGGAAAGGCATTTAGGAGAGTTGGACAACTGTGTGCATGCGGCATAAATCTTCCCAGTGGGGACAAAATTTGAAATTAAAACTTGACAAAAGTTCTAACCTTCCCAGCTGTGTCCAAAACGGAAAAAATTCCAGAAATAGACATAAAAACGGTAACAATTTCCATTTCCAGGAAAAATTATCTCTGCCGTCATGTTCAGCATGCAATACCTCCTACCAAACACAACCCATTCAACTGAATGGGGGTACCCCGCACCTGCATGCAATGCACCCGTTTGTGGTGTCTGGTGTGGATTTTAAAAAGGTTAAAATAGGCGGCAGTGGTGGGGATAAACTTCCTCGCCGTCTGGCAAATGCCACCTGAACGAGGATCACTCTGCAGAAAGCACTGCATGTGTAATTGAGGATTTAGGGATACAGATGATTGCGAGGAGGCCTTATGCCCCCGTACACTCGATCCGAAAATCGGACAGATTGTCTGACTTTTTTCGCTAAATAGTTGAAATTGAATAGGATACTAAGGTCACGAAAATTCTCGTACGACAGAAAAAAAATAAAAAAAAATCGTAAGTGATGTCATGTGTTGTAATGTATTTTCGGACGACAACTTTACTGACTAAATGAAAATCGCATGATCTGGTATCGTACGAGGAAAATTTTCGTGCTTGTCCGATCAAATAATATCAGATCAATTGTCGTGATTGGCTCTCGAAAGCTCTGTACTAACGATCCGATTATTGTACGATTCTTCCTCGGACGACAGTTTTCGGATGGTGTGTAAGGGCCATTAGTGTGGGACATACAGTAATTCTCTGCTCCACCATGTACTAAATATCTTACATCAAATTAAACGCCTCCAAAACTATACTGCTGAAGACAAATTTTCTAGTATATGTGTTTATATCAATACATCACTGAAAAAAAGGTTTCTCAGCAGAAAATGTATATTTTTCTAAACAGAAAAATGCAGACAGACATGCAGAAATTCTGTTCCCACAAGTATATCCAACAATCGAAGGGAATTCCTGCATATATTTTCTGCTCTCTAGCTAATGCACAGATACATGGTAACATCACCGATGCAAATACTGCATATGAAATGCAAACAAATGTAATTGTGTGCCTATTCCATGAGCTATAGACTATGACATCCACACATTTCTATGGATACAGTATGTATACAAACAGGAATAATGCAGATCATCATCAACACACTGCTCAGCAAACCCGTCACTGAATACAGATATCAATAAGATAACTTTCACATGTACTCCGGAAAAAGGACAGCTGGGAATTTATTAAGCAAATTTCCAGTACAATTTAATCGCTTCATTCTCATTTGTTTTGCTTGACCACAAGATATAATGTGAAGATGTACAGGATTGAACAGATAGAAAAACCTTAACAGAAGAAATCTTGATATGTTTCATACACAGGGCCTAAATCGTACGAAGGAGTCTGGTTGGTTGCTACAAACCGTTCTGGTACAATACACAAGGGCTGAAACTCTTGTCTGTATGCTTTTTGCTGGAATTGTCCTATCAGAAAGATTTACCTTCATTACCTATCCTGAAAACGCAATAAGAATTGAATCACTCTGAAGTGGGAGACAAAATCCCCTCTTGGATGATTGTCACTGCAACAGGTGTCCCCACTGGAGGATTTCTCCTGTTCCTGTGACGACAGTAGATTTTAGATTTTCCATCACTACTCTCCAAGTCAAAACAGGGAGAATCTCCCAGACAGAAAAAAAAAAAAAAACTGACAAGGGGGTTGAACTTCTCTGCACTTTATATATACACTTTTAAGTATTACTTCCTGCAATTTTATTAAAAAGGTAAAGACTATTTGTAACATTTTTAAAAAGAGCAGCACCGATGCCAGCTTTG
Organism: Rana muscosa; assembly: GCA_029206835.1. Classification (NCBI taxonomy): domain Eukaryota; kingdom Metazoa; phylum Chordata; class Amphibia; order Anura; family Ranidae; genus Rana; species Rana muscosa. Next base: position 931,390,775 of record CM055117.1, read on the forward strand.
ATGTTAGCCATAGTTCTTTCATGGGAAAATATTGCACATTACATGACAAAGTAACACTTTAAAATTGTCTTGGATTCAGACTTCAAAGTGAATGGAAACTCAGAACATCAACAGACCAACTGATATACATCAGTTCTCAGAAGCTGTGCTATCAGAACAAAATTGCCATTAAAAAGGGGTTGGTTGTAAAGCTTCGCATTTTTTCACCTTAATGCATCCTATGCATTAAGGTGAAAAAATATCTGATGCTTACAAGCCCCCCAGCCCCCCGGTTTACTTACCTGAGCCCTCGAAAGTCTCGCGTCGTGAACGCGCTAACTACTGGCCCCAGTCTTCTCGGCTCTTCATTGGAGATTGATAGCAGCGCAGCCATTGGCTCCCGCTGCTGTCAATCTAATCAATGATGCGGAACGCCGGGGGCGGGGCCAAGTGATACAGTCGGCGGCTATGGCCGCCGGCTGTATCACGGGAGCGCGTCCGCAAGCTAACCCCCTTGGGAGAGAGCTTCCCATGAAGGGGGTTTGCTCTTGCGGGGAGGAGCCGAGACAGCCGCCGAGGGACCCCAGAAGACCAGGATCGGGGCCACTCTGTGCAAAACGAACTGCACAGTGGAGGCAAGTATAACATGTTTGTTATTTAACCACTTAAGGACCGCCGTGTGTGTGTGTATATATATATATATATATATATATATATATATATATATATATATATATATATACACTGACTCCTGTATATATACTGACTCCTGTATATATATGTCCTGATATCTCTAACTTCAGCAGCAGCTCTTCGGGCAGCAGTCCTGTAAACGATAATGGTGGTCTCCACGGCGAATTCACCGCAAGATCACCGTTATCGGCGGCGGGAGAGGTCCTCTTCCTAGCTGGGTATGGAGACGAGTGAGGGGAAGATGGCCCCCACCCGTCTCCACAGCGTCCCATACGTCTTAAAGGCACATTTTTTTGTTGTCATTTTTTCAAATGACAAAATTATTATTATTATTATTTTTTTTTTGCATTTTAGTCTAAATATGAGATCTGTGGTCTTTTTGACCCCAGATCTCATATTTAAGATAACCTGTCATGCTTTTTGTCTATTACAGAGATGTTTACATTCCTTGTAATAGGAATAAAAGTGACCCATTTATTTATTTTTTTAAAGTGTAAAAATAAATGAAATCAAGTAAAATAAATAAGAAAACCAAAAAAAGAATTTAAGCGCCCCGTCCTGATGATCTCGCCCGCAGAAGCAAACGCATATGTAAGTAGCGCCCGCATATGAAAATGGTGTTCAAACCACACAAGTGAGATATCGCCACAATCGTTAGAGCGAGAGCAATAATTCTAGCCCTAGACCTCCTCTGGTATTCAAAAGATGCAACCTATATAATTTTTTAAACGTCGCCTATGGAGATTAAGGGTAAAAGTTTGACGCCATTCTACAAGCGGGCACAATTTTGAAGCGTGACATATTGGGTATCAATTTACTCGGCGTAACATTTTTCACAATATAAAAAAAATTGGGCTAACTTTACTGTTGTCTTATTTAATTAAAAAAAGTGATTTTTTTCCCCCCCAAAAAAAAAGTGTGCTTGCAAGACCGCTGCGCAAATACGGTGTGACAAAAAGTATTGCAATGACCGCCATTTTATTCTCTAGGGTGTTAGAAAAAAAACAAACAATGTATAATGTTTGGGGGTTCCAAGTAATTTTCTAGCAAAAAATCTTGTCTGAATAACAGACTAAAAAACAGGTTAAAAAAATAAAAAACAACCAAACCTTTACAACCCCTTTAAATACCTTTTTAGTGTTGCTTTTATTTGCAGTCATGTGACCACTATTCCTCACTCTGTGTACCTTCTCTGATCAGCAGACCCCTCCACCGAGAATTTACATCAGATCCAAAGTGATATTGCCACCTCATAGTCCACCTCCTCCAATTCAGTTCTGTACTTACTGGCACTTGTGCAATAAAAGAATCATCAGACATGCCTCTGGGGATCCTGCTTAATAATGAGGCAGCACTGCTTCCAGGTCCCGACAACGCTAGAGGGATCAGCCATTTCAATAGCAGCTGATCACTGTTGTCGGCCTGACACAGGCAGTAAAAGAATATTCGGGGAAATGGCTGGCTCAAAAAAGGGAAAGTAAATAGGTCATTCAAAACAGAATATATTGTCAATGATCACACTTAGGGGAAACCTTGTAAGGCTTTATGCACACTTGACGTTTTGGTAAAACTCTTCCAGAAGCCTTTCCCCCTGGCAGCAGTATTTTGGCAGAAAAAACATCTGGTGCTTGTAAAATAGTTTTAGAAATGTTTGGGTGCATTTACAGGCATCAAACTCTTGGGCGTGAATTCATCTAGTTGGCCAGAATAACGATTTATGCTGGTAATTAAAATGAATTCAAGCTCAAGCGCTAAACGCACATTCAAATGCATTTACAAGCGTCAAGCGTTTTTTTTCTGCCAAAACTCTGCTGCTCCTGGACGCACTGGCAGTGGGGTTTTTCCTGCCTCTAAAGCCTATGTGTGCATGGACACATAGGCCAACATGGAGGGGTGTTGAGAAACAGAAAAAAAAACACAACAGAAGCCCCTAGGAGCAGCTGTAAAAACAACAAGTGTGCTTGAGGCCTACAAGAATTGTCACAATAGTAATTTTGGATTGAATGGTCTCTCCAACCAAAATAAAAATTGAGACCAACACCTTGACAGGCACATCCCCCAAACACAGAAAGTGCATAGCACAGGAGTCCCACTACAACAGGGGTGTCCAACTGCTGACCACATATAGGAAGTAGAGAGCCAATGCTTCTGGGGTAGCGCTGGCTCTGGTCACGCGCCCTGGGGGACAGCCGGCAGCAGCCGCCAGCCATAGCCGCCCTGGAGGGACAGCCGGCAGCAGCAGCCAGCCATACCCGCCTGGGCCTCAGCAGCAGCCAGCCATACCCGCCTGGGCCTCAGCAGCAGCCAGCCATACCCGCCTGGGCCTCAGCAGCAGCCAGCCATACCCGCCTGGGCCTCAGCAGCAGCCAGCCATACCCGCCTGGGCCTCAGCAGCAGCCAGCCATACCCGCCTGGGCCTCAGCAGCAGGAATCCTGAGGAAGAAGTGAAGAATGAGGTTAGTTTTTTATTAAAACCAAACCGCAATGGGCATATCTGTGCTCTACACTGAGTACATTAGGCTGCTTTCAAACTGATCCACAGGTGCAGTTAAGGGCGCCTGCAGGTTACCTGGACTGAGTCATAGACATCTGTTAGTCTGCTTTCACACCGAGGCACTTTGCAGGCGCTAGTGAGCTAAAAATAGCGCCTGCAATGCGCCCTGAAAGAGCCGCTCCTTTCTATCCAGTGTGAAAGCCTGAGGGCTTTCACACTGGTGTTTTGCGCTGGCAGGACAGTAAAAAAAGTCCTGCCAGCCGCATCTTTGAGGCGCGGTAGGAGCGGTGAAAATACTGCTCCTATAGCGCCCCTGCTCATTGAAATCAATGGGGCAGCGCAGCCGTACCGCCTGCAAACCGCCGCTGCAGCAGCGTTTTGCGGGCGGGTTTAACCCTTTTTCGGCCGATAGAGGGGGTTAAAATCTCCCCGCTAGCGGCCGAAAATCGCGGCAAACACGACGGCAAAGTGCCGTTAAAAATAGCGGCACTTTACCGCCACTGCACCAAGCGCCTCAGTGTGAAAGTACCCTTATTACCTGCGGGTTTGGTGCGCTGTCAGAAAGTGCACCACACCTGCAGGATAACAGAATTCTATGGCAAAGTGCAGCTAACCCGCAGGAAAGTCACAGGTACACTGGGTAAACCACAGTGCATTAGTGTGAAAGCAGCCTTAGCCCTGGTTCACACTGGTGCGATTTGACATGTCAAATCGGCGGCAATGGCACCATCCTAATCGATGCGTCGCTGCATCGATTTCAAAAAGTAGTTTCTGTACTACTTTTTGCGATTTTGGGAAACCTGCACAGATGTCTCTCTAATCACGGCCAAAATCAGGACTGACAAGCGGGAGTGAAATCGTGCGGCTTCATTCCCGCAGCCCAGCGTGAACCTGGGCTTAGGCCCCTTTCACATGATTAGTCCAATCGAGTATGTCTGTCTGTTCTTCAGGCAGACCCAATCGGATCCTCAATTCAATTTATGGAGCGGCAGATGCAAATGGATTTGTGTCCGTTTATTCCCACCTACCTCCAATCCAATCAAAAAAAAAAAAAAAAACAGAAGGGGGATCTGTCCCCTTCCGTCTGGGCGGTTAGGATTGGAGGGCCCATAGAGGACACAGACCTGTCATCCACCTGCTCTGCTTATTCTGGCCCACGACCGATTACCAATCCGCTTAAATGGCCCTCACTCTTCAAAAGGTTGGGCACCCTGTACTACAGTGTACAGACCTCATATCTGAAACCACAATGGATCTCTCATATGGATCCCTCCAGAACAAAATATTTAATAGCCCCCCACTGGGGCATTAACCATACACAGTTGTCAAATGTTTGGGGATTTACAACTTTAAAAAGATTTATGCCAAGAAACTGAAAGAAAAGAGGGAAGTCTTCCCTCGCGGTGGGGCTGAGCACACATTGCTTGTTTATTCTAGGACGACGATAAGAGCACTTTTACTTACCTGAACCTTCGCTCCCCCCCCCACAAGCAGGGCTTCCCTCTGCTCTAACATTGCACTGTCCCTAGGTGTCCTCACATCCCATGCAGAACTATGGTCCCTGCATCAATCTTGGCCTGCCAGGGCATTGTGAGAAGTGCTGCAGGAACCAGATTAGCAGCACAGAGGGGTCTACAGGAGTGGAGGATCACATTAGGTAAAGCCGCTTTACTGTAAATTGTCCCCTAGGCTTAAATGAGTAGTTAAACATAGCAGCACAGGCCCAGCCCAACTGGAAGGCAAGACTTTATGGTCCGGTTCACTCGCGAAAAAAATAAAAATGCCATAGCATTTGCAGTGCGATTTATTTTTAACACTGGTAGCAGTCGCACAACAGAACGTGCATTGGGAAACATGTGAGGCTCACGGCAAAAAACAAAAACACGTACAGGAGCTAATTTGAAGCATTTGTTACACAGAGTATCCCATTCAATTGTATACTGTTGCTGTTATGCAACAAACGTGCAAATAATGTGTCATGTGTGAATGGGGCCTTCACTTTACTGGTGTTCAGCTTGTAACACATACAGAGGTTATTTAATATGGATCTATAGCTTGTTTTGTATAGAGTAGAGTTCTTCCAATTCTGTCCAGGAGATGCTATAGGAAGTGACATGGCATTTCTACAAAAGGCAAGAGAACTATAATGGTCATTGTTGACAACTGTTAAATTTGGATTTCTCATCTTCTTCTGTCTTCCTTACAATGACCACAAGGTCAGAGAGACAGGGCGACTATCCAAAACTTGTCTCCTACCACTACGTTGTGGTGGTTTGCAGCAAAAAAAAAAAAAAAAAAAAACGAAAAAAGTTAGTTACTTTGTGCATTACTTTTTTCAGCACAGAGCAGTGTGAGGCAATCCACTGCCTTGCACCAGCCGGTGGCCAATTGAACGTCATAAGAGGTCTGTGTGACATTTCCATAAAGTTTGTTTAAGAAAAAAAAACAAAAAAAAGTGAACAGCGATTGGTGCACCAGCACTGCGCTGATCTGGCCAGACAGCACAACGCTGGTGTGAACATGCTCCCAAGCCAAAAGTTTTAACAATGACAGGAGTGTCTGACTGCGCTGTACAATGTCCTCAAAACCACTCAAGTACTCAGACTTCAGCTACAAAGTAAACAATACGGAGTTTTAAAGGGAATCGGTTACATATCATTTGTACCTGAAATTTATATTTTTCCTAAAAAGTAAACAATGTTGGCACCAGGATGCTTGGCTTAGCAGCACTACATTGCCCAGCTCATAAGCCGGTACACATGTACAAAGCTGGCGAGTGCAGCAAGAGCCAGACGACTTTCTGTACCAATGTCTGTTCAACAGAAGCTGGGCTAAACGGCTTCTGTCCAATGGTCATGCTGGAAAACCAGCAGTGTATTGGGGTGGTGCCGGTGGGGGGGGGGGGAAGGTTTGTACAACCTGCTGGGTATACACTGTACATGTACTCCACTTTACTGCTGAGCCAATCCCCAGACATATTATCAGATGTATCACCACAGCCAGCAATGCTCAGTGTACATAGGACAACAGGAGCAATCTCCTCTGACATCCAATCTTCAGTGAGGAAGTGGCCGTGTCACAGGGACAGTTAAAGTGTACCTGTACCCAAAACTTTGGTTTTCGTTTTGGATAGAGCCGGGAGGGATTAGAAGTCCAACCTTCTTTTACTGCAGTCTGAGGCTCCTCTGGATTCATTTATTTCCTGAATGATAAAAAAAAAAAAAAAAAAAGTGTCCTCTGGGGGTTCTAACCAATAAAAAGGTTTGGGGTACACATACACTAAACAAGTCAGGACAAGATGAGTTCTGTCCCATGGTCCTCACTAGGAACTCTAGATTTACCTTACATTTCTGTCTCTGTACCCCACAAATATCACAGCGGTGCCTGATCCTACAGAGGCCCACACGCAATCTGTCTGTACACTGGTATTCTCACTTAGCACTCTGTAGAAATAACGAAGAGCTCCACAACACATCCATCCCACCCCAGACTGCACAGGAGGTACACCCAGGATCTGTCACTTCATCTACAGAAACCAACACAAGGGGGAGGTGAGGCCGGGACCCCTAAGAAGGTGACACCATAATGGAGATCATAGCACAGGGGACGTCACTATCGCTGACCTGGTGTGCTGCCACTGGGACCTGTGTGGGGACATGGCACGGGGCAGTTAGGACCAGCCGTGTAAGGTGGGGACCCCTGCAGGTCAGCATAGAGGAGGGGTCCTCAACCCCAGTGTCAGCATGGAGGAGGGGTCACCCAATGCTTCCCTCCACAGTGTCAGTATGTCAGCATGGAGGAGTCCTCACCCCACAGTGTCAGCATGGAGGAGTCCTCACCCCACAGTGTCAGTATGTCAGCATGGAGGACACCTCACCCCACAGTGCCAGTATGTCAGCATGGAGGACACCTCACACCACAGTGCCAGTATGTCAGCATGGAGGACACCTCACCCCACAGTGCCAGTATGTCAGCATGGAGGACACCTCACCCCACAGTGCCAGTATGTCAGCATGGAGGACACCTCAACCCACAGTGCCAGTATGTCAGCATGGAGGACACCTCACCCCACAGTGCCAGTATGTCAGCATGGAGGACACCTCACCCCACAGTGCCAGTATGTCAGCATGGAGGACACCTCACCCCACAGTGCCAGTATGTCAGCATGGAGGACACCTCACCCCACAGTGCCAGTATGTCAGCATGGAGGAGTCCTCACCCCACAGTGCCAGTATGTCAGCATGGAGGAGTCCTCACCCCACAGTGCCAGTATGTCAGCATGGAGGACACCTCACCCCACAGTGCCAGTATGTCAGCATGGAGGACACCTCACCCCACAGTGTCAGTATGTCAGCATGGAGGACACCTCACCCCACAGTGTCAGTATGTCAGCATGGAGGACACCTCACCCCACAGTGTCAGTATGTCAGCATGGAGGACACCTCACCCCACAGTGTCAGTATGTCAGCATGGAGGAGTCCTCACCCCACAGTGTCAGTATGTCAGCATGGAGGACACCTCACCTCACAGTGTCAGTATGTCAGCATGGAGGACACCTCACCCCCACAGTGCCAGTATGTCAGCATGGAGGAATCCTCACCCCACAGTGTCAGCATGGAGGAGTCCTCACCCCACAGTGTCAGCATGGAGGACACCTCACCCCAGTGTTATTATGTCAGCATGGAGGACACTTCACCCCACAGTGCCAGTATGTCAGCATGGAGGAGTCCTCACCCCACAGTGCCAGTATGTCTGCATGGAGGACACCTCACCCCACAGTGCCAGTATGTCTGCATGGAGGACACCTCACCCCACAGTGCCAGTATGTCTGCATGGAGGACACCTCACCCCACAGTGCCAGTATGTCAGCATGGAGGACACCTCACCCCACAGTGCCAGTATGTCAGCATGGAGGACACCTCACCCCACAGTGCCAGTATGTCAGCATGGAGGACACCTCACCCCACAGTGCCAGTATGTCAGCATGGAGGAGTCCTCACCCCACAGTGCCAGTATGTCAGCATGGAGGAGTCCTCACCCCACAGTGCCAGTATGTCAGCATGGAGGAGTCCTCACCCCACAGTGCCAGTATGTCAGCATGGAGGAGTCCTCACCCCACAGTGTCAGTATGTCAGCATGGAGGAGTCCTCACCCCACAGTGTCAGTATGTCAGCATGGAGGAGTCCTCACCCCACAGTGTCAGTATGGAGGACACCTCACCCCACAGTGCCAGTATGTCAGCATGGAGGACACCTCACCCCACACTGCCAGTATGTCAGCATGGAGGACACCTCACCCCCACACTGCCAGTATGTCAGCATGGAGGACACCTCACCCCCACACTGCCAGTATGTCAGCATGGAGGACACCTCACCCCCACACTGCCAGTATGTCAGCATGGAGGACACCTCACCCCCACACTGCCAGTATGTCAGCATGGAGGACACCTCACCCCCACACTGCCAGTATGTCAGCATGGAGGACACCTCACCCCCACACTGCCAGTATGTCAGCATGGAGGACACCTCACCCCCACACTGCCAGTATGTCAGCATGGAGGACACCTCACCCCCACACTGCCAGTATGTCAGCATGGAGGACACCTCACCCCCACACTGCCAGTATGTCAGCATGGAGGACACCTCACCCCCACACTGCCAGTATGTCAGCATGGTGGAGTCCTCACCCCACAGTGTCAGTATGTCAGCATGGAGGACACCTCACCCCACAGTGTCAGTATGTCAGCATGGAGGACACCTCACCCCACAGTGTCAGTATGTCAGCATGGAGGACACCTCACCCCACAGTGCCAGTATGTCAGCATGGAGGACACCTCACCCCACAGTGCCAGTATGTCAGCATGGAGGACACCTCACCCCACAGTGTCGTCAGCATGGAGGACACCTCACCCCACAGTGTCGTCAGCATGGAGGACACCTCACCCCACAGTGTCATCAGCATGGAGGACACCTCACCCCACAGTGCCAGTATGTCAGCATGGAGGACACCTCACCCCACAGTGCCAGTATGTCAGCATGGAGGACACCTCACCCCACAGTGTCATCAGCATGGAGGACACCTCACCCCACAGTGCCAGTATGTCAGCATGGAGGACACCTCACCCCACAGTGCCAGTATGTCAGCATGGAGGACACCTCACCCCACAGTGTCAGTATGTCAGCATGGAGGACACCTCACCCCACAGTGTCAGTATGTCAGCATGGAGGACACCTCACCCCACAGTGTCAGCATGGAGGACACCTCACCCCACAGTGTCAGTATGTCAGCATGGAGGACACCTCACCCCACAGTGTCAGTATGTCAGCATGGAGGACACCTCACCCCACAGTGTCAGTATGTCAGCATGGAGGACACCTCACCCCACAGTGTCATCAGCATGGAGGACACCTCACCCCAGTGTCAGTATGTCAGCATGGAGGACACCTCACCCCACAGTGTCAGCATGGAGGACACCTCAACCCACAGTGCCAGTATGTCAGCATGGAGGCCACCTCACCTCTCAGTAAACTTGTGTCCCCGGTCCGCTGTCCTCTCTCAGGCGGGAATCCGGCCCTGGTTACCTGCAGGAGGCCTGCTCTCGGTCACTCTCCTCCTCCTGCAGGCTCCGTTACTTGGGCAGCTGTGTCTGGGTGGGCTGGGGCCGCGCAGTCTCCCTGGGGAGGAAGAAGAGGAGGGCAGATGGAGGAGGAGGAGGAGGCGGTGGCTCAGACCGCTACAGGAGGATGGAGGGACACACAACATGGCTGCCCGGCCCCTCCTGCCACCTCATTAGCCGGGGGACATCATAGGGAAGCCTCCCCCTCCTCACTATACTAACTTAGTGTATCGGCGGCAACTCTCCTCCTATACCGGCCTGTGTATGTCTCATAGACCCGACATGTGTAATAAGGAGAGCAACAAGTGTGAGGACTCGGAGATGTCCTAGCCCCTCCCCCTCATCATACTCCGAGTGTGAAGTACCACACACAACTTCTCATACCGACTACACTGTATATGGAGAGCAACAAGTCACCACACACACACACATATATATATATATATACAGTATATAGAGAGATATATAATGTCCAGTCACTCACCACACCTCTCCATGTGTATACAGTGTATAGATATATATATATATATATATATATATATCTATAGAGAGATATAATGTCCAGTCACTGTCACCACACCTCTCCATCTATATACAGTACATATAGAGAGAGAATGTCCAGTCACTGTCACCACACCTCTCTATGTATATACAATATATAGGGAGAGATATAATGTCCAGTCACTGTCACCACACCTCTTCATCTACAATATCTCACAAAAGTGAGTACACCCCTCACATTTGTGTAAATATTTTATATCTTTTCACATTGCTACAATGTAAAGTAGTGAGTGTACAGATTGTATAACTGTAAGGGTCCTTTCACACGGGGCGGATCCGTGCAGATCCGCCCCGTGAAGCTCCGCTTGCTCAGCGGGGATCGCTCCGTTGATCCCCGCTGAGCCGACGGATGACTGGGCGGTCCCCGCACACTGTGCAGGGACCGCCCTGTCAGAGCGCCGCTCTCCCCTATGGGGAATCGGATGACGACGGACCGTAGAGTCCGGGCGCGAACGCGGTAAAAACGCGGTAAAAACGCATAGGCGTTAGCGCTATTTTTTAACATAACGCTTATGCCTATGCGTTTTTACCGCGTTTTTACCGCGAATCCCATTCATTTCAATGGGGATAGGCGTTTTTACAGCGCTATTTTATGCGCCCTAAAGTTGCTCTAAAAAAGCTGTTTGCAGGATTTTTTTCAACGCCCAGCCAGCAAAACGCCTCAATGTGAAAGCCCTCAGAGATTTCACATTGAGAATGCTGGGGCAGGATTATTTCAGGCGTTATTACAGCGCTATTTTTACCGCGAAAACGCGGTAAAAACGCCTCAGTGTGAAAGGGGCCTTATTTTCTTTTACCTGTTAAAGAAGTGACAGAGAATAGCTAAACAAAGATAACCCATTGCTTCCCAGTACTGCCTCATAGGAACATAGTAGAGCATTGTCTGGTTTACACTCAATAAAGAATGTGTGCAGGATCAACATTTTTTTTAAATATTTTTGTATTTGCTTATCAAACATATACACCATTCAGCCATAGTATCATGACCACCCACCATAATCTGTTGAGGCATGGACTCCACTAGACCTCTAAAGGTATTCTGTGATATCTGGCATCAAGCCGGCAGTAGCAAATCCTTTAAGTCCTGTAAGTTACAAGGTGGGCCTCCAGAAATTGGACTTGTTTTTCCAATACATCCCACAGGTGATTGGACTGAGATCTGAAGAATTGAGGAAAAGTCAACACCTTATACACATGACCGTTTTTAATGTCATTGAAAAAAACTGCATTTTCCTGACTGACTCCATGGCAGCCTACGTGTGGGTTAACCCCGCCTTCTCTCCAATGCTATAGGACCCCATACCAATAAAAGTAAGCTCACCTCTCAGCACAGTGTTCCTTTTTTGTCCTCCTCCAATGGACCTGAAGCATGCATGTCCGTGCAGATCCCCGGATGGATGGATCGACGGATGGATGGATAGCACACCTTCTAGCGGTGCAGCTCGGATCCTTTGGGATGGAGTTGCTGCGGTGTGCCCAAGATCAGAATGTCCTCGGCTGGCAGGTCTGCATCTTTATTTTATGCTCCATGGCGGTCGCATCTATGTTTTTATTTGTGTTGTCTGTTTTTTCTCCCTAACACATCCCCTGCTCTTTCTAATGGTGGCTGGAACGCTCTGCGTCCCAGCTCGCAGCGGTGACCCGAATGTTGGGCGCCGCCGCCATTTGCGCATGCGCAGTCCCTGCTTTCAGAGCGAGGCTTGGTTCGCGCATGCGCGGTTCAGCGGATCCTCCGACGGCTGCGGAGGCGCTGTTGATGGCTTCCCTACAGCGCAGGTGCACTGGGTAATCAGGCGGTGATGTCACAAGGCGGGCATTTTAAAAGCAGCTGCAAGCCTATGTCAGCTGGGATTTCCCTAAAACAGGAGAGCAGAGGCAACCGAACACACCTATGTTCCAGGTCAGTGCCTTTTAATGGGGAGGCATTTTTTCTTGCATAACTATGCCTCTTGCTGTATGATAGAGCCCCTTCTTAAAGGGCAATTGACGTATTAATTATTTTTGTATAATACTATAGGTTTCTTTATTCATACCTGTTTATCTTGTGACGCTCGAGTCCAGAGGTTATGAACTAATCATCACTTACATGTGGCCAGCCCTTACGCACTAGGTATGTGCGGGAGGGGGGGAGAGCTTGGGATCCAGTCGCAAGTATTGTTGCTTGACGGCTTATCTTTCTTCCCCTTTTTTCCTTTTTAGCCCTTCTGCAGATCTTCAAATCGACACAGACCTTGCCATGCCGCAGCATTCATCATCGTCAAAATCAAAACACAGATGTGATTCCCCGTCTGCAGCTCACCACCAGAGGAGAAGTTCCCATTCCTCCTACAGACACCGCTCCCACCGCCAGGACAGCTATTCTGATCGGAGAGCCTGCTGGGGATGCGGCTCACGAGTCCCAGAGGGCAAATCATTATGCAGCCATTGCTATGCCCATGCGGTTGGGGAAAAAGAGACAGAAGATCAACGAATCGAGTCTCTAGTGAAACAGGTGGTGCAACGTTCTCTTAAGGAGATGGATGCTTCCCACGCACAAAGCCAGTCCAGCGCTACTCGATCGGGCTCCCCGGCTGATGTGGTCCGTGAAGTTCCAGGTTCTTCCCAGCCCTACGCATCCTCGCCTCTTCCCTCGGAAGAAGAATTGGAGAGTGATGAAGAGTGTGGAATTTGATTTCTCTCAAGTGACTCCGCTTATTAAAGTGGTCAAAGAGGCCCTTATGTGGGAAGACCCATCTACTCCCCCAGCTAAACAGAATTTTTTTTCCGAACGCCTGGGGGAAAGAGCACCCAAGTTTTCCGCTTTTAGCCGAACTAAAGGGCATTTTTGACGAGGAATGGAGCAAAGTGAACAGGAAGTCCTTGATGTCGAATAAAGCCTCCAGAATGTATCCTTTCAAGGCAGACGAGGTAAAATACCTGGAGAATATTCCTCTTGTGGATGCAGCGGTAATGTGTCTGGCTAAGCACGTCACGCTCCCTCTAGAAGACGCAGTCTCCTTTAAAAGACAGTCTTGATAGAAGAATGGATCAGGACCTCAAAAGAATTTACGGTCTTGCTGGGACAGCTTGTAAACCCGCCCTAGCCTTGGCAGCCGTGTCTAAGGCTATGGAGGCATGGACGGAGAACGTAGATTCCTTTCTCAAAAGGCGTTTCAGAAGAACTGGCCAGTAACTCAGCAGCAGCAGAGCTAAAACTAGCAGTGGCTTTCTTGGGAGAAGCATTAGTTGATCCGATCTGTCTACTGTCCAGGATTATGCTATCCTCAGTTACAGCTAAACGAGCCCTATGGCTACGCCCTTGGCAGGCTGACCCGTCTTCTAAGCAAACATGGTGCAAGATTCCTTTCGAAGGATCATCACTGTTTGGTAACAAACTAGATGACGCCATAGCTAAAGCCACAGGCAGAAAATCTGGCTTTCTTCCACAGGACAAGCGTCCACAGGGTCGAAGGAAGCCCCAGTTCAGAAGACGCAGTCCGGAGCGTTCAAGGGAAGCACGCTCCTATAGACCTGGCCAGGACTTCAGAAGAAATTGGAGCAGAGGCCAAGCGTCCTTCCGCAAGCCAGCAAACAACCAAGCGTCCAGTGGTCGCGACCAGGCTAAATCCTTTTGAGATTTTGCCCACCCAGGCGGGTCGGGTAGGAGCACGCCTGCTTCTCTTCTGGCACGTGTGGGTGGCCTCAATCTCAGACTTCTGGGTCATCAAGACAGTATCGTCAGGTCACGCATGGTCCTTCTCCAGCATTCCTCCCCCCAGATTTATCTCAACCCTTCTTCCAAGTACGGAAGAGCAAAAACAGGCCTTACTGTCCTACAGAGAACTGCTGAAAACCCAGGGAGCAGTAGTGTGTGTCCCAGAGGAAGAACAGTTCCAAGGAGTATACTCCCCCCTTTTCTTAGTACAAAAGAAAAGCGGTGCCTGGCGCCCGGTAATAGATCGGACGTACCTGAACAAATTCATAAGGCACGGAAAATTCAAAATGGAGACTCTGTCAACAATCCAACAAGCCATTCAACCAGGCGACTGGATGATTTCGATAGACCTGAAAGATGCCTATTTCCATGTGCCAGTGGCAAAGGACTTTCTAAAGTACCTCAGGTTCCATATCGGGCAAGAACATCTTCAATTCATCTGCCTACCGTTCGGTTTGACAACTTCCCCTCTGGTTTTCACCAAGGTTCTCTTGGCCGTGGTGGCCCTCATCAGGCTAAAAGGTGTGCATCTTTACCATTATTTAGACGATCTTCTAGTTCTGTCTCAAAACAGAGAACAGCTGCTGGTGCACAAAGAACAAGTGATCTCAACCCTTTCCAGCTTTGGATGGCTTCCAAACTTGGAGAAAAGCCACCTGGTTCCAGCCCAACACTTAATTTACTTAGGGGCTCAGTTCAACACAGTGGAGAACACCATCTCCCTACCGGTAGAGAAGATTCCGGTGATTCGGAAGAGGCTTTCTCGCGCTCTGGATGCTCCTCATCTGAAAGCATCACAATGCCTAAGAATCATTGGCACAATGGTCTCCACGACCCCCATGGTCAAATGGGCTCTATGGAGGTTACGCCCTTTTCAGTCAGGGTTCCTCCGGCAGTGGAAGTCAGGGGACAAGAGTCAACTCATCCACATATCCGCAAAAATGAGAAACAGCCTCTTCTGGTGGCTCAACTCAAGAATTTGCAAAACTGTCACTCCATTGCCCCCATCTCCTGGGTTACAGTCATGACCGACGCCAGCGGCTCAGGCTGGGGGGCACTCTGTGGTCAGAACCTAGCTCAGGGCAGATGGGACGCTCGTCTTCTCAACCCAGGCTCAAACGTCCTGGAGCTCAGGGCGGCCTGGTGCACCCTCCAATCTTTCTCCCAGTTCCTGAAAGGAGAGTCGGTATTGTTAAGGATGGACAACACAACAGCAGTGTCGTATGTGAAGAGGCAAGAAGGGACCCGGAGTTCTACTCTCCTTCTAGAGGTCGAGCCCATAATAACATGGGCCCAGAAAAACCTGGCCAATATTTCGGCAGTTTTCATTCCGGGAGTCCAGAACTCCCAGGCAGACTTCCTCTCACGCACTCGCCTAGACAACAAGTGGTCCCTCCATGTACAGTCATTCAGCTGGATTCTGTCTCTAGGGGTCAATCCTGAGGTGGACCTATTCGCTTCCCCCTACAATTACAAGGTAGAGAAGTTCTACACTCAGGGACGTTGCAGCCAGGCATGCGGAACGGATGCCCTGACGGACAGATGGAGGTTCAAGAGGGCATATGCCTTTCTCCCGATCCCGATAATTCTCAAGTTCCTGAGGAGACTTCAAGCGGAATCAGCCGAAGTAACAGTAGTAGCTCCCTACTGGCCAAACAGGCCTTGGTTTCCCCTCCTGATCCAACTGAGCTACCGGGACCCGGTACCTCTTCCTCTTCCTCTCAGGCCAGACCTACTCTGTCAAGGGTCACTTCTACACCCTTGTCCGGCACTAATGAGACTGACGGTCTGGTTCTTGAGAGGGAGAGGCTGGAATCCCTCGGTTGCGCCTCTAGAGTGATATCTACACTGTTGAGCTCAAGAAGATTAAGTACCAACAAGGTTTATAGAAGAATTTGGGCCAAATTTGTCGAATTCTCCTCTGCCTCTGGGAGGTCCTTCAAAAATCCAGGAGTTCAGGATGTTCTTAGTTTTCTGCAGACCGGACTAGACTTACCCTTATCTGTTAGCTCTCTAAGAGTATAAGTTTCGGCCTTGTCGGCCTTCTCTGGAGTCTCATGGGCAGTCAATCCCTTAGTCAGACAATTCTTTCGGGGGGCATCAAGAATTAAGCCCCAAAGAAAACCAAGATTTGCCAAGTGGGATCTTCCACTCGTTCTACATTCTCTGACTGGACTCAGTACGTCGAGGCCCTCCCCGTCCTCCATTAAGGACTTTTCAGCAAAAGTAGCCTTCTTAGTAGCCATCACCTCGGCTAAGAGGGTCTCTGAGATCGGGTCTCTAGGTCATGAAGAACCTTTTCTAACATTTTTCCCGGATCGAGTAGTCCTTATACCCATGTTGGGTTCAAATCCAAAAGTGTCTTCGGTATTTCACGAAAATCGAAAAGTTGTTCTACCTACATTTAAGACTCCAGATTCCAGTGAAACTCATCCCTTGGATATGGGTGAAATCCTAAAGGAGTATCTACAAATTACTTCTTCCTTCAGACGATCTGATCATCTGTTTGTTCTACATTCTGGAAACAACAGAGGGAAGAAAGCATCAACCAGAACAATTGCATCATGGATCGTTCAAACAATCCAGCAAGCATACAGGGCTAAGGGCTTGGCTCCTCCACAGGCGGTGACGGCACACTCCACCAGAGGGATGGCAGCATCCTGGGCGGCGGTCCGACATGTGGCTCCAGATGTCATTTGTAAAGCGGCTTCGTGGGCCTCTATCAATACATTTATGGCCCATTACTGCATTGAACCGGCATCATTGTCGTCTGTTAATTTTGGGTTAAGAATCCTGTTGGTTGACAGGACAAATTAAAGCTTTTTTGTTCAGCATACCCACCCGTGTGGTCTGGCTAGTTATTTCCCTCACATAGGCTGCCATGGAGTCAGTCAGGAAAACTGAAAATTTATTACCAAATAGTTACCGTAATTTTCCTTTCCTGATGGACTCCATGGCAGACGGAGTTCCTACCCTGAAAGTAAATATTAATGAAAGAAAGTAAGTGTCCAAGAGTCGGCTAGTTACGGAACACAGTGCTCAGAGGTGAGCTTACATTTATGGGTATGCGGTCCTATAGCATTGGAGAGGAGGCAGGGTTAACCCATACGTAGGCTACCATGGAGTCCATCAGGAAAGGAAAATTATGGTAAGTATTTGGTAATAAATTTTCAGTTTTTCTCGACGTGATTTTTTTGTGTTTCCTCTCAAGCCTGCCGTGGAAAAAAATGTTTGAGTAAAGCGCGGTGACGTACAACACATACGACGGCACTATAAAGGGGAAGTTCCATTCGGATGGCGCCACCCTTCAGGTTAGTGTAGCGGGGTCTCCTTTAAGACTTCCTGGGACTACATTTCCCAGAGTCCCGTTTGGCATCCAGGGTGCAATGTTACCACCGCAGAGACTTGTGGGAGGGAGATAAAAGGAGGAGGCATGAAGAGCTCGGTCTCTTTTGGACACCGCGCGGCTGCTGACTGGTCTTCCTGTGTGGATCTGCTGGAGTGCAGGGCCTGAAGCCTGGGGCCTTGCGCAACTTCCGAAGAGCCTTCCACCCCACTGCATATCCTGGGTGACATCTGACTTTGTTTGCTGCGGACATCAGTTGGATCGGGGACCCGATCGTTGTAGACACAGCAGGTGGAAGTCCCGGACTGGGATCGCGTCCGGAGTGGTGAGCGAGCACTTGCTCAATTCATTAGGCTGTTCTGTGTTTAGGCCTATAGACTGCCTTGGCCCACCGATCATTTGTTTGCTGTTCCGCTGGAGACCGGTAGCAGGACAGAGTTAAAGGGTCTCCAGCATAGTGTTCCTTGTGGTTACCTACTTTGTGGATTACAATATTGTTCCTGAACGTGCACCACCATTTCAAGTTTGCATGCGAATAAATTTGAATTGAAAAGACCGAGTTAAATTCTGTGTCAGGCCTGACCAGGGAGGGGAGATAGAATATTATTTAGTGCGCCACAGGGCGCGTAGATACTAATAGCTGCGCGTGGTGGATTACCGCGCTGTGCTATTAGTGTATGCTATATCTATTGCTGCAGGGCTCTGTAGGCAAGTTACCTGTTCTATTTTAATCTGTGCCTTTTAAACGAAAGTAAAACCGTTATAATTTGCCACTTGTTATCACTGTGTTATCATTGCACATAGTGCTTATATGTTACAAGAGAAGTTGGGGCGTGTGTATAATCAGGTATAGATTGTAATAGATACCATCCCTAGACTAACTGTGCCATAGGAGACTAGACAAGATTGCCGGGGGTTGGTGGAGCTGTACTCAGGGCCCGAAATCAAACCAGCGGCTCTCTTAACTGGGGGTAGCGCTACATGTGGGGGCTCTCGAGTCCGGGATCCTGATACAGCAGGTGAACAAAAGTACCGGCATGGACCCGTTAGAGGTTAAAACGTGGTGCGAAGCAGCTAAGACGGAACCAGATCAGTCGGTGGTCATCAGCCTTCCAGAAGAGGAATGGTCAACAGAGACGGTAGAGAAACTTGTGGTGTCACTGTCCCCAGATCATACACCGTGGGTGATGGACATGAAGTCAGACCCAAACATCTCATATCAGTATGCGCTGATAGAGTGGTGGGACGGAATGCCGGAAACCTTTAAGCGCAAATGTGTGCGCACGCCAGACAATAGAACTTATAAGTTGGCGCACGCAATAACCGTTAGGACAGAGTCATCCCCAACGGGATCACCACAAGGGACACCCCGTGTCTCACCTGAAAGGAGAGAAAGGGCGACACCCCCGGCGGCACCGGTCACTACCTTAGCACCAGAATTAATAAACGCCCTTTCTGATCTGCTGACAAAGTGCCAGAGGACAAACACGGTACATGTAGAGGCTAGCTACCGCAGACTAAAGACATTCTCAAGGAAGCTTCCTGTCCCTGTAGGGGAAGATGATTTCGATACCTGGGTTAAGCAGGCACTACTAGCAGTAGAGGCATGGGAGGTGCCTGAGGCGCAGAGGAGACAGCGCGTGATAGAAAGCTTGAAATGCGCGGCAGCAGAAGCGGTGAAAAGCTTCCGGTTTGGCAATGCTGATTGCACAGCTCAGGACTGTTTAGCCATGTTACAAGAGGAGTTCGGTCAGCTAGAAAAGGTGACAGAACTAGTCTACCAATTCGAACATACTTTCCAACAGCCGAATGAGAAGCTTTCAGAGTTTCTGAGAAGACTAAACAAGATGTTTTGAAAGATCGTGTTAAAGAAAGGGATGTTGCCCCAAGACACAGATGCGGCAAGAATGAAGCAAGTGTTAAAGGGAGAGTTACGCTCAGATCCAGTCTGGCTTGACCTGAAAACCTCTGGAGGGGGAATGTCACTGACTTACTCTGATCTGATAAAAATTATTAGGGATGAGGAGTCACTACAGATGGATCAACAAGTAATAAAGACACATACCTCTGCTGCACCAGTGATAGTCAACTCAGTGATGACGAAAGTGAGAGACCCAGAAGTAGACACTTTAAAATCACAGATGTCTCAGGTGTTAGAGATGCTGACCTCCCTGATTGCAAAAGATTCAAAGGTTCATGAGAGAGAAGGACCAAAGAGGGAGTTGTTCTCAGACGCTTCAGTGCCCATTCCCCTACAAGATTGGGGGGATGTGATCTGTTTTAACTGTGGAGGGATTGGCTATATTGCAGCTATATGTTCCAGTCCCAAGAAAAAGAAAGATGATATTTGCAAGCCGGCGGGAAACTCCAGAGGGCCCCAGTGAAGGAGTCAACCGGGTGCCCATCATCTTCAGTGAGCTCCAAACTGACTGAGAAGCCCAAGAAAAGAGAGGATAGAACTCCTCAGAAGAAGCACAGTATTCCACAGCGGGAATACACCCCAGAAAAAAAGCATAGTGTCCCTCAGCGGGTCTGTACACCCAATAAAAGGAGGAAAATCAATGCATACCAGGCCCAAGAGAGACTTAAGTCCAAAGAGGAATGGAAGGAAGAAAGTCCAAAAGGGAAACGCAAAGATCCAAGGAAGGAGACCCCTTCGAAGCGATATCCAGAGAAGCTGGTGGGTCCCTCCCCAATAGTACCTGTCCAAGTGGAGGGAGTCTACACAAGAGCCATATTGGATACTGGGGCGCAGGTGACCCTGTTGTACTGGGACTTTTATGACAAACACTTAGGCTACCTGCCCATCAAGAAGATAGAGGAACTAGAAATATGGGGTATCGGGACCCAGAGCTTCCCCTATGATGGCTATCTGCCTATAAAACTGACCTTCAACCCATCTGTGGCCGGGAAGGCTGAAGTGTTTGACACTCTGGCAGTTGTGTGCCCTCGGCCGCCTGGAGCCAACAAGAGTTCCTTAATAATAGGGACGAACACGGACCTGGTCCGGAGGCTTCTGACCCCTCTTGCATGCAGGAAAGCCCCCACGGCCACCAAGATCCACCCCATGTTGAAGACAGCCTACCAGCGGTTGGTCTTGGAGCAACAGGCCCCGGAAGAGGGAGTGGGGAAGGTTTGGAGACTTGGAAAGAAGGGAGTGGTGTTGCAGCCCGGTGAAGTAACCTGTCTCAGAGCCACTGTGAAGCTTACTTGGGAGCAACTGGGACCTTTTGTCATGTTGGAACCCGATCCAAGGGGAGAACACTTGGGTTTAGAAGTAATCCCAGAAGTGGTCCCACTAAGGGCTCTGAAGAAGGCCCACTGTAAGGTACCTGTGAGTGTCAGGAATACTACGGATGGCCCCATGGAGATCCCAACCAGGATGTTGCTGGACCAGGTGAGCCCTGCTACCCCAGTTGCTCTGTCGGATGTGGAGAAGACGAGTGAAGGAGGGAATGTTTGGGAGAAACTCTCCATTGAGAACCCAAACCTGCCCAGGGCTTGGAAAGAGAGAGCCAAGGCCCAGTTGACCAGGTGGAAGAAGATCTTCTCTCAAGATGAGTTCGATGTAGGGTGTGCGAGGAGTGCCACCCATCGAATCCGCCTCCAGGAAGACAAACCCTTCAGGGAGAGAGTCAGGCGAGTCCCACTAGCAGACCTGGAAGATCTGAGGGAACAACTTGGAGAACTCAAGAGGACCGGTGTGATCCGGGAGTCTAGAAGTCCCTATGCCTCTCCGATAGTAGTAGTCAGAAAGAAGAATGGATCGTTGAGGTTGTGTATAGACTACAGGACCCTCAACAGGAGAACCATCCCTGACCAGTACACCACCCCAAGGACAGAGGATGCCCTACAGAGCTTGTCTGGAGCCAAGTGGTTCAGCGTGATGGACCTCAAGAGTGGATACTATCAGATCCCTATGCATCCAGAAGACAAGGAGAAGACAGCCTTCATAACCCCAGTGGGGTTCTTTGAATTCGACCGAATGCCCCAGGGACTGTCAGGAGCCCCAGCCACCTTCCAACGTCTCATGGAAAAGACTGTAGGAGACATGAACCTTATCGAGGTCCTTGTGTACTTGGACAATGTCATTGTCTTCGGGAGGACATTGGAAGAACACGAAGAGAGACTGGATAAGGTTTTGAGAAGACTCAGTGAGGAGGGACTCAAGCTTTCGCCAGAGAAGTGTAGGTTCTACCAATCTTCCGTTTACTATCTGGGACACAGTGTCTGAAGAAGGAGTGGCCACAGACCCCGAGAAGTTGGAGGCAGTTACTTCCTGGCCACGGCCTACCACGGTAACAGAACTCAGATCCTTCCTGGGGTTCTGTTCCTATTAAAGAAGGTTCGTGGAGGGGTTTGCCCGAATTGCCAGATCCCTGAATGAGCTACTCAAGACGGAAGGGGAAGAGGATGACTCGGGTCCCAGGAAGCTGGGAGAGTCAGTCCAAGACCAGTGGAACCAAAAGTGTGAAGAGCCCTTTCAGATGTTAAAAAAAGCCTAACCATCGCCCCTGTCTTGGCCTATGCAGACCCAAAGAGACCTTATGAACTCCACGTAGATGCCAGTCATGACGGTCTGGGAGGAGTGCTCTATCAGGAGCATGAAGGACAACTGCAACCCGTTGCCTATGTGAGCAGAAGTCTGACCCCCTCTGAAAAGAACTACCCCACTCATAAGCTGGAGTTCCTTGCCCTCAATTGGGCAGTAGTTGACAAACTTAAAGACTACCTGTATGGGGCAGAATTCACTGTGAAAACCGACAACAACCCCCTTACTTATCTCTTTACCACAGCAAAGCTGGATGCCACAGGACATAGATGGCTGGCTGCACTGTCTGGGTTCAATTTCAGCCTGAAATACAGGCCTGGGACTGGGAATCGAGACGCAGACGCCCTGTCTAGAAGATCTAATGCCCCTACCAGTGATACAGAAGACTGGACCCAAGTGGCACCTGATGGGGGTGCGGGCCCTTTGTCAAGGGGCTGAACTTCAAGCCAGAGGAGGCTCGAGGGCAGAAGAGATAGGAGTTACCATGGTAGGAGTTCCCAAGCAATACTGTGGGGTAACCCAGTTGGAAGAAGATAATCTGCCAAAACTGTCAAAGAAGGAGTTGAGATGTGACCAATTGGAAGACCCCATGGGGAGATTGATTCTGGAGGCCCTGGAGAATCAGGATCCAAATAGACTCCTGCGCCATCCTTCAAAGGAAGCTCGCCTGTTGAGGAAAGAGTGGGACAGGTTGCAGGTGCATCAGGGAGTGGTCTACCGAAGGGGCCCCTCTGATGACCTGGAAGACAAATGGCAACTGTTTCTTCCCGAGAAACACAGAGAGACTGTTTTGGTTGCCCTGCATGACAATCATGGACACCTAGGGGCTGAAAGAACCTTCCAACTTGTTAGGAGTCGGTTCTATTGGCCCTGCATGAGGGCTGAAGTGGAGGAGTACTGCCATTCATGTGCACGTTGCATCCAGCGGAAGACTTTACCCCATCAAGCTGCCCCAATGGGCCATCTGCAAAGTTAAGGTCCGCTGAATTTGGTATGCATTGATTTTCTCTGCCTCGAACCCGACCTGAGTGGACTAGGAAATGTTCTGGTGATAACCGATCATTTCACCCGGTATGCCCAGGCTTTCCCAACCAAAGATCAGAAGGCCTCCACGGTGGCCAAGGTACTTGTGGAGAAGTATTTCGTCCATTATGGGCTACCACAGCGACTTCACTCAGACCAAGAGAGGGACTTTGAGAGTCGGCTGATCCGGAAGCTCCTGGATTCCTTAGGGATCAAGAAGACCCGAACCTCTCCTTACCACCCACAAGGGGATGCTCAACCGGAGAGGTTCAACCGAACTCTGCTCAATATGTTGGGGACCCTGAATAGCGATAAGAAACAGCATTGGAGCAAACACATAGCGGCTATAGTACATGCTTACAATAGTACCACCAGTGATGCTACAGGCTACTCCCCCTACCGTCTCATGTTCGGAAGAGAAGCAAGGTTACCTGTGGACCTGGCCTTTGGCACCTCCATAGATCATTTCTCAGCCACCTCTCACAAGTGATATGTGGACAGACTCAGACACAGCTTGAGGTTGGCTTATGAGCAGGCCCAAGCGGCTTCAGACCAAAGGGGGGCCCGCAACAACAGGAACTTTGACCTGAAGGTTCGGATCCAGGACCTGCAACCTGGAGACCAAGTTCTGCTACGAAACCTGGGAGTCCCTGGAAAACACAAGCTTGCAGACAGATGGAGACCCGAACCCTATGTCATTTGTAAGAAGCTGCCAGGCCTACCTGTCTATAAGTTAAAGCCAGAAGGGAAGGTGGGCCCATTGAAGACCTGGCACCGAAACCACTTACTCCCACTTGCTGAAGCAGTTTGGATACCTCCTGCGAGGGATTCTCCAAGCCCAGACTCCATTCTGGATACCCCTAGGCCAAGTACTCGGTCTCAGTCTTCTCAAAATCGAGATGTAGAGACCTCTGAACAAAGTGAAGATGAGGGACAGGAACTTGGTTGGTTATGGCCTTCCCCAACTCCAGGAACTTCTGCTATAGATCTTCCCCCTACCAGAGACACTATAGACAGAACACTGAATGCGGAAGCTACTGAGTTCATTCCATCCAGTCCTTTGTCAGATTACTGGGAAGATGCCTGTGACACATATTCAGAGGAGGACCAAAGAGACTCTATGTACCTCCTGGCTCCTGAACCAAGTGTTTCAGAACCAGAAGAATTCCTTAAATCTGTTCCAGAAGGGGAGCCTACAGTGTCCCAGTCAGAAGTCCCAAGAGAGCAAAGAGCCAGAAGAGTTATAAGGCCTCCTAAGAAGCTGACTTACTCACAAATGGGGAAGAGTTCAGAAGAAACAGTGGTCACTGCAAGGAGGAGTACAGAGCATCCAGTTCCCTCCACTGTTCATTTGGTGGAGGGCAACCCCAACTCGTCCTCTGGCACAGTTAGGCAGGCCACTCATGATAGTGTGACCTGTGGGCAAGGGAATTCAACCTCTCAGTTTTGGTGGGAGTTCCCTTTGCCGACATCGTACACAGCATTGTCTAGAATTGTACGTAGTGTATATTAAAAATTATCTTTGGGGACCAAAGAGTTCAAGTGGGGGGAGTGTGTAGCGGGGTCCCCTTTAAGACTTTCCGAGACTACATTTCCCAGACTCCCGTTTGGCACCCAGGGTGCAATGTTACCACCACAGAGACTTGTGGGAGGGATATAAAAGGAGGAGGCGTAAAGAGCTCGGTCTCTTTTGGACACCGCGCGGCTGCTGACTGGTCTTCCTGTGTGGATCTGCTGGAGTGCAGGGCCTGAAGCCTGGGGCCTTGCGCAACTGCCGAAGAGCATTCCACCCCACTGCATATCCTGGGTGACATCTGACTTTGTTTGCTGCGGACATCAGTTGGATCGGGGAGCCGATCGTTGCAGACGCTGTGTGCAGAGACAGCAGGTGGAAGTCCCGGACTGGGATCGCGTCCGGAGTGGTGAGCGAGCACTTGCTCGATTCATTAGGCTGTACTGTGTTTAGGCCTATAGGCTGCCTTGGCCCACCGATCATTTGTTTGCTGTTCCACTGGAGACCGGTAGCAGGACAGAGTTAAAGGGTCTCCAGCATAGTGTTCCTTGTGGTTACCTACTTTGTGGATTACAATATTGTTCCTGAACGTGCACCACCATTTCAAGTTTGCATGCGAAGAAATCCTAATTGAAAAGACTGAGTTTAATTCTGTGTCAGGCCTGACCAGGGAGGGGAGATAGAATATTATTTAGTGCGCCACAGGGCGCGTAGATACTAATAGCTGCGCGTGGTGGATTACCGCGCTGTGCTATTAGTGTATGCTATATCTATTGCTGCAGGGCTCTGTAGGCAAGTTACCTGTTCTGTTTTAATCTGTGCCTTTTAAACGAAAGTAAAACCGTTATACTTTGCCACTTGTTATCACTGTGTTATCATTGCACATAGTGCTTATATGTTACAAGAGAAGTTGGGGCGTGTGTATAATCAGGTATAGATTGTAATAGATACCATCCGTAGACTAACTGTGCCATAGGAGACTAGACAAGATTGCCGGGGGTTGGTGGAGCTGTACTCAGGGCCCGAAATCAAACCAGCGGCTCTCTTAACCGGGGGTAGCGCTACATTAGTAACGTTTGTTGAGCAACAATTCGCGCTTTTCAGCCCCGTGCTTTTCAATCCGTTACAGCGTGACGAATGTGCTATCTCCATTACGAACGCTAATTTTACCAGAACGAGCGCTCCGGTCTCATACTTGATTCTGAGCATGCGCATTTTTAAAAATTAGAGCATGTTCCAATTTTTCTCGTCGTGATTCTCTGCGTTTTTCTCGTCGGGAAAACTGCTGGAAAGCCCACACTCAATCATTTTTAATGAAAGGAAAAATAGAAAAGCGCCTCTTAGCAAAACAGATTTATTATGTAGCAGACAATTTGTATCAAACACTTACATCATGGTAAGTTTCAGGTGTCATCCAGTAGGATCAATGTTTATATTGCGTCCAGGATCTCTGACGCTACTCCACGGATTTCCCAGGTCCCGGTTATGGCGGCCGCAAGTAGCCGGGATACAGGCTGGCTTGTCCGTGATAGGAGACAGCAGCGAAAGATGGCAACGGTCGGTCCGGAGAGGAGCGTCTGACGTCAGCTGGATGGTGCAGGGAACCACAACGCGTTTCAGAGCATGCGCAGCTCTCGTACAGGGCATGCGCGCTCCTTTCTCAAGTGTACAAGGAGACAGGAAGGACGGATGTTTTAAAAGTAATTCTGCCCGTCAGCGCAGCAGAATTCAATAATTGCTATGACAAGTGTGTTGCATAGAACAAAACGGGAGTTTTAACCCCACTAACTTGGGATAGCTTAAATAGCAGAAAAATAATAATAAAATGTATAATAATATATTAGTATATTAATATATTAAAAAATTAATAAAAAAATATATTAATAAAAATATATATATATATATAATAAAAATAATAATAATAATGATAATAAAGGTAATGAATAGTGATGAAATAATATTGCTCATAATAAAATAATTAAAGAAGTAATGAAATAATATTGCTCATAATAAAATAATTATGAAGTAATTAAGGCATAACGTTTATAATAGCAAAAAATTATTATTGTATGATAAAAGCTTTTTAAGGGAATGTCTATATAGACATTTTAATGTTAATTTTTTTTTAAAAAAATTATTAATATATGACAGGGATATAATGCCTGCCAACAAAATATTAGGGTGCAAACTCTTAAATGTTACGATAAATACAATCAAAGTGATAAAATATAATGAGTATGATATAGGCACAGTGAATAATCATCAATCACTAGTCATTATAGAGGATTATCAGCGTAGCTGTATACAAAACAAAAGGAAATAATAAGAATAAAATATATATTGTGAGGGGGTTAGCTCGGCAGCGGGTGTGTGTGACCCCCGGGATGGGCTCCCCACACAAAAACAGGCCCAGCAAACGGAGGTTGTGGTTTTCAAAATCAAAAAAAGGTGCGGTTTATTTTCTATTTACAGTGACAAAACACAGCAAAGCCAAAAGAAACATAAACAAAATAAATCCTGGTCAACTTGACCTCTGACTAAACATACAGGTTTCCTAACTAACAACTGGGATCAGCCTAGTGCTGTCCTAGTCCCTAAGTCCCTGGTTTTAAATGTCCAAGCAAATAGCCACACAGGCTTTGTCTCACCGCACAGGGGTTCACTCTCCCTAGACAGTCCACACAGGTCTGGTTCCAGGCATGAGCTAACATCTAATGAAGCTGGGAGTTCTTATAGAGGCCTAAATGAGCTGACAAGCTTCAGCTGGTCTCATCAACTCCCTGTCTGCACGACGCCCCACACTCTCCCTAGACATATGAGTCATCCATGAGCCCACTAGCCTTAGCTGGGCTTATACAACTCTCCACCTAGTTGTATAAGTCGGCGTAAAGCCTGAATCTGGGCGAAATATATCTACCCCCCTGGATGCAACCAGGTGACTTTACCTTCCTGCTGTCACATACCCCCCCTCTTGTTTTAACCTCGGGGTTGGAACACCAGCAATCAGGCATTCATGTACTCGAGACAAAGCATCCACATTCCCCATTTGAACGCCAGGGCGATGCTTTACTGTGAAGTTGAATTCCTGGAGGGCCAGGAACCACCTATTCACTCTTCTATTTGTTTCCTTGTTTTGAGCCATCCACTTTAACGGAGCGTGATCCGTAACCATGTCAAAGTGCCTACCTAGCAGGTAGTACCGAAGGGAATCTAGAGCCCACTTCACCGCTAAACACTCCTTTTCAACGGTGGCGTAATTTACCTCATGGGACTTCAACTTCCTGCTGAGGTAAATGACTGGGTGCTCTTCCCCGTTCCAGACCTGGGACAATACTGCTCCTAACCCCACATCTGACGCATCACTTTGTACGACAAAGTCTTTAGAGAAGTCGGGTGAGTACAACACTGGCTGGCTACATAAGGCTTGTTTCAAGAATTGGAATGCTGCCTCAGCCTCGGGGGTCCATTTAATCATGACCAACCCTTTCCCCTTCGTTAGGTTGGTTAGGGGCACAGCCTTAGAAGCAAAGTGGGGAATGAATCGCCGATAATACCCAGCGATTCCCAGAAAGGCTCGTACCTGCTTCTTGCTGTTGGGACGTGGCCAACTCTGGATGGCCTCGACTTTGTTGAGTTGGGGTTTTATTACTCCCCTCCCAATGGTGTACCCAAGATATTTGGCCTCCTCCTGCCCAATGGTACACTTCTTGGGGTTAGCCGTAAACCCCGCTTCCCGAACAGAGTCCAGGACTGCTTGCACTTTTGGCAGATGTGAGGCCCAATCTGTGCTATGGACAATTACGTCATCCAGGTAAGCCGCAGCATACTTCCGATGGGGCCTCAGCATCTGGTCCATTTTCCGCTGGAATGTGGCCGGCGCATTCTGTAACCCGAACGGCATTCTTTTATATTGGAACGCCCCGTCTGGGGTTACAAATGCGGTTTTCTCTTTGGCCAATTTGGCCAGGGGGATTTGCCAATACACTTTTGTGAGGTCAAGAGTCGTCATGTATCGGACTGTTCCCAGCCGGTCGATCAACTCATCTATACGTGGCATGGGGTAGGTGTCAAATTTTGTAACTTTGTTCAACTGACGAAAATCGTTACAAAATCGCCAGCTCCCATCCGGTTTAGGCACCAACACAATGGGACTAGACCAATCACTTTGGGACTCCTCTATCACCCCTAAGTTCAGCATTTTCTGTACTTCCTCCAGTATTGCCTCCCGTCGGGCCTCTGGGATCCGATAGGGTTTTAACTTCACCCTTTCACCGGGCGGGGTAATGATGTCATGCTCTACCCCAAATGTTTGTCCCGGCAGCTCAGAGAATACCTCCTTGTTGCGAAGCACAAACTCCTTAACCTCCTGTTGTTGGGGTTGTGACAAGGTGGCTGCTATTCCAACCTCAGGAATCACGCAACCAGTTTGAGCTGGTGACCAAGTGTCTGCGACTAGGGACTCTCTATCCCTCCAGGCTTTCAACAGATTAACGTGATAGATCTGTTCGGGCTTTCGCCTTCCTGGTTGTCTGACCTTGTAATTCACTTCGCTCACTTTTTCCATTATCTCGTAGGGGCCTTGCCATTTGGCAAGGAATTTACTTTCAACCGTAGGGACAAGTACCAGTATCCTATCCCCCGGGGAAAAGGTACGGGTCTTGGCTCCACGGTTGTACACTCTCTGCTGTGCTAACTGCGCTTGGGCCAAATGTTCCTTCACGATGGGCATTACCTGTGCAATTCGGTCTTGCATCAGGGCGACATGCTCAATCACACTCCTGTGGGGAGAACTCTCACTTTCCCAAGTTTCCTTGGCAATATCCAACAGCCCTCTTGGGTGTCTCCCATACAGTAACTCAAAGGGGGAGAATCCCGTAGAGGATTGGGGCACCTCTCTAATAGCAAACATCAGATAAGGAAGTAGACAGTCCCAATCCTTTCCATCTCTATCCACCACTTTCTTCAACATTTGTTTTAGGGTTTTGTTGAATCTTTCAACCAGCCCATCGGTTTGGGGGTGATACACAGATGTACGTAATTGCGTCACTTTGAACAATTTACACAGCTCCTTCATAACCCGGGACATAAAGGGTGTACCTTGGTCCGTAAGCAGTTCTTTACAAATACCCACCCGGCTAAACACAAGAGATAACTCTTTGGCTATGGTTTTGGCCGAGGTATTTCGGAGAGGGATCGCTTCTGGATAACGGGTGGCATAGTCCATTATAACTAATATGTACTGGTGCCCCCTAGCGGACTTGATTATAGGACCTACCAAATCCATGGCGATCCTCTCAAACGGGACCTCAATGATGGGTAGAGGGACCAGCGGGCTACGGAAATGTGGCATCGGGGCCGACCTCTGACACACAGGGCAGGAGGAACAATAATTTTCTATGTCCTTCATCACCCCCGGCCAATAGAATCTCTGTAATACCCTCTCTCGGGTTTTCTCTGTCCCCAGATGACCTCCAAGAATGTGCCCATGGGCCAACTCCAACACCAACTTCCTGTAAGGTTTGGGCACCACAAGCTGCTCAACGGTTTCTTCTGCCCTTTTTGCCACCCGATACAGTAGGTCCTTCTCTACGCTGAAGTATGGGTAAGTGCAGGTATTATCTGGGTTCACTAACTCGCCATCTATTTTCACTACGTTTTCCCGTGCCTTTATTAGGGCGGGGTCTTTCAACTGTTCTGTGGCAAAGTTTTCCCTGTGAACCTCAAGATCAGAAAACTCCACAGACGGTAGGTTTTCGTCTGAGGAGGTGGGCTCCTCTCCAGTTTCTTGAGTCTCCCCTGCCAATACTGATAAGGGAAATTCCGGAGAGTCCTCACCACTCTCAGGGGAGTTCTGGCTATCACATTCCTGGTACATAGGGGCACCAGTGGGGGGCTCAGGATCATCCCACAGTTCCCAGAACTTCGGAAAATCCCTTCCCACAATGGCGTCATACGGTAACTGAGATACTAAGCCCACTGGATGAGAGAGGGTACCTTTGGGGGTCTCGAAACACACTGTAGTCACTGGATACTCTCGGGTGTCCCCATGCACACAAATAACAGCTACCTTGCTATTCCCAGAGACCTCTGTTTTAACTAACTCAGCCTTTATCAGGGTCACAAGGCTACCTGAATCCAGCAATACCACAACATTTCTACCATTAACACACATTTTGCATAAATGTTTCTCAGTTCCTCGAATGGCAGTGCATGCGACTGTCGCACACAGCGACTGACGTCTGCCCGTCAGAAAGTCACACTGCATGGGTTCCTCCACAACCGGGCAATTGGCTGCAATATGTTCCGCTTGCCGGCAGCGGTAGCAAACGATCCTTCTTGCCGCCTCTTGAGCCGCTGATTTCCCAGGCTGTTCTCGCCAAACTTGGGGTAGAGCTCCCACCCTCTCACTCTCTCCACCCTTACCCCTTGGAATCCTCTTATCCGCCCCTGGGGATGGTCTGGTCTTAGGGTGGAAAGTCCGAGTGTCTCTGGAAGAGGCCGTCAGGTTCTCTGTAGCCAAGTATTTCTCCACACGATCCACAAGACCATCGGCCGTCTCTGGGTCTCCATGGCTTACCCACTTTTGGATGGCAGTAGGAAGAGCTCTCAAAAACCGATCCATTACAACACGTTCCACAATCTTTGGTGCGGACAAAGTCTCTGGCTGTAGCCACTTTCTGCTCAGGTGAATGAGATCATACATTTGAGACCTGGGGGGTTTTCCAAGCTGGAAAGTCCAGTTATGCACACGCTGAGCCCGGACAGCCTGGGTGACACCCAGCCTTGCCAATATTTCAGCTTTTAGCATCACATAGTCTTTTGCTTGGTCAGGCTCTAGGTCATAGTAAGCCTTCTGCGATTCACCAGTTAACAGAGGAGCCACCAGTCCAGCCCACTGCTCCTCAGGCCACTTTTCTCTTTCAGCAGTCCTTTCAAATGTGGTCAAAAATACCTCTGGATCATCCTCTCCAGTCATTTTTGTCAATAAACGACTCACCCCAAAGGACGCGGTATTAGTGGGACGGCTTTCCTCACTGGTCTGCGGACGTTGCTGCATTACTGCTTCCATTTGTTGTAGTCTCTGCTCTTGCTTCTGTAACAGGTCTATGAAGCGGGCCTCAGATTGCTGCTGGGCTTGTTGCTGAGCTTCCAGACTCTGTTGGTGAGCTTGCTGCTGGGCTGCAAGGCTCTGTTGATGAGCTTGCTGCTGGGCTGCGAAGTTCTGTTGTTGAGCTGCAAGGCTCTGTTGATGAGCTGCAAGGCTCTTTTGCAAACCTGCATTTGTCTGCTGTTGATTGGCATTTGCTAGAGCCAGCTGCTTCAGTATCTCCTCCATGCTGGCTTAAAAAAAAACTGCCACTGGTTCTCCACCAACTGTGAGGGGGTTAGCTCGGCAGCGGGTGTGTGTGACCCCCGGGATGGGCTCCCCACACAAAAACAGGCCCAGCAAACGGAGGTTGTGGTTTTCAAAATCAAAAAAAGGTGCGGTTTATTTTCTATTTACAGTGACAAAACACAGCAAAGCCAAAAGAAACATAAACAAAATAAATCCTGGTCAACTTGACCTCTGACTAAACATACAGGTTTCCTAACTAACAACTGGGATCAGCCTAGTGCTGTCCTAGTCCCTAAGTCCCTGGTTTTAAATGTCCAAGCAAATAGCCACACAGGCTTTGTCTCACCGCACAGGGGTTCACTCTCCCTAGACAGTCCACACAGGTCTGGTTCCAGGCATGAGCTAACATCTAATGAAGCTGGGAGTTCTTATAGAGGCCTAAATGAGCTGACAAGCTTCAGCTGGTCTCATCAACTCCCTGTCTGCACGACGCCCCACACTCTCCCTAGACATATGAGTCATCCATGAGCCCACTAGCCTTAGCTGGGCTTATACAACTCTCCACCTAGTTGTATAAGTCGGCGTAAAGCCTGAATCTGGGCGAAATATATCTACCCCCCTGGATGCAACCAGGTGACTTTACCTTCCTGCTGTCACAATATATATACACATATATATATATATATATATATATGCTCGTGTGCCTATGTGTGCCCACGTGCACACACACGTATAAAGGGACACACATACACATATATGCTAGTGCACGCAAGCGCTCGCCCACACATACGTGGAGGCTTGCGCTGTGTAACAGAAGAGCTAAAATTAAAAAATGATAATGGTAATAATGGTATTGTATAATTATAATAAATGATAATAAATGAAGGGATTATATATATGTAAATGTGTAAAAAGAAGAAGCCATAAGATTCCTTAATGGAAAAGCACACACATATAGGTGCTAACGCTACAATATGTACATGCACACTTGCAACCGTGCATCATAGGGAGAGGGCAAATAAGAAAAGGGGAACATTTTTTAGAGGATCGTGTTAACCTCTAGTTCCTCGTTTAACCCATTCGGCACAAGGGTATCCAGAGTAAAAATCCAATAAGTTTCGCGCTCACACAGTCTGGAAAAACGCTCGGCCTCAGATAGGCCTTTAGGTATGGCTTCTATCACCCAAACCTGTAGGCCCTCCGTGGACTGGCCATGAAATTCCAAGAAGTGCCGTGGTACACTGTGTTCATCACAACCAGTTTCCACAAAGCGACGATGTTTTCCAAAACGCTGTCTTAGTGGGTTAATAGTGCGACCCACATATAGCATTTTGCATGGGCATGTTAGGCAATAAACGACATAATCACTTGAACAGTTGAAAAAATTGTCAAGTTGATAAGTCTTATCCCTATGAGAGAAGTTTTTTTGTCCATGTTGGACAAAATTGCAAGTTTTGCACAGGGCTTTATTGCATCTATACATCCCTTTAAGGGGGGCCGGACAAATAGCACTAATTAGTTTAGTGTGTTTTAACTTGCTAGGCGCTATTTTGTTTTTTAGAGTCGGTGCCCTTCTGTAGGTAACTTTAGGTTTATCACGAGCAATTGTAGCTAGGTGGGGGGTCTTGCTTCAAGATGTTCCAGTGTTTATGAATGATATGTTCCATTTTTCTATACTGTCCATGGAACCCAGTGACAAATCGAACAACCGGTTTTTTTGGCGATTTTATTCTCTTGGGTTTCTTGCCAGAAAGATAGATGGTATGGGCATGGTCTATAATTTTTTCTGGGTATCCTTTATCCAAAAATTTTTGTTTCAAGTGTGCACTTTGTAGTATGTAGTCACTATCCCTGGTGCAGTTCTGTCTTAATCTACAGTATTGACCCTTAGGTATATTTTTTACCCAGAGGGGATGGTGACAGCTATCGTAATGGAGGTAAGAGTTACCTGCAGTGGGTTTAGTATAATTACGAGTAAAGATCTTATCTAGCTCATGATTGAGTTCTAAATCAAGGAAGGCCAAACTGTCCTTATTCCAGACAGCGGAAAAGGAGAGTCCCATGTCATTGGTATTGCAGTATGTGACAAAGTCATCAACCTGGGAGGAGGAGCCATCCCAGATGATGACAATATCGTCGATATACCTGCCATAGAATACTATGTATCTAGCAAAAGGGTTATTTTTCCATATGAGTAGATTCTCCCACAGTCCCATGGTCAGGTTGGCATAGGAGGGGGCAAAATTAGCCCCCATCGCTGTACCATGGGTCTGTAGGTAGAAATCTCCCTCGAAATGGAAATAATTATGCGTAAGGCAAAACAGAGTAGCGTCCAGAATAAATTCAGCTTGTTTATTGTTGAGCATAGGGTTGGAGGATAGATAATGTTGTATGGCCAAAAGGCCTATATTATGGGGGATGGAGGTATATAGGGAGTTAACATCTAATGACAGCCAAGAATAGCTGTCAAGCCAAGTATATGGAGACAGAAGTTCCATGAGATGTATAGAGTCCCGTATATATGATGGGAGATCCTGAGCGAGCGGTTGTAGAAAAGAATCAATGTATTGTGAGAAGCCACCAGTTACGCTGTTCATAGAGGCAACGATCGGCCTACCGGGAGGGTTCTTTAGATCTTTGTGTACTTTAGGTAAATGATAAAAGTACGGCGTACTGTAGTAGTTTTTTCGTAAAAAGGCTGCTTCTTTTTTGTCGATGACTTGATCTACTAGAGCTTTCTTAACCAATGTCTCTGCTTCTATACGAAACAGAGGTAAAGGATCAGATGGAAGTTTTCTATAAGTGTTTTGATCGGACAGCAGCCTCATGGCTTCAGCCACATAATCTGTTCGATCTTGGATAATGATCCCACCCCCCTTATCTGCAGGCTTAATGATAAGATTGGGGTTGTCAAGGAAGCATTTAAGTGAAGCTCTCTCACCGGGTTTAAGATTATAATGGCGATGTTTGCCGGCATTTTCTGTAGCTTGGCATAATTTTTGGAGGTCAGCAAACACAACTCTATAGTAAGATTCTAGATAGGGTCCCTTGGATTTGGTAGGGTAAAAAATGGACTTAGGCTGTAAAGGTGTATGTGTAACCGGGGGTGATGTTTGAAAATGTTGAGTGAATAATTCAAAATCAACGTCTAGATCCAGCTCGCCAGGTTCTAGATCATACATGTTAAATTGGCTATCAGGACTATAGGAAGAAGCTTCTGTAATTGCCTCAGCAACAGTGACAGGAGAAAATGTGCTGTCAGGATCAGCTAATTTGCCTTTGGTAGATTGTATATTATAAAATCTTTTAAGAGTAAAGTTTCTTATGAATTTGTTAAGGTCCTTAAATAATTGGAAGGAATTGGGTTGTATGGTGGGAGAAAAAGTGAGGCCTCTACCCAAAAGGGAGACATCATCAGGTGACAATACATGGGAGGAAAGATTGGTAATAGAAGATTGTGTTGGTATATCAATGGAATTGGAATCAGAGGTAGTGCCAGAGGGAATATCATCTGTAGATACAAGCGGCATATTACCATTAGGAACTATGCCAGTAGATAATGTGTTTTCATCTAGGACGGAAGCCACATTATCTCTAGGCGAGGGAATTTCCCTAAGTGGTTGGCATTTATTTCCAAATCTTCGTCTAGAATGGATTCGTTGGGGTAGTGGGCTACCCCAACGAATCCATTCTACAGATGATATTCCCTCTGGCACTACCTCTGATTCCAATTCCATTGATATACCAACACAATCTTCTATTACCAGTCTTGGTATTGCAGCTCAAATTGTGAGCCAAGATGACTCTTTAATCCCTACCACTCCCCAAGCATCTACCACCTTTGATCTTCTCCTCGGTGATTTTAACATCCATGACATACCAACTTATTCTGCCTCCCTGTCCTTCTCGCCTTTTTTAGAAAAGGGCTCACACCCAAAACACAGATTAAAAAGAAAGCACACAGACGAGGATGTAGGGGAGGACGCAGAAAATCCAAAAATCAATGCAAAACAACAGAAACTATAAAGTTGTTCAATCTTTCCTCCCATGTATTGTCACCTGATGATGTCTCCCTTTTGGGTAGAGGCCTCACTTTTTCTCCCACCATACAACCCAATTCCTTCCAATTATTTAAGGACCTTAACAAATTCATAAGAAACCTTACTCTTAAAAGATTTTATAATATACAATCTACCAAAGGCAAATTAGCTGATCCTGACAGCACATTTTCTCCTGTCACTGTTGCTGAGGCAATTACAGAAGCTTCTTCCTATAGTCCTGATAGCCAATTTAATATGTATGATCTAGAACCTGGCGAGCTGGATCTAGACGTTGATTTTGAATTATTCACTCAACATTTTCAAACATCACCCCCGGTTACACATACACCTTTACAGCCTAAGTCCATTTTTTACCCTACCAAATCCAAGGGACCCTATCTAGAATCTTACTATAGAGTTGTGTTTGCTGACCTCCAAAAATTATGCCAAGCTACAGAAAATGCCAGCAAACATCGCCATTATAATCTTAAACCCGGTGAGAGAGCTTCACTTAAATGCTTCCTTGACAACCCCAATCTTATCATTAAGCCTGCAGATAAGGGGGGTGGGATCATTATCCAAGATCGAACAGATTATGTGGCTGAAGCCATGAGGCTGCTGTCCGATCAAAACACTTATAGAAAACTTCCATCTGATCCTTTACCTCTGTTTCGTATAGAAGCAGAGACATTGGTTAAGAAAGCTCTAGTAGATCAAGTCATCGACAAAAAAGAAGCAGCCTTTTTACGAAAAAACTACTACAGTACGCCGTACTTTTATCATTTACCTAAAGTACACAAAGATCTAAAGAACCCTCCCGGTAGGCCGATCGTTGCCTCTATGAACAGCGTAACTGGTGGCTTCTCACAATACATTGATTCTTTTCTACAACCGCTCGCTCAGGATCTCCCATCATATATACGGGACTCTATACATCTCATGGAACTTCTGTCTCCATATACTTGGCTTGACAGCTATTCTTGGCTGTCATTAGATGTTAACTCCCTATATACCTCCATCCCCCATAATATAGGCCTTTTGGCCATACAACATTATCTATCCTCCAACCCTATGCTCAACAATAAACAAGCTGAATTTATTCTGGACGCTACTCTGTTTTGCCTTACGCATAATTATTTCCATTTCGAGGGAGATTTCTACCTACAGACCCATGGTACAGCGATGGGGGCTAATTTTGCCCCCTCCTATGCCAACCTGACCATGGGACTGTGGGAGAATCTACTCATATGGAAAAATAACCCTTTTGCTAGATACATAGTATTCTATGGCAGGTATATCGACGATATTGTCATCATCTGGGATGGCTCCTCCTCCCAGGTTGATGACTTTGTCACATACTGCAATACCAATGACATGGGACTCTCCTTTTCCGCTGTCTGGAATAAGGACAGTTTGGCCTTCCTTGATTTAGAACTCAATCATGAGCTAGATAAGATCTTTACTCGTAATTATACTAAACCCACTGCAGGTAACTCTTACCTCCATTACGATAGCTGTCACCATCCCCTCTGGGTAAAAAATATACCTAAGGGTCAATACTGTAGATTAAGACAGAACTGCACCAGGGATAGTGACTACATACTACAAAGTGCACACTTGAAACAAAAATTTTTGGATAAAGGATACCCAGAAAAAATTATAGACCATGCCCATACCATCTATCTTTCTGGCAAGAAACCCAAGAGAATAAAATCGCCAGAAAAACCGGTTGTTCGATTTGTCACTGGGTTCCATGGACAGTATAGAAAAATGGAACATATCATTCATAAACACTGGAACATCTTGAAGCAAGACCCCCACCTAGCTACAATTGCTTGTGATAAACCTAAAGTTACCTACAGAAGGGCACCGACTCTAAAAAACAAAATAGCGCCTAGCAAGTTAAAACACACTAAACTAATTAGTGCTATTTGTCCGGCCCCCCTTAAAGGGATGTATAGATGCAATAAAGCCCTGTGCAAAACTTGCAATTTTGTCCAACATGGACAAAAAAACTTCTCTCATAGGGATAAGACTTATCAACTTGACAATTTTTTCAACTGTTCAAGTGATTATGTCGTTTATTGCCTAACATGCCCATGCAAAATGCTATATGTGGGTCGCACTATTAACCCACTAAGACAGCGTTTTGGCAAACATCGTCGCTTTGTGGAAACTGGTTGTGATGAACACAGTGTACCACGGCACTTCTTGGAATTTCATGGCCAGTCCACGGAGGGCCTACAGGTTTGGGTGATAGAAGCCATACCTAAAGGCCTATCTGAGGCCGAGCGTTTTTCCAGACTGTGTGAGCGCGAAACTTATTGGATTTTTACTCTGGATACCCTTGTGCCGAATGGGTTAAACGAGGAACTAGAGGTTAACACGATCCTCTAAAAAATGTTCCTCTTTTCTTATTTGCCCTCTCCCTATGATGCACGGTTGCAAGTGTGCATGTACATATTGTAGCGTTAGCACCTATATGTGTGTGCTTTTCCATTAAGGAATCTTATGGCTTCTTCTTTTTACACATTTACATATATATAATCCCTTCATTTATTATCATTTATTATAATTATACAATACCATTATTACCATTATCATTTTTTAATTTTAGCTCTTCTGTTACACAGCGCAAGCCTCCACGTATGTGTGGGCGAGCGCTTGCGTGCACTAGCATATATGTGTATGTGTGTCCCTTTATACGTGTGTGTGCACGTGGGCACACATAGGCACACGAGCATATATATATATATATATATATATATATATGTGTATATATATATATATTTTATTCTTATTATTTCCTTTTGTTTTATATACAGCTACGCTGATAATCCTCTATAATGACTAGTGATTGATGATTATTCACTGTGCCTATATCATACTCATTATATTTTATCACTTTGATTGTATTTATCGTAACATTTAAGAGTTTGCACCCTAATATTTTGTTGGCAGGCATTATATCCCTGTCATATATTAATAATTTTTTTTTAAAAATTTTAACATTAAAATGTCTATATAGACATTCCCTTAAAAAGCTTTTATCATACAATAATAATTTTTTGCTATTATAAACGTTATGCCTTAATTACTTCATAATTATTTTATTATGAGCAATATTATTTCATTACTTCTTTAATTATTTTATTATGAGCAATATTATTTCATCACTATTCATTACCTTTATTATCATTATTATTATTATTTTATTATATATATATATATTTTTTTATTAATATATTTTTTTATTAATTTTTTAATATATTAATATACTAATATATTATTATACATTTTATTATTATTTTTCTGCTATTTAAGCTATCCCAAGTTAGTGGTGTTAAAACTCCCGTTTTGTTCTATGCAACACACTTGTCATAGCAATTATTGAATTCTGCTGCGCTGACGGGCAGAATTACTTTTAAAACATCCGTCCTTCCTGTCTCCTTGTACACTTGAGAAAGGAGCGCGCATGCCCTGTACGAGAGCTGCGCATGCTCTGAAACGCGTTGTGGTTCCCTGCACCATCCAGCTGACGTCAGACGCTCCTCTCCGGACCGACCGTTGCCATCTTTCGCTGCTGTCTCCTATCACGGACAAGCCAGCCTGTATCCCGGCTACTTGCGGCCGCCATAACCGGGACCTGGGAAATCCGTGGAGTAGCGTCAGAGATCCTGGACGCAATATAAACATTGATCCTACTGGATGACACCTGAAACTAACCATGATGTAAGTGTTTGATACAAATTGTCTGCTACATAATAAATCTGTTTTGCTAAGAGGCGCTTTTCTATTTTTCCTTTCATGTCATTTTCCTTGAGTCGGCTTCAACTTGGAGAAGAGCTGCCCTGGGCAACTGAGTTTTTATTAAAGACTTCCTATCCACAATTGTTACTATAGAGTTTTTCAAAACCTTATGCTACCTGCCATCCCTTGGTAACAATAATAACTTTATGTCCATCTGATTGGAATACTTTTTTTGTTTTTTTGATTTTCAACCTTTGTATAATATCCTTTACACATTTAGGATTAATAGTGTTTGTCTGTGCAGGCTTCCCAAGCGCTTGCATTTGCTATTGTCAATCATTTTTAATGACCATTTAAAAAAAAAAAAAAAATTCTCGTCATTAAAAACGGTCGTGTGTACGCGGCATTAAACTTATTGAGTTCTTCAAGCTATTCTTGAACTCATCACATCAAGCCACCGTCTTCCATTGCTCCGTGGTCCATTTCTGATGCTCACATGCCCATTGTAGGAGCTTTTGGCTGTGATTATGGGTTAACATGGGCACCCTGACCGGTCTGTGGCTACGCAGCCCCATACACAACAAGCTGCAATGCACTGTGTGTTCTTACACCTTTCTTTGGGAACCAGCATTAACATTTTCAGCAATTTGAGC
Source organism: Rana muscosa (assembly GCA_029206835.1). Lineage (NCBI taxonomy): Eukaryota > Metazoa > Chordata > Amphibia > Anura > Ranidae > Rana > Rana muscosa. The sequence goes on from CM055117.1 coordinate 931,431,025, forward strand.
TTGAGTAGCTCTTCTTTTGGATCAGACTACATGGGCCAGCCTTCGCTCCAATGTACATCTATGAGTCTTGGCTGCTCATAAGGTTGTCTCTGGTTTGCTCATTTTTCTTCCTTGTATCATTTCTGTTAGGTCGTGACCACTGCAGTCTGGGAAAAATCCCACGAGAGCTGCAGTTTTGGAGATGCTCTGATCCAGTTGTCTAGTGCATCTGTCGTCAACCAGTGATCTTTGGAGCACTGATGGTCCACAAGAAAATTTTGGTGGTCCACAGGAGTTCTGCCGCAAATCAACATTGTGGCAGATGTATACTACCCAATGTTGTTTCCAGTGTTGTTCTCAATGCGCGCTGACAGTCTACTGTCATACTGTCAGCGTGCATCAATACCTGACTTCCAATGCCAGCGCTAATCATAGACAGATGGGAGGTAGCATGGAGCATGAGAACATGGCTGGATAAGGAGGTGAAATCCAATGATGAGTCTGTGTAAAGCCTCGTACACATGGTCAGACTTCAAACAAACTTTTCCGTGGATTTTTGTCCGAAGGGAATTGGCCGGGCACACCCATAGCATACACACGGCAGGACTTTTCTGCAAACTTTCCCAAAACTTTCCCAACATCACGTGTTTTTTCTGCTCTTTTCTGCTCTTTACCACCACCCTTTGGTCAACTTTTGCTATTGTTGGTTGATTTTAACTTTGGTTCTGGGCATGCATATTTGTACGTTGGACAAAAGTTTGATGGATTTCTGTACACACGATAGGACTTTGCACCGTAGGACTTTTGTTGCCGAAAAGTTTGTCCGTTTGCAGAGCGAACTTTTGTCCGATGAAAACTGAAAAAGTTTGTCCGATGGAGCGTACACACGGTCGTATTTTTTTGAAAACTTGCTCATTTTGAAGTTTGTTGTCAAAAAGTCCTACCGTGTGTATGGGGCTTTAGGCATCAGTGTGATGCAGAGTGAGGAGGTGGGGCAGAGAGCCAGAGCATTGTGTGTAAGGCAATAGTGTGATCCAGGGGAAGGGTGGCAGAGAGCCGAAGCATTGTGTGTATAAGGCATGTAAACTAACGTTTTGTGGTCCGCTGGGTTTAAAATTGTGAGTTTAGTGGTCCATGAGGTCTGATAAGGTTGGTGACCACTGATCTAGCCTATACAATCTGTCCCTTGTCAAAGTCGCTCAAACCCTTACGCGTGCCCATTTTTTTCCGCTTTGAACACATCAACTTCAGGGACAACGTGTTTGCCTGCTGCCTAATATTTCCCACCCACTTTCAGATGTCATCGTAAAGAGATAATCCATGATATTCACTTTACCTGTCAGTGGTCATAATATTATGGCTAATCGATGTATAACAAAACTCTTCTATTAGTATATTTTATTTAAAAGACCAAAGGTAACAAGGAAAATGTATTATTACCGTTAACATAATTAATGTGTATGTAAGCGTTAACATACAGGTATAATTTCCCTTGTTATCCTTGGTCTATTAAATAAATATACTAATAAGTATGACAAGGGTGAGTTAAATACTGTAGATTTATAAGATCAGATCCCATCTTAGAAAGCCAAAAGGAAAAGAATAGCCAAAACTAATTTGGCTGTACTTTTCCTGTGGATCGCAGGAGTGCAGTTCGTTCTGCACTCCTGTGACCCATTTTCAGCAGACAGCGGGCTGAAGTCTGCTGTCTGCTGATGTCACAGAGCTGGTCCAAATTGACGCAAAAGAGTGCGACAATGGAGTCGGGATCCGCCCACATGCCTGGACCGGTGTTCTGTCGGGAAGTGCCCCCCCATCGAATAGTGCCCAGGACGAACTGCACATGCCGTACGTTATAGCACAACAGCCGATTTGCCAATCAGCTGGGCTGATGTAACCATGGCGCATGCGCACATCACAGGAGGTATCTCTCGATGGGAGATACCATTTCAAAGGCACAATTTAAACAAACAGCGGGGGGAGACCGTAGTTCTCAGATTGTGCATCGCTACTGCTGGAGGGCGGCTAGTAGCTGTGTTGAAGGGCTGGTTTTGTCTGTGTTGCAACCCGCCCTTTCACACAGGCAAAACCGGCGGTTCAACACAGCAAACCCGCCCTGCAACACAGACAAACCAGACCATCAGCACACTGTAAAGCCGCCCCACAACAGCGAGGCACAATGTGAGAACTACGGTCTCCCCCCGCTGTTTGTATAGGTTTCAATTGTGCCTGTGAAATGGTATCTCCCATCGAGAGATACCTCCTACGATGTGCGCATGCGCCCTGGCCACGTCACTCCACCTGATCTGCAACTCATGGGATTGGAAAGAAATCCTGGACTGCCGCACTTCGTTAAACAACGTCTTTATTGGATAAAATCAAATCAAAACATGATCCAAAAACAGTGCAGTCAAAAATAGAAAGTGAACACTAGGACAAAAAAATGGCTAACATGCTTCACATCGTGAGATGCTTACTCATAGCTCATGATCGGCAACTCAACTGGAATGTGGCTCCATCCTGAGCATGCGCAGGCAATATTCGATGGGGGCACTTCAACAGAACACCGGCACCCAGCTCAGCCTCTCTGCAAGCCTCTAAGAGCCTGAGCCAGCTGCTCCGAAAAGAAAAAGGAAACACACACATATAGGAGAGTTCGGGCTGCACCCCAAGATACATGAGGATGATGTGGGAAAGTTCCCCCAGGGGGTTTATTTGCAGCAAAATAGGTAAATTAAAGTATGAAAATTATATAAAAAGGTCTTTATGCCATAATACAGTCAAGCAACCATATAATCATACAACATAATATGAGTGGTTGAACTGCATGAACCTGCCCCCTTCACAGCCCAGTGCTCCAGTGAGCGCACACGGCGGGGGGGGCAGAGCAGAGAGCTGCTGACTGACAGTCACCAGCTCTCTGCTCAGGGAACACTAAGAACAGAGCGATCAATGGTGTTAGATTGCTTGGTTCTAAGTCTTATAGGCGCCAGGGGATAGATGCATTATCAGACCGATGCTGCATCCAACCAAGTAAGTCTGATTGTTAAAAATAAAATAAAACCCATACTTCTCTTTAAAAGAAAGAAATACAGATATTTTGGATTTACAAACTTTCTCCTCGCTGCTGTATGCTTCAACAGCAATCGTCTAGCCCTGACTTCTGTAACATCTGGAGACAATTCCACAAATCCACTACCATTTAAATACTTCCTGTCATTTTTGTTTAGATTACATCTCAGGCGTTCCAGAAGGCCTGACTTTGTAAGTAATGTGATTCTGGAGAGAGGGATTACAGTGTTACTACTGATGGTTACAAGAAACAACCTTCTCATCCAAGTTTCAGCGTTTTTATTTTAATATGCATTCTTTATTTATGAAAAAGGTTCATACATTGGAAACATGTCAATAACCATCATTTGAAATACAACGCCAATGCTGCAAAAATCATAATATTATAGCATAATGCAAAGTGACATCCATGTGTTTGTAATACAAACTTATAGCAATTAAGTGCTGTGAGGGGGTTAACTCGGTAGCGGGTGTGTGTGACCCCCTGGTTGGGCTCCCCACACAAAAACAGGGCCAGCAGACGGAGGTTGTGGTTTTCAAAATCAAAAGGTGCGGTTTATTTCTCTATGTACAGTGACAAAAACACAGCAAAGCCAAAAAGAAACATAAACAAAATAAATCCTGGTCAGTTTGACCTCTGACTAAACATGCAGGTTTCCTAAACTAACAACTGGGATCAGCCTGGTGCTGTCCTAGTCCCTAAGTCCCTGGTTTAGTAAATGTCCAAACAAATAGCCACACAGGCTTTTTCTCACCGCACAGGGGTTCACTCTCCCTAGACAGTCCACACAGGTCTGGGTCCAGGCATGAGCAAACACCTAATGAATCTGGGAGTTTTTATAGAGGCCTTAAACGAGCTGACAAGCTTCAGCTGGTCTCATCAACTCCCTGCCTGCACGACGCCCAGCCCTCTCCCTAGAGGTATGAGTCATCCATGAGCCCACTAGCCTCAGCTGGGCTTCATCAACTCCCTAGTTGTATAAGTCGGCATAAAGCCTGAATCTGGGAGAAATATATCTACCCCCCTGGATGCAACCAGGTGACTTTACCTTCCTGCTGTCACAGTGCATATACTGACCTTGATATTGTGATGAAGTCTCTTCTTTCAAAAATTCCCTAAATGTGGTTATGAGTGCGGTATGTCTGGAGGGTTGTGTAGGGGGGAATGAGTAGAGAAGGATAGGAGGGAAGGGCATATCTCCGAACTGTCCCTGATTTGGAGGGACTGTCCCTGATTTGGAGGGACTGTCCCTGATTTGGAACAATGTCCCTCTGTCCCTCATTCCTCCTCATTTGTCCCCTATTTTGGTCTGATCTAGATAAAATGCACTTTTTATCTATCAAAAAGTGTTTTCCCAGTGCTAAACCTTTCATCCAATTACTAAATTGCTGCATTTGTAAATTTCAAAAGTAGTGGTAAAAAAGCACTTGTGGGTTTAACCAATTTTTTTTAACAATTCTCCTTTAAGGGTGTGTGCCAGGGGTGTGTTCTATGCCTGCATACTTTTGCTGATAGGTGTCCCTCATTTCCATCTCAAAGGGTTGGTAGGTATGGGGAAGGGGGAGAACTCTCTTACATCCAGGTTCACAATGCTGCAGATCCACTGCATGGCATAGGTCAATGATGGTGAACCTTGGCACCCCAGAACTACATTTCCTATGATGCTCATGCACTCTGCAGTGTAGTATAGCATCATGGGGAATGTAGTTCCAAAACATCTGGGGTGCCAAGGTTCACCATCACTGGTATAGGTCTTAATATTGATTGTAAGGTGTAGTTGTTCATGAGGACTCGGCGGTGGAGGAGAATTCGTTCCAGCAAAACCATATCCAGAATTTGTCATGTGTACCTGTACTGAGGAGATCAGATCTTCCATTTGTTTGATTTCCTATTTTTTTGCCTATCCACAGTGAGATGGAGAGGGCATGGGGTTGTTTCCACAGCTCTGAAATGCAGCTAGTGGCTTTGGTAATCAGGTGTGGAAGGACTGATCATTTGTAGGTTTACCTCAATATGATATTATGATTTAAAAGGAAGAAGGCCTCATTCTTTCCTTGCGGTTTAACCTATCTTCTAAATTGTTAGAAACGGGTGGTACTTGAACTGAACCAGTCACAAAAGATAGCCTTTTGGCATGGAGGTTTATCTTCAGAGCTGCAGTATAGTTCTATACTGTTTATCCACATCTTTTTTATTCATAACTGTGTATAATACAATTTATAGACCTATATGTAGCGGGGTATCATTTTCACCCACAGACTACAGTTCCCAGCACGCTTTGAGGCACCCAGGGTGCATTTCCCTGCGCAAGGACTGCTGGGGTGGACTTTAAAAGGGAGAGGAGGAGCCTCTCTCTTGCTCTTTGGATGCCACCCTCCCTGCAAGAGGATCCCTGCACTGACCGGCTGTGCGTGCAAGGCCTGAAGCCTGGGCCTTGCATTTGTTCCAGAGAGCCTTCCGCTCCACCGAGGAGCCTGAGAACACCCCCATCCTCGATGGATATCATTTTCAAGTGAACCTGTAAGTATATATACTATACTTACATTAATGATTACAGTAGGATTAATTTAGTTGGCGCCTCCACCCCCTTCTTTTTTACACTTCTTGCTGACAGAGGACATGGACACCCTCTGAGGATGGCTGCCTCCTCTTGTTTTTTAATATACAGATTGACTTAGAAGTGCCATTAGAGCCACTATTACATTCATTTTAAACGCATCACATCGCTAGGAGCGCCGGAATCCCCCCCCCCCCTTTCTATGAAAATAATGTGCTAGTACACTGTATATATGAATGAGGCCTAAGGTGGAGGTCTAGAAGGCCTAAGACCTCTGGGCTGTTCAGGGAGCAGATCTGAAGCCACAAAGTCATAGAGAATTACATGCCTAAGCTCTGTCTGAGTAGTAGCTGGATGACCTTCTGGAAAAGCCAGATGCATTAGGGTTGATTTGCTAAAGGCAAATAGGCTGTTCACTTTGAAATGGAAGTTGCACTTTGTGGGGGAATTTTTTCCAGAGCTTAGTGAATGAGGTGAAGTTCTGCTGACTTCCATTATCCAATCATGTGCGAGCAAACATTCATTTTTTTTATTTTTTCCTTGCACGTGATTGGGTACTTCCTTGCAAAGTGACATTTCACCACAATCACATAGTGATAGCCATGTGTAAGCTCCAAATTGAGCTTGTTAGAGCTTACACAGGGCTAAGGACTTCCTGTCTGGGGATAAGGTTTGGGTTCATTGCTACGAGTGGCGGCCCGCTCATTAGGGGCGCAGGGACACCGCCCCCCTAATCCATGTGCCCAGTCCCTAATCTACATGCAGGGCGCCGGACGCATGGATTTCGATTGGGTTATTTTTTTTTGTAAAGCACATGATTAGAGCCTGAGGCTCTAATTGGCTTCAAAAAAGGGTGGGCTCGGGGCGCAGAGCACTGGGCCCCAAGCCCACCCACTTGTGTGATGTGTGCGGCGGTGGTTGGCGTGGATAGGCAGCAGAGAGGAGGAGTAGAGAAGCAGAGGAGGAGGCAAGGGGAGCTAGCGGCAGCCAATGCTTTGTTTATCTGCTGTGCATGGACTTCACGGTGGCCGAGAAGTAGGAGTGGTACACAGCCTTCGCCAACATCACCTGACCTGGCCAGCGACACCAACAGGATGGAGAAGAGCCGGAGAAGACCTGGCCGCTACGGCGAGCATTCCCTCAAGCAGGATGCCTGGGGTTTGGCGGCCGTTCATTCCCTGCATGAAAGGCTTGCCTGCGACCCCGCCACCAAGTTCCCGGTGCCCGTCTATGCTGGTCGGTGGGTGGCCCTCATCCCCACCGGGAACTGCATGTGTAGGGACAAGATCCTCAGCCATCTACATCTACAATGTGGGCTCCAGGAATGACACCAGTACCATGGTCAGCCCAGGTAGGTCCACCGGTCCTCCCACACACCAATACTAACCTTCCGACTGCACAAGGCATGGGGGGGACAGGTGACATCGCTCCTTCTGGATGCACAGGCGACATCCCTCCCTCTGGCTGCACAGGTGACATCCCTCCCTCTGGCTGCACAGGTGACATCCCTCCCTCTGGCAGCTAAGGTGGCCAAACAGGACAGGAGGCGGGTCTTAAAACCGGATTGGCCGCGACCGTGGATGGGGTAAGTGCAGACCTGGCGTCTGGGGGGGTTGTTTGCCGCCCCTACCCCCAAAAAAAAAAATGGAGCACCATCCTCCACTGATTGCTACTGAGTAGAATTATAGGGGTCTGATAATGTTGAGTTGGACTAAACTATACGATCACACCTATAACACGCCCAGTGCTTATGCATATTCATAAATATTATTAAACTTGATGTTTTTAAGTAAGAGACACTTCCTGCTTCATTCCGCCCGGTAGAGATGGAAGTCGATCTGTGTTGTGTCTCTCCATTGCAGTGTATACAATAAAGCACCTAATAATCTTTTACAAAGATCTGGATCTACTATCTCATCTGAATGTCTTGATTGAGACCCCCAAATCGGATTTAACACTACCATAAGTTCTCAGTGAACCCAAGAAATTTGAAAAGTGTAAACATTTTGGCAAAATATTCCCTGCCAGAAAAAAGGAATGAACAATAATGAAGTGCATAGCATTTTCCCTGATTACATGAGTCACAAGAGGTAGAATTTGGAAAAATTGATAACTCAGCCCACATTCTATGAAAGAGTTGGCTCACAGCACCCATATTGTCAGGGTGTGTTGGAGCTGGTAAGGAGAGCTGAAAATTTTGTGTAGTGAACGATACTGTTTTATGTTTTAATTACCACTTGCTGACCGCCTAACTAGGAAAATACATCATTACTTTGACATTAAATATTGGGGTTATGGCTGCAGCTAAATGCCATAACCCTGTTATTTATTATGAGTTTCTCCTAAAAATGGCCTGAGTATTCCCCCCCCCCCCATTTTCTGGTGGTTCCCGGACTTACCTGGCCGATTGGTAGCTCCGGGAACACATCTGGTGCTGGCGGCGGCTAGGCATAAAGATGAGCAAAGGAAAGATGACCTCCGCTCATCTCTATGCCCGAGGACAGGAGCAACGTCATGACGTCATGACATCACTTCTGGTTCCGGCCACATGTAAACAAGGCCAAACATTATTTTTTTTAATCTTTTGCTTTTAGACCCCAGATCTCTCCAAAAAGATGACCTATCATGCTGTATTGCTATTGCAAGGGATGCTTACATTCCTTGCGATATCAATAAAAGTGCTAAAAAAAAAATTTTTTAAGGGACAGTGCAAAAATGTAAAAAAATTATAAAATATATTTAAATAAAAAATTTTTTTAAAACGCCCTATCCCTGCGTGCTCGGGTCAACTATGGAGATTTTTAAGTACCGTAGTTTGGTGCCATTCCACGAGGGTGCGCAATTTTAAATACATGTTAGGTATCTATTTAGTCAATGTAACCTCATCTTTCATATTATACAAAAAAATTGGGGTATATATTATGTTTTTTTTTTTTTAAAGCGGTAAACTGCTGGAATTTTTAATTTTTTTTGGACCATGCAAGTTAAAGGCATAATGTGCTGGTATGCATCGTGTTAAACTTGCCTTAAAACAAAGTCCTTCCAGTGCCGAGATGTCAGAGCTGCATGCGCTCTCATCTTCACCCGACTTGCTTTCGGGTTCGTGGAGTCCGGCTGTGTGACTGGCTGGAGCCGTGATGACTTCACTCCCGCGAATGTGCGCAAGAGCCGCAGTTTACGGCACAGGACTCTGTAAGAACAGCCCGGGTTGCTGTTCCTTCATAGTGCATGAGCCAGTGATGTCACTGGCTGCATGTACAGTAAATATCTCTTAAATGGTGCACATTTAGGAGACATTTCCACTATCTATAGGTAAGCCTTAACCGCCTGCCGACCAGCCGCCGGCATTATACGGTGGCAGGTCGGCTCTCCTGAGCAAATCGTCGTAGCTGTACGGCGGCTCACACATGCATGATAGCGAGCGGGAGCGTGCCCGTGGGCGACCCGCGATCGCATATTACAGGGGCAGAATGGGGAACTTCCTTTGTAAACAAGGTGATTCCCTGTTTTAAGACCCCTTTCACACTGGGGCGTTTTGCAGGTGCTATTGCGCTAAAAATAGCGCCTACAAACCGACCTGAAACAGCGGCTGCTGTTTCTCCACTGTGAAAGCCCAAGGGCTTTCACAGTGGAGCAGTGCACTAGCAAGACTGCTCCAAAAGTCCTGCTAGCCGCATCTTTGGAGCGGTGAAGGAGCGCTGTGTTTACCGCTTCTCCACCGCTCCTGCCCATTGAAAGCAATGGGACACCGCGGCTATACCGCCGGCAATGCGCCTCTGCAGAGGCGCATTGCCGGCGGTATTAACCCTTTTTCGGCCCGCTAGCGGGGGGTAAAATTGCACCGCTAACGGCCGAATAACGCTTTACCGCCACCGCACTTCCTGCCCCAGTGTGAAAGGGACATGACAGGGTTCTACTGTTCTCAGTGATGGGGAACAGTGATCCCTGTGCCACTTCTCCTCCTGCTTTCTCCATCCACTCTCTAGTTCTCAGTAAGGCTAACTTGGAAAAAATATTTACACATGATTACAATAAGTACAGTCACCTTTGCCGTTTATTGTTTTATGGATGCTAAAGTAATACTGTGTTCCAGAAGAACAATAGGGGAGAACCAAGGTAATGTGTACCATTGCATACACTGATCTATAGTGTGTCGCCATCAGTCAGTACATCATTTGCATTAAGCAGATATATATATATATATATATATATATATATATATATATATGAGGGAAAGGGGTGATTTATGCAATGCAGTTCCTGTTAGATTCCTGTGCATTCCATTGCAAGGAGATTTTCAGCTTATTCATTTGAATGGTCTGAAATTGTACTGGATCGCACAAAAAGTAGAGCATGCACTACTTTTTTATAACGCACTGCACTAATTGCGGTACCTGGGGCCAGCAAAACATTGTGTTTGGATCTGTGCTTGGGGTGCTCTTAACATTGTATTGGCACCTGCAGCAGACTTCAAAGGCAATGTGGAAAATGCACACAGTACTGTACCATGTACTTGTATGAGAAAGTATCCTGTTCTCTTTGTATTGCTTCCTTTGTGTGAAATCCAGTGGCGGCTGGTGGGGTGTTTTTTTTTGGGGGAGGTGGCAAACAACCGGTGGAGCGGCACTAGCACACCCTCGGCGCGGCACTAACACACCCTCCCCCACAACCACCCGCTGTCCTTACCCTGGATGTGAGAGCAGCTCACAGATGTGGCCATCTTCCAGCGTGTCGGGCTTGGGGAAAGCTGCTCCTGTGTCCTCTCCCATTGTGTCTCCTCCAGTAGGATCACCTGACGTTTTGGTCAATCGGGAAACCGGTTTCATACCTGCTTCCCGATTGGCCAGAAGGAGGATCAGTGTTGCAACAGCAAATTTTCATTCGCTGTGCAACACACCTGGGTGGGCTCCGTACGCAATGCTCTGCATCCCGAGTCCACCCTATTTTGAAGCCTATTAGAGCCTCTGGCTCTAATCAGGTTCTTCAAAATAAAACCTGACCGCTGTTATTCATATGACCGGTGACCCAAAAGGGGCTAGACACATGAAAAGGGGGCGGCCGCGGTGGCCATGCGATGCATGAATCTATCCACTGCATATAGGGGGGTGGATGGAGAGAGGGGGCGGCTCCCAGGCACCCCTAATGGACAGGCTGCCACTGGTGAAATCCCTGGTGTTCTTGCCAGTCCCTGTGCTTTCCTATTAAAAACTGACCACACTGAGCAGGAGAACACACCATGGTCAGTTCTCTAGCTATGCTGGGAACTCAGTGTACTCTCCTCCAATGATCAGACTTGTCCTGACACACCCCTTCTGCACAGCCATTCACTGGCAAGCTCAATGTGCTGCTTCTCCTCCCCCCAGCTCCTATGCAGCTGAGAAGAGAGGGAATGGGATCAATTATAAAAAATGGAAAAAAAGGTATTTATAAATGTTTTTTGTATCTATACAAAAATGTTAAGCCTTTCATTTCTATTTAAAACTGAATGGGTTGTTTTACAAGGTTATTGTTTACAATCACTTTAAGCCTTGTGGATACTCGCTGTTAGGCTTGTGCACAACGGAAAAATTCGTTCCGTTTCGGTTCGTTTCTTTCCGGTCCTGTTGATTCGTAATCATTCGTAACTTTGCTAGACGGGATTTTTCGTGTTCGGACTCATTCGTATTTTTGCAAGCGACATTTTTCGTTGAATTTTTTGTTGCTTTATAATTCGGACTTTCGGTAGAGTACGTTGTTTTTCGTTGATTCTGGACACAACTCCTACTTTCGTAACTTTTTTTGGGTTCGTTGATTCGTAATTTTCTGTGTCTCTCACAACGACGCTGCCTATTATGCCTAATGTGCTTCGAATGGATTTGTACTTTTCTAAATACATAGCGGTTATTTGTAACGATTCGAAATCTCGTATTTTACTTTCGTTTTTTACATGCGGCTATAGGCTCCGCCCCTGTACACCATTTTGAGAGGGTTCAGCACGGTGAGGGAGAAGCAGAGAGCAGAGCAGAGTGAGTGTTATTGTGCTTCGAATGGATTCGAAATCTCGTATTTTACTTTCGTTTTTTCATGCGGCTATAGCCTCCGCCCCTGTACACCATTTTGAGAGGGAGTTCAGCACGGTGTGGGAGAAGCAGAGAGCAGAGCAGAGTGAGTGTTATTGTGCTTCGTATGGATTCGTACATTCGTAACTTTTTTCATAACGAATTATGCCGAAGACCTTCGGGCATTCGCTATTTTGCGGTATAATTTATTTCGGATTCGGTTTTATTCGTAATTGCTCTGTTCGGAAATTCGAATGCTTCCGAATGTCCGAAAGTTGCTAAATTCGGACGAATTTCGATTCGTTACGAAACGAATTGCACAAGCCTACTCGCTGTACCCTGCAGATCAGAGCCAAAGTCCCATATCTAGATTGTAATGGGATTTCCCAGTTTGGAAGGATGTTATTTATTTGTTAATGAACTAATGATTTTAGAATACCCCAGTCTCCACTTGAAAGTTCACACATCTCATATACTGTTGGGAATAGCCTCCGTTTAATGCAAACCTCAATAAAAGTTCGGTTTTAAACCCAGTGGCTTTTTTAGAGCGTGTGGAAACGCACTTTTGGTATTTTGCAAAAAGTGGTGTTCTTGCCAATAGTCACCGATTAGGTTCAATTTTGAATGTATGGAAAAAATTACAGTGTTTCTAAAGCCCAAAATGTATTTCTATATAATGTAATTTCTTACTTTGGAAATATCTCCTCTCATTTTCTGTTGTGCCTCAAGACATGAAGTAAAGGAAAATCTTTAACCATTTTCTACTCTATCCAAAACTGCAAAAAAAAAAAAAAAATGCTTTGGCTTTCAATACACTTTAAACAATAGTTTTGATTGATCGCTATAGGCAGCAATTCCTACTTTGTTCTCACTTTCATTTTCCAGTTTTAAAAAGGAACTACACTGCCTCTGAGCACCATATACCGAAAACATTTGTAGCGCTACCCCCAGTTAAGAGAGCCGCTGGATTTGTTTGCGGGCCCTGAATACAGCACCGCCAACCCCCGGCAATCTACTCGACCCACTCTGGCACAGTTAGTCTAGGGATTGTCCTGTATCACAATCTATCTGTATTGTAAGGGTTACCTCTTTGCATAATGATAACACACTGATAGCAAGTGATGAAGTATAACGTTTTTTTTTACTTTGGGTAAAGGGCACAAGGTTAATACATAACACATATATGTCTGCAGAGCCCTGCAGCAGAAAATATAGTACACCCTGATAATGCAGGCTATTTCCCTTTTAGTGCAGCTATCTCTATCTATGCGCCCTTATGGCGCAGCAACAAAAAGTTCTAACTCCTGGTCAGGCCTGACTCAGATTTAACTCAGTCTCTAGCAGAACGATTTCTTCGCATGCAACTTGACTGGTGGTGCACAACAGGAACAGTATTTGTAACCCAAAAGGGTAGACAATAAAGAACACTTCACCGGAGACTAACTCAACTCAGTTCCGCCACTAGTCTCCAGTGGAACAGTAAATAAAGGCCGGTGGGCCAAGAGAGTCTCTAGGCCCAACAGTACAGCCTATAGGATTGAGCAGGTGCTCGCTCACCACTCCGGACGCGATCCCAGTCCGGAACTTCCACCTGCTGTGTCTACACACACAGCGTCTGTAACGGTCGGGTCTCCGATCCAACTGATGTAAGTAGTCAGCGAAGTCAGGTGTCACCCAGGTTCCGCAGTGGGGTGGAAGGCTCTCTGGAAGTTGTGCAAGGCCCAGGCTTCAGGCCCTGCACTGCAGCAGATCCGCACAGGAAGACTTGTTGATTGCAGCGCGGTGTCCAAAGAGGCCGAGCTCCGCCTCGCCCTCCTCTTATATAGCCCCTCCCATCAGTCTCTGCGGTGGCTGAATGCACCCTGGGTGCCGAACGGGGTTCTGGGTAACGTAGTCCCGGGGCCTTAAAGGAGACCCCGCTACACGCTATTTAATTCATTTTTAATATTCAAAGCAAACTCCCCCATCCACCCATGTCTCCATGCTTTATTTTGCTGAGAAATTACTTTGGCCATGGCATCTTGAGTAAGGGCAGATGATTAATGTAGCATTTCCTCCCTGGAATGCATCTACCCTTAGCTCAGGCATGCAGGTTGGGGTGTGTGCTAAGCTGAGAAAACCTTCCTACATTCCAGAAGACTCCTGGGATGTATGACATCATTTGCCTAGGTCTGGAAACCAGAAAGTAAGACCCCTTTCACACTGAGAGCGCCCGCCGATAGCGCCAAAGCGCTGCTTGCTTTAGCACTGTTTTAGCTGCGCTTTTCGGGCACTAGCGGGGTGGTTTTAACTCCCATTTTGCGGCGCTTTCAAATCGCTTTTCAGGTGCTTTGAAAGCCCTGCCCATTCATTCCAATGGGCAGGGCGTTTTGGGAGCGCTAAATACAGCGCTCCCAACTCACCCCAAAGATGCTGCTTGCAGGACTTTTGGTAACGTCCCGCAAGCACATATTCCTAAATATTCCTAAAAATAACATTGGTCAGTTTGTATTTAACGGAAACCTCTAAGTTTAAAGGGAAAATTCCAGTTTGTTAAAAAAAAATAAAAATATAATAATAATAATAAAGCATAAAAATTTGCTACACAAACCATTTTGTAATTTGTTCCTACAAATTACCTTTTCATTTTAATCTGCAACCACTGTAATTTTATTTATTTTTTAAAAAAATTCAATGCAATATGGCAACATGGAGACGTTCTGTACAGCACCCCAGAAATGTCATCTAACACTTCTGTGATTGGCTGTGATTGGCTTACTGATATTTTGCATATAGAATTGCTACACAAACTGTTTTATAATTTAGTGTTATTAAAAATTACCTTTTCATTTTAGGCCCCATGCACACGAGACGCAGGTGCAAACTCTGCTGAACACACGTTTTTAAACGCTGAAACCGGCGTTTATAAACGCGCGTTTTGCCGCGTTTGCGGCCGCGTTTAGCGGCGTTTAACCGCGTTTGCGTTTATAAGCGTTTCATCATAGACCCTCCCTAAGCTCAAAAAAGAGTGAATTTTAACCATTTCAGCCAGTTTGTGAGACCAGAGTGAGTAGCAGCAGCTGAGAGAGCAGCAGTGTACTTGTATTTAGCGTGTCACTTGCCACATCATCTGCCACAAGTTGTGGATTGTCCACTTGCTACGTCACCTGCCACGTCACCTGGCCACATCACCTGGCCACGTCACCTGGCCACGTCACCTGCCACAAGTTGTGGATTGTCCACTTGCCACGTTACCTGGCCACGTCACCTGGCCATGTTACCTGCCACGTCACCTGGCCACGTCACCTGCCACAAGTTGTGGATTGTCCACTTGCCACGTCACCTGCCACGTCACCTGGCCACGTCACCTGCCACAAGTTGTGGATTGTCCACTTGCCATGTCACCTGGCCACATCACGTGCCATGTCACCTGGCCACGTCACCTGCCACAAGTTGTGAATTGTCCACTTGCCACGTCACCTGCCACGTCACCTAGCCATGTTACCTGCCCACATTACCTGCCACGTCACCTGCCACGTCACCTGCCACAAGTTGTGGATTGTCCACTTTCCACGTCACCTGGCCACATCACGTGCCACGTCACCTGCCACAAGTTGTGAATTGTCCACTTGCCACATCACCTGCCACGTCACCTGGCCACGTTACCTGCCACGCCATCTGGCCACGTCACCTGCCACGTCACCTGGCCACGTCACCTGCCACAAGCTGTGGATTGTCCACTTGCCACGTCACCTGCCACGTCACCTGCCACAAGTTGTGGATTGTCCACTTGCCACGTCACCTGGCCACATCACGTGCCACGTCACCGGCCACAAGTTGTGGATTGTCCACTTGCCACGTTACCTGGCCACGTCACCTGGCCATGTTACCTGCCACGTCACCTGGCCACGTCACCTGCCACAAGTTGTGGATTGTCCACTTGCCACGTCACCTGCCACGTCACCTGGCCACGTCACCTGCCACAAGTTGTGGATTGTCCACTTGCCATGTCACCTGGCCACATCACGTGCCATGTCACCTGGCCACGTCACCTGCCACAAGTTGTGAATTGTCCACTTGCCACGTCACCTGCCACGTCACCTAGCCATGTTACCTGCCCACATTACCTGCCACGTCACCTGCCACGTCACCTGCCACAAGTTGTGGATTGTCCACTTTCCACGTCACCTGGCCACATCACGTGCCACGTCACCTGCCACAAGTTGTGAATTGTCCACTTGCCACATCACCTGCCACGTCACCTGGCCACGTTACCTGCCACGCCACCTGGCCACGTCACCTGCCACGTCACCTGGCCACGTCACCTGCCACAAGCTGTGGATTGTCCACTTGCCACGTCACCTGCCACGTCACCTGCCACAAGTTGTGGATTGTCCACTTTCCACGTCACCTGGCCACATCACGTGCCACGTCACCTGCCACAAGTTGTGAATTGTCCATTTGCCACATCACCTGCCACGTCACCTGGCCACGTTACCTGCCACGCCACCTTGCCACGTCACCTGGCCACGTCACCTGCCACAAGCTGTGGATTGTCCACTTGCCACGTCACCTGGCCACGTCACCTGGCCACATCACCTGACACAAGTTGTTGATTGTCCACTTGCCACGTTACCTGCCACAAGTTGTGGATTGTCCACAATGCAATGCAAGCAATTACAGTTTTCTTTTATATTTTTTAATAGTTTTTCATCATTTGCCATCATTTTTGAGATTTCCAATGTTAAAAAATAAGTCACCTTTAAAAACGCTTATAAACGCAAACGCGGCAAAACGCCGGTACCGCGTTTAGCCGCGTTTAGCAGCGTTTAGCGTCTGAAACGTGGAAAACGTTTGCGTCTGAACCCATTTTTTTGCTTCTGGAAAAACGAGGTTAAACGCAACTGCTTGTAAACGCCAAAAAACGAGAGTGTGTGCATGGACACATAGGATAACATTGAATGGGTTCAGGAGCAGTTGAAAAAAGCGTCCAACTGCCTCTGAACGTGCGTTCAACAGCAAATAACAGTGTCTCGTGTGCATGGGGCCTTAATCTTCATAGGTATTCTGTTCAGCACCCCAAAAATGTAATTTACTGCTTGAGATTGGCTCATTGATTTTCTCAAAAGCCTTCTCTACAATACAAGTTCAGTTTATGGCAACCCCAGCAATATGAATTTCATTTTTGGTTAGATGCTCTCCAAGGCATGTCTACTAAAGGGATATAGACAACAGATTAGATTTGCTTATGTTTTTATAATGAGCAGACTTTTCTATTCAGGAAAAAATCTGGAAAGGACATGGTGAAATTAACAGCTATTTCTTCAGAAAAGAGAAAGGTAAGAATGTGCATCAAAGTTTCTTATAACCCTTGCAATGTACATCATTCACCCAGGAGAGAGCGGGAGACAACACAGTACTGGACTGAGGGTAGGAGCTGCCTCAGTTAACTCTTCAAGTAAATCAGCAGGTGATTGGTTGCTAGGATGCCGGGTGGTCCTAGCATCCAATCACTAGCTTGTTCATATGAAAAGTTACCTCCATCCAGATCCTACCCTCCATCCAGTTCTGTGCTGCCTCCTACTCTCCGCTCTGCTCTACACCCATTGCAAGGTAGGAGAGTGCTACCTACACACTGCTGTGTGTTTGTGTTTGGGGGATAATGTGAAGGGTGGGGGAGGGACAGAGGTCACCACTGTGTGGGGCAGAGGAAACTTATATGGAGGCCAGAGGACACTGCTTTGGTGGTGCACACGACACTACTGTGGAGGGGGGGGGGCAGAGGACAAGACTGTGGGGGTGATGTGAAGTAATGTAAGGGGGGGCAGGGTGTTGTGAAGGATACTACTGTGGGGGTGCAGAGGATAATACTGTGAGGATGATTAGAGGTGATGTTAAGGGGTGGTGGCAGAGGATACCACTGGTGGGAGGGGGGCAATAGAAAATACTGTGGGGGGATGCAGAGGAAAATACTGTGGGGGTAAAGTGATGTAAAGGGGCAGAGGATACTACTGTGACTGTGTGTTCTTCATGCCGTCTTTTTATTGGGGGCTTGATAAATATATATTTATATTTCTTAAAAGGGCAGGTAGATCTCAACCTCAGAAATGGAAATGAAATGGAACAAAATACTTTTACCAATCCTGCCACCTACACTGATGAATGCTGCTCTGATCCAGAGAAATGTTGTGTCAGGGAACAGAAGGACTGGCAATCCATCCCAAAACAATCATGGCCGCCACAACACACCGTGTGACTGATGTGGGCAGTAATTGCGGGTCTATTTAAGCCTGCAGTTGAAGCCACTCCTTGCTGGATTATCATCAGCTTCCCAGTGTTTCCTGAGTTCCTGTGCTTTCCAGATTCTGATTCCCCGTTACCGTCCCCGTTACCGACCCGGGTTGTTCTGACTTCTGCTTTGGATCCTCTCCTGATTAACCCCTGGCTTGCCACACCGACTACGATCTTGTCTGCTCCCTCACCTGTACCTCGCATCTGATTCTTGTGGACTACTGTCACGTGTATGACCCTTGGCTTGTCTTCACCTTCTGCTCCCGGTTTGCCCTACTGAAGATACCTATCGGAACCAAGTGCTCAGTGGCCCTACGGATCATCCCAGCAATTCCCAGTTCTCTCCAAGTGGCCGGCTCATCACCAGCAAACACCTGGCAAACCATGCACCTTTGGGCACTGCTCCCCCTGTATCACTTCCAGGGAAGCACTGCACTTAGCCGCAAGGGGCGCCCTCTCAACAATCGGCCTCTTCCCTGACTCCTGACATGTTGGCTGAAGTCTTCTGCAGACACTAGGCTCTTTGTCCCACAGCATTACCTGGTACTTGCCACCAACCTCCATGTCACTACAGGACATAGGAGAGATATGGAGGGCACTTTTATTGACTGTTAATATAAGCTGAAGCCAATTAGATTTGAAAATAAAGCCTTTGTGAACTGTTAAAGCTTTGTGAATAGAGCCTTGTGCAGCTGATACATGTAATTATATAATTTAGTATATGGATTCCATTTTTTTTCATATGCTTCTATTTTTCACATTTCCATGTCAAACAAGCTCTCCAAGAAAAGTGTCAGGGATCAGGACAAACGATAAAACTAAGTTCACATTACTGCGTGTCAGAAACTACCGCAAAATTGCATTTGTTTCCAACCCGCAGTCAAACGCGCTATTGTTTAGCAGATTCGTGGGGTGTCATTAGAATACACAAGGAACATAGACCGACCTAACCATCCTCACACAAATTCAGAAAGGATACCATTAGGATACCACCATATATCTAGGTCTAGAATATTCGTCATTAACTCTTAATCGCACCTCCTCATATCGACAAATGCATCACCATGTGGCTCAGTGATTTAAAAAAAGATTTGGGGACTTCTTTCCCTGCGTTTCTGCAGGTAGAGCAGCCTCCGGTCTCACATTTGGCACCTTTCAGGGGGGAGGAGGGAGCAGATACCTGTGTAATCCAGGTATTTGCTCCCACTTCCGGGCATAGATCGCTGCAGTATCCGCGGCAACCTACGCCACATCCGACGCCTCCGATGCCCGCCCGCTGTCTTCTGGGTGACACACAGGTCCCAGAAGACAGCAGGGACCATTTAGATCGCGCAGCATGACTCGTGCATGCGCAGTAAGGAACCAGGAAGTGAAGCCGTAAGGCTTCACTTCCTGATTCCCTTACTGAAGATGGCGACGCCTCCACCTAAGAGCCGAGGAACAGATCGGCTTCGGGTGCTGACATCGCGGGCGCCCAGGACAGGTAAGTGTCCATATATTAAAAGTCAGCAGCTGCAGTATTTGTAGCTGCTGACTTTACATTTTTTTTTTTTTTGGGGGGGGCGGAACTCAGCTTTAATGCTACCAGGAGCGCTTTCACCAGTCACCAGGTGTCAAATCCTTTAAAAAAATGTCCCTGGCTATGCTATGCTTGAGTAGGTTACTGTGGCTTTAAGAAGAGTAGTAAAACAATTAAAGGTAATTACTCTTATCAGCAGATTCATTAGTGTCCCATAAAAGCTGAAGCCATGTCCACTGTGGTCTATAAAATATGTTCCCTTGTGTAAGCAATGTTATATACAGAGGCAATTACAGGAAATCTTTGCAGCCTTATCAGTGCAGCAAGCTGCTATATCTGAGAATAAACAGGAGGCTTTAACTGCAGAGATAATGTGAATTATTTTACTTATCAGAACTGACTTGACCTGATCATTTACATATGTTCTGTAGAAAATGAAACACAGACTGTGGGTTGCTCTATGCTGGGCTGTGAATCATTTATTTCCTCTCTAGGACAATCATTATTCTACAGAAAGAAGTACAGTGTTTTCAGTATGAAGCATAGCAATTACAAATGTAATCAGCATCAGACAAAATAGCTTGGCAAAGGCTTATAGCAATTCTGTGGTCTGCAAAATATCAGTATTTAGCTGGAAAACAAATCTACACTTTTTGACACTAGTAAAATCTGAGGGGGTTGCCCATATTGTTTTGTATCCCAAAAACCCCTGTGTCTGTTCCAGTAAGGAGCATTTGTGTCAGAAGACACAACCCCGTTACAGCCATCTTCAAGTAATGACATAAGTTACCACCATCAGACTTTAGCTGACTCAGTGGGGTTGATTTACTAAAAGAGTAGAGCATGGTCACTTGTAGACAGGTGCCAATTGTAATAATGGTGCAATGTATTTGTAAGTTACTGCTTGTATTGTTGTGGTGTGTCCACTGTTTGACCCATAGTTGTGTTATATAAGTGTAGCGGGGTCCTAAATTTAGGGGAAGTGTTTGAGTGGTAGTTATGCTCAAACACCCCAATTGTCAGGATTCTGTCAACCATTTTTATCCGCAGGGAGAGTGTCGGTGTATAGTTCCCTGTGGCCTGCAGGTGGTGCTGCCATGGTAGGCCAGGGTTGAACCGCTGATGCAGTGCTGTGCCTTGTGTGTCCTCTCTCGGCAGCCTACAGTGGGTGTGGTAGGACTGATGTGCATGCTGGGAGAGGATATAAAAGGGGCAGACGCTGCCTGTTCGGGGTTCTGTCGTGGTTGGGGGTCCTACCCCAGGGAGTGTGTTCCTGTCCGCCCTGGGCACCTTTGGCCCAGGGGCGGAGGTCGGTGAATCAGTCCCAGGCACCTTTAGCCCTGGGACTGCAGCAAAGGTCTTGGGCCCAGCACCTTTGGCTGGGGCGGATCGAGGAATCCCAGGGTGCCACCTTGCGAGGGGACCCACATCTTAGACGAGGACCCCGGGGGAGGAACCGTTCCGAGGGACCGGTGAGAAGTCACGGTGAAGGAAGGGGCCCGGTAACTCTCTGGAGGGATGTCTTCTCCTTACAAAAAGAGGTCAAGCTTTGAAACACCAAGTTCACCAAGTCTGTGGCAGAGACTGTGCGGTTAAGCACAGAGTACCCTTTGGTTGCTAGTCCCTATCTAGGGAGACTATCCATATGGGCTGAGTCTGTTTGAGAAGCAAAGCAGTGAAGTGATTGCGTTTGTGCCTGGACCTCTCCCACACCTTGTGCTGTCCTGTCCTCTCTCCAACCTTTTCTTATCAGAGACTGTTATTTACGAGAAATAAACTCTACGTTGGAGTTACAGCTGGTGTGGACATTCAAGTCACTGGGGGGAAACAAGGACTTATCTCTATTAACTATAGAGGTGAGAATCATTCTCTGGAGGATTCTGGCTGTGGAGACCCGCCATCAACACCGCTCAACCTCTTCACACAGGAGGGTACGGGCTTGTGGCGTGGTGTGCCCTCTCTACCTGCGAGGAGCCAAAGGCAGGTGAAGGGGGTGAGTGCGCTACATAAGCATAAAGGGATGGGCCTCTAAAGCCCTGTACACACGATCGGATTTCCTATGGATTCTAATCCAATGGATTTTTCCAATACAATCCGATGAAGCTGACTTCCATCAGTCTTGCCTACACACCATCAGTCAAAAATCCGACCGTCCCAAACGCCGTGACGTAAAACACTCCAACAAGCCGAGAAAAATTAAGTTCAATGCTTCTGAGCATGCGTCGACTTGATTCTGAGTATGCGTGGGTTTTTTCACCGATGGAGTTCCACACAGACGATCGGAATTTGCTATCGTTTTTTTTCTCCATCGGATAAATTTAAAACATGTTCTATTTTTTCTCACCAATGGAAAAAAGACCGATGGGGCCCATACACGATCGGTTTGTCCGATGAGAAAAGTCCAAAGGCTTTCTTTTGGAGATTGGACAAAAACAAAACCCCCTGGAGGATGGGACTTTGAAAGTGACTGACAAACCAGTGAGATTGTAGTAAAAATATAAACTTTTATTATTGTACGTATAAAGGTTAAAAGATATATAGTAGTAAGAGACATGTAAACATTACAAATCCATATAGTGGGTTGATGGATGTGGATGCTTATGAGGATAGCTCTCACAACTTGACCCAACGTTTCTGGCAAAAGAGCCCTTCTTCGGGGTATTTTATTTAAGCATATAGAGCCAGTCATCTATTGAAATACATATATCATATTAGTACAACAAGTATTGTTACATATAAACATTCTGTACATTAGAACAAGCAAGCAAACAGAGCATACAAAATAAAGAAAAAAAAAGGCAAAATATCTTACAGCAAAAGAATCCACTTGTCACATACAACCGCAAAACCAGATCTTAGCAGCTAACAATGGTGTATGTAGAAAAGGGGGGCCTGCCAGCCCATGTCCATGGATATTCCCAAGGAGGATCCCATACACTCCCCCAGAATAGAAAGGGCAATCTGTATATTGAAATATATACCAATCACTATTAAAGTGGTTGTAAACCCTGGGAATTTTTTTTTTTTAAATATCCCACCTGCAAGACAAAGCCATAATGAGCTAGTATGACTAGCATACTAGCTCATTATGTACCACTTACCTTAGATCGGGGCCCCTGAAGCCGCCCTCGTCTCCCTCTCCAGCCATCGCTGCGGCGATAGAATGTTACTTCCGGGTATCGCCACTCCGGCCAATCACAGCGCCGCTCCGGCGCTGTGATTGGCCGGAGCGGCGAAGACGTGACTCCGTGCATACGCACGGGAGCCGTCAAATCCGGCTAAGCTGGATTTGTGAATGGGATTAACCCTGTGAATGCGCCGTTGTCTACGGCGCGCATGCGCCGTAGACACCGATGCATGTCATTTTTTGCAAATATCTCCTAAACCGTGTAGGTTTAGGAGATATTTCTTGCACCTACAGGTAAGCCTTAATCTAGGGTTACCTGTAGCTGCAAGTTGCTTAAGTGGGTTTACAACCACTTTAAGGGTGAATTAATTAACCACCGTCCCGTAAGGTGAGGGGAAAAGGAGGAAAATATATTTGTACATCAAAAGGAGATTTCTTCAATATAGACATAAACACCTACCTAGGTGACAAGAGATCACTCCATCTATATTGAAGAAATCACCTTCAGGGTTGCGCTGCACTCAGCAGCAAGGGGAGCCCTCTCAGCACCTTGGCCTCCAACTAGACTCCTGACACCATACATGGAGAGATGTATTATTACACTGGAGTGGGTCAACCCTTGGCACGACCCTGAAGCTAGACTGTTAGTGAACCACTTTACTTTTATTGGGAACTGCTACAAGTTAAGGTATGGATACCACACTTTTCTGTTAAAACAAAAAAAAGGTATGGATACCACAGCATAGTCCTATAAAGACTCTGCCATATGTGAAAGGGGAACACCATGTACCTAACAATTGTTGAACTGCCTTAAGACTATTGAATGGAACCATATAGAACAGCCCTCAAATTTTCCACTTGCCTGCTCGCATTTGGTGAGTAGAAATAACCTGAGAAATAGAGCCACGTCAGAGGGGGGACCTGGCAAAACCTGTCATGAAAAAAGATGGCGGCGGGGGCTTCCTGTCCCTTCTCCTCCTCCTTCCTCAGGCACCGCTGGGCAGGGCCAGAAGGCACGTGGCTGCCCTGTCTTTCTCTATGCATTTATTCACAACAGTATAGTCGGCAGCTGCTGCTCTGTTATTTTGCTCACATTGGGCTCTTTACTGCCACCTACAGCTGCTTCCTGCATGTGCACTCCTGGTGTGAGTGCTGCTTGTACTATATTCTGGATTGTGATCGGCTGCAGCTCCTCTTCGAGTCCCAGGGACATGTGTCAGCTTTGTGGAAACAATCTGGGACTAGGAAGACCTCCTTTATAAGTAGAATCTATGTGTATAAGTGAGGGGAGGGACTGTTTGTGTACAGGGGGGCCAGAGTTGTGCGTATGTGTTGTGTGTTATGTGTGTGTGTTATATACAGTACCTCACAAAAGTGAGTACACCCCTCACGTTTTTGTAAAGAAATGACACTTTGCTACAATGTAAAGCAGTGGGTGTACAGCTTGTATAACAGTGTAAATTTGCTGTCCCCTCAAAATAACACACAGCCATTCATATCTAAACCGCTGGCAACAAAAGTGAGTACACCCCTAAGTGGAAATGTCCAAATTGGGGCCAATTAGCTATTTTCCCTACCTGGTGTCATGTCACTTGTTAGTGTTACAAGGTCTCAGGTGTGAACGGGGAGCAGGTGTGTTAAATTTGGTGTTATCCCTCTCACTCTCTCATACTGGTCACTGGAAGTTCAACATGGAACCTCATGGCAAAGAACTCTGAGGATCTGAAAAAAAGAATTGTTGCTCTACATAAAGATGGCCTAATCTTCTGGGGCTTAAGTGGTTAAAGAGGTATTAAACCCCAAACCAGTGCAATATGTTGCAGCTTATTATTCATTAGATGTAGTGGCTGCATTTGTTTTAGTTTTTTGGACTTTTTTCCCTCTGTCTTCACCTGGCGATCTGGTCAGTGACACACCCCCTGTATTAAAGTGCCCCCCCTCTGGATAAAGTAGCACAGGGGACACATTTGGACAGCAGCATTGTCAGTCTGGGAGGTGGGGAGTGTTAGATGGACTAGCAGCTCTAGATACAGATTTAGATACACTAATGCCACGTACACACGATCGGAAATTAAAGCTTTTTCCAACGGAATTCCGCTCAAGCTTGGCTTGAATACACACGGTCACACAAAAGTTCTCTGGATCTTTCGACCTTCAAGAACGCCGTGACGTACAACACTACGACGAGGCGAGAAAATTAAGTTCAATGCTTCCGTGCATGCGTCGAACTGTTTCCGAGCATGCGTAGGAATTTTGCGTGTCGGAATTGCATACAGACCAACAGAATTTCCGATAGGAACTTTTTCCATTGGAAAAATAGAGAACCTGCTCTCAATTATTTGCTGGCGGAAATTCCGACAGCAAAAGTCCGATGTGAGCTTTTGGTCGGAAATTCCGACTGTATGCTCCATCGGACTTTTGCTGTCGGAATTTCTGATCGTGTGTACGCGGCATAAGGCTGGGTTCACATCTCACAGCAGGGGTCCGTTGTGTCCCCCGTTCACCATTTCAGGTCCAATTTCATCCCAAATTTTGGGCTGAATTCGGACCTGAAACGGACCAAAAGACGCACAGGACCCGGTGCAAATTCGCACCAGAGCCGCAGCGGAGATATGTAAACCGACTCCATAGAGAGCCGGTCACAATCTCCTGCTATTGCGAATTGGATGCGGGGATTGCAAAGTATTCACACCCCTTGAAATGTTGCACATTTTGTCATGTTACAACCAAAAACGTAAATATTTTTTATTGGGATTTTATGTGATAGACCAACACAAAGTGGACATAATTGTGAAGTGGAAGGAAAATGATAAATGGTTTTCAAAATGTTTTACAAATAAATAGTGTGGCGTGCATTTGTATTCAGCCCCCCCGAGTCAATACTTTGTAGAACCCCCTTTCACTGCAATTACAGCTGCAAGTCTTTTTGAGGATGTCTCTACCAGCTTTGCACATCTAGAGTGCCATTTTTGCCCATTCTTCTTTGAAAAATAGCTCAAGCTCTGTCAGATTGGATGGAGAGTGTCTGAACAGTAATTTTTATTGCCACAGATTCTTAATTGGATTTAGGTCTGGACTTTGACTGGGCCATTCTAACACATGAATATGCTTTGATCCAAACCATTCCATTGTAGTTCTGGCTGTATGGTTGGGGCCGTTGTCCTGCTGGAAGGTGAACCTCCGCCCCAGTCTCAAGTCTTGTGCAGACTAACAGGTTTTCTTCTAAGATTGCCCTGTATTTGGCTCCATCCATCTTCCTATCAACACTGGCCAGCTTACCTGTCCCTGCTGAAGAAAAACATCCCCACAACATTATGTTGCCACCACCATGTTTCACAATGGGGATGGTGTGTTCAGGGTGATGTGTAGTGTTAGTTTTCCGCCACACATAGCGGAAAAAGTTAAATTTTGGTCTCATCTAAACCAGAGCACCTTCTTGTTTGCTGTGTCCCCCACATGGCTTCTCGCAAACTGTAAACGGGACTTCTTATGGCTTTCTTTCAACAATGGCTTTCTTCTTTCCACTCTTCCATAAAGACCAGATTTGTGGAGTGCACAACAAATAGTTGTCCTGTGGACAGATTCTCCCACCTGAGCTGTGGATCTCTGAAGCTCCTCCAGAGTTACCATGGGCCTCTTGTCTGCTTCTCTGATACATGCTCTCATTGCCCGGCCTGTCAGTTTAGGTGGACGGCCATGTCTTGGTAGGTTTGTAGTTGTGCCAAACTCTTTCCATTTTCGGATGATGGATTGAACAGTGCTCCGTGAGATGTTCCAAGCTTGGGATATTTTTTTATAACCTAACCCTGCTTTAAACTTCTTCACAACTTTATCCCTGACCTGTCTGGTGTGTTTTATGGCCTTCATGATGCTTTTTGTTCACTAAGGTTCTCTAACAAACCTCAGAGGGCTTCACAGAACAGCTGTATTTATACTGAGAATAAATTACACACAGGTGGACCTAATTTACTAATTGGATGACTTCTGAAGGCAAAATGGTTCCACTGGATTTTATTTAGGGGTATTAGAGTAAAGGGGGCTGAATACAAATGCACACCACAATTTTCACATATTTATTTGTAAAAAAATTGTCTATCACATAAAAATACCAATAAAATACATTTAAGTTTTTGGTTGTAGCATGACAAAATGTGTAAAATTTCAAGGGGTATAAATACTTTTTCAAGGCACTGTATAATGAAGTTTACAATCACTGCAGTTACCTAATGTTTATTAAAGTATTTGTTGTATTAGGGATGAAGACACTTCAACTCAATATATACAATGATACCACTCATTTCCTGTCCCAAAGCCAAAACAGGAAGCGAAGGGTAATCTCTCTAAAGCAGGCATGTCCAAAGTCCGGCCCATGGACCAATTGCGGCCCGTGGTCTGGTTTCATACGGCCCCACTGGTTATTTGTATATATATATATATATATATATATATATCTTTTGTGACCCCCCAACGAATCCCAGAGCGCCACAATTCGTTGGGGGGGGAGGGGGGAATATATACTGTATTTATCGTTCCTCTGGGCGGACAGGGAGGGGGCGAGACAAGAGCTGTCAGATTACATACAGGAAAATCTCTTTACTTGGTGGCTCCTATAATAGAAGTCCCGTCTGGCATTGGACAACTGTTCTGTATATCATAAGAGGTGGGACTTTGTATTAAAGAGGCTGGCCAAGTAAACAGGAGATTCACCTGTATGTAATCTGTTGGCGCTCATCCCGCCCCCTTTCTATCCTCTCTGAGGCTGCAGATGGGCATGGATTAGGCTGCACTGATGGCAAAAGTGAGGCTGCATTTATGTCAATGGTGGGCTGCATTCAGAGGCTGCATTTATGTCAATGGTGGGCTGCATTCAGAGGCTGCATTCATGGCAATGGTGAGGCTGCATTCATGGCAATGGTGAGGCTGCATTCATGGCAATGGTGAGGCTGCATTCATGGCACTGGTGAGGCTGCATTCATGGCACTGGTGAGGCTGCATTCATGGCACTGGTGAGGCTGCAGATGGGCACTGATTAGGCTGCATTGATGGGCACTGACCCTTATTTTGCTTCACAGTTCTCTATTTAAAATAAAAAAAAAATCCTGAAACTTCCCTCTCAAAGTGAAGGTGCGTGTTAAATGCCGGTAAATACGGTATATCCAAATAACACGCCCGAGCTCATCCTTAAGGCCCGTACACACGATGTGTGATGGCAGGCTGTTGTCGGAAAATCCGACCGTTTGTATGTTCCATCGGACAATTGTTGTCGGATTTTCCGCCAACAAATGTTGGATAGCATGCTTTCAAATTTTCCGACAACAAATGTGTCTTGTCGGATTTTTCGATTTTTTTGTGTGTACACAAGTCCGTCGGACAAAAATCCAAAGTACAAACACACATGCTAGAAGCAATGCTCACCATAACACCACATTAGCAGAAGTTGCCCAAAGGGTGGTGCCAAAGAGCTGAAAAAACACGTAGTATCGTGTTTGTTGGCCGACAATTTTTTGCTGTTTGTATGCAATACAAGTTCACGGCCAACGCCTTTCGGACAAAAGTCCTACGCTTTTTCTGTGGAAAATCCGATCATGTGTACTAGGCTTTAGACTCTTCAACACACATAGCCACAAAGGCAAGAGAATTCTTGTTGGGCAGTGTATTAGTTAATTTGCATTTAATTTTAATGGTTCAAAGAATGTCAGGCAAAATGGTCGGCCCTCACGCATTTTCGCTTCATCAAATCTGGCCCTCTTTGAAAAAAGATTAGACACCCCTGCTCTAAAGTGAGGGAATCCCTGTGTGTCATCATGGTCACCAGAACTAGTGTCCCCAGTGGAAGGCTTAACCTCTATCCCTGTGCTGGTGACAACCAAAAATTTGGGATTTTTTTCACCTTCAATCTCGGTCATAAGAGTAAACAGGACAACGGCAATAAAAACTGACAGGTGTTATAATCCCTCTCTATCCAAAAGTAAAAAAAAAATAAAAAATTACTTTTAGTTATCCTTTTGTTTTATATATTCGTATACTTCTGTAGCGGGGTCTCCTTTAAGACTCTCAGAACTACCTTACCCAGAACCCCATTCGGTACCCAGGATGCAATGTTTCCACCCCAGAGACTCATGGGTGGGGTTATATAAGGAGGAGGCGAGGCTGCGCTCGGCCTCTTTGGGACACGAGACTTCAGTGGAGAGATCTTCCTGTGCGGATCCGCTGTGGTGCAAGGCCTGAAGCCTGGGGCCTTGCGCGGCTACCCAAAAGAGCCTTCCACCCCATCACGAGCCTGGGTGGCATCTGACTCGGTTTCCTCAACCGCTGCTGAGCCGGAGACGAGACCGCTGCAGACACTGTGTGTGGAGACACAGCAGGTGGAAGTTCCCGGACTGGGATCGCATCCGGAGGGGTGAGCGAGCACATGCTCAATCCACAAATACTGTATACCATTGTTAGGCCTACAGATTGCCGTGGCCCACCAGTTCCTATTTCAGTTTCCCCTCCCCTGGAGATCCATAGCTGAACTGAGTCAAACGGATCTCTAGTGGAGTGTACTGTGTTGGCATTTTCTTTCCATTGGATTACAAATGTGTTCCTGAAATGTGCACCACCGTTTAAAGACTGCATGCAAATAATTTTTCCCCCCTAGAGACTGAGTTATATGGTCAGGCCTGGCCATCTAGATAGATTATTTATTTGCTGCGCCATAGGGCGCATAGTGAAGTACTATTACACGTGGCGCGTGTGCGCCATCTCTTACTAGTTGTAGTGTGTCTATTGCTGCAGGGCTCTGCAGAGATATTCCTGTGATTTGTTATAACTGTTGATTTTATTGCCAGCGAGAAAGTAAACTCATTATTCTTCTATCACTGCATTGGTGTCTGAATTTAACCATAGAGCATAAGATATTACCCTAGACTAACTGTGCCAGAAGGGGGTCGAGTGAATTGCCGGGGGTTGGCGGAGCTGTCTTCAGGGCCCAAACTAAATCTGCGGCCCTCTTAGCTGAAGGTATCGCTACACATGGGGGTTCTCGTCCGGGATCCTGATACAGCATGAGAAGACCCCAGAGGTACCGGCATGGACCCGATAACAGTAAAAGCGTGGTGTGAAACATCCAGAGCAGACCCGGACACGTCGGTAGTCATCAGCCTCCCGTGAGAGGAGTTGTCGACAGACGGTAGAGCAGCTAATGGTGTCCGTGTCCCCAAATTATACACAGAGGGTGACAGAGATAAAACCAGACCCAGATACCTCGTATCAGTATGCACTAGTGGAGTACTGGTGCAGGATGCCAGAGACTTTCAAGCACAACTGTGTGCGGAGGCCAGACAACAAAACCTATAGGTTAACGCACGCCATGACTATAAAGAAGGAGCCATCACCAACGGGATCACCGCAACCCGTGTCTCACCTGAAAGAAGAGACAGGGTGACGCCTCCGGCGGCACCTGCACCCGTCACTGCCATATTACCAGAGCTGATAAATGCCATAGGGGATCTGCTAACCAAATGTCAGAAGACAAGCACGGTGCATGTAGAGACTAGCTACCGGAGACTAAAGACATTCTCGGGGAAGCTCCCTGTCCCTGCAGGGGAAGAAGATTTTGATACCTGGGTGGAGCAGGCATTACAAGCAGTAGAGGCATGGGAGGTGCCTGAAGCGCAGAAGAGGCAACGAGTGATAGAAAGCCTCAAGGCGCAACAGCAGAAGCAGTGAAAAGTTTTCGGTTTGGGAATGCAGACTGCACGGCTCAAGACTGTCTAGCCATGCTACAGGAAGAGTTTGGTCAATTGGAAAAGGTGACAGAGATGGTCTACCAACTTGAACATACTTTCCAACAGCCGAAGGAGAAACTTTCAGAGTATGTTAGAAGACTGAACAGGTTGCTGTGCAAGATTGTGTTGAAGAAGGGAATGAAGCCCCAAGATACAGATGCGGCAAGAATGAAGCAAGTCTTAAAGGGAGCGTTGCGCTCGGATCCAGTCTGGCTGCACCTGAAAACCTCGGGAGGAGGAACGTCACTGACTTACTCTGATTTGATAAAAATCATCAGAGATGAGGAGGCACTACAACAGGACCAGCAAATGACTAAGACAAATGTTGCCCCCGCACAGGTGTTGGTCAACCCAGTAATGACCCCTGAAAGAGACTCAGAAGTAGACACTTTAAAATCACAAATGTCCAAGGTGTTAGAGATGTTGACCTCTCTGATAGCAAAAGACCCAGAGGGCCCCAGGAGAGAACTACCAAGGAAGGAACTAATTCCAATTGCCTCAGCACCCGCATCTTTACAAGAATGGGGAGATATAGTCTGCTTTAACTGTGGAGGAATTGGCCATATTGCAGCCGTGTGTTCCAGCCCTAAAAAGAAGAAAGTAGATAACCGCAAGCCGGCGGGAAACTTCAGAGGGCCCCGGTGAAGGAGTCAACCGGGTGCCCATCATCTTCAGTGAGCTCCAAGCTGAATGCGAAGCAGAAGAAAGGAGGAGGCAGAACCCCTCAGAGGAAACACAGCGTTCCCCAGCAGAGATACACCCCAGAGAAAGGGGGCAAGACCCCTCAGAAGAGGGACAGCATTCCCCAAAGGGGGTGCACACCTAAGAAAAACAATAATATCCCTCAGCGGGTCTATACACCCATTGAAAGGAGGAAAATCAATGCATACCAGGCTCAAGAAAGACTAAAGTCCAAAGGGAGTTGGACGAGAGAGAGTCCGAAGGGAAAGGACCAGAAGAAGGCGACCTCTGCCAGGCCATATCCGGAGAAGCTAGTAGGCCCATCTCCTGTAGTGCCCATTCAAGTGGAGGGAGTCTACACCAGAGCCATCTTGGATACTGGGGCACAAGTGACCCTACTATACCGGGATTTCTAGGATAAGCACTTGAGTCATCTGCCCATCCAGAAAATAGAGGAACTGGAAATATGGGGGATTGGAACCCAGAGCTTCCCCTACGATGGCTATCTGCTCATCCAGATGACCTTTGACCCATCTGTGGCTGGGAAGGCCGAAGTGTTTGACACCCTGGCAGTTGTGTGCCCTCGGCCGCCAGGAGCCAACAAGAGCTCCCTTATAATAGGGACAAACATGGACCTGGTCCGAAGACTCCTGACCCCTCTAGTGAAAGAGAAGGGGCAAGCAGCCACGAAGATCCATCCCATGCTGAAGACGGCTTACCAACGGCTGGTCCTAGAGCAGAAGACCCCTGTGGAGGGGATAGGGAAGGTGTGGAGACTTGGAAGAGAAGGGGTAGTGTTGCAGCCCGGTGAAGTAACCTGTCTCAGAGCCACTGTGAAGCTTACTTGGGAGCAGCCTGGACCCTTTGTCGTGCTGGAGTCCGACCCAAGGGGAGAGTCCTCAGGTCTGGAAGTGATACCAGACGTGATTCCACTGATGGTTCTCGAAGAAGGCCCATTGTAGAGTTCCAGTGAGTGTTAGAAACACTACAAGAGGCCCCATGGAAATCCCAGCCAGAATGCTGCTGGGCCAGGTGAGCCCTGCTGCCCCGGTTACCCTGTCAGAAGTCAAGGGGACGGGTGAAAGAGGAGATGTTTGGGAGAAGCTGTCCATGGAGAACCCGAATCTATCCAGGGCTTGGAAAGAGAGAGCCAAGGCCCAGTTGACCAGATGGGAGAAGATCTTCTCCAAAGATGAGTTCGATGTGGGGTGTGCAAGGAGTGCCACCCATCGAATCCGCCTTCAAGAAGACAGGCCCTTCAGAGAGAGGGTCAGGCGAGTCCCACTAGCAGATCTGGAGGATCTAAGGGAGCAACTCGCAGAACTCAAGAGGACTGGTGTGATCTGGGAGTCTAGAAGCCCCTATGCCTCCCTGATAGTGGTGGTCAGGAAGAAGAATGGGTCGTTGAGGCTCTGTATAGACTACAGGACTCTCAACAGGAGAACCATACCCGACCAGTACACCACTCAGAGGATAGAGGACGCTTTACTGAGTCTGTCTGGAGCCAAGTGGTTCAGTGTTATGGATCTCAAGAGTGGATACTACCAGATCCCTATGCATCCAGAAGACAAGGAGAAGACAGCCTTCATAACCCCAGTGGGGTTCTTTGAGTTTGATCGAATGCCTCAGGGACTGTCTGGAGCTCCTGCTACCTTCCAACGTCTCATGGAGAAGACTGTAGGAGACATGAACCTTATTGAAGTCCTTGTATACCTGGACGATGTCATTGTCTTTGGGAGAACCCTGGAAGAACACGA
Source organism: Rana muscosa (assembly GCA_029206835.1). Taxonomy (NCBI): domain Eukaryota; kingdom Metazoa; phylum Chordata; class Amphibia; order Anura; family Ranidae; genus Rana; species Rana muscosa. The sequence goes on from CM055117.1 coordinate 931,463,795, forward strand.
AGAAAGGCTGGAAAAAGTGTTGAGAAGACTCAGTGAGGAGGGACTCAAGCTTTCGCCTGAGAAGTGTTGGTTCTACCAGTCTTCTGTGAACTATCTGGGGCACATAATGTCTGAAGAAGGGGTGGCCACAGACCCTGAGAAATTGGAGGCAGTTACCTCCCGGCCACGTCCCACCACCGTAACAGAACTCTGATCCTTCTTGGGGTTCTGCTCCTATTACAGGAGGTTTGTGGAAGGATTCGCCCGAATTGCCAGACCATTGAATGAACTACTCAAGACCGAGGGGGAAGAGGACGACTCAGGGTCCAGGAAGCCGAAAGAGTCAGTCAGAGATCAGTGGAGCCAGAAGTGTGAAGAGGCCTTCCAGGCGTTGAAGAAGAGCCTAACCACTGCCCCAGTCTTGGCCTACGCAGACCCAACCAAACCCTATGAACTACATGTAGATGCTAGTCATGACGGTCTGGGAGGAGTACTTTACCAAGAACACGAAGGACAACTGCGGCCTGTTGCCTACGTGAGCAGGAGCCTGACCCTCTCTGAGAAGAACTACCCCACTCACAAGCTGGAGTTCCTGGCCCTTAAGTGGGCGGTAGCAGACAAGCTCAAGGACTACCTGTATGGGGCGGAATTCACTGTGAAGACCGACAACAACCCCCTTACCTACCTTTTCACCACAGCAAAGCTGGACGCCACTGGACACAGGTGGCTGGCCGCACTGTCCCGATTCAATTCCAGCCTAAAGTACAGGCCAGGGGCTGGAAATCGGGATGCAGACGCTCTGTCCAGGAGATCTCATACCCCGACCAGTGACACAGAAGACTGGACTCAAGTGGCACCTGACGGGGTGCGGGCCCTTTGTCAAGGGGCTGGATTACAAGCCAGAGGAGGCTCGAGGGCAGAAGAGATAGGAGTTACCATGGTAGGAGTCCCCAAACAATACTGTGGAGTAACCCAAATGGAGGAAGACAATCTGCCGAAACGGTCCAAGAAGGAGCTGAAATGCGACCAATTGGAAGACCCCATGGGGAAATTGGTTCTGGAAGCCCTGGAGAATCAGGATCCAAACAGACTCCTGCGCCACTCCTCAAAGGAAGCTCGCCTGTTGAGGAAAGAGTGGGACAGGTTGCAGGTGCATCAGGGAGTGGTCTACCGAAGGGGCCCCTCTGATGACCTGGAAGATAAATGGCAATTGTTCCTTCCGGAAAAACATTGAGAGACTATTCTGATTGCCCTGCATGACAATCACGGCCACCTAGGGGCGGAAAGGACCTTTCAACTCGTCAGAAGTCAGTTCTATTGGCCCTGCATGAGGGCAGAAGTACAAGAGTACTGTCATTCATGTGCACGCTGCATTCAGAGGAAGACTTTACCCCATCAAGCTGCCCCAATGGGCCATCTACAAAGCCAAGGCCCAATGGATCTGGTATGCATTGATTTTCTCTGCCTCAAACCCGACCTGAGTGGACTAGGAAATGTTCTGGTGATAACCGATCATTTCACCCGGTATGCCCAAGCTTTCCCAACCAAAGACCAGAAGGTTTCCACCGTAGCCAAAGTACTTATGGAGAAGTACTTTGTCCATTATGGGCTGCCACAGTGACTTCATTCAGACCAAGGAAGGGACTTTGAGAGTCGGCTGATCTGGAAACTCCTGGATTCGTTAGGAATCAAGAAAACCCGAACCACACCTTACCACCCACAGGGAGATGCTCAGCCGGAGAGGTTTAACCGGACCCTACTCAACATGTTGGAAACTCTGGATAATGAGAAGAAACAACATGGGAGCAAACACATAGCAGCTATAGTACACGCTTACAACTGCACCACCAGTGTTGCTACAGGCTACTCCCCCTATCGACTCATGTTTGGGAGAGAAGCAAGGTTACCTGTGGACCTGGCCTTTGGCACCTCTTTAGACCATTCCTCAGCCACCTCCCACAAAGGATATGTGGACAGGCTTAGACACAGCCTGAAAGTAGCCTATGAACAAGCTCAAGCGGCTTCAGATCAAAGGGGAGCTCGAAACAAAAGAAACTTCGACTTGAAGGTCCGGGTGCAAGACCTTCAGCCCGGGGACCGAGTATTGTTACGCAATCTGGGGGTCCCTGGAAAACACAAACTTGCCGACAGATGGAGACCTGAACCCTATGTCATTTGTAAGAAGTTGCCAGGCCTACCTGTCTACAAGTTGAAGCCAGAAGGGAAGGTAGGACCACTGAAGACGTGGCATCGAAACCACCTGCTCCCACTTGCTGAAGCAGTCAAGATACCTCCAGTGAGGGACTCCCCTGAACCAGTCTCTATTCTGGATACTCCCAGGCCAAACACTCGGTCCCAGACCTCTCGGGGTGAAGATGGAGAGGCCTCCGAACTTAGTGGAGATGAAGGGAGAGAACTTGACTGGCTGCGGCCTTCCCTAACTCCAGGAACTTCTGCTATAGATCTTCCAACCACTGAAGACACTATAGATGGACAACTGAATGCAGAAGCCACTGAGTTCATCCCATCTAGTCCATCAGATTACTGGGAAGATGCCTGTGATACTTACTCTGAGAAGGACCCTAGAGACTATGTATCCCTCGGCCGCTGAAGCAGATGTTCCAGAGCCCGCCGTGTTGCCCAAACCTGCTACGGAAGAAGAGCCTGTGGCGCCAGAGCCAGAAACCCTGAGAGAGCAAAGGGCTCGAAGAATCATAAGGCCTCCCAAAAAGTTGACCTACCCACAAATGGGGAAGAGCTCAGAAGATTCTGTGGTCACTGCCAGGAGGAGTGCAGAGAATCCGGATCCTTCCACTGTTCATTTGGTGGAGGGCAACCCCCACTCACTCTCTGGCACAGTTAGGCAGGCCACTCATGATAGTGTGACCTGTGGGCAAGGGAATTCAACCCCTCGGTTTTGGTGGGAATTCCCTATGCCAACATCATACGCAACGTTGTCTGGGGTTGTACGCAGAGTATGTTAGGATTATCTTTGGGGACCAAAGAGTTTAAGTGGGGGGAGTGTGTAGCGGGGTCTCCTTTAAGACTCTCAGAACTACCTTACCCAGAACCCCATTCGGTACCCAGGATGCAATGTTTCCACCCCAGAGACTCATGGGTGGGGTTATATAAGGAGGAGGCGAGGCTGCGCTCGGCCTCTTTGGGACACGAGACTTTAGTGGAGAGATCTTCCTGTGCGGATCCGCTGTGGTGCAAGGCCTGAAGCCTGAGGCCTTGCGCTGCTACCCAAAAGAGCCTTCCACCCCATCGCGAGCCTGGGTGGCATCTGACTCGGTTTCCTCAACCGCTGCTGAGCCGGAGACCAGACCGCTGCAGACGCTGTGTGTGGAGACACAGCAGGTGGAAGTTCCCGGACTGGGATCGCGTCCAGAGGGGTGAGCGAGCACATGCTCAATCCACAAATACTGTATACCATTGTTAGGCCTACAAACTGCCATGGCCCACCAGTTCCTATTTCAGTTTCCCCTCCCCTGGAGATCCATAGCTGAACTGAGTCAAACGGATCTCTAGTGGAGTGTACTGTGTTGGCATTTTCTTTCCCTTGGATTACAAATGTGTTCCTGAAATGTGCACCACCGTTTAAAGACTGCATGCAAATAATCCCCCCCCCCCCCCCCTAGAGACTGAGTTATATGGTCAGGCCTGGCCATCTAGATAGATTATTTAGTTGCTGCGCCATAGGGCGCATAGTGAAGTACTATTACACGTGGCGCGTGTGCACCATCTCTTACTAGTTGTAGTGTGTCTATTGCTGCAGGGCTCTGCAGAGATATTCCTGTGATTTGTTATAACTGTTGATTTTATTGCCAGCGAGAAAGTAAACTCATTATTCTTCTATCACTGCATTGGTGTCTGAATTTAACCATAGAGCATAAGATATATATATTACCCTAGACTAACTGTGCTAGAAGGGGGTCGAGTAAATTGCCGGGGGTTGGCGGAGCTGTCTTCAGAGCCCAAACTAAATCTGCGGCCCTCTTAGCTGAAGGTATCGCTACACTTCTAAGGCCCCTTTCACACCAGCGGACCGTATGTCCGTTTTTTCATCCATACGTTTTCAGATGAAAAAGGGACATACATGTATCCCTATAGGATAGCGGGTGTCAGCAGATGAACATCCACTGACACCCAATCTCATTGGTCGCCGTTATGCTCCATTTCTGCAGACGGAGGAAAATCCTATTTTTCCATCCGTCTCCAGAGTGGATCGAATGAACATGGACAGACGGTCCGTGTTCATCCGATCCCCCCATAGAGCAGAGCGGAGATCTGACAGGGCGGTCCCTGCACAGTGTGCAGGGACTGCCCTGTCATCTGCCGGCTCAGCGATCCCCGCTGAGCAAGCGGATATTTAAGGAACGGATCCCTATGGGATCCTATGGGATCCGCATGTCTGAAAGGGGCCTAAGTAGAAAATGGATCTGACAGTTTTGAACCAATTTGCCCCTAATGTGTACCTAACTGTAGAATTTTGGGGTAGAGAATCATGTCAACACTCTCAGTAAAACACTGCAGATGTTTTCAATGCTATGCATATCCATTTTTTAAGTGCTGAACATTTCATAAAACTCATCATTTACTGTTGTTCAGATGCTGCCATCTGGTGGCTGTGATTTGTTACAGGCAGTGAGTTGTGACCTTGTTGTATAACAACCAACTAAAAACCAACCCATAATAAATTATACAGCAATAATTAAAGTGTATCTAAAAGCAAAACTTGTTTGTTAACTTTTTCCCTCTCTATCCATAATGTAAACCCCGTTTGGGTTTTTATTGCTGTCTTTGCCTCCACAGGCAAGATCCACCCTCTGTATTTGTTCTGGTGACCATTGTCATTGACAGTCATTGTCATTTACAGTTGTCACCACAACAGAAAGTGAGGAGAAACGCACAAACTAACCTATGTGATAAAATTGGCAGCTGATAGGTTCTCTCTATGGAAACAATGGGGGTCTATTAGAAGTGGGCGTAGGGGCAACAGTACTGTATAAGTGATGATTATTTTGAATACAGTAGGGAGAGGTTTAAATCCCTGTCAGTTTGTTTTTTGTTGTCTGCGTCCCATTGGGGAGATTTTCAAATTTCCTATCACTTTCTGTCTCATTTAAAATGGTCACCAGGAAAAATATGGTAAATCTTCCTGGTGGGGACATAGACAGCAGTTAAAATTTAAAAGGGTTCTAATTCTTCCCTATTCCATTCAAAACCAAAGAAAAAGGTTTTGTCTATATAAAAACGTAATCCCCATGCACATTGTAAGCTTAAAAACCCAAAAAACAAAACTAAACCCAGGACCCTGCATTCACTATTTCTGGTCTTCCACAGTACACAGAACGTGGAAATGCAAATATTTTAGTAAATATAAACTGCTAAATACCTTTTCTCATCAGCAGTGTATAGCAGTCTTGTGACTTCTATCAGTGTTTGGCTAAAGCTTGTAGGAGGAGTTTTCATTCTACTCTGACTGTCCTATGAGGCTGCAGGACCCCTGACCCTCTGTCTGGACAGTGCTGATTGGCACCGTGCCAATCACATTCACCCTCCAATGAAAAAAAAAAAACTCTTTAGCAATACACACCAAACTGAGCATGTACAGAGTGCCCCCAAAGTCTCTGTACTATCAGCAGATAGATTGGGGACAGTAAAAGAAGGGTAGGATCAGAGGAGACAGGATCAAACAGTTGTTTTACATAATGCATAGGATTAACTCCTCAAAGTGGTTGTAAACCCCTATAAATGTTTTTTTTTTAAACCACCTGTAAGAGAAAGGCATAATGAGCTAATATGATTAGCATAATAGCTCATTATGCATCACTTACCTTAGATCGGGGCCCCCGAAGCGGTCCTCGTCTCCCTCTTCAGCCGCAACCATCGCTGCGGCAATAGAATGTTACTTCCAGGTATCGCCGCTCCGGCCAATCACAGCGCCGCTCCGGCGCTGTGATTGGCCGGAGCGGCGAAGATGTCACTCCGCGCATGCGTGCGGGAGCCGTTAAATTCGGCTAAGCCCAAGCATTTATTAAAGGACTTTTCCAAGGTGTCTTTTTTACATTTTTTTTACACTTTCTTCGTGAAATGGTAGGGGTACAATGTACCCCTTACCAATTCACATAGGGGGGTGCGGGATCTGGGGGTCCCCTTTGTTAAAGGGGTCTTCCAGATTCCCATAAGCCCCCTGCCCGCAGACCCCCACAACCACCGGGCAAGGGTTGTGGGGATAAGGCCCTTGTCCCCATCAACATGGGAACATCCTCCCCATGTTGAGGGCATGTGGCCTGGTACGGTTCAAGAGGGGGGGCGCCCTCTCGTCCCCCCTCTTTCTGTGGCCTGCCAGGTTGCGTGCTCGGATAAAGGGTCTGGTATGGATTTTTGGGGGAACTCCACGCCATTTTTTTTTACATTTGGGGTGGAGTTCCCCTTAAAATCCATACCATGAAAAAAGCTAAGGGTGTGGCTATTGGTTTTAGTAGTAGCGTACCCTTCCGTTTTTTAGATATGCAAGCGGATGACCATGGTCGTTTTCTTTTCTTAACCACTTAACGACCGCCCACCGCCGATTTACGTCGGCAGAATGGCACGGACAGGCAGAATCACGTAGATCTACGTGATCGCCTTTGTGCAGTTGGGGGGTCCATCCGGACCCCCCTTCACTGCAGTGAGCGGCCGTTAAGTGTTCGGGAGCGATCAGGCATGAGGGGGCGGCCGCTCGATTCCGCCCCCCCCTCGCGATCGCTCCCGGCCAATGAAAATGCTTCCTCCGCCATGTGATGTAAACAAGGCTGGAGGAAGTGATGTCATCTCCCTCGCCGCGGTCTTTTCGTTCCCGGCGCCGAGCAGAGAAGAAGCAGGTTAGTGCACCAACAGTCCACTGACACGTAGGTACACATAGGCACACAAATCACCCCCCAGTCACCCCCAGATCACCCCCCAGGTCACCCCAAAGCCCCCAATCACAGTGTCACTGATTGCAGTGATCATTTATTTTACTGATCACTGCATTTAGTGTCATCTGTGATTGTAAAAAGTTGCAGGGCAGTTAGGATTAGGCCCCTTTAGGTCCAGGGTAGCCCCCTAACCCCCCCCCCCCTAATAAAGGTTTAACCCCTTGATCACCCCCCAGGTAACCCTTTCACCCCCTAACTTCAGCGTCACTAAGCGATTGTTTTTCCGATCGCTGTATTTGTGTCGCTGGTGTTTTAGATTATTAGTTATTTTTTTTTAGGTTCGCCGCAGGTTTTTATTAGTGTCAGGTACCCCCATATATTATTTTAACCCCCTGATTGCCCCTAGAGTTAACCCTTTCACCAGTGATCGCCGTATAAGCGTCACTGGTGTCACTGGTTAGCCAGTAAGTTATTTAGTTATTTAGGTTACCCGTCAGGTTTTTATATAGTGTCAGGTACCCCCATATTTAACCTAATAAAGGTTTTAACCCCCTGATTGCCCCTAGTTAACCCTTTCACCAGTGATCACCATATAAAGGTTACGGGTGACGCTGGTTGATTAGTTTGCTTTTTATAGCATCAGGGCACCCGCCGTATATAACCCAATAAAGGTTTAACCCCCCTGATCGCCCGGCGGGTGAGATCAATTAGGTTTTAGCGCCAGAGAGGGTCTGCGTCGCCCCAGGCAGTGTTAGGTTAGTGCCAGTAACGCTAACACCCACGCGCAAAGCATACACCCCCCTTAGTGGTATAGTATCTGATCAGATCTATACTAGCATCCCCAGCGGTTTAGGGTTCCCAAAAACGCAGTGTTAGCGGGATCAGCCCAGATACCTGCTAGCGCCTGCGTTTAGCCCCTCCGCCCAGCCCAGCCCAGCCCACCCAAGTGCAGTATCGATCGATCACTGTCACTTACCAAACACAACACACATAACTGCAGCGTTCGCAGAGACAGGCCTGATCCATATCAACCAGTCCATAGCAAACGTCCATAGCAACCAGTCCATAGCAACCATCCATAGCAACCAGTCTATAGCAACTGTCCATAGCAACCATCCATTGCAACCAGTCCATAGCAACCGTCCATAGCAACTGTCCATAGCAACCATCCATAGCAACTATCCATAGCATCCAGTCCATAGCAACTGTCCATGGCAACCAATCCATAGCAACTGTCCATAACAACCAATCCGTAGCAACCGTCCATAGCAACTGTCCATAGCAACCGTCCATAGCAACCAGTCCATAGCAACCATCAATATCAACCAGTCCAAGGTGAATGTTTTGAACGCTACCACTCAAAAGTGAAGTTTTAGCGTAGGGTACAGCATTTCACAGACAAGGACACACTTACACAGGGTCTCCCAAGATGCCATTACATTTTGAGAGACCCGAACCATTACAGTTGTAAAGTTACAAAAAAAGTGTAAAAAAGAAAAAAAAAAAAACGTAAAAAACAAAACACAAAAAAAATATAAAATAAAAAAACCAAAAATAGTTGTCGTTTTATTGTTCTCTCTCTCTCTCTATTTTCTCTCTATTGTTCTGCTCTTTTTTACTGTATTCTATTCTGCAATGTTTTATCATGCTTGCTTTTCAGGTATGTAATTTTTTGTTTTCAGGTGCGCCATTCAACTGCAGCACGGAATTATTTATCTTGACAGCAACAGCGTTTGCTCCCACGATACATAAAGCCGTGACACCACAGTTAAAAAAAAGAGCATATATGCCGAAGCATGGGGGCAGCAGGGGCGGAGGAGCGATTTTGCTCCTAATGCCGCGTACATACGGTCGAAATTCCGACGGAGGCCTGCCCGTGGAAAATTCCGACCGTGTGTACGCGGCATAACTTTTTTGCGGGAGGATGCCCCCATGCTTCGGCATATATATATTTTAGGCACAGGTTGCGTTAAAACATTTTTTTATTTTTTACTAGGTTTTGTTTTGGTATTTGCTTTGCAGGTATGGCATGGTAAGGTCTTACTGTTGTACTGTAATGTTACTTTGTTTTAATGTTAACCACCATTTGCTTAGCAGGTACGCCATTCAGTTGCAGCGCGGATCTATTTATCTTGACAGCCGTGACTCCAACGCTGTAGGAGGTGATTTCACCACCACAGTTAAAAAAAAGAGCATATATGCCGAAGCATGGGGGCAGCAGGGGCGGAGGAGCGATTTTGCTCCTAATGCCGCGTATATACGGTCGAAATTCCAACGGAGGCTTGCCCGTGGAAAAGTCCGACCGTGTGTACGCGGCATAACCTTTTATGCCGCGTACATACGGTCGAAATTCCGACGAAGGCTTGACCGTGTGTACGCGGCATAACTTTTTTGCGGGAGGATGCCCCCATGCTTCGGCATATATGCCCATCATTAGAAGTGGGTGGATGAAGGGAGGTATTCTAATGGTGGGCATACCCACCAATCAATCTCTTTTTTTCGTTCAGCCAATAGGCTGTATGAAAAAAAAGATTACAATACATGTCCAACAAGGACCAGCAACGTACTGGTATGTTGCTGGACTTTGAATGTTTATACCAGAATGATGCCTGCGGGTTTAGGTATCATCTTGGTATCATTCTTTTCAGCCAGCAGCCGGCTTTCATGTAAAAGCAATTCTAGCAGATAATTAGCCTCTAGACTGCTTTTACAAGCAGTGGGAGGGAATGTCCCCCCCCCCCGGATATAAAAAGCGCCATTGGGAAATTGGGAAAGCATTTTATCACACCGATCTTGGTGTGGTCAGATGCTTTGAGGGCAGAGGAAAGATCTAGGGTCTAACCCCCCAATTTTTTTCAAAAAAAGAGTACCTGTCACTACTTATTGCTATCATAGGGGATATTTACATTCCCTGAGATAACGATAAAAATGGTAAAAAAATAAAATATGGAAGGCACAGTTTAAAAATAAAATAAAAAAGCCAAATAAATAATAAAAAAAAAAAAAAAAAAAAAAAAAAGCACCGCTGTCCCCCCCTGCTCTTGCGCAAAGGCGAACGCAAGCGTCGGTCTAGCGTCATATGTAAACAGCAATTGCATCATGCATGTGAGGTATCACCGCGAAGGTCAGATCGAGGGCAGTCATTTTAGCAGTAGACCTCCTCTGTAAATCTAACGTGGTAACCTGTAAAGGCTTTTAAATGCTTTTAAAAATGAATGTAGTTTGTCGCCGCTGCGCGTTTGTGCGCAATTTTAAAGCATGTCGTGTTTGGTATCCATGTACTCGGCCTATGATCATCTTTTTTATTTCATCAAACATTTGGGCAATATAGTGTTTTTTAGTGCATTAAAAATAAAAAAAGTGTGTTTTTCCCCCAAAAAATGTGTTTGAAAAATCGCTGCGCAAATACTGTGTGGAAAAAAAAAATGCAACACCCACTATTTTAATCTGTAGGGCCTTTGCTTTAAAAAAATATATAATGTTTGGGGGTTCAACATAATTTTCTTGCCAAAAAAATTTTTTTTTCATGTAAACAAAAAGTGTCAGAAAGGGCTTTGTCTTCAAGTGGTTAGAAGAGTGGATGATGTGTGACATAAGCTTCCTAATGTTGTGCATAAAATGCCAGGACAGTTCAAAACCCCCCCCCAAATGACCCCATTTTGTAAAGTAGACACCTCAAGCTATTTGCTGAGAGGCATGTTGAGCCCATTGAATATTTTTTTTTTGTCCCAAGTGATTGAATAATGACCAAAAAAAAAAAAAAAAATGTACAAAAAGTTGTCACTAAATTATATATTGCTCAAACATGCCATGGGCATATGTGGAATTACACCCCAAAATACATTCTGTTGCTTCTCCTGAGTACGGGGATACCACATGTGTGGGACTTTTTGGGAGCCTAGTCGCGTACGGGACCCCAAAAACCAAGCACCGCCTTCAGGATTTCTATGGGTGTAAATTTTTGATTTCACTCCTCACTGCCTATCACAGTTTCGGAGGCCATGGAATGCCCAGATGGCACAAAACCCCCCCAAATGACCCCATTTTGGAAAGTAGACACCCCAAGCTATTTGCTGAGAGGTATGTTGAGTATTTTGCAGATCTCGCTTTTTGTCACAAAGTTTTGAAAATGTAAAAAAAGAAAAAAAAAAAGAAAAAAAAATGTCTTTCTTAATTTTCAAAAACAAATGAGAGCTGTAAAATACTCACCATGCCTCTCAGCAAATAGCTTGGGGTGTCTACTTTCCAAAATGGGGTCATTTGTGGGGGTTTTGGGCTATTTTGACATTTTATGGCCTTCAAAACTGTGATAGGTAGTGAGGAGTGAAATCAAAAATTTATGCCCTTAGAAACCTTGAAGGCGGTGCTTGGTTTTTGGGGTCCCGTACGCGGCTAGGCTCCCAAAAAGTCCCACACATGTGGTATCCCCGTACTCAGGAGAAGCAGCAGAATGTATTTTGGGGTGTAATTTCACATATAACCATGGCATGTGTGAGCAATATATCATTTAGTGACAACTTTTTGTACATTTTTTTTTTTCTTTTTGTCATTATTCAATCATTTGGGACAAAAAAAAAATATTCAATGGGCTCAACATGCCTCTCAGCAAATAGCTTGGGGTGTCTACTTTCCAAAATGGGGTCATTTGGGGGGGTTTTGTGCCATCTTGGCATTTTATGGCCTTCAAAACTGTGATAGGTAGTGAGGAGCGAAATCAAAAATTTATGCCCTTAGAAACCTTGAAGGCGGTGCTTGGTTTTTGGGGTCCCGTACGCGGCTAGGCTCCCAAAAAGTCCCACACATGTGGTATCCCCGTACTCAGGAGAAGCAGCAGAATGTATTTTGGGGTGTAATTTCACATATGCCCATGGCATGTGTGAGCAATATATCATTTAGTGACAACTTTGTGCAAAAAAAAAAAGTTTGTCATATTCCCGCAACCTGTGGCAAAATATAAAATATTCCATGGACTCAACATGCCTCTCAGCAAATAGCTTGGGGTGTCTACTTTCCAAAATGGGGTCATTTGGGGGGGTTTTGTGCTATTTTGGCATTTTATGGCCTTCGAAACTGTGATAGGTAGTGAGGAGTGAAATCAAAAATTTGCGCCCTTAGAAATCCTGAAGGCGGTGCTTGGTTTCCGGGGTCCCGTACGTGGCTAGGCTCCTAAAAAGTCCCACACATGTGGTATCCCCGTACTCAGGAGAAGCAGCAGAATGTATTTTGGGGTGCAATTCCACATATAACCATGGCATGTGTGAGCAATATATCATTTAGTGACAACTTTTTGTAATTTTTTTTTTTTTTTTTTGTCATTATTCAATCACTTGGGACAAAAAAAAAAAAAAATATTCAATGGGCTCAACATGCCTCTCAGCAATTTCCTTCGGGTGTCTACTTTCCAAAATGGGGTCATTTGGGGGGGTTTTGTACTGCCCTGCCATTTTAGCACCTCAAGAAAATAGGATTTTTATAACAGCTTACCTGTAAAATCCTTTTCTTGGAGTACATCACGGGACACAGAGCGACATAGTCATTACTAATGGGTTATATAGTTACCGTCAGGTGCTGGCACTGGCAACTTCCAAAACCGGAAGTACCCTCCCCTATATAAGCCCCTCCCATCCGGGAGCACCTCAGTTTTGTAGCAAAGCAATAAGTGTCCCCAAAGAGGGGCGGGAGCTCTGTGTCCCGTGATGTACTCCAAGAAAAGGATTTTACAGGTAAGCTGTTATAAAAATCCTATTTTCTTTCTCGTACATCACGGGACACAGAGCGACATAGTCATTACTAATGGGATGTCCTAAAGCAATGCCAAATGAGGGGGGGGATACACCATATATAAGCTGAGCGCTATCAGACATGAGGATCTTTTGCGGCCTGCAACACACTGCGCCCAAAGGCGACATCCTCCTGACTTCTAACGTCCACCTGGTAGAACCTAGTAAACGTGTGTACCGAAGACCATGTTGCGGCCTTACAGATTTGAGCCAGGGAGGCCTGGTGATGCACTGCCCATGAAGTTCCAACTGCTCTCGTGGAGTGCGCCCTAACTTTGAACGGAGGCGGTCTACTTCTCAAGCTATAGGCTTGTATTATGACCTGTCGAATCCACTTGGCTAAAGTAGATTTTGACGCTGCCTGACCCTTTCTGGGGCCTTCCGGCAGAATAAACAAAGTATCCGTTCTGCGAATCTGAGCAGTGGCTTTTAGATAAGCTTTAACTGCTCTTACTACATCCAAAGAATGCAATAACTTTTCCTCTACCGAAGTAGGCTTGGGGAAAAAAGAAGGAAGAACCACATCTTGGTTCAAATGAAAACTCGATACCACCTTAGGAAGAAAGGCTGGATGAGGACGTAACACTACTCTGTCCTTATGGATAACCAGATATGGCTCCTTACAGGACATAGCTGCTAATTCCGATACTCTTCTAGCCGAACAAATGGCTACTAGAAAAATCAATTTCCTGGTGAGAAGCACTAAGGAAATATGCTGTAATGGTTCAAATGGTTGTTTCTGTAGAACCGACAGAACCAAGTTTAGATCCCATGGACATATGGGAATATTAACCGGAGGACTAATACGCATCACTCCTTGTATAAAGGCTTTGACTAGTGAATGCGAAGCCAAGGGCCTTTGAAAAAATATTGACAAGGCCGAAATCTGACCCTTGATAGTACTCAAGGCAAGCTTCCTATCTACAGCCCATTGTAGGAAGTCCAGAATCCTACCTATTACGTATTTACGTGGATGCCATTTCTTGGCTTCACACCAGGCGATGTACGCCTTCCAGATTCTATAGTAGATCTGCATGGATACCGGCTTCCTGGCATTGATCATGGTAGATACCACAGCATTAGAGAGCCCTCTCTTTTTTAGAATGTGGGCTTCAATAGCCAGGCCGTCAAACCTAGGGCTGGTAAGGAAGGGTGGTATATCGGTCCCTGCGAAAGCAGGTCCGGACGATGTGGGAGGGTCCAAGGACTCCCCACAGACATTTTTACAATCTCCGCGTACCATGCTCTTCGGGGCCACGCTGGAGCCACCAGAATCACTGGTTTCTTTTCTACCCTGATTCTGCGGAGTAATCGAGGTAACAATTGTGGCGGTGGGAATGCATATATCAGCTTGAACTGATCCCAAGGGAACACTAGGGCATCCGAGCCGCACGCTAGGGGATCCCTTGCCCAAGAGACAAACCTGTCCACTTTTGTGTTGAATCTGGATGCTAGCAGATCTACATCCGGTGTTCCCCACCGCTGACATATTGTCCGGAAAACCTCGGGATGAAGGGACCATTCCCCTGGGCATAATTGTTGGCGACTTAGAAAGTCCGCCTTCCAATTCTCCACCCCTGGAATGAATACCGCAGATATGGCTGGGACATATCTTTCTGCCCATCTCAGGATGTAATTTACTTCCCTTTGGGCTGCACGACTCCTGGTGCCCCCCTGACGATTGATATATGCCACTGCTGTGGCATTGTCTGACTGAACTCTGACAGGGGACCCTTGGAGTTTGGATGTCCATGCTACTAGGGCATACCGGGCTGCTCGTATCTCTAAGAGATTGATGGGCAGGGCCTTTTCAGCATCCGACCATCTGCCCTGGAGAGACCATTGCTCCAGTACTGCTCCCCAGCCTATAAGGCTGGCATCTGTAGTGACCACCTTCCAGGAAATCGGACTGAAGGATTTCCCTCTTTCCAGATTCTGGGGAACCAACCACCAGCGGAGGCTCCTGCGAACGGAAGGGGACAAGGACATTGGTAAGTCCAGAGCCTGAACTTTTTTGTTCCAGGCTGACAGTATGGCCCTTTGCAACTTCCTTGAATGGAATTGACCGTAGGGTACTGCTTCGAATGATGCCACCATTTTTCCCAGCAGCCTCATGCACAGGCGTATGGATGGCTGTCTTTTTGAACCCACTAAGTGGATCAAATCTCTCAAAGACGACCCCTTTTCTTGAGGCAAGAAAATCTTTCTCTGGTCTGAATCCAGCCTTAGCCCCAAGTATTCCAAACTTTTGACTGGTTTTAGGGCTGACTTGTCTCGGTTGATAATCCAACCGTGATATTCCAGATACTTGATTGTCTCGTGAACAACCACTTCTAGTTTTTCCACTGAGTGGTCTATCAGCAACAAGTCGTCTAGATATGCCATTATCGTTACACCTCGTGTTCTTAGATTGGCCAATAATGGGGCCAGAATTTTTGTGAACACTCTTGGTGCTGTGGCCAGACCGAAGGGTAAGGCTCTGAACTGAAAATGGCGCCCTTCTACCGCAAAGCGTAGAAATTTTTGGTGGGCTGGAAAGATGGGGATGTGCAAATAAGCATCTTTGATGTCGATCGAGGCTAACCATTCCTCCCCTTGTAGGGCAGAGGCTACCGATCGGATCGACTCCATCCGGAAAGTCCTGATATGTAGGAATTTGTTTAGCCCTTTTAGATTTAATATGGGCCTCACGTCCCCGTTTGGCTTCGGAACTGTAAAGAGGTTTGAGTAAAACCCGAACCCCCATTCTTCCAGGGGAACCTCTATAATTACTGCTTGAAGCAATAATTGTTCCAGTGCCAACAGGAGGGATCCTCTCTTCTGGGGATCCCTTGGCACGTTTGACCTTGTAAAGCGGGAAGGAGGGGAGTTTTTTAACTCCAATTTGTATCCCAGATTTACTGCGGAGAGCACCCATCTGTCTCGGATCGTGTCCCGCCAGGTTTCTGTGAACAACTGAAGTCTTCCCCCCACCCGATTGGGTGGGGGCAACCCTTCATGCATTTGACTTTGGGGGAGGTTTTGTACCTCTCCTGCTCCAGGGCTTCTTGTTACCCTGCAACTGTCCCTGATTTTTACCTCCGGGATTTGACCGGGGAGGCCGTCGGAACTGTTTCACAGCCGATGTCCTAGGGACTGGAGAAGCCGGCCTCTTAAAGGAGGGACCTCTAACTCTATTTTTAACCGGCAAAAGTGTACTTTTACCGCTGGAAATTCTCTGGATATACTTGTCCAGGTCTTCCCCGAATAAGCGCTCCCCATGAAATGGGAAGCTGACCAGCAATTTTTTACAGGGAGCTTCAGCAGACCAGTTTTTGAGCCATAGAAGCCTGCGCATATGTACTACAGACAGCGTAAGGCGGGAGGCCTGATGGATTGAATCCTTTATAGCGTCCACCGCAAAGCATAAGGCTCTAGGTAGATCAGCTAGGGCAAGAGCCTGCTGATCCGGCAAGTCTCTTAAGACCTGTTTCAACTGATCCTTCACTGCTTGGCAGACCCCTATAGCTGCCACTGCTGGTTGTGTCACCAATCCTGCTGTAGAAAAAGCAGATTTCAATAATGACTCCAATTTTTTATCTATTGGGTCCTTGAACATTTGGACATTTTCCACCGGACATGTCAGTGATTTATTCACACAAGAGATGGCTGCGTCCACTGTAGGGACCTTCCATTTTCTGATGAACCTATCCTCCATGGGATAGACCACCGGAAATCTCTTGGGGGGAGTAAATATTTTGTCAGGATGCTCCCAATCCTGGTAAATGAGCCCCTCCAGTAAAGGATGGATCGGAAAGGAACAAACAGTCTGGGGAGCTTTTAGCGACCCCAACGAGGAGACAGAAGTGGAGGATGGCTCCGCAAGTGGCATTTTAAATGCTGATCGGACCATATTAGTCAGGGACTGAACCCATAACCTCTCAGCATGTGATGCTGAGAACGGCTCTTCCACTGTTGATTCCTCTACAACCGAATCAACCTCATCCTGATCCCCCTCAGGTAGGTCGACCTCTGTATGGGACTGTTGCTCTGTTAACAGGCACTCTGAGGGAGGAGACGGAGATCGAGCGCTTTTCTCCTGTGACAGGGAAGCAGCGATTAATGCTGACAATCTCTCTTCCAGTCCTCCCAGAGCTGAGGAAAAAACCTCCTCTGTTACATACACAGGAGCAGGTGAACTGAGGACAGCCACAGTACCAGGTACTCCTGGGGGTGCCCTACGGTCACTAACCTCTGATTCTTCAGGGGAGACTGGTGCAGCCAAAGCATGCCCAAGATCCTCAGAGCCCGATGGAGACCCCCTATTCCTCCTGGAATTTCTAGTCCCGGAGTTTTTAGACGGCATATTCCTAAGCCACAAAGCTGAGGTATTCCAGCCGAAATACACCAGTTACTGATAATAGTCTAGCATAAATGCTGCTATAATAAACAGTTGGTGTCTACTAATGTGCCTTTCTAGGGGATGCCTGTATCAACCGCTTGCTGTATGCCTTTAAATGTTGCCAGCTCTGTCTCTGTACTTCATAGCCAGCTTACTACAATATTGTGGCTTTTTAAAACCTGCTGGGACGCCCGCACATGCGCAGAAGCGCTGCGGCGCGCACAGAGCGTCATCCCCCAGGCTCCGCCCCCTTTCCCGGCTCACCTCTATATATAGAGGCGCGTGCACGCGCACGCGTCGTGCGCCCTCGGCGCTAATTTCAAACATGGAAACCAGGGACAGGAGCCAGGGCCCCTCTTTGCCGCAGGCCGGGGGATGGACGAGCACTGCAACATGGCAGAGGAAGCAGTTTCCTATAGGAGAACTCACTAACTGCCTGGACTTTGCTCTCTGAGAAGAGACCAGTCCACATGACAAGAAAACATTCCACAGCGGCCTCTAGTGGACAAACACAGGTACCGCAGTCTAATATACTAAATATATACAAAAAAAAACATTTTTATTTTTTTTTTTCTTGACCACCATTAAAAATTATTACATTTTTTTAGTAGTTACAGGCATGCACAGAATCTTGCGGGAATACCATTAGGTAACAGACAGAAAGACAAATTAGGCTTGGGGGTCCCCCAATAGAACCAAGTTCCTGGGGGCCCCCACTTACCTGTTCCTCGCCGCAGGACTTTGTTTGGTCCACAAAAGCCCAAACTTCACCTATCACGGCAGGCATTGTAATCAAACCTTCAGGGACCGGGTTCCCAAGGATTCCACTCCCCTGGACCTGTATAGCACCCTGCACAGAAAACATCTTGGTCGTGGGTATGACCAGAGCTCTGGATCCCAGGGTCCAGCTCTCCTAAGAGAAGCATTACAGGCAGAACCTTGCTCTTCTCTTTGCAAGGCCCGGGTACCGACCGTTTAGCTATGAAGCTTTTTTGGTCGGATCCGGAATAGCTTACTGAGGCCCAAAAGAACCTGTACGCAAGCTCAGTGAAAAACACATGTTTCTTCTTGGCCAACACCTTAGACACTGGCAAAAAACTGAGGTGCTCCCGGATGGGAGGGGCTTATATAGGGGAGGGTACTTCCGGTTTTGGAAGTTGCCAGTGCCAGCACCTGACGGTAACTATATAACCCATTAGTAATGACTATGTCGCTCTGTGTCCCGTGATGTACGAGAAAGAAATGAGATAGGCAGTCATAAATTTAAAGCTGTGTAAATTTCAGAAAATGTACCCTAGTTTGTAAACGCTATAACTTTTGCGCAAACCAATAAATATACGCTTATTGACATTTTTTTTACTAAAGACATGTGGCTGAATACATTTTGGCCTAAATGTATGACTAAAATTGAGTTTATTCGATTTTTCTTATAACAAAAAGTAGAAAATATCATTTTTTTTCAAAATTTTCGGTCTTTTTCTGTTTATATCGCAAAAAATAAAAATCGCAGAGGCAATCAAATACCATTAAAAGAAAGCTCTATTTGTGGGAAGAAAAGGACGCAAATTTCATTTGGGTACAACATTGCATGTCCGCACAATTTACAGTTAAAGCAGCGCAGTGCCGAATCCCAAAAACAGGCCTGGTCCTAATGGCCCGAAATGGTCCGGGGCTTAAGTGGTTAAAGGGCTTTTTTGCTTTTAGGTACCACCCAATGTACTCTAGCAAACATATACTGCCCGAACCAAAATCAACCTACCTTTTTTTTCTCAAATTCTTACTGATTTATCACACTTTGCTGAGGGTCTAATCATACTGGCAGGAGACATAAATATGTCTCTAGATCCTGTTTTGGATACATCCCATGGTCGCTCTAACATCTCTTTTAAGCGCCTGTCCTTTGTTAAAAAGAGACTAATAGACCGACAATTGATAGACGTATGGCGTATTTTACATCCAAAAGAAAAAGATTTTTCCCATTTTTCGAAGACTCATCAGTCTTATTCCCGAATAGATAATATCTTTTTAGACCACTATCACCTCCCATTATTACAATCGGCGAATATAGGTACTGTGACACTGTCAGATCATGCACCTGTGTCGATGAGTATGACTATGCCCACTTTGACTCAGCGCTCCAATAATTGGAGACTCATCGATTCTCTTCTTTCTAACCCAACAGAAGTTTCTGTGTTTGCCTCTCATATATCGCAATATTTTAAAGACAATAAACCTTCTGAGACATCCCCTGCTATTGTATGGGAAGCTCACAAGGCAACTATGAGGGGCCGATTCATAGAACTTGGGGCAAGGAAAAAAAGAGAGCGTGGTCAACAACTTGAACAGGTCCTGCACCAAATAACAGAACTTGATAAACAACATAAACTCACTTTGCACATATCCCAGCTAGAAGCTCTCACATTGAAACGAGAGGAACTAAAAAATCTTCTTAATCTCGATACAGCTCAGAAATTTCAACGATATTCGCAAAAATTCTAAAGAGTGGGGGGACAAACCTAGCAGACAATTAGCAAGATCCCTTAAAGAAAAACAGACTAGATCGTTTATTCCTAAAATAAAGCTATCAAGCGGAAATTTAGTCCACGCGACTCCTCACATTGCTAAAGCTTTCAGGGACTATTATGCAGATTTGTACAAAGTGCAGTGTGACTCCCCGTCTCTGACTGTGAAGGAGAGACGTAACCTTAGGCTTACATATCTAAAAGAAGCAAATTTGCCCAAACTTTCAAATTCGACTCTCAGGGAACTTGAATCTGAACTTTCGGTTGAGGAATTTCAGGCAGCTCTGAAATCTTCACCGACAGGTAAAGCCCCGGGACCGGATGGTTACACTATCCGGTACTATAAAACATTCAGTGATGTTCTTCTGCCCCGTCTCACGGCTTATGCCAATTCACTCTCACAGACCTCGGGACTACGCCTGGAATCTCTTACAGCCCATATTTCAGTTATCCTTAAAGCAGATAAGGACTCTACCCAATGCAGTAGCTATAGGCCAATTTCCCTATTAAATGTCGATATCAAACTATATTCTAAGGTAATGGCCAACAGACTACTCCCTCTTATACCTAGCTGGGTTTCTACGGATCAGACGGGCTTTATGCCACACAGAGAAGCCAAGGATAATTCTCTCCGGGCGATCTCTCTTATACAATACGCTCAAAGGTCTTCCCAGTCCACCCTATTTGTATCTACAGATGCTGAAAAAGCGTTCGATAGGGTGGACTGGGATTACTTAAAACTGACCCTGCGACATTTTTGGCTGGGACCCAAGATGTTTTACCGCATTACTTCCCTCTATTCTAATCCCATGGCACAAATTCGCATAAATGGCACTTTGAGTGACTCATTCCAACTATTTAATGGGACCAGACAGGGCTGCCCTCTTTCTCCCCTCTTATTTGCCCTTACCCTCAAACCCTTTTTGGCAACCATAAGATGTAATTTAAATATACATGGGATTCAAGTAGGTAATAAAACGCACAAATATGCGGCATATGCGGACGATATTTTATTTTTTATCCAGCAGCCCCGTATCTCGCTATCTAATTTAATGTCAGCGTTTTCTACTTTTCAGACACTCTCCAACTTTAAAATTAACCTTTCTAAGTCTGAAATTCTAAATATTAGTCTATCTGGAAGGGAGGTGGAAAATTTAAAACCCCTCTTCCCTTTTAGATGGGTTCAACGAAGCATGAAATATCTGGGAGTGAATCTTACGCCTCACATTCAGTCCCTCTTTAAATATAATTACATCCCATTATTGAATAATATTAGAAGGGATCTACAAAAGTGGAACACGCTGACACACTCATGGTTGGGTAAAGTGAGTATAGTTAAAATGAACATTCTGCCTAGAGTTCTTTTTTTCTTTCAAATGATCCCACTGGGTGTGCCTATAGGATTCTTTTCCCTATTACAGACAATGGTCTCCCGCTTCATTTGGAGGAACAGTCACCCCAGAGTATCTAAGGAAGTATTATTTCGCTCCAAGGAAGCTGGGGGACTGGCCCTTCCAAATTTTAAGGCTTATTATAATGCTGTGATTCTGTCTAGAATATCTGAATGGAAATATGCTGCTAATTCCAAACTCTGGGTGAGTTTGGAACATGCTCTTAGTAACACAGACCTAGCAACTACACCCTGGTTGCCACGCTTACATAGACACCTTGCTCCAAGTACCTCCACTCTAACCACTTCCACCCTTGATGTATGGGATGCCTTACATAGGAAGTTCTCGTGGTCATATGCTTCTCCTCTGTTACCGCTTTTGGACCACGATTATTTCTTGCCTGGCCTATTAGATCCTGGCTATAGGACGTGGTTGCCAGAAGAACCTCTTCTACTACATCATGTTCTCCGAGTAAATGCGCTTAAGCCTCTTAAGGAAATTCTCGGCCTCAAGCCCATTACGTTTCTTGACAAATGGAGATATAATCAATTGCAAGGTTTCCTTAGAACTCTGCCTCAGCCGCTTAGAGGGATACAGGACTTAAACAGTATTGAGGAAGTTTTTTTAATTCAACGGACCCACCTGAACATTGTATCTCGGTATTCTACAAATTACTCATCAAGCTCCAAGGTGATACTTATCCTCCCTTTCTCGCTAAGTGGGAGGCAGACTTGGGATCCTGCCTCTCAGACAGCCAAAAGGATAAAGTCCTACAGCTGACTCATATCTCTTCAATTGCATCAAAGATGGCGGAGGTCAATTACAAACTACTAACCAGATGGCACTATACCCCATCAAAGCTTCATCAGATGCTCCCCAACAACTCCCCGTTGTGTTGGAGGAATTGTGGGAACAGAGCAACCCACGCTCATATATGGTGGTCGTGCCCACTCATCCGCCCCTTCTGGTCTAGCATTATTCGAATTATCCAACAAATATCTAATATTAATCTCCCTGCTGATGCATGGACCATTCTCTTCCATGCTACCAAGGAACCTGTCAGAAAATACAAATGTTCTTTAGTTCCACATCTGCTTAATACTGCTAAAGCACTTATACCTACCCTTTGGGGTCAGCCTGAGACTCCATCCGTGAAAAAGTGGTTTCAAAAAATTTCAGAGGTCCATCTCATGGAAGATATCACTCATTGTAACAAGGACACTTTTCAACGACACACTTTAACTTGGACTCCGTGGATGGAGTTCAAGGACACCACAACCTATAGAGAGATACTTGCACAATTCCACTGAGACCCGTTTACATCTATTGAATAAGCTATCTATATCTTAAGGTTGATTCCCTGTGGTTATCCTTTGGCTTACCCCTTGAGAGACCAAAATGTACTGTGACATACATTTTATTGGATACCATGCATGCCGGCCTCCCCTTTCCTCCCTTTTCTTTCCTTCTCTATACCCCTATTTTTGGTTCTCTTCCTTCTTTCGGAGAGAGTGAGAGAGGGGGATTAGACTTGTTCTTCCCTGAGGCTTCCCCTCCCCCCCCCTTTTTTTTTTGGCACAGGTGACGATAACTTTACCCTTCACTTTTCTTTCTACATACATGTTTTGTCACTCCATCAGTACAGTCACTTGTAAATTCATCCCTCAGTCCTCTATATAGTTCACTTTTAGACTTTAACACTTATTTTTCAGTTTGTAGTAGTTTTTTAAATCATTTTTTTTTCACTCTTTATTATTTAATTTCACTTTAGAAGACATCAACACTAGAGTGATAGCACATAATATATCTGGGGGAGAGTATGGGGGAGTGTATTCCCCACCCCCCCTTCTAAAATCATCCCCACTCCCCCCCCCTTTTTTTTTTCTCTCTCTCTCTCCTTTTCCCCATCTCTCTCTCTTTTCCTCCCTTTTTTTGTAATGGGAAATATTGAGACTGTATGTGTTTTATGTATTGTAATGTGTGTTATATATGTTTTTGGAAAATTAATAAAAAAGATATTAAAAAGAAAATCCATACCAGACCTGAAGGGTCTAGTATGGATATTTGGGGGGAACCCCACATAATTTTTTTTAAATTTGATGCAGGGTTCCCCTTAATATTCATACCAGACCTGAAGGGCCTGGTAATTGAATTTGGGGGGACCCCCACGCATTTTTTTTTTTTTTTTCTTTAGCAATGACTTTTCTCTGTATTGCCGGGAGCCGACAATTCATTATAGCCGCGAGTGGTTTTAAATGGCTTTTTTTCCTTCAGAAATGACATTTTGTGCAGGGACAGTTCTAAGCAAGGGAAACAAGCGCTGCTTTACAGGCATATCATACACCCCCCCCCCCCCCCTTAGGTACGAAATTTAAAGGAATATTTCACTTTTATTGTTTCACTTTATGCATTATTAAAACCACTGCTCCCGAAAAAACGTCCGTTTTTAAAACTTTTTTTTGCATTGATACATGTCCCCTGGGGCAGGACCCGGGTCCCCAAATAACTTGCATATTAGCCAATATAATTAGCACTTTAGATTTCGAACATTCGAGTCCATTGTATTTAATAGGGTTCTAAAGTTCACGTGAACTTTAGGTCTGTTCGCAGGTTCTGGTGCGAACCGAACAGGGGGGTGTCCGGCTCATCCCTACCCTCACTTAGGCAAAAAAGAGGATGTGCAGTATTTGCCTACATTTTTACTAATATTACACTGAGAGTGGCTTTGGTTTTATGCAATCTTTGAGCCATTTAAGGAGCTGTCACTTTTGGATGCCACATACAATATCCATTTTGAAAATCTGTGACCTACTAGATCATTATATATGTGAGTGCAACACTAATTTCTGTATATTCACATCTCCTTCTCACATTTGCTACATTTAGACAGAGACGCTTTCTCTCCCTCCCCGTTTGTGTTTTGTTACGTGTGCATTGGTGAAAAGTACTCCAAAACCTGCCTGAAGGAGAGATTGCAGATGCTGTTGACGTGTACTTTTTTTGCAATGACTCCATTGATATGGACTGCTTTGTTTATGAACTTGTCTCCAGATACCATCATTGTCATTACATCCGCTTTAGGCCTCATGCCCACTGGGGTTTTAAAAAACGGGCTGTAAAGCTAGTACCGACGCCAGCAAAAAAGCGGCTTTAAAAACGCGATTTTATCCACGTTTTGCATTGAAATCAATGCACGTTTAGCCGCGCTGGCTTTCAGACACGTTTCTATGTCTCTATTCAAAATCAATGGGAGCACATTGATTTGAATAGAAGTCGGATCAAGATGATCCGACTTGCGGTGCGACATGTGTGCTGAGAATCTTGAAGGGGAACCCCACTAAAATGTAAAAAAAAATAGTAAATTTGCGTGAGTTTCCCTCCAAGACGATACCAGAGCCTCTACGGTCTGGTATGGATCTTAACCCCCACGTAAAAAGAATGGCGTGGGGGTCCCCCAAGATCCATACCAGACTCTTATCTGAGCACGCAGCCCGGCAGGTCAAGAAAGGGGGGGCGAGCATGCACCCCCCTAATGGACCATACCAGGCCACATGCTCTCAACATGGGGGGGTTTGGCCCTGCGCCCCCCACCCCAAAGCACCTTGTCCCTATGTTGATGAGGACAAGGGCCTCTTCCCGACAACCCTTGCCCGGTGGTTGTCGGGGTCTGCGGGCGGGGCCTTATCGGAATCTGGAAGCCCCCTTTAATAAGGGGGGCCCCCACCCTAGGTGAGTATGGGGTACATGATACCCCTACCCATTCACCTAAAAAATAAGTGTAAAAAATAAACACACTAAACAGGGTTTTAAAATATTTTATTAAGGCCGCTCCGGCTCTTCTCCCTCTTCTGGCGACGTCTACTCCCTCTGCCGGTCCTTCAACCCCTCTCTGGTTCTTCTCCTCTCTGCGCTGTCCTCTCTCTCCGCTGTCTTCTGCTCTTTTTCTGGGTCTTCTCCCACTGTTCTTGTTCCGATGTTGACTCGATGCGATCTCCCTGTGTAATGTTGGGTCCGCCGTGTGCAAGGACTTATATTGGCATGCGGCGGGGCCATCCGATGATGCAAGTTGGAGGCCACGCCCCTTGTGACGTCATCACCCCCATAATGCCCCGGGCGATAACATGTACCCCATACTCATTCACCTAGGGTGGGGGCCGGGATCTGGGGGCCCCCTTATTAAAGGGGGCTTCCAGATTCCGATAAGTCCCCACCCGCAGACCCCGACAACCACCGGGCAAGGGTTGTCGGAAAGAGGCCCTTGTCCTCATCAACATGGGGACAAGGTGCTTTTGGGTGGGGGGTGCAGGGCCCCCCTGCACCAAAGCACCAAACCCCCCTATGTTGAGGGCATGTGGCCTGGTATGGTCCAGGAGGGGGGGGCGCTCGCTTGTCCCCCCCCCTTTCATGACCTGCCGTGCTGCGTGCTTGGATAAGGGTCTAGTATGGATCTTGGGGGGACCCCCGCGCCATTTTTTTGCGTGGGGGCTCACATTAAGATCCATACCAGACCGAAGGATCTGGTATCGTCTTGGGGGGGAACCTCACGCAAAAATATTTCTTTTACATTTTGGCGGGGTTCCCCTTCAAGATTCTCAGCACACATGTTGCGCCGCAAGTCGGATCATCTTGATCCGACTTCTGGTGCGACTTCTATTCAAATCAATGTGCTCCCATAGGGAACCATTGATTTTGAATAGAGACAGAAACACCGGATGAGGCTTAAAATAGTGTTAAGCCTTGTTAAATCGCGTTTAACACCTTTTGCCGGCGTCTGCCATTTTTATAACTCTAGCGCTGTAGCCTCAGAACGCACTGGTCCTGTTTTTTTTTTTTTGGAGCTTAAAAACGCCTATGCCACTTACAGCTCCAAAAACGCCTTGGTGGGCATGAGGCCATAGGCTAACATGGAGAGGTGTTTTTAAGCTGTGAAAAATGCTACTAAAAGCAGCTATAAAAACATCCGTGAGCTTAAGGCCTTATTATTAGACTAGAAACGGTGGGTTGGCACCATTCCTTTTGCGCTGGGTATTTTAAAGTATATCCCAAATTTGGGGTCGTATTTGAGATTGTTGTGCACTCTGTCTCTTGTAGTGGACATGGAAAAGTAGAGACATGTCTCTTCCTATTTTAACATGCCCATTATGATTATTGAAACATCTGTCCCTCGGCTCCTGCCGCCGCCATCTTCGGTAAGGGAATCAGGAAGTGAAGCCTTGAGGCTTCACTTCTTGATTCCCCTACTGCGCATGCGCGAGCCGCGCTGCGCGATCTGAATGGTCCCTGCTGTCTTCTGGGACCTGTGCATCTCCCAGAAGACAGTGGGGGAGATGGAGGAGGGGCCGGACACGGCATAGATAGGTGCGGATACTGCGGCTATCTATGCCCGGAAGTGGGAGCAAATACCTGCATTATACAGGTATCTGCTCCCCCCTGAAAGGTGCCAAATGTGACACCGGAGGGGGGGGGGGAGGAATCCGAAAAGCGGAAGTTCCATTTTAGGGTGGAAATCTGCTTTAAAGTGATTGTTTGCCCTGGTTCACACTGGTGCGATTTGGCATGTGATTTGACATGTCAAATCGCATGTCAAATCGGCGATATTTGCCGCAAATTGCGGGCAATGGCACCGTCCTAATCGGTGCGACGCCACATCTGCGGCGCTGCGCCGATTTCAAAAAGTAGTTTCTGTACTACTTTTTGCGATTTCGGGCCGTTTTTTACATTGACATCTGTGCAGAAACCTGCACAGATGTCCCTGTAATCGCGGCCAAAATCGGGACTGACAGGCAGGAGTGAAATCGTGCGAGTTCAGCTGAACTCGCACGGCTTCACTCCCGCAGCCCCAGTGTGAACCTGGGCTAAAGGTTCGATTTTTTTTTTATATTTTTTTAAATAAACATATCATACTTACCTCCACTGTGCAGCTCGTTTTGCACAGAGTGGCCCCGAACGCTGTCTTCTGGGGTCCCCACATCAGATAACCCCCTAGGAGAAGCATTCTGTGGGGGGTTACCTTGCAAGCACGCTCCCTAATCCAGCATTCGGCGTCCATAGCCGCCGAATGCAGGACTCGGCCCCGCCCCCTGGATTTGATTTACAGCAGCGGGAGCCAATGGCTGCTATCAATCTATCCAATCAAGAGCCGAGAACCCCAGGCAGAGAGAGACAGCGACTCCTCGCTGTGAGACATTCCATGGCTCAGGTGAGTAAAATAGGGGGGGGGGGGGGGCTGGAGGGCCGGTGACTGGCAGAGCGTTTTTTCACCTTAATGCATAGGATGCATTAAGGTGAAAAAACAGGAGGGTTTACAACCCCTTTGAAGATTCAGCTTAACAATTTTTAAATTTGCTTTGGATAAATAGAGAAAAAAGATTCAAGGAAATATTTACTGAAAAGATATTACAAAATAGGCAATAAGTAACAGCAATATAAACAGGATTTATAGTGAAAAGTACTTAATAGACTTGCGCACAACGGAAAAATTTGGTTAGTTTCGGCTCGTTTCTTTTCAGTCCTTTTGATTCGTAATCATTCGTAATTTTGCTAGACGGGATTTTTCGTGTTCGGACTAATTCGTATTTTCGCAAGCGACATTTTTAGTTGAATTTTTAGTTGATTTATAATTCGTACTTTCGGTAGGGTACATTGTTTTTCGTTGATTCTGGGCACAACTCCTACTTTCGTAACTTTTTTTGGGTTTGTTGATTCGTAATTTTCCGTGTCTCTCTCACGACGACGCTGCCTATTATGCCTAATGTGCTTCGAATGGATTTGCACTTTTCTAAATACATAGCGGTTATTTGTAACAATTCGAAATCTCGTATTTTACTTTCGTTTTTTACATGCGGCTATAGGCTCCGCCCCTGTACACCATTTTGGGAGGGAGTTCAGCATGGTGAGGGAGAAGCAGAGAGCAGAGCAGAGTGTTATTGTGCTTCGAATGTATTAGAAATCTCGTATTTTACTTTCGTTTTTTACATGCGGCTATAGCCTCCGCCCCTGTACACCATTTTGAGTGGGAGTTCAGCACGGTGAGGGAGAAGCAGAGAGCAGAGCAGAGTGAGTGTTATTGTGCTTCGTATGGATTCGTACATTCAAAACTTTTTTCATAACGAATTATGCCGAAGACATTCGGGCAGGGCCGGCCCTACCATGGGACCCGATGGTACCATTGTACCAGGCGGCACTTTTAGGGGGGCGGCAAATTGCCGCCTGCCCGCCATTCCATTCCGCCCGTTCCTCTCCCCCACTCCACCTTTCACTGTGAAACAGCAGCAGCGGCATTGTAAAGAATACACTGTGCCTGCGGCTGCGGTGTGTGTTCTGGATTTAAAAAACTCCTTTCTGTCTCTTCCCCCTCCCTCCAGTCTCGTGCAGTGCGGGGTCCCCAGCGCCGGCCCAAGACATGGTGCTGCCTGGGACCAAGAATGAAATGCTGCCCCCCCCCCAAAAAAAACACGCCCACCAAAACGCCCCCACATTCATTATTTTATATCATGATAAGTAAAATTTAATTTATCAGAAAAGCAGAGTTACGTGCAACAGCACCATATGCAAAATTACATGACATACCATTACGTTCAAATCCAAACCACAAACTCCAGTGTTATTTTGTGTTTATCTCATGTTAATTGGTTACAACTATATTGTTGTGTATACACTATTGAGGTCCCTAACAGCCAATTGGGGTCCTCAATCACATTATTGCCCATTTGTGCCAGAGGGGATTGAGCCAAATTCTGGGGGTTGACAGGCAGAGTGCAGGCCCAAAACTAAACTAGCAGCTCCTACGGGGGCAGTGCTACAGTTAGATGACAGGCTAGTAAATTTTTGTCAAATGACAGTAATGACAAGCTCTTACCTGCTAACACGGTAACAGACACTGGAGTCGAAGACAGGCAGCAGGGTGCAGACAGACGATCCCACCACAAATATACAGGAGATGGTCAAATGCTGTGTGCAGACAATGATACAGGAGATGGTCAGAGACTGTGTGCAGACAATGATACAGGAGATGGTCAGAGACTGTGTGCAGACAATGATACAGGAGATGGTCAGAGACTGTGTGCAGACAATGATACAGGAGATGGTCAGAGACTGTGTGCAGACAATGATACAGGAGATGGTCAGAGACTGTGTGCAGACAATGATACAGGAGATGGTCAGAGACTGTGTGCAGACAATGATACAGGAGATGGTCAGAGACTGTGTGCAGACAATGATACAGGAGATGGTCAGAGACTGTGTGCAGACAATGATACAGGAGATGGTCAGAGACTGTGTGCAGACAATGATACAGGAGATGGTCAGAGACTGTGTGCAGACAATGATACAGGAGATGGTCAGAGACTGTGTGCAGACAATGATACAGGAGATGGTCGGAGACTGTGTGCAGACAATGATACAGGAGATGGTCAGAGACTGTGTGCAGACAATGATACAGGAGATGGTCAAAGACTGTGTGCAGACAATGATACAGGAGATGGTCAGAGACTGTGTGCAGACAATGATACAGGAGATGGTCAGAGACTGTGTGCAGACAATGATACAGGAGATGGTCAGAGACTGTGTGCAGACAATGATACAGGAGATGGTCAAAGACTGTGTGCAGACAATGATACAGGAGATGGTCAGAGACTGTGTGCAGACAATGATACAGGAGATGGTTTTATTGTGGTAATGACAAGGTCTTACCTTCTAACACGGTAAACACTGAAGCCACAGAAAGACAGCAGGGTGCAGACAGGCGATCCTGCCACACACAGTAAGACTCTGCCACGCCAGCCGGCTCCCGCATTATTGGGTTTGATTGACAGCAGTAGGGCCAATGGCTGCGCTGCTATCAATCTATCCAATCAGGACCAGAGACACCGTCTGTGGAGCTCGTGTGCTCGTCCCCGTTGCGGGAAAAACCAGGCTCAGGTAAGTAAAAGGGAGGCTGCTGCATCAAAGGAGGTTTTTTACCTTAATGCATAGAATGCATTAAGGTAAGAAACCTTGAGACCCCTTTCACACGCCCATAGCGTTGGCGGTAAAATATCGGTAAAACGCCGCTATTTTACTGTCGGATTTGCGGCACATTTCACCCACTAGCAGGGCGCTTTAACCCCCGCTAGTGGCCGAGAAAGGGTTAAAATCGCCCCCAAGGAGTGGAGTATACAGCGCTCCTAAAGTGACCCAAAGATGCTGCTTGCAGGACTTTTTTTTAACATCCTGCAAGCGCAGCACCCCAGTGTGAAAGCTTTTTAGCGCTAAAATGCCTGTAATGCACCTCAGTGTTTTTATGCAGTTTTGTTAGACCCCTTTCACACTGGAGGCATTTTTCAGGCGCTTTTGGGCTTAAAATACCGCCTGTAAAGCGCCTCCCCTGCAGTCCCAGTGTGAAAGCCTGAGTGCTTTCACACTGGGATGATGCGCTGGCAGGACGTTAAAAAAAAGTCCTGCAGGCTTGATTTTTAGGGCGGTGGAGGAGCGGTGTATACACCACTCCTGCCCATTGAAATTAATGGGTAGCGTTGCTAAAGCACCTGCAAAGTGCTTCGGCAGCAGCGATACACGGGCACATTTAACCCTTTCTTCAGCCACTAGCGGGGCTTAAATGCGCCCCACTAGCGGCCGAATAGCGCCGCTAAAACTACGGTAAAGCGCCGCTAAAACTAGCAGTGTTTTACCGTCAATGCCCACCCGCCCCCGTGTGAAAGCAGCCTAATGCCGCGTACACACGATCGTGATTCACGGCGGTAAAAAAAACGCAGTGAATCATGACAGGAAAAACGAGGGAACGGCTTGTTCCCCCACACACGACCGTTTTTCCCGTCATTTTTTCTCATGTCGAGAAAAACGACCGTGTGTAGGCTCCGTGGCAGTGTTTCCCTATGGGAAAACTGCCGCGGAAAAAAATGACGGGAAAAACTACGAGAAAAATTAGAGCATGTTCTAATTTTTCTCGTCATGATTAATGCCGTTTTTCCCATCGTGAAAAATGACAAAAAGCCCACACACGGTCGTTTTTCTTGTTAAAAATTTTTTTTAATTTTTCACGACGGGAAAAATAATCGTGTGTACGCGGCATTAATGTTTTTTTAAATTGTGTTTTTGTGCTGTACATACAGGGCAGGCAATGGCATCCTGAGAAGAACATGTGCCATATGCCACCTCTACTGACAATGATCTATCCTGCACAGAGAGGGAGTTGAAATAAAATTCATGACACGACCATTGCATCTTGATTAGAAACCAAGAAAACAATACAAATCATTTTATAGTTTGCATTTTTTTAACCACTTACTTACTGGGCACATAACCCCCTTCCTGCCCAGGCGAAATTTCAGCTTTCGGCACTGTCACGCTTTGAATAACAATTGCGCGGTCGTGCGACGTGGCTCCCAAACAAAATTGATGTCCTTTTTCCCCACAAATAGAGCTTTCTTTTGATGGTATTTGATCATTTCTGCGGTTTTTATTTTTTGCGCTATAAACAAAAAAAGAGCGTAAATTTTGAAAAAAACACTATATTTTTTACTTTTTGCTATAATATCCGAATTTTTTTTTTTTTATATATTTTTTTTTCTCAGTTTAGGCCGATACGTATTTTTCTACATATTTTAGTTAAAAAAAATTGAAATAAGCGTATAATGATTGGTTTGCGCAAAAGTTATAGCGCCTACAAAATAGGGGATGGAATTATGACATTTTTTTAATTATTTTTTTTTCCTAGTAGTGGCGGCGATCTGTGATTTTTATTGTGATTGCGACATTATGGCGGACACTTCTGACACATTTTTGGGACCATTCACATTTATACAGCGATCCTTGCTATAAATATGCACTGATTACTGTATAAATGTGACTGGCAGGGAATGGGGTTAACACTAGGGGGCGAGGAAGGTGTTAAATGTGTTCCCTGCTAGGTGATTCTTACTGTGGGGGGAGGGGACTGACTGGGGGAGGTGACCGATGGTTGTCCCTATGTACAAGGGACACAGCATCAGTCTCCTCTCCCTGACAGGACATGGATCTCTGTGTTTACACACAGAGATCCATGTCCCTGGCTCTGTGACAGCCGATCGCGGGTACCTGGTGGACATCGTGGCCGCCAGGCACGCGCATCGGCACCCGCGTGACACGGCGGGCACAGCTTTTCCCCGATGTGCGGCGGCGCGCATCGCGGAAGTAAACAGGAGGACGTCAATGGACGCCCTCCCGGCAATTGAGCGCCGTGCTGTAGACGTCATTTGTCTATAGCATGGGCACGAAGTGGTTAAAAGAATAAAGTTTTGCTTTAAATTACAGGGAAAACATGGGTACAATACAAGGATCATCATCAGCCACATTAAAAATCCCACTAACTCACCCTTTTTATCAGATAGGCAGAGAGGCAGCCCAGGCTCAGCTCACACTGCCACCGTCCAGGGCACAGCCAGTCAGCCACAGCAGAATTCCTCAGAGTCCCACTCTGAATCCCATTCCCAACCCTCATGCAGGAGATGGCAGATGGATGAGGTGTGTGGGCGGAGCAATATTGATTGGCGCGGAGGCTGAGCGCTGTGAATGCTGGGGCGGCCGTGGCCTCCTGACGTCACTGGTTGCTAGGCGACGGTCGGGACTCGGCACTCGGCAGGCAATGAATTATAGCAGCCAGACAGTGCAGCCAGGAGACAGCAGCGGCACCGCGCACAGGCACAGCGCACCACGGCGCCGACCAGCATCCGCTCCTGCTCTCTGCCCCGGACTGATTGAAAGTATGTCTGATAAAAATATTTTGCCGGCCGGACTGCCGCCCCCTCCTAAATGCCGCCTGGTACCACGGTCCCATTGGGTCCCATGGTAGGGCCGGCCCTGGGGGTCCCTGTTATCTCCGACTCAACCTCCCCCCCCCAATCACCAGTGCGGAGTGTTGTGAGAACTGGGGGGCGGAGCTCACTGTCTCCTGTCAGGCTGGCCAGAGGAAGGGAGGAGGTGAGCTGATTTTTTCTGGGAGAAGTTTTCTAGGGTGGATAGTAGTTGCTTTCAAGGTGGTTTTTTCTTCAGGAGATGCAGTGAAGGGTTAACAGAAGTTGACAGAAGAATCGGAGGAGATAGTGAGTTTGAGTGTGGGGGGGGGGGGGGGGGAGGGGGGTCTGCAGCAGCCCGATCACATTTGACAGATCACTTCTAAGCATGAAAAGTCTGTGCAAACATCCTCCAATCCAATTGTTCAGACTAGATAATGTGAAGTCATTTATAACCATTCATGTAACCTGTATATATGTGGGGAGTTCACACCTCTGATTGTACAGACTCAGAGCCTGGATACCACAGGGTTATATGAATGGTAGGGATGAGCTTCGTGTTCGAGTCGAACATACGTTCGACTCGAACATCGGCTGTTCGATCGTTCGACGAAGATCGAACGATTTGGGCCGTTCGCGCCAAATTCGAGTGACGCGAACGGCCCACAATGCACTACGCCATCGCAGTGTCATCCAGGCGCTGTGATTGGCCAAGCATGCACTGTGACCCCGCATGCTTGGCCAATCACAGCGCCGGCAGCGAGGAGAGCAATGATTGGCCACAGGCAGGATGCCTGTGGCCAATTATTGCTGAGGGTGTTTAGTACACGCCCCACACTATAAAAGGCCGCCAGCACGGCGGCCTAGTGTAGTGTGTTCCGGAGCAGGGATAGAGCAGCATAGGCAGGGACAGTGACTTTTATTTCTTTCTTGCTTAACCTGGATTCCTTTAGTTTAGGGAAAGAGAAGGATAGGTAGGGAGAGTGTCAGTGTGTTTTGTGCTTGTGCTATATTGTGCTTAAAAAAAACATTTTTTCTAGGGACAGAAAACTGTAGGTAGGGAGAGTGTGTCAGTTTCTTTCACTGTCAAAGTCCTTGTTTCCAGGGACCTGGAAGGACAGTGAGTGAATTCTCCTTGTGCTAAATTGTGCTTAAAAAAAACATTTTTTCTAGAGACAGAAAACTGTAGGTAGGGAGAGTGTGTCAGTTTCTTTCACTGTCAAAGTCCTTGTTTCCAGGGACCTGGAAGGACAGTGAGTGAATTCTCCTTGTGCTAAATTGTGCTTAAAAAAAACATTTTTTCTAGGGACAGAAAACTGTAGGTAGGGAGAGTGTGTCAGTTTCTTTCACTGTCAAAGTCCTTGTTTCCAGGGACCTGGAAGGACAGTGAGTGAATTCTCCTTGTGCTAAATTGTGCTTAAAAAAAACATTTTTTCTAGGGACAGAAAACTGTAGGTAGGGAGAGTGTGTCAGTTTCTTTCACTGTCAAAGTCCTTGTTTCCAGGGACCTGGAAGGACAGTGAGTGAATTCTCCTTGTGCTAAATTGTGCTTAAAAAAAACATTTTTTCTAGGGACAGAAAACTGTAGGTAGGGAGAGTGTGTCAGTTTCTTTCACTGTCAAAGTCCTTGTTTCCAGGGACCTGGAAGGACAGTGAGTGAATTCTCCTTGTGCTAAATTGTGCTTAAAAAAAACATTTTTTCTAGGGACAGAAAACTGTAGGTAGGGAGAGTGTGTCAGTTTCTTTCACTGTCAAAGTCCTTGTTTCCAGGGACCTGGAAGGACAGTGAGTGAATTCTCCTTGTGCTAAATTGTGCTTAAAAAAAACATTTTTTCTAGGGACAGAAAACTGTAGGTAGGGAGAGTGTGTCAGTTTCTTTCACTGTCAAAGTCCTTGTTTCCAGGGACCTGGAAGGACAGTGAGTGAATTCTCCTTGTGCTAAATTGTGCTTAAAAAAAACATTTTTTCTAGGGACAGAAAACTGTAGGTAGGGAGAGTGTGTCAGTTTCTTTCACTGTCAAAGTCCTTGTTTCCAGGGACCTGGAAGGACAGTGAGTGAATTCTCCTTGTGCTAAATTGTGCTTAAAAAAAACATTTTTTCTAGGGACAGAAAACTGTAGGTAGGGAGAGTGTGTCAGTTTCTTTCACTGTCAAAGTCCTTGTTTCCAGGGACCTGGAAGGACAGTGAGTGAATTCTCCTTGTGCTAAATTGTGCTTAAAAAAAATTTTTTTCTAGGGACAGAAAACTGTAGGTAGGGAGAGTGTGTCAGTTTCTTTCACTGTCAAAGTCCTTGTTTCAAGGGACAGAGAAGGACACCTGAAGGTAGCCCTTATTGCTTTTTTCCCATCTCCCTGCAGGCCATCTATTAGAATGTCTGGAAGGCAAACAAGGAGAGGCAGACAGTCAGGAGGCAATAAAAGAGGGCAAGCAGGCTCTGTGTCTGGGGGCAACAGTGCTGGTCGTGGACGCGGTGCATTGTCATCAGCACATGGCCATGGGACACGCTTGTCCTTCTTTTCGGCAGCTGGACATGTTGAGCCACATCATGCCGAAGACTTGGTAGAGTGGATGACCAAGCCCTCCTCCTCCTCCTCATCCTCTCTCACCCAGGCTCAGGGTACTGGAAAAGCAGCTGCCAAAGCGTCCTCTTCCCTGGTATCAATGTCAGACTCATCATCAGTCACTCCTTCCCTAGACCCACCATGTCCTCCTCCTGAGGAGTCCCCCGAACTGTTTCAGCACAGTGTTGGGTACATGCTCCAGGAGGATGCCCAGCGTTTCGAAGGGTCTGATGATGAAACCCAGCTAGAGGAAGGCAGTAGCGTGAGAGCAGACAGAGGGGATGCTCAAGAAGGACACCAATCTGGCAGTCATGTTCCAGCAGCTGCAGCATACTGCCAGATTGGCTCCAGTGATGAGGAGGGAGGGGATGATGAGGTCACTGACTCCACGTGGGTGCCTAATAGGAGAGAGGAGGAGGAGGAGGATGAGGAGGAGGCACATCTCCAACGAGGCAGGATGCCCTTTGGTGGCCAGCGTAAGGGCAGTACACCGACGGAATCACACCGCAGAGCTCCGCCTGTGCAGGGCGCTGCCTCTGCCCGTCATTCAAAAAGTTCTTTGGTGTGGGCCTTTTTTGAGGCTAGTGCATCAGATCGCACAGCTGCTGTTTGCAACATATGTCTCAAGCGTATATCGCGTGGCCAAAACATCAGCCGCTTGGGTACCACATGCCTGACCAGACATATGTTGACCTGCCATGCAGCTCGTTGGCAAGCCTACCTCAAAGACCCACACCAAAGAACAAAGCGGACCTCTCCTTGCACCGCATCAGCTGGGATCTCCAACCCCACTATAACTTCAGTCCTCTCTGAAACATGCACTGAGAGGAATGAAGGTGTAGAATTAGGTGTGTCACAGCCAAGTACTTGCGGCCACTCTGCTAGCAGTACACCGACGTCCGATTCTAGCAGGCAAATTTCCCTGCCCCAGCTGCTGGACCGTCGAAAGAAGTTCACTCCCAGCCATCCACATGCCCAGCGGTTGAATGCTAGCTTGGCTAAATTGCTAGCGCTTCAACTGCTGCCTTTTCAGTTGGTAGACTCGGCCCCCTTCCGTGAGTTTGTGCAATGTGCGGTTCCTCAGTGGCAGGTTCCCAAACGCCACTTTTTCTCACGGAAGGCTATTCCGGCTCTCTACCGGCATGTGGAAGGCAATGTCTTGGCCTCGCTGGACAGGGCGGTCAGCGGTAAGGTGCATATTACCGCTGACTCATGGTCCAGCAGGCATGGACAGGGACGTTACCTTTCTTTCACGGCCCATTGGGTCACTCTTTTGGCAGCTGGGAAGGATGCAGGACAAGGTGCAGTAGTGTTGGAGGTTGTCCCACCGCCACGCCTCCAAAATGCTACTACTGGTTGTGACACACCTCTCTCCTCCACCCCCTCCTCTTCTTCTTCCTCCATGGCCTCTTCCTGTGGTTTGTCCTATGAACCAGCGGTGCTCCGTAGCCGTTCACGGGGCTACGCAAGTACGCAGGCAAAAAGATGCCATGCCGTGCTTGCGCTGGTGTGTTTGGGGGACAGAAGCCACACTGGGGCAGAGGTCCTGTCTGCTCTGCAGGGCCAGGCCGAGAGGTGGTTGACGCCACGCCAGCTTAAGCCAGGAATGGTGGTTTGCGACAATGGCACCAACCTCCTCTCCGCCCTCCGACAGGGACAACTGACCCATGTGCCCTGTGTGGCTCACGTCCTTAACCTGGTGGTGCAGCGGTTCTTGGGCAGGTACCCGGGCTTACAGGATGTCCTGAGGCAGGCCAGGAAAGTCTGTGTGCATTTCCGCAGATCTTATAATGCCAGTGCTCGCCTGGCTGAGCTGCAAAAGGAGTTGAACCTGCCCAAGAACCGCCTTATATGTGACATGCCCACCAGGTGGAACTCAACGTTGGCCATGCTGCAGCGGCTGCACACGCAGCAGAGGGCCATCAATGAGTACCTGTGCGACTACGGCACCAGGACAGGGTCAGGGGAGCTTGGTTTTTTTTCTCCACGCCAGTGGGGCATGATCAGGGATGCATGCACTGTCCTGGCACCATTTGAGGAGGCCACGAGGATGGTGAGCAGTGACAGTGCATGCATCAGTGACACTGTACCTCTTGTCCACCTGTTGGAGCACACGCTGCGTGGAATAATGGACAGGGCACTTGAGGCAGAACAGAGGCAGGAAGAGGAGGACTTCCTTGCCTCTCAAGGCCCCCTTTACCCAGACAGTGTTCCTTCTGTCCCACCCATCGCACAGGAAGAGGAGGAGGAGGAGGAGGAGGAGGAGGAGGAGGAGGAGGAGGAGGATTGTGTCAGCATGGAGGTGGAGGCTGGCACTCAGCATCATCAGCAGCAGTCTTTTAGGGATGATTTACAGTCCCAAGAAACCAGTGGACTTGTACGTGGCTGGGAGGAGGTGGCTGCGGATCATGTCGTCCTTAGTGACCCAGAGGACTCCGGAGCGAATGCCTCAGCAAACCTACGCTGCATGGCCTCCCTGATCCTGCAAAGTCTGCGGAAGGATCCTCGTATTCTTCGGATCAAGGAGAGGGACCATTACTGGCTGGCCACTCTCCTTGATCCACGGTACAAGGGTAAGGTTGCGGACCTTATGTTACCGTCGCAGAGGGAGCAGAGGATGAGACAACTCCGAGAGGCCTTGCAGAAAGGTCTGTGCAACGCGTTCCCAGAGACTGGGAGGTTACAAACTCCTGGTCCTGGACAACGAGTTGCTGAGGCTTCGGCCAGTCAAAGAAGGAGCGGTGGGGAAGGTGGCCGTCTGACCGATGCGTTCAGACAATTCTTTAGTCCGCAGCCCCAAAGTATGATCGGTTCCAGCAACCATCGCCAGCGTCTGATAAACATGGTGCAGGAATATCTAGGGGCAAGGTCAGACTTGGACACCTTCCCCACCGAAAATCCTCTGGCTTACTGGGTCTTGAGGATGGATCACTGGCCAGAGCTTGCACAGTATGCAATTGAGCTACTGGCCTGTCCTGCATCCAGCGTTCTTTCGGAACGCACATTCAGTGCTGCTGGAGGATTTGTCACGGATCACAGGGTGCGCCTGTCCACCGACTCGGTTGATCGACTGACTTTCATCAAGATGAACCAGTCTTGGATCACCACCAGCTACCACACACCTGATGCTGATA
This sequence comes from Rana muscosa, assembly GCA_029206835.1. NCBI lineage: Eukaryota > Metazoa > Chordata > Amphibia > Anura > Ranidae > Rana > Rana muscosa. Next base: position 931,502,217 of record CM055117.1, read on the forward strand.
TAACAGACTAATTGATTTTAACATGTCACATCCCTTCAAGACTGATGCTGATGCTGAGTGCCTGTGCTGTTATGTTGACTGGCTATCCTCCTCCTCCGAGTCCTCAATGATACGATTGATGATGATAGCTTGGAAGATCATTTTTGTTTATGGGTGCCGCCACCAGTGGCTAAGGCCCAATTTTTCAGCCCCTGTTTTACAGGGGCGTGTAATTACAATTTTTTTAGCAATAATTTGCCATAGGGCTCATTGCTGTGCTCCAAGTACAGTATCTGTGAGGGGTTGGAGTGTTGTGGCACCAGTGCCTAAGGCCCAATTTTTCAGCCCCTGTTTAACAGGGGCGTGTCATTACAATTTTTGAAGCAATACTTTGCAACAGGGCTCATTGCTGTGCTCCAAGTACAGTATCTGTGAGGGGTTGTAGTGTTGTGCCACCAGTGCCTAAGGCCCAATTTTTCAGCCCCTGTTCAACAGGGGCATGCAATTACAATTCTTGATCTAATAATTCACAGCAGGGTCCATTGCTGCACCCACCAAGAGTAACTCTGAGGGCTTACAGTCTTGTGGCAACGCCACCACCACCACCACGAAAGGCCCAATTTTTCAGCCCCTGTTCAAAAGGGGCATGTAATTACAATTCTTGATCTAATAATTCACAGCAGGGCCCATTGCTGCACCCACCAAGAGTAACTGTCAGGGCTTACAGTGTTGTGGCACCAGCACCACCATCAAAGCCCCAATTTTTACTACCACTGTTCAACAATTATATGTAATTAAAATTCCTGATATAATAGTTGACAGCAGGGCGTTCCAGCACCAACCAAGAGTAACTGAGTGCTTACAGTGTTGTGCCAACACCAACAACTAAGGGGCCTATTTCTGCAGAGTATATACGGCAGGTCCCTACTTTCAAACATCCAACTTACAAACGACTCCTACTTGCAAACGAAAGAAGACAACAGGAAGTGAGAGGAAATCTACCCCTAGAAAGGAAAATTCTCTCCTGTAAGAATAAATATGGGAGAAAGGGGTCTCATCTGTACTGATGCTTTATCAGCAATCCTTGTTTCAAGAAAAACACCACATTTCAAAAACAGTTGTCATTGGGACGGAAAGTGAGGTGAAATGTTCTGAACAGGGGCACAGACAGCAAAACAAATGTTACAGGGGTGATAACCCTTACCTATGTTTCCCAAAAAGTTTAAAAATAGATTTTTGGGCTGGAGCTACACTTCAACAATGTACCTGTTCAAAATTACAAACAGATTCTACATAAGAACAAACCTACAGTCCCTGTCTTGTATGCACCGCCTGTATACGGCTGTTCAGAGTATATAGGGCCTTTTTTATTTTATGTGCGGGGTTCCCCTTAATATCCATACAAGACCCAAAGGGGCTGGTAATGGGCTGGGGTAGGGGGGGGGTCATGGGGTAGCTATGCCATTTTTCTTAAAGAATTTCATCCATATTACCGGGACCAGACATTACATTAAAGCCGCAAGCAGTTTTAAATGGCTTTTTTTTCCTTTAGAAGTGTCATTTTGTGCAGGGACAGTTCTAAACACGGGAAACACGTGGCACTTCACAGGCATACTTTAGACACCCCCCAGGTACGATATTTAAAGGAATATTTGACTTTTTTTTTTTCACTTTATGCATCATTAAAATGACTGCTCCCGAAAAACGACCGTTTTTAAAACTTCTTTTTGCATTGATACATGTCCCCTGGTGCAGAACCCGGGTTCCCAAACCCTATTTATGACAATAACATGCATAATAGTTGTTATAATTAGCACTTTAGAATTCGAACGTTCGCATCCATTGTATTTAATAGGGTTCTAATGTTCGTTCGAACTTTCGGTCCGTTCGCGGGTTCTGGTGCGAACCGAACCCGGGGGTGTTCGGCTCATCACTAATGAATGGTCATACATTACCTTCACATTATCTGGGTATACAGAGTGCTGGGAGCTCCATTACATAGATCTGTAGTACTGTTGTATGATTTATTGTTGTATGTTTTTAGTGGATGAGTTTTTTTTTTATTATATACATCGCTATCTGACCACTTCTCAGCCCCCAACTCCCCCCAGCTTGCATCACCCCCCCAGACCACTTCATACAGACGTCACTCAGAGCTGCTTCCTACCCCCCCCCCCCCATCATTTCATGGTCACTTTCCTTCCCCTATCTTCCCAACATCACTCCCTGGTCACCCCATAGACACAGCAAGAAATCCCTCCCCATTCTGCCACCGCCATACCCTCCGAAGTCCTCTCCTGTACCAACTGCACCCATCATACCCTCCGAACTCCTCCCCTGTACTAACTGCACCCATCATACCCTCCGAACTCCTCTCCTGTACCAACTGCACCCATCATACCCCCTGAACCCCTCCCCTGTACTAACCGCACCCATCATACCCTCCGAACTCCTCCCCTGTACTAACTGCACCCATCATACCCTCCGAACTCCTCTCCTGTACTAACTGCACCTATCATACCCTTCACACTCCTCTCCTGTACATACTGCCCCCCTCATACCCTCCAAACTCCTCTCCTGTACATACCGCCCCATCATACCCTCCACACTCCTCTCCTGTACAAACCGCCCCCCTCATACCCTCTCAACTCCTCTTCTATACATACTGCTCCATCATACCCTCCACACTTCTCTCTTATGCATACTGCCCCCATTATACCCTCTGCACTCCTCTCCTGTACATACTGCCCCCATCTTACCCTCTGCACTCCTCTTCTGCAGAACCCTGTGCATTCAGATGTAAAGGGGAACTCTGCAGATTCAGATCTAAAGGAGAACTCTGTTGACTCTGATATAAAGGGGGACTCTTGTGATTAACTCCATATGATTAGAAATTTTATTTAATCACAAAAATATATGTACAGGGTATACTAAATAAATAAAAAAATAGCTGTGCATTGCTTTGTACAGAGGTAATGAATTTAATGTACTACAAAAAAATATATATATTGGCGTGTGCTGCTAATGTGTTCGGGTTTGGCTTGACGAAAAGGTGGCAACCCTACTCTGCACTGTGAGGCAAATTGTCGCTAACCCGTTCCGCCCGCTCCGCTGTGAGGCAAATTGACGCCCGCCAGCCAGCCCGCTCCGCTCCCCGCGCGCTCCATTCACCTGGGCGTTGGGCCAAGGTGAATGGAGCATGCGGGCAGAACAGAGGAACAGTCAGCGGGCGGGACAGTCAGCAAGTGAGCGGGCTTGCTGGCCAAACAGCGGGCGGGGGAGCAGAGAGATGACATCATCTCTCACTGCCCGCCCTGCATCACTGCAGTTCCGCCCCCACTGTGCAGGCAGCAGAGAGATTACATTAGCTCTCTGCTGCCTGCCTTTACTCTGGGACACAGCAAGTGACAATCTGCAACGTGTGGCAGGTGACGTTGTGGCAAGTGACAATCCGCAATGTGTGGCAGGTGACGTTGTGGCAAGTGACAATCTGCAACGTGTGGCAGGTGACGTTGTGGCAAGTGACAATCCGCAATGTGTGGCAGGTGACGTTGTGGCAAGTGACAATCTGCAACGTGTGGCAGGTGACGTTGTGACAAGTGACAATCCACTATGTGTGGCCGGTGACATCGCGGCCGCCGGCTACGCACAGGTCCTTTTATACTCCTATATACATGTATAGAGCCATGACAGGTCCTCTTTATACTCCTACATACATGTATAGAGCCATGGCAGGTCCTCTTTATACTTCTATATACATGTATATAGCCATGACAGGTCCTCTTTATACTCCTACATACATGTATAGAGCCATGACAGGTCCTCTTTATACTCCTACATACATGTATAGAGCCATGACAGGTCCTCTTTATATTTCTATAAACCGTATTTTTCCGTGGATAAGACGCTATTTTTTCCTAAAATAATAGCCTGTAAATCGAACAGCGTCTTATACACGGTTGGTCAGCCTGGGAGACATCCGCGAAGGTGCGTTGCGGCCCATAGCTTGTCAAGTGGCTTTCTCCAATCACGAGCCGTATGTTACTGACGTCAGCTAAAGCTGGGGGTGGAGGTGGAGAGTGAGCAGATGCGATCCTGTTGGAAGTGGAGATGCACAGATGCAACAGGGACTGGAGTGTTCTGGGACCAAGATGTCAGAAAATAATAAAAGTAAGTGATTGTCTTACTCTGCCAAATCAAACCAAATGTAGCCAGCTATGCAAAAAAGAGCGTGGGAATAGAGCTGCAGAGAAACAGTTTGGACTTGCCTCCGCAGAGTGTATGATAGACAGTGGAGAAAACAGGAAGAACAACCCCTGCATAATATACTAGTATTTAAACGTTACCTGCGGTAATTACTAAATAAAAATGTGTTCTGTTTTACCTATGTGTAAAATATTGATTTCTTAATTTTGGGTTGGAAAAGTGGGGGGCGTCTTGTACATGGGGGCGTCTTATAGACGGGGAAAATACGGTACATGTATAGAGCCATGACAGGTCCTCATTATACTTCTATATACATGTATAGAGCCATGGAAGGTCCTCTTTATACTCCTATATACATGAATAGAGCCATAACAGGTCCTTTTTATAGAGCCATGACAGGTCCACTTTAGTTATCATGATATAAAATGATGGATGTGGGGGCATTTTGGTGGGCGTGATTTTTTATTTTTTTTGGGGGGGGGGGGGGGGGGCAGCATTTCATTCTTGGTACCAGGCAGCACAATGTCTTCGGCCGGCACTGCATTCGGGCATTCGCTATTTGCGGTATAATTTATTTTGGATTCGGTTTTATTCGTAATTGCTTTGTTCGGAAATTCGAATGCTTCCGAATGTCCGAAAGTTGCTAAATTCGGACGAATTTCGATGCGTTACGAAACTAATTGCACAAGCCTACTTAATAAATGCTACCCCAAACGAAATTTGTTGCGCAGTCTGATAATATATAAACCAAATATAATAAAGTATAAAGACCCATTACCTTTTGTACTGATTTGTTTAATAATTGCCATGCCAACAGTATATTACAGTATAATATCCACACTAGTCGCACAATAATAAATAATCTACCAGTTGTGGTAATACTAATGGCTCTTCCAGCAACACAATTTAAAAATAATAGCCATATCAGAAGAAAATAATAATCATAATACCAATAATTAATAATCCTACGAGGCACTATGGTAATGCCACGTACACACGATCGGACATTCCGACAACAAAACCGTGGATTTTTTTCCAACGGATGTTGGCTCAAACTTGTCTTGCATACACACGGTCACACAAATGTTGTCGAAAATTCCGAACGTCAATAACGCGGTGACGTACAACACCTTCCACGAGCCGAGAAAAAAAAAATTTTCAATAGCCAGTGCGGCTCTTCTGCTTGATTCCGAGCATGTGTGGACTTTTGTGTACACACGGTTGGAATTTCCGACAACAAGCTTTGTTGAGAACCAGCTCTCAAATTTTTGTTGTCGGAAATTCCGACAGCAAATGTTCGACGGAGCATACACACGGTCGGAATTTCCAACAAGCTCCCATCGAACATTTGTTGTCAGAAATTCCGACCGTGTGTATGCGGCATAATAGTTAACAAATCGGTACATAATAACATAAGCTCCCAAAAAGCAAATTTTTAAGGAGTGTGGAAAGGAAAACATTTGAAATCTTAGCACTAGAGGAATTTATTAACCCTACCGTGGGGCTCAACCATGGGACATGAAGAAATGATCGTTCATACAGACAATTGAATTGAAAATGATAAACTATTCTAAACACGTCTTCGTTTTTACCCTTTCACACCCTTATACATGGCAAACAATTTAAAGTAAAACCAATCGATATCCTTATTCTCCAAAAATAACCCAAACATACACTATTTTAATAGCCCTGTACCTAGTTTTCATTAAATTGTTCCTAATGCCGCATACACACGACCGTTTTTCACGACGTTAAAAATTCCATTTTTTAAATTGGGCATTAAAAACGATCGTGTGTAGGCTCCAGAGCATTTTTAACAAACGTGAAAAATGGCCTAAAAAAAATGAGAACCTGCTCTATTTTTTCACGTCGTTTTTCACGTCGTTTTTTTTAACGACGTGAAAAACGGTAGTGTGTATGCTTTTACGAGGGGAAAAAAAACACGCATGCTCAGAATCAAGTAAGAGACGGGAGCGCTCGTTCTGGTAAAACTAGCGTTCGTAATTGAGATAGCACATTCGTCACGCTGTAACGGACTGAAAAGCACGAGGCTATAAAGCGCGAATCGTCGCTCAACAAACTTTACTAACATGAAGGGTGGCGCCATTCGAACGGAACTTCCCCTTTATATTGCTGTCCTACGTGTTGTACGTCGCTGCGCTTTGCTTGAGCGTTTTTTAAATGAACGTGTGTATGCAAGACAGGCTTGAGAGGAAACAAGAAAAATCACATCGAGAAAAACGTCTTTTTTGAAAATGACATTAAAAACGATCGTCATTCATTAGGCCTCATGCACACAGGGCGTTTTAAAAAAGGAGCTGCAAAGCTAGTAACGGCTAAAATAACATCCTGTGTGCATGAGGCCTTACTGTGTTTTTCTGCCTTGTAATGTCCTCTATGAGCCCCCGAACCTCTCCTTTTTTTCCCCCCACATCCATTTGCTTGGAAGAAGCAGTGCATTTTAGCTGCGGTTATGTTCACTGTTCTATGCACACTACAAATCCCATAGTCCATAGTCCATCACAGGACCAGAAGAGAGGGTAACTACCTTCTGACCAGTGGCGGTGCGTCCATAAAGGGCGCAGGAGCGCCGCCCCCTCTCTCCTGCACCACTCTGTTACCATAGATAGATTCTTGCAATGCATGAATCTATCTATGGTTGCCGCTGACACCCCCTAGTCAGGTGTCCGGCCCCTTTTCAGGCGCCGGGCACCTGAATTACACCGGCAGGGGTGTTTTTTGGAAGCACCTGATTAGAGCCATAGGCTCTAATAGGCGCCCAAAAAATGTGACCAGCGTGCGCCATGCTGGGCGTTCGCCGACCACTCAGCTGTGTGTTAGCAAAGCGAAGGAATTCTCTTTGCTAACACTGAATCCGCCTCTCAGCCAATCAGGTTGCCGGGGCTGTTACCGGTCACCTGATTGGCTGAAACATCAGGCGATGTGATTGGATGCCTGACAGAGGACGGAAGAAGACATGGAGGACGTGCAGGAGGCCGCCGCTGACCAGCTTCGAGACAGGTAAGTGCAGCATCTGATGGGACACACTGGCGGCATCTGATGGGGCAAACTGGCGGCATCTGATGGGGCACACTGGCGGCATCTGATGGAGCACACTGGCGGCATTTGATGGGGCACAGTAGCGGCAATTGATGGGCACACTGGCAGAAATTGATGGGCACAGTAGTGGCAATTTTGATGGCACAGTGGCTGTGTTTGATGGGCACAGTGGCTGAAATTGATGGGGTTTTTTTCAGTTTGTTTGCGCCCCCCCAAAAATTTTGAGCACCAGCCGCCACTGCTTCTGACATACAGTGGGACCATTGAGAACAAACGTAGCCCCCTCTAACAGGAAGCTGGATCATAGCAGGGAAAAAAAGGATTTAGGAGGAGGCTGAGAGAAATAGTAGGGAAGTTAAGAATACATACTTGAATAGATTTATTTTTTTAACCAGTTTAATGTCACTTTGAGAGTCACTCTAAAGACTACGAATTCCAGTCAATCAATAAAGGAGGTCACAACTACTTACCTTCTGTCAGGGCACTGGTGAAGTCAAGGGACTAAACCTACTGTATCAGCACTGAATCCAGGACTTTAAAGCCCTGTACACACGATCGGTTTTACCGATGAAAACAGTCCGATGGACTGTTTTTTTAATCGGACAAACCGATCGTGTGTGGGCCCCATCGGACTTATTTCCATTGGTGAAAAAAAATAGAACATGTTTTAAATTTTTCCGATGGGAAAAAAACCGATAGGAAATTCCGATCGTCTGTGTGGAACTCCATCGGAGAAAAAACCCAAGCATGCTCAGACTGAATTAAGAGACGGGAGAACTCGTTCTGGTAAAACTAGTGTTCGTAATGGAGATAGCACATTCGTCATGCTGTAACGGACTGAAAGGCACAGAGACTGAAAAGCGCGAATCGGCTCTCACCAAACTTTTACTAACACGCAGTAACACAAAACCAGCAAAGGCAGCCCAAAGGGTGGCGCCATTGGATTTGAACCTCCCATTTATAGTGCAGTTGTACGTGTTGTACGTCACGGCGTTTGGGGCGGTCAGAATTTTGTCTGATGGTGTGTAGGCAAGACTGATGGAAGTTAGTTTCATCGGAATTCAGATGGCAAAATCCATCGGATTTGATTCCATCGGAAATCCAATCTTGTGTACAGGGCTTAAGAGGTGTACTGATTTTTCTGACAGTCCTCTCAAACAACTCCTCCCAATGCTGAAGGGCATGCAAGCTAGTATTAGCATGGTAGGGGCCAACACTCTTGCTGTCCTGTTAGCATACTGACAACAAATGAAATGCCTTGTGTTTGGAGAGGAAAAAAAAACACAGATTTAAAATTGAAATGAGCCCACCAAGTACTGGATTTGGTTAAAAACACAGTAGTAGATAAACACAGTCAGTCTTTATATCATCCTGTGGAATGTGATCATTTTACTGTAGCCAGATAATATTCAGGTAAAGCCTTATATGGAAAACATATGAATATAGCTCTGGTATAAACAAGATGACTTGAAGTATATTTTTCTGTAGCGGCCTCCACTCTCTCACTCCTCTGCGGGCTGGTTTCTGCTCGTCTAGGGGTATCCTGGAGGAGAGAGTGCGGGGTCACCACGCCAAGCCTTCACCGCAGATGTTTGTGTGGTGTAAGCAAAGTTCCTTTACCTTTGGGTCGGTGTTCTGAGTTTGGAGCCTCCGCTTCTTCTGTGGAACAGTGTCTGCCAGTAAATGAGCCCCACACCAATAAAAGTCCAACACTCCTTTATTTTCCAATGTCAGGATGAAACACAATCAGTTGGACTCCCTCAAACGAACAGAAAAGGGGTGTGGATACGAGTAGGCCCAGGCACAATGAGCTCTCCTATTCCTCTATCAGCGAATAGGTTTGGCACATGATCTATGCCACCTGTTGAGAATCTTGGTCGCTGCCACCGACTGGATGAACGGTGAACCTTCCTCCTGACTGCATTCGCCCCCTGTTTGGGAAAATACCCCTCCGGGCGGTCTCCTGAGGCTCACCCGGCACCGGCAATCTGCTGCACCAGGTCTCCGGGTGAGTAACTCCTCCAGGCCCTTACGCCTCTGGATTCGGGTACCCCACTCCCGGGGTCCCCTAGGATATCCTTACCTCGTGGAGCCCAGCGGAGGACACTGGGCCCCAGGGGTGGAACACGAGCTTCGGGTGTCCAGGCCTAGGCCGCCTGGACACCGACCACGAACCACAGCCCTCAGGCTAAAAGGTGCCTGGGACTCGACGAACCCTGACCAAAAATGGCCGACCCCTTTATACCCTCCCCCAGCAAGCCCAGCGGAGCCCCCGCCCCGCTGTACTCATGCTGCGAGAGGCCAAAAAGGGTATGCCACTGCAACGATGGCTTAACCCCGGGCTCAAAGTGACAGCGCCACCTACTGGGCCCCAGGGAACCACACATCACAGATCCCCACCAACTTTAAACATAATAGAAAAGCATATACCCGGCTACATTTCTATTACAGAACAGATGATAGAAAATGTCTTTTCATGCAGTGAATGTGCAGAGAATATAGTCTTTATAAATAGGGTAAATATTCCGACGGGAGTGTATAATGCATGAGCATGTGAATGTTGCACAAATATGCTTCTTATTCTGTTTAAATATAATATTTGTCATACTTTGTTTTTTTTCATAATGCTTCCCAGTAAAATAAAACATTTTCTACAGCAAACAAGGCATGTCATAAACCAGGACTTCTCATCGTGTCGTGGCTCGGTTCACACTAGTGCGGGCCATGTGGCCTACATTTGCTCTGGCACGGCAGCCCATTCATTTGTATGGACTGCTGTGCCATGTGAAACGCAGAAAAAAGGTGCATGCACCTTTTTAAAACCGTGGCCGCAGAGAAATCGCATGTTCTTTTTTACTCAGCTGCGGGCTGAGATGCGTGGGGGGTGCCATTTAGAATGAACGGCAGCCCTGCACGTTTTGCAAGATCAGCACAATGCGGATAGTTGCAGGTGCAGAACGCACAGTGCGGGTGTCAGAGATTACTAACCGGCCGTTTGGCTAATAAAAATGCGCATGTGCACGAATCTCTGCAGAATGGCTATGCACGATGTATGTTGGCGCTAGACAGACTGTTTAAGAATGCTGAACGAGATAGCAAAATGTTGGTTGTTTGTGAAGTATAAGAGAAAATCCCTTTTAGTTTTTTAGTTTTTCAGGTATTTGGTATGAGCTCATCACTATAGCCTGTCCAAGGTATGGCACCTCTTGCGATGTGTAGACTCTGCAGAATGTCTCTGTAACATGCAAAGCCTCTTCTAACAAAAAGTTTTTACATCTTAGCATTTTAATAAACATAACACACTACACCTGGGCTTATAATGATGGCATACGAGGTGTGTCTATTAACCACTTACCCCCTTCCTGACCAAGCCCTTTTTTGCGATACGGCACTTTGTCGTTTTAACTGACAATTGCGCAGTCGTGCGATGGTGTACCCAAACAAAATTGACATCCTTTTTTTCCCACAAATAGAACTTTCTTTTGGTGGTATTTGATCACCTTTGCGATTTTTATTTATTGCGCTATAAACAAAAAAAGAGCGACAATTTTGAAAAAAAAGCAATATTTTTTACATTTTGCTATAATAAATATCCCCAAAAAATATATAAAAAAAAAAAAAAAAAAAAAAAAAAACACATTTCTTCTTCAGTTTAGGCCGATATATATTCTTCTACATATTTTTGGTAAAGAAACTTGCAATAAGCGTATATTGATTGGTTTGCGCAAAAGTTATTGCATCTACAAAATAGGGGATAGATTATTGCATTTTTATTATTCATTTTTTTTTATTAGTAATGGCGGCCACCTGCGATTTTTATTGTGACTGCGACATTGCGGCGGACAGATCGGACACTTTTGACACTATTTTGGGACCATTGTCATTTATAGAGCGATCAGTGCTATAAAAATGAACTGATTACTGGGTAAATGTCACTGGTAGGGAAGGGGTTAAACACTAGGGGGCGATCAAGGGGTAAAGTGTGTTCCCTCAGTGTGTTCTAACTGTAGGGGGTATGGGCTCACTAGAACATGACAGAGATCACTGCTCATGTCATGTTGGCAGAACAGGGAAATGCCTTGCTTACATAGGCATCTCACCGCTCTGCCCCTCCTTGCCACGATGGCTAGCCGCCAATGACGGAGTGACGTACGAGTACGTTGTTTTGCGCACCCGTGCCATTCTGCCAACGTATATCGGCGTGAGCCCGTCGGCAAGTGGTAAATAGCGAGACTGTGATCCCACCTAGTAAACAAAGCAGTCAGAACTGGTTATAACTGCATGCTTGGTGACCTTAAACATGTTTGAACCTGCATGACAAGCAGCAACACTCTGTGACTTTCAGTTGATTGAATTTGTGAGTCACCATTTAGTTTGGTTGTGTTTCCTGTAGTGTACCAAAAAAATGCTACGTTTAAAAGTTGAACAACGTGTCAATTTTACATTTTTAGTAAAATTGCACAAAACACCAACAGAATGTTTTCAAATGCTCACTACAGCTTATAGGAATGGCGGCCTGTCTTGTACGCGCGTGTTTGAGTGGCACAAATGATTCAGCGAGGGACGTGAGAATGAATTCCCAAAAGTTAAATCAGTGCTTAAAGGGACACGTTTTGAGTTAGTTGATGCTGTAAAGAAGAAAACGGCAGATGTGTTGAAACAGCTGACAGAAAATAGGATTTTTTACTCACCGTAAAATTCTTTTCTCTGAGTCCATGGACCGACACAGCTTCTCTATTGACAAAGTGGGTATTATCCGTTAATTAGGAGTGACTAGGCAGAAAAACTTGTAAAAAGTGTTGCATCACACCTTCTACAGTACCGCCCAGGGGGCGGACCCTCTGGGTATACCCTCTCAGTCTGCATCTTCGCAGATCAGTTCGTCAAAAAGCAGTACAAACTTAAAAGGAGGGGTGGGTGCTGTGTCGGTCCATGGACTCAGAGAAAAGGATTTTACGGTGAGTAAAAAATCCTATTTACTCTTTCGTCCATGGACCGACACAGCTTCTCTATTGACAAAGTGGGACGTCCCAAAGCAGTGTCAGAGAAAAAACGAGGGGTGGTAACAGCATAAAAATAAACTTCACCCCAAACACAAAACAGCACTCCTCCAACGGAGGAGTTGCAACTCTAAACAGCCGCTTGCAAAACCTTGTGGCCAAAAAAGGCATCCGAAGATGCACCTACATCAATTTTGTAGAATTTTGTGAAAGTGTGAGCGGACGACCAAGTCGCCGCTTAACATAATTGGGAAACAGACGCTTGATGTCGGAAAGCCCAAGAGGCACCTATTGCCCTGGTCGAATGCGCCGTGACAGGAAAGGGGGCGCCTGACCCTTTAAGGCGTAAGCCTGGATTACTATCTGTCGGATCCACCTAGAGATGGTGGCCGATGAGACTGCTTGGCCCTTCTTGGGACAAGCCACCGAAACAAACAGTGAGTCTGACTTCCGGAACAGGGAAGTAGCAGATATGTATACTCTCAAAGCTCGGACAACGTCCAAGGAATGAAACGCCGACTCCTTAGGATTCGACGGCTGAGGACACAAGGATGGAAGTTCAATGTCTTCGTTGAGATGAAAAGCCGAAACGACTTTCGGAAGAAAGGAAGGCTGCGGCCGCAGCACCACCTTATCCTTGTGGAAAATCAAATAGGGAGCCTTGCAGGACAAGGCTGCCAGCTCAGAGACTCGTCTAACTGACGTAACAGCCACCAAAAAGACCACTTTCTGAGAAAGTGTCAACAGGGGAATATCTCTAATATTCTCAAACGGTGCCTTCTGAAGCACCGAGAGGACCAGGTTCAAGTCCCACGGAGGTAACGGGGGACGGACCAGAGGGGCCACCTGTCGGACCCCCTGCACAAATGTACTCACGAGAGAGTGAGTCGCCAGGGGTCGCTGAAAAAAAGACAGCCAGGGCAGATATCTGTCCCTTAAATCGTACTTAGGGCAAGCCCTTGGTCCACCCCATGCTGTAAAAACAGCAGGATTCTGGAAACCAAATAGGTACGCAGATGCCATTTCATTTCCTCACACCTGGAGATGTAGGCCCTCCAAGTGCTGTGATAGACCTTCCTAGAGGACGGTTTTCGAGCACTTCTCATAGTAGAGATTACTGAGTCTGACAGGCCCCGGTCTCTCAGTACCCGGTTCTCAACAGCCATGCCGTTAAAGCCAATGACTGTAAAGCAGGATGGAATATGGGACCTTGCGATAGCAGGTCCTTCCGTAGTGGTAGGCGCCAGGGGACGTCTGCTACCAGACGTACTAGATCGTCGTACCAAGGACGCTGAGGCCAATCTGGAGCGATTAGGATCATTGGAATTCCCTCTGCCTCCACTCTGCGGAGCAGAAGAGGAAGAAGCCTTAAGGGAGGGAAGGCATAGATTAGCCGATACTGACCCCACGATGCTACCAACGCGTCCGTTGCGTCTGCCCATGGGTCTCTTGACCGGGCCACAAATCTCAATACCTTCCGATTGAGTCGGGAAGCCAGAAGATCTACGTCTGGTGTGCCCCATCTTTGGCAGAGGAGTTGGAACACCTCCGGGTGTAAGGACCATTCTCCCTGGTCCAGCATCTGGCGGCTCAGGTAGTCCGCCTGCCAGTTTTCCACACCCGGAATGTACACGGCCGACAGTGCCGGTACGCTCCTCTCTGCCCACTTCAGGATGCGAGCGATCTCCGATGCTGCAGCTGAGCTTCTTGTTCCTCCTAGATGATTGACATATGCCACTGCTGTGGCGTTGTCTGACTGGATCCTGACTGGACGCCCTTGCAGTCTCTGAGACCATTTGAAGAGGCACAGCTTGATCGCCCGGATCTCCAGGACATTGATCGGCAGGAGGGCTTCCTCTGGGGTCCAGCGACCCTGCGCCGACTGGACACCCCAGACTCCCCCCCCCCCAACCTGTAAGGCTGGCGTCCGTCGTGATCACTATCCAGTAAGCCGGAAGAAATGACTTCCCGGCCATTACAGCCGGTGCTGTCAGCCACCATACCAGGGATCTCCTGACTAGGTGGCTCACTCGGATTTGATAATCCAGAGATGAAGGGCATCTGTTCCATCTGGACAGAACTTCCTTCTGTAACACTCGAGTGTGGTATTGAACATATGGGACCGCCTCGAAGGAGGCTACCATGAGGCCCAACACTCGCATGCAAAAACGGAGTGACGACCAATTACTGGAAGTCAGCTGCCGTACTGCAGCCCGGAGGGTCTGCAACTTCTCCACAGGGAGGAATACCTTTGCCTCTGAGGAATCCAGAATCAACCCCAGGTACACTAGGCGTTGAGTGGGCACCAATACTGACTTTTGCGTGTTTAGTATCCAACCACAGTCTCGAAGAGTCTGACAGGTAATGGACACGCTTACCTCTAATTCTGAGCTTGAAGGGGCCTTCAGCAGAAGGTCGTATAAGTAGCCTGTGATAGCGATACCCCGCTGTCTTAGAAGTGCCAGAATCGGAGCGAGCACCTTGGTGAACATCCTGGGTGCTGAGGCAAGGCCCAACGGGAGGGCCACAAACTGGTAGTGGTCCTTCCCGATAGAAAATCGCAGAAACCTCTGGTGTCTGGAGTATATGGGGACATGCAGGTATGCGTCCTTGATGTCCAAGGAGGCCAGAAAGTCCCCCGGATGGAGAGCCGTGACTACAGATCGAACCGACTCCATCCGAAAACTTTGTACCTTCACAAAGCAATTGAGGGCTCTGAGATCCAAGCTTGGACGAACCCCCTCCTTCTTCGGCACAATGAACAGATTTGAGTAAAAACCCCGTTCCAGTTCTGGAACTGGAATAACTACCCGCGTTCCAGTAGACCCTGGACCGCCCCATACAGGGCCTCCCGACGGGTCGGTAGTAGCTGGAGATTGGAGGTGTTGAATCTGTCCGGTGGACAAGAGAGAAACTCTATCTTGTAGCCTGAGGAGATTACTTCGCAAACCCACCTGTCGGAGATTAGTGCTGTCCACTGAGTCGCGAATTTGCGAAGACGTCTCCCCACCCGAGAGCTGGGTGGGGGTGGACCTTCATGCGGACGCAAAATTTGTCCGCAGGCTTATTGGGTATGCGGGACCAGGGACGCTTTTGTCCTTGGGCAGGCGCTTTATCGGCCTGGGGTCTTTTCCCTGTCGCCCTAGGGGGACGAAAAAAACACTTGTGTGCAGTAAAGGAGGGCCCTTGCCCTTGGCGTGGCCCCTTACCCTTGCTAATTTGGGGAAGTAAAGTGCTTTTACCTCCTGTGGCATCCTTGATGATGTCATCCAGAGAAGCCCCAAAAAGTCTGTCGCCCTTAAAAGGCAGATCCAACAGGGCTTTCTTGGAAGTCTGGTCCGCAGACCAGCCTTTTAGCCAGATCAGGTGGCGTATTGCTACTGCATAAACCAAAGTTTTAGACAGCAGGGGAATAGTATTCATGTCTGACTCGCAGACAAACCTAAGGCCCTGGACCAACTGGTCGGCCAAAGTTATCTCATCAGGAGGAGCATCTCGCTCCTTAACCCCTGGAGTAGCAATCTTGCCCATTCAGTAAGTGTGTGAGACACTAGGGCCCCCGCCAATGCCGGGCGTACTGCCGAGCCTACCACTGAGTATAGGTAGCAAGCGAGTGCTTCAGCCTTCTTATCCACAGGGTCCTTGAAAACAGGAGCCCCTTCTACAGGAATTGTGGTGGCTCTATTAAGTCTGGACACCGGAGGGTCCACTATAGGGGGGAGAGGTCCATTTCTTCAGAAAACTCTCCTCAAAAGGGGTACCGTACTGCAAACCTCTTTGGGGCTGTAAAGACCCTCAGTGGGTTCTCCCATTCCTTGTATAAGAGTTTATCAAAAGACACACAAGGGAACACCTTAGCAGTGCGGGCAGGTCTATGAAACCCAAGTGGACCGGAGTCTCTGCTGCTTCTGCAGTATTTTCCAATTTTAGCATATCCCGCACTGCAGTAATAAGGTCAGATACCAAAGCCGTCTCGCGTACTGACCTGGACTTTGAGTCATTCTCACTGTCCGGTCACGGTCTGCAGTCTCTGATGCGTCAGAATCTGGGCCCCGAGCCGTAGCTGGACCTGGTTCTGCACCAGAATTATCCCCAGAAGCTTGCAGGGGACAGGGCGTTTACTACCCCCTGTATTCCCGTGTGCTGCTTCCACCCTGGCAGCAAACGCCTCTAGGATTGCCGTCATAGCGTTCATAGACACCTCAGGGGCACCAGCTGCTAAATCTGGTGTTTCAGGGGAGAAGACATCTGGCTCAGATGCCATGCTGACCACACGCTGACACCCACAGGGCTCCAGGCAAGATATCAATAGGCCACCCTCCTGCGCTGCAGAGAGGCCGGGTCACCCAGAGGACTCACCACCCTGGATAGGTACTGCTATGCTGCGCCTGTGATGCTGTCCCCTTGCTGCTGTGTCAGTCTGCTTCTTTTATCAGCACTTCCTGTGTGAATTTTCGCGCCAGTGTAATGCACCCTAGAGGCCGGAGGCTCTCGAAAAATGGTTGCCAAAAACGTCTGTATGGAAGATAATGTGGGCTCTAAGAAAATGGCCGCCGACAGAAGATAGAGGTCAAGCAGCCATAGCCCACAAAAAGATGGCCGCCGAACGGCAATATCTGCATACAGGGTGGACAAACATGGCCGCCGATCAGCTGATAGGGGCCAGTGGGTGTGGCCGAACCACAGGAAGATGGCCGCCGGGCAGTCACAAGAGGCCAAACTTGGCATGGACCACCTCAAAATGGCCACCGACAGCATGGAGGAGGAAGGACACAAACACAGGTAAGAAAAAAATGACATTTCTTTTAAATGTTAGTTACAGCCAGCCCCGCTCCAGTGGGACCCCCTAGGTGACCCCCAGCACCCAGCAACCTTTAGCTAGAAGCCCAGGGAGGAGGGAAAGGCAGGGAGAGAGGGAAGAAAGGGGCCACAACCACTTACTTGATCTCTCCAGGAATGTCCAGCTAAATCACCCAGCCGAGGCAGGGGAGTTTTACTTACCTATCCTGCATGTATTCTGCTGGAAGACATTCCAAACAGATCATCGTCCGCGCACGGAAGGTTGGCCAGGCATGCTGTGATTGGACCCAGAAGGGACGATCATATGTATGCCCTGGAGCATGACGCTCACCGGACAGGCTGCTGCGACTCGGCCGTAAGGTCAGCCGAAGCTGAGCGGTCCGATGCAAGCCTTGGAGCGTAAGCTCACCGGCCAGGCTGCTGCGACTCGGCCGTAGGGTCAGCCGAAGCTGAGCGGTCCGATGCAGGCCCTGGAGCGTAGGCTCACCGGCCACCCGTGGAGCGACGGGCATGTCGTGGAAAACCCAGCGCGTAGCTAGGATCGGCACACGCTCGATGGCCGAAACTGGGGAGACTACAAGGATCGAGGATCCAGCCTGTCACCCAGTCGGCAGTTGATCGAAGATCGCAGGAAACAACAAATGTAGCAAAAAAAATTAAATAATATATAATATATATCTTTTTTCCCCGGACCAATGGGCCCGAAGGGAGCCATGTCCTACTCCTTGCTAGACAGAAAAAAACTGATCTGCGAAGATGCAGACTGAGAGGGTATACCCAGAGGGTCCGCCCCCTGGGCGGTACTGTAGAAGGTGTGATGCAACACTTTTTACAAGTTTTTCTGCCTAGTCACTCCTAATTAACGGATAATACCCACTTTGTCAATAGAAAAGCTGTGTCGGTCCATGGACGAAAGAGTAATTCATTTTCTCCATGCCTTTGACCAGTGGAAAACAAGACTGCAGCAATGTATTAGTGCAAATGGGGAATATACTGAAGGGGACAAACATTACATTTGTAATTATAAGTAAAAGGTACTGAAACAAATGGCCCTACTCAGCACTCAGAATATAACTACCAAGATGTACAAGAGCCCAGGTAAAATGTGAATAGTCAATATATAGCAGCTGCTTAAAAAGTCCAAAACATGTAAAAAACAGTAATATCCAAACTTAAAGGAAAAGTCCACAATAAAACTGTAGCAGCGCTGCGAACAAATGTTCATTTGAAAGACCTCTATATAACAGTTCATATAGGAAGCAATGATAGTGAGACAGATGAGGATGGCTGCGATTGGTCAAAAATCCTAATATTAGTGCTCCTTTCACCAAGAGATGTTCACCGCGTGGGGGGTGAATTCCCCTTTTGGGGATGCACTCACCAAACATAAGATAAATCTGAGCATTCAATCACCATCCACTTTCGGCGTTTATGCCTTCCACCATAGATTTCACTTGTTTCCCCGGTACTGCAAACATATGTGAGGGCAAAAAACATCCACATTGGGCAATTCGTTATTATTCGTCACAATTATACATTGCCTGTTTTTTACTAATGTTTGGTACGCATATTTGTAAAAGGGGGTACTAAGGGGTTTCAATAAACTTTCCAAACGGTATTGCCCAATGTGGATGTTTTTTTTCCCCTCACATACTGTATGTTTGCAGTACCTGGGAAACAAGTGAAATCTATGGTGGAAGGCATAAACGCCGAAAGTGGATGGTGATTGAATGCTCAGATTTATCTTATATTTGGTGAGTGCATCCCCAAAAGGGGAATTCACCCCCCACGCGGTGAACATCTCTTGGTGAAAGGAGCACTAATATTAGGATGTTTGACCAATCACAGCCATCCTCATCTGTCTCACTATCATTACTTCCTATATGAACTGTTATATAGAGGTCTTTCAAATGAACATTTGATCGCAGCGCAGCTACAGTTTTATTGTGAACTTTTCCTTTAAGTTTGGATATTACTGTTTTTTACATTAAATTTGTAATACGAATAAAGGTGAGTGATTTAATCACGCTATTTAATAGACACACCTCATATACACAAGTAGCTAGCACAATTCACTGGTAGCGAATAATAACATAAAAAACACCTATAAGTACAGCGCATGAAAAAGAGTCCTTATGTCACAGATCAGCTGTGGAGCTTATGTCACAGATCAGCTGTGGAGCTGATCTGTGTCTTACCTTTACTGCTGTAGGTCGGCTGGCACCTGTTGCTCCACAAGCTTGTGTTCAGCTCTGGCTGCACTCAGCAGCTATGGGTGTCGCTGGCTTCACCTGTTGCTTAATATATCCTTCCTTCCTGCTACTTCCTGTCCAGTCCCCTATGTGCCTTCCTATTTAATTTCTACTCAGACCAGTTTCTGGTTGCTTGAGCAACACTTGTTTCTGAGCACCCTTCCTGTACCTGCTTAACCTGACTTCTCGTGAACTGATCTCTTGTGTACCGAATCGGCTAGTTCTCCTGATAACGTTGTCTGCTGCCCGCCCCAACCTTGGCTCGCTATCCGGCTCTCCTTTTGCTTCATGCGTGTCTGTGTCTTCTGGTACTATCCTTGCGAGCAGGGTGAACCTGGGGGTCGTGACCTGGGGTCAGCACGCAGCTAAGCCCAAACCCTGGTGAGGGGGTCCCTGGCAGAATACTGGCTGGCCCTTAGATTCCACGCCCTGGGGGATCCCGTGTCACCTGCTCGCCTGTGGGCTCACATCAGTACCATTGTGACACCTTATCAGTAGATCAATAGAGGTTTAGGGTAAATAGATGCAGACTGCAAACAAAAGTTGCTCTGAGAAATCCTCCACCGACAGCAATGCACATACTGATGCTTACTATCAGGGGTGGACCACTGCATGCAGTGGTCCCAATTAGCAAGAATACCTGGTAGCAGCAATCTTCACGATGTAAAGGACTCCACCTCAGATGGACCTCAAAGCATGCAGGGATCAGGAATAGGCAAATTAATTGTGCAGTATTAATGGCATCCAAGTTTATTAAAATCCAGCAAAAACACTCACCAAACATCAGATAAAATCTTGCATGTGAACCAGTATTACAAAGGAATGTTTCCAAGCAGCAAGATGGCCAACCTCTGTGTGCAGCGACGTCACGTGATCCAGCTCCATCTAATGTGTTTCGTCACACAGACGTCACCAAGGGATTTTATTTGATGTTTAGTGAGTGTGTTTGCTGGATTTTAATAAACTTGGATGCCATTAATACTACACAATGAAGTGTTTCTTTGCTTATTCCTGAACCCTGCATGCTTTGAGGTCCATCTGAGGTAAAGTCCTATACATTGTATAGATTGCTGCTACCAGGTGTTCTTGCCGATTGATAATTGTAGTAAGTGTATTTGACCGATGTATGCAGTGGTCCACCCCTGAGTGTAAGGGTCAGTGTGTGCATTGCTGTCGGTGGAGGATTTCTCTAAGCCTGAACCTCTTGAGCCTTTTTTCATGCTTTTAAAGTGCTGCACTTACAGGCGTTTTCTTTATCTTAGCATTTTAGTTCAGTTTTTTTCCCCCAAAATGTTTTATTACAACTTCAATAAAAGATATAGAAGCCAACACTCAAACACAAGGCAAATGAAAAAGTGCTCCAGAAGCATTCAATAATAAGGTATCTTTCAGTACATGCCAGTTATCTCTGAATACAATGTATAAAATAAAATAAAATAAAATAAAACAAGCTCAAAACCGTGAGGTTGGGATAACGCTAACAAAAAAGATCTACTACAACCTTACAAAGAGACCTTTATTTACCTCTCAATGAATGGGAGCCATAAACAGCTTACAGCATTTCAACAGAAATTCCATACTCCACACTGTTACAGTGGGCAGGGGCGGGGTAAAACTTTTAACTATGTAACCTGCAATGGTTAGGCTTCATTCTCCCTATTAGTGAGCCTATTACCATCAGTTAATACACACAATACCAAATTTGTTGGCCTGAGACCGTATAGGAATTAAGGAAAAAAAAAAGAAGCAGAAAGAGGAAATAGTAAGAGAAAAAGGAAAGAGATAAAAAGAGAAGACAAACGTGCACCCTATCCAGTCCACAGAATGGGCAAATTGATCCATCCCAAGAAGAATTTGAAAGGATTCCAGATCTTTTCAAATAAAGACAATTTATCATTCAATAGTGCCGAAAGGTGTTCATCTATCAGAATCCATGATAACTTGGCTTTCAATAATTTGATTTTAGTTCCGTTTTGGATAGATTGGAGATGGATTAGAACATAAAAAGCAGTTTTTTATTGCTTCCTAAGCCCCCGTTAGGGAGATTTGCCCTCTCTATTTGTCATGTTTACCATTATCAATGAAAGTGAAAAAAAAAAAAAAAAAAAAAAAAAATCTAAACATTTGGGTTGTCCCCAGAAAAGTAATAAAGGAGAAATCTTCTAATGAGGACACTAGTTCTGAATACCTGGGGGTCCCCAAGAGATTCCCTTCCATTCTTTTCACTTCCTGTTTGGCTTTGGGTGAAGGTAAATCTCTTGAATGGGACAAAGATAGTCTAGCGCACTCACCCCAGACTTTACCTGCTTTTATTTCTTTACTTGGCTCCTCCGCAGGAAAAGAATGAGGCACACCGCACCAGCAGCCCGTACCCTCCTGGATGAGGAGGTTGAGCAGTGTTAGTTTTCGGGTCTGCCTGCGGCTAGTGTTAGAATCCTCCCGAGCTGATCTCGTCTCTGCATTAGCCAGAGACAAGTCCTTAATTCTCCCCAGTAAAGTAACTGTCCACACCAACTGAGAATCCAACCTTTGTATTTATTTCACCACGGATAACAAATAGTCTCTATGAGAACAGACAGGTTGATACGAGACACAAGTCAGATAAGGTGGGAGGAGGTCGAGGCACAAACTCCATTCAGGTTTCTCTTACTGTTCTGCTTTCACGAACAGATTTGGACGTCCGGTCTCTGCCACAGACCTGATGAATATGAAAAGTCACTGCCACTGACTTGTTGAAGTTGGTCACTGCCACTGACCTGGTGAACAGGGCCTTGCCCTATTTGGTCACTGCCACTGACCTGGTGTGCGTAGAGTCACTGCCACTATGACCTACAGAACATGCACTTCCTTCTTGGAGAAACTTGGCCCTTGTTAAGGAGAAGAACCTCCCTCCGGAGAGTTACCAGAGGCGCCCACTCTCACCACAACTCTGCGCTGGGTCTTCAGAAGGAGTCACCTCTTTAGCCTCCTCGATCCTGGATACGGGTCCCTTCGCAAGGCGGTACCCTGGGAGCCCTCAATCCCCGGCGGAACTCAGCCGAAGGTGCTGAGCTCCGGGCCTCAAAAATAGTACCTCACCCCAGACCGAAGGTGTCTGGGATGGAACAGGAACCCGGCCTCCGGGCCTAGGGCACCCGGAGGTGACACACGCACCACCCAGGCTGAAGGTGCCTGGGCGCGAACCCCACTGGAAGATGGCTGCCCTTTTTTCTACCCTCTCCCGACAGGCACAGCAGGTTCCCCGCCCCGCCGTACTGCTGCCGAGAGGGGACAAGAAAGGCACAACCTTGTATTAGTGGTTCAACCCTGGCCCACTGCAACAGCGCCACCTGTAGGCCACAGGGAACAGCACACCAATACTATCTCCCAGGGACAGAAGTGGTCCAAGAAACCTAACAATTAGTTGATCTGAGCCTAACTACTACTCAGATACTCCCCCTAAATATAGCACCCCGCTACACATCCCCCTCGCTTAATGGACACGGGTCCCCAGTGTCTGGAACCAACCTATGCCTCTCAGGCCTGAGTCAGAATAAGCTCGATCCAGAGACAGACTACCAAAAGAAATGGAAACTTTTTTTTTTTTTTAAACTGTTTGTTTGTGCCGGAACCTAACACAGGAAAGAAAAGGGAAACACAGAAGGGAAAAAGTAGGATTTTTAAAACAGCTTACCTGTAAAATCCTTTTCTTGGAGTACATCACGGGACACAGAGCAGCATAGTCATTACTATGTGGGTTATATAGAATTACCTTCAGGTGCTGGCACTGGCAACTTCCAAAACAGGAAGTACCCTCCCCTATATAAGCCCCTCCCATCCGGGAGTACCTCAGTTTTGTAGCAAAGCAATACGTGTCCCCAAAAGAGGGGTGGGAGCTCTGTGTCCCGTGATGTACTCCAAGAAAAGGATTTTACAGGTAAGCTGTTTTAAAAATCCTACTTTCTTGTTCATACATCACGGGACACAGAGCAGCATAGTCATTACTATGTGGGACGTCCCAAAGCAATGCCACATGAGGGGGGGGATACACCATACATAAGCTGGGCGCCATCAGGCATGAGGATCTTTTGCGGCCTGCAACACACTGCGCCCAAAGGCGACATCCTCCTGACTTCTAACGTCCACCTGGTAGAACCTAGTAAACGTGTGTACTGAAGACCATGTTGCGGCCTTACAAATTTGCGCCAGGGAGGCCTGGTGATGCACTGCCCATGAAGTTCCAACTGCTCTCGTGGAGTGCGCCCTAACTTTGAACGGAGGCGGTCTACTTCTCAAGCCATAGGCTTGTATTATGACCTGTCGAATCCACTTGGCTAAAGTAGATTTTGATGCTGCCTGACCCTTTCTGGGGCCTTCCGGCAGAACAAACAAAGAATCCGTTCTACGAATCTGAGCAGTGGCTTTTAGATAAGCTTTAACTGCTCTTACTACATCCAAAGAATGCAATAACTTTTCCTCTACCGAGCTTGGTTTGGGGAAAAAAGAAGGAAGAACCACATCCTGGTTCAAGTGAAACCTCGATACCACCTTAGGAAGAAAGGCTGGGTGAGGACGTAATACTACTCTGTCCTTATGGATAACCAGATATGGCTCTTTACAGGACATGGCGGCTAATTCCGACACTCTTCTAGCCGAGCATATGGCTACTAAAAATATCAATTTCCTGGTGAGTAGAACCAAGGAAATGTGCCGCAAAGGTTCAAATGGCTGCTTCTGCAGAACCGACAGAACCAAATTTAGATCCCATGGGCATATGGGAGCCTTAATCGGTGGAATAATACGAGTCACACCTTGCATAAAGGATTTGACAAGTGAATGCATAGCCAGGGGCCTTTGAAATAGTATTGACAAGGCCGAAACCTGGCCCTTGATAGTACTTAAGGCAAACTTCCTGTCTATAGCCCACTGCAGGAAGTCCAGAATTCTGCCTATAACGTACTTACGTGGATGCCATTTTCTGGCCTCGCACCAAGTGATGTACGCCTTCCAAACTCTATAGTAGATCTGCCTGGATACAGGCTTCCTGGCATTGATTATAGTTGATACCACAGAGTTAGAGAGACCTCTCTTCTTTAGGATGTGGGATTCAATAGCCAGGCCGTTAAACTTAGAGTTAGTAAGGAAGGGTGGTATATCGGTCCTTGCGAAAGCAGGTCCGGACGACGTGGAAGGGTCC
Source organism: Rana muscosa (assembly GCA_029206835.1). Lineage (NCBI taxonomy): Eukaryota > Metazoa > Chordata > Amphibia > Anura > Ranidae > Rana > Rana muscosa. Next base: position 931,526,690 of record CM055117.1, read on the forward strand.
AAGGACTCCCCACAGACATTTTGATGATCTCCGCGTAGCAGGCCCTTCGGGGCCACGCTGGAGCCACCAGGATCACCGGCTTCTTCTCCAACCTGACTCTGCGAAGGAGTCGAGGCAACAATTGTAGTGGAGGGAATGCATATATCAGTCTGAACTGATCCCAAGGGAACACCAGAGCATCCGAGCCGCAAGCGAGGGGATCCCTTGTCCGGGAGACAAATCTGTCCACCTTTGCGTTGAATCTGGATGCTAGCAGATCTACATCCGGTGTTCCCCACCGCTGACATATTGCTCGGAAGACCTCGGGATGAAGGGACCATTCCCCTGGGCATAACTGTTGGCGACTCAGAAAGTCCGCCTTCCAATTCTCCACCCCTGGAATGAAGACAGCTGATATACATGGGACATGCTTTTCTGCCCATTCCAGGATGTGACTTACTTCCCTCTGGGCTGCACGACTCCTGGTGCCTCCCTGATGATTGATATATGCCACTGCTGTGGCATTGTCTGATTGAATTCTGACAGGGGACCCTTGGAGTCTGGATGTCCAGGCTACTAGAGCGTACCGGGCTGCTCGTATCTCTAAGAGATTGATGGGCAGGGTTTTTACTACATTTGACCATCTGCCCTGGAGAGACCATTGCTCCAGTACTGCCCCCCAGCCTATAAGGCTGGCATCTGTAGTGACCACCTTCCAAGATATCGGGCTGAAGGGTTTTCCCTTCTGGAGATTCTGGGGGATCAACCACCAGCAGAGACTCTTCCGAACGGAAGGGGACAAAGCCATCGGGAAGTCTAGAGCCTGAACTTTTCCGTTCCAGGCTGACAATATGGCCCTTTGTAAATTCCTTGAGTGGAATTGGGCGTATGGCACAGCTTCGAATGATGCTACCATCTTTCCTAGCAGCCTCATGCACAGGCGTATGGACGGCTGTCTTTTTGCACAAAGCAGACGGACCAAGGCCCTCAAAGAGGATACCTTGTCTAGAGGTAAGAAAATCTTCCTCTGGTCTGAATCCAGCCGTAGCCCTAGATATACCAGGTTTTTCACTGGCTGTAGGGCTGACTTGTCCAGGTTGATGACCCAACCGTGAGATTCTAGATACTTGATTGTATCGACAATTACCACCTCTAGCTTGGCAACTGAGTGGTCCATCAACAACAGGTCGTCTAGGTATGCCATTATCGTTACACCCCGTGTTCTTAGATCGGCCAACAGTGGGGCCAGAATTTTTGTGAACACTCGTGGTGCTGTGGCCAGACCGAATGGTAAGGCTCTGAACTGAAAATGGCGCCCTTCTACTGCAAAGCGTAGGAATTTTTGATGACCTGGAAAGATGGGAACATGCAAGTAAGCATCTTTGATGTCGATCGAGGCTAACCATTCCTCCCCTTGTAGGGCAGCGGTGACCGATCGGATCGACTCCATCCGGAAAGACCGGACGTTTAGAAATTTGTTTAGACTCTTTAGGTCCAATATGGGTCTTATGTCCCCGTTTGGCTTCGGGACTGTGAAAAGGTTTGAGTAGAAACCCAACCCCCACTCTTCCATAGGAACCTCCATAATTACTCCTTGGAGCAATAGTTGTTCTAACGCCAATAGGAGAGACCCTCTTTTCAGAGGGTCTCTTGGCATGCCTGACCACATAAAATGGGACGGAGGAGACTCTTTTAACTCCAACTTGTATCCCAGAGTTACTGCGGAGAGCACCCATCTGTCTTTGATCGTCTCCCGCCAGGTCTCTGCGAACAACTGAAGTCTTCCCCCCACCCGTTTGAGTGGGGGCAGCCCTTCATAGGCTTGACTTGGAGGCTGGTTTAGTACCTCTTCGGATCCAGGGCTTTTTATTACCCTGTGGCTGTCCCTGATTTTTACCTCCTGAGTTTGACCGAGGAGGCCGTCGGAACTGCTTAGTAGCAGACGTCGCAGGGATAGGAGAGGTAGTCCTCTTAAAAGATGGACCCCTAGACCTCTTTTTACTCGGTAAGAGAGTACTTTTACCACTGGAAATCTTCTGGATATACTTATCCAGGTCTTCGCCCAAAAGGCGTTCCCCATGAAATGGGAAGCTAACTAAGAGCTTCTTACAGGGAGCTTCAGCAGACCAGTTTTTGAGCCACAGAAGCCTACGCATATGTACCAAAGACAGCGTGAGGCGGGAGGCCTGATGGATAGAATCCTTGATGGCGTCAACCGCAAAGCATAATGCTCTAGGCAGATCAGCCAGAGCCTGGGCCTGCTGGTCTGGCAAATCCCTCAGGACCATTTTCATTTGATCCTTTAAAGCTTGGCAGACCCCAATAGCTGCCACTGCTGGCTGTGTAACAGCCCCTGCTGTGGAAAAAGCAGATTTTAATAAAGATTCCAATTTTTTATCCACTGGATCTTTGAACATTTGAACATTATCTACTGGACATGTCAGTGATTTGTTCACAGAAGAGATGGCTGCATCCACCGTAGGAACATTCCATCTCTGGGTGAACTTTCCCTCCATGGGATAGATCACCGGAAACCTTTTAGGCGGAACAAATAGTTTATCAGGATGTTCCCAGTCCTGGTATATAAGTCCTTCCAATAATGGATGTATTGGAAAGGAGCAATTAACCTGGGGAGCTTTTAGCGACCCCAATGAGGAGACAGCAGTAGTTGATGGTTCAACAAGAGGCATTTTAAATGCAGATCGAACCATGTCAGTTAGGGTCTGGACCCACAATCTTTCAGTCTGTGATGCTGAAAATGGTTCATCTACTGTCGATTCCTCAAAAACAGAGCTAACCTCCTCCTGATCCCCTTCAGGTAGGTCGGTCCCTTCCTGGGACTGTTGCTCTGCCAACAGGCACTCTAATGGAGGTGATGGAGATCTGGCGCGCTTTCTTTCCTGTAGAGAAGAAGCGATCAATGCAGCCAATCTCTGCTCCAATCCCTCCAGAGTTGAGGAAAAAACCTCCTCTGTTATATATGCAGGAGCAGGTGGACTGAGGACAGCCGCAGTACCTGGCACTCCCGGGGGTTCCTTATGGGTATTAACCTCTGATTTCTCAGGGGAGGAGGGTGCAGATGACTGCTCCAGATCCTCAGAGCCCGATGGAGACCCCTACACTTCCTGAGAGGTATATCTCGGAGTTTTTTAGGCGGCATATTCCTTAGTTCAAAGCTGAGGTATTCCAGCCGCAATACACCCCTTACTGAAATAGTCTAATGCAATTTGCTGCTATGTACATCAGTGGGTGTCTACTAATGCGTCTTTCTGGGGATGCCTGTATCAACCGCCCGCTGTAAGCCCCTATACCATGCTACCAGCTCCTTTTCATGCTCTGTGTCCATAGCAAGCAGCGTGGACTGAGTCCTTTTATCTTGCTGGGACGCCCGCACATGCGCAGAAGCGCTGGGCGCACAGAGCGCGTCATCCGCCAGGCTCCGCCCCCTTTTTTGAAGCTAAACCTTATAAAAGGAAAGCATGTGTGCGCGCGCGTGCACGTGTGCGCTCTTGGCGCCATGTAGGGAGAGGAGCCAGGGTCCCTGTTTCACCAGGACTCAGGGATGGAAGGAAACTACTTGGCAGCATGACAGAGGAATGCAGCTTCCCTGATAGAGAGCTCACTCATCTGCCTGGACTTTCACCATGGAAGGAATAGTCCCAAGAAAAAAGACGTTCCACAGCGGCCTCTAGTGGACAAACACAGGTACCGCACCTTTGTCTTTTTTTTTTTTTTTTTTAAACCTCCTTTATGAAAAAACATTTCCAGGTTTACAGTTTTTTTAAAATTTCCCTTATGAAAAAACATTTCTAGGATTTCTTAGGCATATACAGCTATTAGCGGGAATACCCTTTAGGTAACAGGCAGAAAGACATATTAGGCTTGGGGGTCCCCTCAATAGAACCAAGTTCCTGAGGGGCCCCCACTTACCTTTTCCCCGCCGCAGGACTTTGTTTGGTCCACAGAAGCCCAAACTTCACCTCTCACGGCAGGCATTGTACTAGACCTTCAGGGACCGGGTTCCCAAGGATTCCACTCCCCTGGACCTGTATAGCACCCTGCACAGATAGCCTCTTGGTTTTGGGTATGACCAGAGCTCTGGATCCCAGGGTCCAGCCCTCCTAAGAGAGGCATTACAGGCAAAACCCTGCTCTTCTCTGCAAGGCCCGGGTACCGACCGTTTAGCTATGAAGCTTTTTTTGGTCGGATCCGGAATAGCTTGCTAAGGCCCAGAGAACCTGTACACAAGCCCAGATGAATACATGTTAACCTTGGCCAACACCTTAGACACTGGCAAAAAACTGAGGTACTCCCGGATGGGAGGGGCTTATATAGGGGAGGGTACTTCCTGTTTTGGAAGTTGCCAGTGCCAGCACCTGAAGGTAATTCTATATAACCCACATAGTAATGACTATGCTGCTCTGTGTCCCGTGATGTATGAACAAGAAAAAACATTTTGAGGTCACATAAAATTTTCAATAAAATTTACATTTCCCTCCCGCTGCAATAGCTAAGACCCACCCCATACTCAGCAGTCTTGCTTGGCGATCACCTGCAGGGAAGAGAAAAACACACCTAAAATAACATTAGTTGGAATGAAAAGATTCCTCCCTAGAGAAGAATCCCATCCTTCCAATAAGTAACTGCATCACATCATCAGTAAGGCAATAGTTACGCAACACCGCCACCTAGTGGTAGTGCCAACGTCAGACCACTCATCCCAAAATAAACTTTCTTCTGTACTGTGGCCCTAAACTATCTACTCCCAAAGTTCTTGAATCTTTGTGGTGGGGAGAAAGGGGAGAACAAAACAGCAACAGCTCCCGCTCCTCCAAAGAGTAGGCTACCCTTTAGCTTAGGGCAAAGAGTTCCTGGGCTTTAAAAAAAAAATGTACCCAAGAAAAAAAACAAAGAGTCTTGTCTCTCATAAGTAATAATGTGGGTCGGGCAATACCAGCAGCTTCCAATGTTTGTCAAACGTGTCTATCTGGTACTCAACATTGTCCTTCCTACAAATGAGTACCTTGTCTGCATAGATGTGCCCACCCAACATCCAGGCAGCCTTACAGTCCTTAAACCTCTGAGTGGCCGCGGGTGAACATGAGAGGTATCTCCTGGCCTGGGGTACTTTGATGTGTGTCCACACAAAGTCCTTGTACCACCAATGTCTACAGGCCTCCACTTCGAACAAAAGTTCCTTTGGTAGGTACGAGTATTCCCACCCATACTCGCTGGCAACTCTTTGATTGAAAAGTCTCTGTAAACGGGACAGTGGTGGCATGGTAGCACGGTCTCCCGCGCCAGGCAAGACGATGGCATCAGGGTGCCGAGGTACTTTAACTACCTGCGTACCAGTTGCAGGGGCCTGCAGTGACATCCGACTCGTCTCGGCTGTTGAAGCAGGTGCCTCCAATGATGGAGGAGCAGGCAAGGGGACAAATCCCTCCTCAAGTTCGGAAGCCACCACCCGGGGTGTATTTTCCCAAATGGACATGGGTGAGTCCCTAGCACCACGGGACAAGGACAGGGGCATCTTATCCCATTCCTTTCTCTCTAACAGTTTATCAATGGCGGGGTCATCACCCGCATCAGAGATGGACTCCAGATCAGAGGTGTCATATTCCTCCGCAGGAAGGTAACTCCTGGCACTGGAAAAATCACCCCCTCTAGCTGATTCACTGACATGTGAATCCCCAGGGCTAGGGGCCTTTAACAGAGTCTCTTCCCCCAGCTTACCTTGGCTTGAAGAAGAACCAGGACGTCCGGGACTTTTCCCTTCGGATGCATCCGTTCCGAGTAAGTGCTGGGACGTTGCTCCACCACGGCCGTGGGAAGCTGTCACAAACCCGATCTTCCTCTTGGACGGTGGGAAAAAGGACTCTGTACTAACCGAAGCAGCATCCTCCGGTCTCTCACTCGCTACAACGAGCTCCTCTGTGACTTCCTCCGAAGTCCTGTCAGTGTGCGCAGGGGTGGCTGTGCAAGCTCTGATTCCTCCTTCTGGAGTGGTGGCGCCTGTAAGGCAATTGAGGTGGAAGGCCCGAGGCTTTTCCGTAGGTTGCTCGACCTCAAATAGGAACTCCTTACAGTTCTCGCATCGCCCGAATGGCTTTAGATGAACCACCAGTCCCGAGCAGCCGGGACAAATCACTCAGAGGGCCTCCACATCTTTACACACGTAGAGGGCAAATCGTCCCCGGGCTTGAGCCGAATCCCAGTATCCGTTAACTAAGTCATCTTCATGGTAGTAGTAACTGGAACCCATGAGGCATGAGACGCCATGTTGTCCATCCGCTGCTCCATTGCGCACTGACCTTTTCGCGCCAAAGTCCCCACGTGCAACTCCACACATGGCCAGACTCCTCCCAACTCCTGCACCGTTCGCGGGCTTTCTGAATAGGCACGCCCACGAACTACACAGTTAGGGTTCTGCTCGTGGCGCAGTTCACAATATGGCCGACCTCCATGGAACTTCACTGGGAAATAAAGTTCAACTTCTGGGGGTTCAACTACACGGCCCCCCCACAAACACAGATAGCCAGTTGTTGTTGTTCATATTGGAATAGGTGATAAACCATTGGTGGTTGCAAAAGGGGGGTGTTTGCCACCATTTGGAGACGCCACACCACACTACCTCCATCCACATCCTTCTTCCCCTGGCTGGGATTTAAGGACGCTGCATAAGAACCCCCCCTTTTGTAACCACCAATGGTTTATCGCCTATTCCAATATGAACACCAACAACTGGCTATCTGTGTTTGTGGGGGGACCGTGTTGGTCTTACTGGTTTTTAACAACACTCTTTATGTTTTTTTGCCTTTTGCCACTTTTATGACAGTTGTACATATTGTAATGTTCGGGGAACCCGCTGGATCGCAGGACACAGGCTTTTCAAACAAAAGGACGTTTATTTAAACTTAAATGGCTTCACAGCAGCAAAACAAAAGAAATGACAGTCTCACCGACTTGTAGAGTTTATAACTGCTGTCGCAGTTAAACAGTCCTTACTTGGTGTTGCAGGTAAGTTTCCCAGATAGCAGGCTTCCATGCAGGCCACTGCCATGTACATTCACAGCTTCCCAGAGCTTTTCACAGCCTCCACAGCTTTTTCAGTGTCCACCATTCACCATGCAGACTTCACTACACTCCTTCCCTCTCTCACCTACAACTTCCTGTCTCTCTTAAACCATTTCCTTGGACAGGTGTGTTAACCATTGCTGTTCCCTTAAAGGAGCCACAGCCCAAACAGAGGGGAAATATAGCGTCCTTCCAGGACCCAGCCACGGCGTCCTGTACATATCCCCCCCCCTGTGCCCCAACGCCAAGGAGGTGGAGGCAACAGTGGAGCTAAAACAATGGACTCGGGAGAGGGCATCTGCATTTTGATGCAGTCTCCCGGGCCTATGCTCCACTACAAATTTAAATTCCTGGAGCGCCAGGAACCAACGTGTAATTCTGGCATTAGTCCCTTTACCTTGCCTCATCCATGTTAAAGGGGCATGGTCAGAAATTAACCTAAACTTCCTTCCCAAGAGGTAATATCTGAGGGATTCCAGAGCCCACTTAATGGCCAGACATTCTCGTTCAACTATAGCGTAGTTTTTCTCCGCTGGTGTCAACTTCCTACTGAGGAAGACTACTGGGTGCTCCTCACCATGAACAACCTGTGACAACACAGCTCCCAATCCTACATCGGAAGCATCAGTCTGGACAACAAACTCGTTTGAAAAATTGGGTGCCATCAGGACAGGGTGTTGGCACAGTGCTGACTTGAGCTCCAAAAAAGCCTTTTCAGCATCTTCATTCCATTCCACCATGACCGATTTCCGTCCCTTAGTCAGATCGGTCAATGGAGCCGCCAATGTGGCAAAGTTGGGTACGAATCTCCTGTAGTATCCCACCATGCCCAGGAATGCACGTACCTGCTTTTTTGTGAGGGGGCGGGGCCAATTCTGTATAGCCTCTACCTTGTTAACCTGAGGTTTCACCACCCCTCTACCTACAATATAGCCCAGGTATTTCATCTCCTCCATTCCCAAAGCACATTTTTCAGGGTTTATTGTAAACCCCTCCTTCCAAAGAGAGTCCAGTACTGCCTGGACTTTGGGCAAGTGTGATTCCCAGTCTCTGCTAAAAATGACTATGTCGTCCAAGTACACTGAGGCATACTCCCGGTGAGGTCGTAAAATCCTATCCATTGCTCGCTGGAAAGTGGCTGGAGCAGTTTGTAGTCCGAAAGGCATTCTTTTGTACTGAAAACTCCCCTCTGGGGTAGAAAAAGCAGTTTTCTCTCTAGCAGCCTTAGTCAACGGGATTTGCCAATACCCCTTGGTAAGGTCTAATGTTGTAATATACCTGGCTGGACCTAGTCTCTCAATAAGCTCATCTACCCGGGGCATGGGGTAGGCATCAAACCGTGAAACCTCATTAAGTTTCCGGAAATCATTGCAGAATCGCAGAGTCCCGTTGGGCTTTGGTACCAACACAATCGGGCTCGACCACTCACTCTGCGACTCCTCAATGATCTCCAGGTCCAGCATCTTCTTCACTTCCTCTGAAACGGCCTTCCTTTGAGCCTCTGGGATGCGGTAGGGCCGGACAAAAACTTTGACTCCAGGTTCCGTAATAATATGTTCTATGACACTAGTTAGCCCTGGCAAGTCTGAAAACGTTTCTTTATTTCTCTGCAAGAACTCCTTTGCCTGCTGACTTTGGATTTTAGACAGGGTACTTGCTACTTGGACACTCTCCACCCCAACCTGAGGCTCAAGTCTTGCACTAGCCAGGGAGGTCACTGGTTCCCTGTCTGTCCAGGGCTTTAACAAGTTGACATGATATATCTGATACGGTTTCCTCTTGCCTGGCTGGTGGACTCTATAAATTTACCTCTCCCACTTTTTCCACAACTTCAAAAGGGACCTTGCCATCTGGCCAAGAATTTACTTTTCACAGTGGGAATTAGCACCGCTACTCGATCCCCCCACTTGGAAGTGCCTTATTTTAGCAGCCCTGTTATAGACCCGTCGTTGAGCCTCCTGGGCTTTTTGCAAATGCTCTTTGACTAGTGGCATCACAGTTTGGATCCTTTCCTGCATTTGGGAGACATATTCAAGAACACTCTTATGCTGAACAGGTTCACTTTCCCATTCCTCTTTAATAAAGTCAAGTAGTCCGCGAGGTCTCGGCCCATATACCAACTCAAAGGGCGAAAACCCAGTGGAGGCCTGGGGCACTTCCCTGATAGCAAACAGGAGAGCTGGTAACAGGCAGTCCCAGTCTTTCCCATCCCTTTGTACCACTCTCTTTAGCATAGACTTAAGGGTCTTGTTAAAGCGTTCCACTAACCCATCTGTTTGGGGATGGTAGACCGATGTACGCAGCTGTTTAATCCGGAACAGCTTGCACACATCGGCCATAACTCTCGACATAAATGGGGTGCCCTGGTCTGTGAGTATTTCCTTGGGAAAACCAGTCCGTGTAAACAACTGGAATAATTCCCGGGCAATAGCCTTAGAGGAGGTATTCCGCAGTGGAAGCGCCTCAGGATATCGGGTGGCATAGTCAAGAATCACCAATATGTAGGAGTAACCTTGAGCCGACTTTACCAAGGGACCCACTATATCCATGGCTATCCTCTCGAATGGGACCTCAATTATGGGCAGAGGGACCAAAGGGCTCCGGAAGTGGGTCACCGGAGCGGTCAACTGACAGGTGGGACAAGAGGCACAGTATTTCTTTACCTCTGCTTTCAGACCTGGCCAGTAAAACCGGTCGGTGATCCGTGCTTCCGTCTTCTCAACTCCCAGGTGTCCCCCTAACACATCATCATGGGCCAAGTCCAGAACCTTTCGTCTATATTGTTGGGGTACCAACAATTGTTCTACCACATTTTCCCTCACCTTGGTAACCCGATACAATAACTCATTATACATTGCGAAGTGTGGCCACCGCTCATTTGCACCTGGCTCTTGGGGAACCCCATTTACTACTACAACTTGTTCCCGTGCACGGGCCAAAGTGAGGTCCTGAATCTGAGCAGTACCAAACGCCCCCTGGGGAACACCCAAATCTGGCAGGGCAGGGGTAGAGGCCACTTCCTCATCCTCTTCCCCCAGCATTACCTGAAGTGGGGAAGATCCTCCCCCCTCAGTGTTTTGGTAGGTCTGTGGACCACATGTCTTGACATTATCAACAGTATCAGCTCTACTTTCATCACCATTAACCCAACCATTAGCAATTTCATCATTTGGATCCACATTAAGAACATTTGGCAGTTCAGGGTTATTCCTCTCAGCAGCAGGAACAGGGAGGCTAGTTTCTCCCCAATCTCTGAACTGTTCTCCTTGTTCCCACAGTTTTGTAAACAACGGACAGTCTCGTCCTATTATAACATCATGTACCAAGTTCTTTACCACCCCCACCTCTTGAGTACCAGTGCCACATGCTGAGGAGATGGTCACCGAGATGAGAGGGTACTCTCTAGTGTCCCCGTGAATGCACACCACCCGTAAGGTTTTTCTTACCGGACCGATCTTCCCAATTACTCTAGGATGAACCAGGGTTACCAAGCTTCCGGAGTCCAACAAAGCCCGGGCAGGGAGGTGGTTCACTTGGACTTCACACTCAAATTTTTCCTCACCCAGGTCGAGCTGTGTGGTGCATACTTTATGGGCATAAAAAGACCCCCTCCGAAGAACCCTGCATTCCATGGGCTCCTCTTGCAGTGGGCAGTGTGCCCGGGTATGACATCGCCAACATTGTACATCCCTCCTCTCCGAACAGGAACAGAACGCTGAGGAGGTACGGGGAATGACTCTTGACATTCCGGGGTGTTTGCTCCAGGACTCCTTGGAACATCCTTTCGAAGGGCAGCAGTTGGTCGAACAGGCCGTGGTAGACTGGGGCCTATGCGCTTGGTAGGTCCGAGCAGGTCCTCCACCACTGTATATCGTTCCACCATCTCGACAAGGAGGTTTGCTGTTTTGGGGTCTCCATGGCTGACCCACCGTTGAAGGTCGTCTGGCAGGGATCGCAGGTATCGGTCCAGCACAACCCGTTCCACGATTTGGGGGCCCGACAACACCTCAGGCTGCAGCCATTTTTTTACCAGTTGCACCAGGTCATGCATTTGAGACAGAGGTGGCCGATCTGGATGATACTTCCATTGGTGCACTCGTTGGACCGAACGGCCGTAGTCACCCCCAGACGAGCCAGAATTTCTGCCTTTAACTTTTGATAGTCTTTAGCATCATCGGGTGGCAGGTCAAAGTAGGCTTTTTGAGGATCTCCGGTGAGAAAAGGGGCAATGAGGCCGGCCCACTGGTCCTGAGGCCACCCTTCTCTCTCTGCCGTCCTCTCAAATGTAGCAAGAAACGCCTCTACATCATCGCTCAGGGACAATTTCTGCAAAAAATGGCTTGCCCTCATAGTCACCTGGTTGCCAGGGGCAACAGCCGCTTGCTCCCGAACCTGAGATAGCTGCTGCACTGCTTCCTTTAAGACAGCCACCTGAGCCTGCATAACCTCTTGCTGGGCTGCCAACTGGGTCACCAACAGGCGGGTATTTTCTTGCTGCAGCTGATTTGCTTCCTCATGGCGAGTTTGCGCTTGCATATTAGCCAGGGACAGCTGTTTAATTAGCTCCTCCATTGCTTCAGCTTTCAACGTTTGTACAGCTTTAACCCAGGACATAAATCCAATGTACTGTCCCTTTAACTGTCAGTTCAATGTCAAGTTCAATGCAAAAAAAAAATGTTGTTTTTTTTTTCTTCTTATGCCTGTTATTCTGTCCTGCCCGCAATCGAGCACCAGTGTAATGTTCAGGGAACCAGCTAGATCGCAGGACACAGGCTTTTCAAACAAAAGGACGTTTATTTAAACTTAAATGGCTTCACAGCAGCAAAACAAAAGAAATGACAGTCTCACCGACTTGTAGAGTTTATAACTTCTGTCGCAGTTAAACAGTCCTTGCTTGGTGTTGCAGGTAAGTTTCCCAGATAGCAGGCTTCCATGCAGGCCACTGCCATGTACATTCACAGCTTCCCAGAGCTTTTCACAGCCTCCACAGCTTTTGCAGTGTCCACCATTCACCATGCAGACTTCACTACACTCCTTCCCTCTCTCACCTACAACTTCCTGTCTCTCTTAAATCATTTCCTTGGACAGGTGTGTTAACCATTGCTGTTCCCTTAAAGGAACCACAGCCCAAACAGAGGGGAAATATAGCGTCCTTCCAGGACCCAGCCACGGCGTCCTGTACAATATGTATACTCTTTTTAATGTATCTATTCATAACGCAGATCACCATGTGGCGCTGGGTTATACATTGTTGTACCTCCAATGCATGTATTGCATATGCACTTACCTCATGTGTGTATGAATATTTAGAAATGATATGCACTACAATGTTGTTTCTTTAGGTGACTCCTGCTTTTGTGACATGTCATGCATTTTTTTGACAAATAAATATGTATTTTTTCAACTCACCTACACCATGTCTACAGCCTCATTTAAAGTCCCACATTCCCCTCTTTATTCAATCTGACACTAAGTGACACTTTTTGGGGACCAGTGACACCAATACAGCAATCAGTGCCAAAAAAAATGCACTCTTACTGTACTAATGACACTGGCTGGGAAGGGGTTAACATCAGGGGCAATCAAAGGGTTAACTGTGTTCTGGGTAGGTGGCGTGCAGTGGGAGCTGATCCGTGGGTACCGTGGGCTTGATGTCCACCGGCACCTGTCGATCATTAGAAAAAGACACAGAACTTTGATCTGCCTATGTAAACAAGAGAGAATGCCGTTCTGACAGGAGGGAAGGGATGGAAGCATATCTTCCCCTAGTAAAAGAACCTCCCGCAGTACAGTAAAACACAGGCTAGGCGCACATTTAACCCTTTGATTGCCTCTGATGTTTAACCCCTTCCCAGTGTCAATAGTACAGTGACAGTGCATATTTTTATCACTGATTACTGCATTGGTGTCACTGGTCCTAAAAAGTGTCAGTTAGTGTCAGAATGTCTGCCGCAATATTGCAGTGCCGCTATAATAAAAAAAAATATATATCCCATAGTTTGTAGACGCTATAACTTTTGTGCAAACCAATCAATAGACGCTTATTGGATTTTTTTTTTTACCAAAAATATGTAGCAGGATACATATTGGCCAAAATTTATGAAGAAATTCGATTTTTTTCAATTTTTTTATTGAAAATGTTTTATAGCAGAAAGTAAAAACGATTGTTTTCTTTTTTCAAAATGGACTTTTTTTTTGTTTATAGCGCAAAAAATAAACGCAGAGGTGACCAAATACCCCCAAAAGAAAGCTCTATTTGTGGAAAAAAATAACATAAATTTTATTTGGGTACAGCGTTGCATGACCGCGCAATTGTCAATTAAAGTAACGTTGTGCCATATTGCAAAAATAACCTGGTTATGAAGGGGGGTAAAGTGGTTAAGGCTCACGTTGTTCACGCCGTGCAGGTGTGACGGACCATGTGCGCATTTCCTTGTTTAGAGCAGCCTGTTCATTTCAAGGGACTACCCTAAGTGTGAGAAATGTGCAAATAAAGCCCCAGACCCTTTTGCAAACTTACGCCACACACAACCGCATGGCGCTGCGGTCCCATGCGTATCGGTGTATGTGAAAATGTGTGCGATAGCATGATGTTGTGTTCCCAACCTGAACAGATATGAACGTGGATTTAGTATATTCACCTGAGGACATGAGTATGCTGTTCATACCTGCACATTGCAGCAAGACTCCCCCTCCTTCACTTTATTATTGATTTGTATTGTGTTGTGATTCATTGTTGTGCTTTATTTATAGAGTTCTGTACAGTATGTGAGAGGGACAGCTGTGTGGGGAGGAAGGAAGGACATGGCTCACACAGAGCTGAGTGGAGGACTGAGGAGACGCTCTGTACAGGTGTGACTCCTCTCTATTCTTGGCACAGCCTCAGTCTGTACAGGTATAGCCCCGCCTCTCCTGCCCTCACATTCCCCGCCCGGTTACTGACGTCACATCCAGGTCTGGCACTGGCCGCTGATTGGCCTGTTTCTCGTACACTGAGCAGAGATGGCAGCGGCAGCGGCGGTCCGGTTATTGGGCAGCTGTCGGTATATTGTGGCCGGATCCCGGGCCTGGCTGTGCGGTGTGCAGCGGACTAGGAGCTGGCTGGAGCCCGGGGCGGCCCGCCTCTACAGGTAACAGTTCCCTGCATCCAGACCATGGGGGCCCCTGTGTGACCTCTAGTGTGTGTGGTGTTGGGGACCTTGTCAGGGCCCATAGGTGTGGTTTTCGGGGCCCCTGTCAGTGCCTGTAGGTGTGGTGTTTTGGAGGCTCTGTGTGACCTCTAGTGTGTGGTGTTTGGGGGCCTGGCCTTGTCAGTGCCTGTTGGGGCCCCTGTCAGTGCCTGTAGGTGTGGTGTTTTGGAGGCTCTGTGTGACCTCTAGTGTGTGGTGTTTGGGGGCCTGGCCTTGTCAGTGCCTGTTGGGGGCCCTGTCAGTGCCTGTAGGTGTGGTGTTTTGGAGGCTGTGTGTGTGTGGTGTTGGGGGCCCTGTCAGTGCCTGTAGGTGTGGTGTTTTGGAGGCTCTGTGTGACCTCGTGTGTGTGGTGTTTGGGGGCCTGGCCTTGTCAGTGCCTGTTGGGGGCCCTGTCAGTGCCTGTAGGTGTGGTGTTTTGGAGGCTGTGTGTGGTGTTGGGGGCCCTGTCAGTGCCTGTAGGTGTGGTGTTTTGGAGGCTGTGTGTGTGGTGTTGGGGGCCCTGTCAGTGCCTGTAGGTGTGGTGTTTTGGAGGCTCTGTGTGACCTCGTGTGTGTGGTGTTTGGGGGGCCCCTGTCAGTGCCTGTAGGTGTGGTGTTGGGGGGGAGGGGGGCCTTGCCAGTACCTGTTGGGGTGTCCCCTGTCAGTGCTTGTAGGTGTGTGTAGTGTAATACGGGCTGATCAGTCTCTTGCCTCAGTACTTGCACCGACCAGCCGTATCCCTATGGCTACTGACAGGTAATGTGAATAACATTGATTATCTTACTATAATGGCATCTGAAAGTGAGTGGGATATATTAGGCTGGAAGTGAACATGTTATCCCTGAAGTGGATGTGTTGAAAGCAGAAAAAAATGGGCAAAGTGTAAAGGATTTAAGTGACTGACAAGGGGCAGATTGTAATGGCTAGTTGACTGGGCAACTCCAAAACGGCACCTCTTGTGGGGTGTTCCTGGTCAGGACCGACCAAAAGAGGTCTAAGGAAGGAAAGCTGGAGAACCGGAAACAGTTATGGGTGGCCAAGGCTCATTGATGCACCCGGGGAGCCAAGAAAAGTGTCAGAACACGCAGTGCATCACATTTTTTTGTTTATGGGGCTGTGTAGCCGCAGACCAGTTAGGGTGCCCACGATGACCCGTGTCTGCAGCCAAAAGCACCTACAGTGGGCATGTGATCATCAGAACTGGACCACGGAGCAACGGAGGAAGGTGGCCTGGTCTGATGAATAAAAAAATGGATTGATGTGTTGACTTGGCCTCCAAATTCTCTGCATCTCAATCCAATCGAGCATCTGTGGAAGGTGCTGAAAAAAACGTCCAATAAACAGAGGACCCACTTTGCAACTTACAGGACAAAAAGGATTTGCTACTGACAGCTTGGTGCCAGATACCACGGCATACCTTCAGAGGTCTAGTGAAGATGATGCCTCAATGGGTTATGGTGGGTGGTCATAATGTTATGGCTGATGGTGTATATGAGGAGTCAGGCTGATGTATACAGTTCAGGTTCCTCTGCCCCTCCCCCATGTCATGTGTGTGTTTGTGGTGGAGAGCTGTCAGTGCAGCAGGTGGTAGTCACTGGAGAGAGTGTATGGAAAGTCTATCTAAACATTCCTCTTATTGGCTGTCTTCTGTTCTGTAAAATATACCAATGAAGGTGTTTTATTATTTCTCTTCTACAAGTGCAAAAAAAGTATCTGCTCATCCAGCCAACTACTAACTGAAGATGCAATACAACAAGATCCATGTTCCTCTCATATATACAGGAGGAGAAAGGCTAATACTGTACTATACATAGAATCTCTTACACAACCCTATATATCCATTTGACCTCTGGAAGATTTACCCCCCTTACCCTTCATGACCAGGCAATTGTTTGCTTTTTGGCACTGCGTTACTTTATCTGGCAATTGCTTGGTCATGCAACACTGTACTCAAATGAAATTTTTTTTATTTTATTTTTTTACAAAAAGGATAAAACTGAACTTTCTTTAGGTGGCATTTGATCGTTACTGCGTTTTTTTTTTTTTTTCCGCTGTAAACATTTTGAAAAAAATAAACAGAGTTTAACTTTCTGTTATAGAAAAATAAATCGCAATAAGCGTATATTTTCTGTAAGGCCCTTTCACAATGGGGTGTCGGCGGTAAAGCGCAGCTATTTTTAGCGGCGCTTTATCGTCGTATTGCGTAGTGGTTTTAACCCTTTTTCAGCCGCTAGCAGGGGTTAAAAGCACCCCGCTAGCGGCCGAAAAGGGTTAAAACCACCAGCAGAGCGCTGCTGCAGTAGCAGTGCTTTGCCGGTGGTATAGCCGCGCTGCCCATTCATTTTAATGGGCAGGAGTGGTGGAGGAGTGGTATACACACTGCTCCAAAGATGCTGCTTGCAGGACTTTTTTTAGCATCCTGCCAGCGCCCTCGGGCTTTCACATTGGAGAGACAGGAGCGGCTCTTTCAGGGCGCTTTGCAGGTGCTATTTTTAGTTATAGCGTCTACAATCACTGGGGTATATACTGGAATCTTTATTTTTTATACTAGTATTGGTGGTGATCAGCAACTTATAAGCAGGACTGCGATAATATGGCGGGCAGTCTGACACCAACTACTAACTGACACTTTGTGGAGACCAGTGACACTAATACAGTGATCAGTGCTAAAAATATGCACTTTCACTGTACTAATGACTGGCTGGGAATGGGTATCATTCTAGGGCGATCAAGGCATTAAATGTGTGCTTGAAGGGGTTGTAAAGGTTTGTGGTGTGATTTTTATTTTTTTTGTTTAAGAAAAAAATGTTTTATACTTGCCTTCTCTGTGCAAGGGTTTTGCACAAAGTGTCCCTGATCCTCCTCCTTCTGGGATCCCCCAGCGGTGTTCCCCCTCAGAGAGCCGCATTCCAAGGGGACACCTGTGTGGGCACGCTCCTGAGTCCTGCTGCTGCGT
This sequence comes from Rana muscosa, assembly GCA_029206835.1. Taxonomy (NCBI): domain Eukaryota; kingdom Metazoa; phylum Chordata; class Amphibia; order Anura; family Ranidae; genus Rana; species Rana muscosa. The sequence goes on from CM055117.1 coordinate 931,543,871, forward strand.
CTTGTAGACACGGATAGCAGGACTCTGCCCCGCCCCTGGTCCCATGTCACTGGATTTGATTGACAGCAGCGGGAGCCCATGGCTGCGCTTCTATCAATCTATCCAATGAGGACCCACGACAGCGGCTGGAGCTGCTGTGCTCGTCCCTGTCGATGGATCGGGTTAAGTAAAAGGGGGGGGGGGGGTCTGGGGTGTTGCTGCACTACAGAAGAGGTTTTCCACCCTAGTGCATAGAATGCATTCAGGTGAAAAACCTAGAGGGTTTACAACCCCTTTTACTGTGTGTGTACACTATGTGGTGCTTACACTAAGGCCTGGTTCACACTGGGGCGACAAACGCTCTGACATTGGGAGCTCATGTCGCATGACGTGTGAAAATCAATGTTTCCCTATGGGAGCCGTCTTAACTGGTCCGACACATGTCGGTCCGACTTTGAGAATGCTCCCTGTACTACTTTGGTCCGACTTTGATCCGACTTCAGCCCATTGACTATCATTGAAGTCGGATCAAAGTCGGACCGCAGTCTTGCATGATCCGACTTTGGCATGCGACTTGTGCTGTGCTGCTCTTGAGGGGGAACTCAAGGCCAAATTTTAAATAAAAAACCGGCATGGGTTCCCCCTCCAGGAGCATACTAGGCCCTTGGGTCTGGTCTGGATTTGAAGGGGAACCCCTACGCCGAAAAAACGGCGTGGGGGTCCCCCCAAGATCCAAACCAGACCATTATCCGAGCACACAACCTGGCAGGCCGCAGGGGAAGAGGGGGGGACGAGAGAGCGGGCCCCCCCTCCCTCCTGAACCGTACCAGGCCGCATGCCCTCAACATGGGGGGGGGGGTTTTGGTGCTCTGGGGCAGGGGGGCGACCTGCGGCCCCCCCACCCCAGAGCACCCTGCCCCCATGTTGATGAGGACAGGGCCTCTTCCCGACAACCCTGGCCGTTGGTTGTCGGGGTCTGCAGGCGGGGGGCTTATCGGAATCCGGGAGCCCCCTTCAATAAAGGGGCCCCCGGATCCCGGCCCCCCACCCTATGTGAATGAGTATGGGGTACATCGTACCCCTACCCATTCACCTGGTGGAAAAAAATTGCAATAAAAAAACCACACAGCTTTTTAAAGTATTTTATTGCACAGCTCCGGGGGTCTTCTTCCGACTTCGGGGGTCTCCGGTGTCGTCGCCGCGCTCTCCGGTTCTTTCTTCTGCCGGGCCACCGCTAACGTCTTTAGCTCTTTTGCTAGCGGAGGCCCGGTCTTCTCCGTCGCCTTCTTCTTCTCCAGCTTCTTTCTTCTGCCGCCCCCTCCACTAGCTTCTTTAGCTCTTTTGCCAGAGGAGTAGCCGGTCTTCCCGTCGCCGCTCCGCATTAATATAGGCTTCTCATGACGTCACAGTCACATGTTCCCATGACGTCACAGTCACATGCTCCGGGGCCATGTGCCCCGGAACATGTGACTGTGACGTCATGAGAAGCCTATATTAATGCGGAGCGGAGCGAACAGCCAGTATTACAGCGGGAGGAAGCGATGCGTCAACATCGAGAAGGAGAAGAGAGAAGAAGACGGCGACGGGAAGACCGGCTCCTCCACTAGCAAAAGAGCTAAAGAAGTTAGTGGAGGGGCCGGCAGAAGAAAGAAGCGGGAGAAGAACCGGAGAGCGGGAGAAGAAGGCGACGGAGAAGACCGGGCCTCCGCTAGCAAAAGAGCTAAAGAAGTTAGCGGTGGCCCGGCAGAAGAAAGAACCGGAGAGCGCGGCGACGACACCGGAGACCCCCGAAGTCGGAAGAAGACCCTCGGAGCTGTGCAATAAAATACTTTAAAAAGCTGTGTGGTTTTTTTATTGCAATTTTTTTTCCACCAGGTGAATGGGTAGGGGTACGATGTACCCCATACTCATTCACATAGGGTGGGGGGGGGCGGGATCCGGGGGCCCCTTTTATTGAAGAGGGCTCCCGGATTCCGATAAGCCCCCCGCCCGCAGACCCCGACAACCAACGGCCAGGGTTGTCGGAAAGAGGCCCTGTCCTCATCAACATGGGGGCAGGGTGCTCTGGGGTGGGGGGGCCGCAGGTCGCCCCCCTGCCCCAGAGCACCAAACCCCCCCCATGTTGAGGGCATGCGGCCTGGTACGGTTCAGGAGGGAGGGGGGCCACTCTCTCGTCCCCCCCCTCTTCCCCTGCGGCCTGCCAGGTTGTGTGCTCAGATAAGGGTCTGGTTTGGATCTTGGGGGGGGGGGGACGACTACCCCCACGCCGTTTTTTCGGCGTAGGGGCACCCCTTAAAATCCAGACCAGACCCAAGGGCCTGGTATGCTCTTGGAGGGGGAACCCATGCCAGTTTTTTATTTAAAATTTGGCCTGGAGTTCCCCCTCAAGATTCATACAAACACAGTGCCTTGTATTGGCGGGGATCAAAGTCGGATCCCCGTTCATTGAAAGTCAGACATATGTCGGCTTCATGTCGCAGGGCAAAGTCGGATCCAAAGTAGGACAGATGTCGTGTCGCACTAGTGTGAACCCAGCCTAAGGGATGTCGGTTTTTATTACCTGTTGTACAGAAAAACCATAACATCACATCCCTGCTGACAGGACAGAGCTTTGTCCTGTCTTCCTCCTCGCCAATCGGCGGATGCCGGCGGTCATCCATTGGCAGGCACCCTCTGATCGGCTTGTGCTGTGACTAATTACAGCACAGCCCCTACCTATAAGTGCTGGATCATATATTAGATTTGCAATCTAGCACAGGCAAGCCGCTCTGCCGCCGTGCTCATACGTGAGGTGGTCGGCAAGCGGATATAACAATATCTCTAGAGAGATGCTCTTATTTGCAGTAATGAAAAATTACTTTTAACGTCCACTTCATTCTGAGTGACTGCCGCTTCTGTGGCTCATGGTCAAAAGTGGGCTACCTGGGGCATCATAGAGGCCCCCCTTATGATGTCACAGGCGAGGCAAGGGCCGTGAATAAAGGATATCTATATAAGAATGTAAATACAAATATTTTATATATTTATATTCTATTTCTATGTTTATATGATATATTTCATAATTGTATTATATTTTTTAGCTTCCAGCTACAGTGAACATGCCACAGGTGGGGTGATGCTTTCAGGTTTCACCATCTCCTGTTTTACGTCTGCAGTTTCTGACAGTCTTCTGTACCATTAGACTGAATGTTATGTAAGACTCCTGGGTGATCTCAGGGGCCACCGTTAAGGCCACTTATATCTAGGCAGATGACTACCACTGCCGAGGGTGGTTGGGCATGTAGGTGAGATCTGACTGTCCTGGAGCTCAGTGCCCGGCAGTGCTTCCCGAACATGGACTGTGACACCACTGATCCCCGCTGGACTGGTCAAATTTCCATCCTTGTGTGGCCAGATGTAGGGGAATATTTGTCTGTGATATACCATTGCCAAAACTTTCATATACCTTGAGAAAAAATTAACTTGGTAATCCTAATTATTTTTTGCGTTGTTGGAAGGCATTAACATTCAGGGCCCTTGCAAGAAAAATGTTTCGCTTTTTAAATCCCATGGGACTTGTGACGATCTCGGATACCCCAGGTGTGCACATCCGTCAGACCTATGTCTCCGATCCTCCAAACGCACCCTGCAGACTCGCCATAACCAGCCCTTAACCCCTCAATCATGAGACAAACCACACAGGTGTTGAGGGTTAAACATGCAGAACATCAACTGTTTATTAAACACAAAACATACACTTTTACATACAGTTAGGGACACTCCCCTTAGCCTTGTCATAGAGGGGGGTATGGGACATGGAAGAACCAATGGGAACTCGACACTTGTACATTGAAACCTAAATGGATTATGATAAGCAGGCAGCCCCTCAATACACATCCCCTGCTGAGAGATGTCTCCAGTCCAGACCATTGTCTACGTGCCCTGAACCAACAAAATTAAACACAGCAACAAGATGGGGGAGAAGGGATGTAGCATTACATTATCTCAATGCCAGCTTGTCCCCAAGTCTCCAGTCTCTTTTGGGCCATAGTCTGTGGGTAGGAGGCCAGCCCACAGTCCCTTCCAAAACACACAGTGACAGTGGCTTCTGTCACAGGACTCTTTACACCAACTGTGCTATGGGTGCGGTACGTCTTGAAAAGTCCTGCATGCTACATCTTTTGGTGCGGTTTTGAAAACCGCACCAAAATGCAGCTGCCCATTGAAATCAATAGAAGACGCATGAAAAACGGACTGCATTTTGCATTTGTGTGTTGTCTTTTTTTTTTTTTTTTTTTTTTTTTTAACAAGCAACCAAAACGCACTGGAAATCTGAAACACGGCAGAATCGCAGCAAAAATGCATATGCATTTTTATGGTTCTTTTGGTACAGAGCAGTGTGAAAGGGCCCTTGGGTTGTCTCTTGTTTGAAATATTTATATAATGCCATTATGATGCCAGGTTTCACAGTCTGGAATGGATAAAAACTGGTCAGTATAGAATTTTTGCACAAACTGTACTTTGACTAAGAATATACCGCATTTTTTGCAGAGGCTTTTCTCCATAATTTTAAGGGCTTGGTTAAGAATCAGATGAAGCATTATATTGAGTGCATGTGAAGGACATGGGGATTGTAACCCTGTAAATTTAATGTGCGGTTTATAGATTGCCAATGCGTTTTGTATAGTACACATGTGTTGCACAGTATACATGGGTTACCGTCTGATCTCGCTCCGTATCAGATATTGTAATGTAACCCTCATGAGCCTTCCATACAAAACTGTGAAAAATACTTTAGTGCCAAGGAATTTTTGCCTGTTGGACTGGTTTGATCAGGTTAATGTGATCTGTTACATGGTAGCTTAGACCAGCCTTTTTCAACCAGGGTGCCTTGAGGTTTCTTCAGGAGTGACCTGGCAAAATGCCAAAAAATTGTATAGAAGCCGGGGGTGGGTGAAATCTGCATTTTGGTTACACAAAGCCACAGATTTTCATTTGTGCACCATTACAACCTTCTAGCTGCCAACCTCTAATGCCTCGTTTCCACTGAGCGGATCGGTTCAGTACACTATTTTGGGTGTTTCCATTATGAAAGCGTACCATAAAACCGAATCGTGCCGCACCATGCTAGGCATTTTTTTTCTAAACCCTGGATGGCCCCTGACGGTCCGACTTTCAGTGGAAATGCTCACCAGAATAGACCGGACCATTCTAACCGTTCCAAACTTTACCGACCCGAACCATTCCGCTCAGTGGAAACGAGGCATAAATGACCAATGACATCAGTTGATAAGGAGGATGTCCGTTGCCTGCATATTATCCTGGGTTTGACTCTCTCCCTTTTACTCTCTTCATCCGCTTTGGGGGCTCATTAGCTAAGAGATGGAGAAAAACCTGAGGGATAAGGGAAACACTGGAATACTAGTCGGTGCCAGTATGCAAAAGTGTATTTGCTTTGGAAGAATAAATGACCTCTAACAGTGTGTGTTCTACGTGTATTGATGCTGCATTATGTAAAACGATTAGAATAGTTTTTTACATTTTAGAATGGGGAGCCTCAAGACTATCCATCATTTGAGGGTGCCCTGAGATTGTCTATAATTTTTAACCATTTGTTTACTGGGCACTTAAACGGATAATTTTTCTCCTTCATTGATGTACACTGATAGGGGGCCAGTGATGGGTGGCAATAATGGGCACTGATGGGCAGCATTGCTAGGTGGCACTTGTGGGCATTGGCAGGTGGCACTGATGAGGCACATCTGCCTCCTTCCTCTTCGGGACCGATGTCCCTTGTGAACTAGCCGGTGATCGGCTGTTTTTCCTCCTCACGCTGTCAGTGTGAGGGGGGAAAGAAAAAAACATTACCGATTCTTTGTTTACATCACTTGATCAGCGGTCATTGGCTGACAGCTGATCACGTGGTAAGGGGTCGGGATCGGCCCCTTAATCGGATCGGTGATCACCCGAGTCTCAGTGACTCGGGTGATCACAGCGCGCGAAGGGGATGCTGTCTATTGACGGCCTCCCAGATTTTCAGGTCTGCCCTGTAGCCGTCATTTGGCTATAGCGCGGGCCTCAAGTAGTTAAAGGGTGTCTTGACTGAAAAAAGTTTGAGAAACACGACTTGGACCATAACCATTGGTTTGATGGCTTTTAGTTTCAATGGACTGCATGCTTAACCTCCAACATTTCCAGAATTCGACCCTCTTCCTGACTGTCTCTACAAAGCAACTTATTCACTATTTGATTATTTCCCGCCTTGACTACTTCAACTCTCTCCTTAATGGCCTACCCTACCCTTAAGAAGGCTATCCCCCTTCAGTCTATTATGAATTCCGCTGCTAGACTAATAAACCTCACTAAACGATTCGTGACTGCTGCTCCTCTCTGCCAATCCCTTCACGGGCTTCCCCTACCCCACCGTGTAAAATTCAAAATGCGAACCATAACATACAAGGCCATTCACAACATCGCCCCCATCTACGTCACCAACCTCATCTGCAGATATCGCCCAAATCGTCCCCTCCATTCTTCCCAGGACCTCCTGCTCTCTAGCTCCCATGCTCGCCTTCAGGACTTCTCCAGAGCCTCTCCCATCCTCTGTAACTCCCTACCCCAGTATGTCCGATGAGCCCCTACCCTGTCCACCTTTTGGGAGATCCCTGAAAACTCATTTATTCAGGGAAGCCTATCCTACACCCACCTAACAACTGTCACTGAGTTACCCTCATCAAATCATTCTCTGCAACCATTACCTTTTTGTACCACCACCCACTCCCTTTAAAGGGGTTGTAAAGATAACATCCGACAATACCGCCCCCCCCCCCCCCCCCCGGAGCCTACAGTGGATGGATTGAAAGCAGCGCAGCCATTGGCTCACGCTGCTGTCAATCACATCCAATGACGCGGCACGCCGGGGGATGGGGCCGAGTTATGCAATGAGCGGCAATAGCCGCTTGCTGTATCACAGGAGCGCGCCCGCATTCACTCACCACCATGCAAGCTCAATCGCATATAGGTGGTGAGTGATTGCGGTGAGGAGCCGAGACAGCCGCCGATGGACCCCAGATGACGTGGATCGGGGCACTCTGTGCAAAACGAGCTGCACAGTGGAGGTAAGTATAAGAACATGTTTATTTTAAATATAAATAATTTTTTTATTTTTTTTTAAATAAAGGACTTATTGTGTGTGTGTGTGTGTGTGTGTGTGTGGTTTTTTTTTGTTTTTTTTTTACACTTTCTTTGTGAAATGGTAGGGATACAATGTACCCCTTACCAATTCATATAGGGGGGGGGGGCGGGATCTGGGGATCCCCTTTGTTAAAGGCGTCTTCCAGATTCCGATAAGCTCCCTGCCCGCAGACCCCCACAACCACCGGGCAAGGGTTGTAAGGATGAGGCCCTTGTCCCCATCAACATGGAGACATGATGCTTTTGAGGGGTCACAGGTACGGCCTGGAACCGTTCAGGAGGGGCGGGGGCCCGCTCTCTCATCCCCCCCTCTTGGAGTTCCCCTTAATATCCATACCAGACCTAAAAGGCCTGGTAATTGAATTTGGGGGGACCCCCACGCAATTCGTTATAGCCGCAAGTACTTTTAAATGACTTTTTTTTTTCCTTCAAAAATGACACTTTGTGCAGGGACAGTTCTAAGCACGGGAAACGAGCACTACTTTACAGGCATACTATACATACCCCCTAGGTACGAAATTAAAAGGACTATTTCACTTTTATTGTTTCACTTTAAGCATTCTTAAAATCACTGCTCCCGAAAAAAAACGGCAGTTTTTAAAACCTTTTTTTTGCATTGATGCATGTCCCCTGGGGCAGGACCCGGGTCCCCAAACACTTTTTATGACAATAACTTGCATATAAGCCTTTAAAATTAGTCCTTCAGATTTATCATGTTCGAGTCCCATAGACTTTAACGGTGTTCGGATGTTCGAACAAATTTATTGCCTGTTCGCATGTTCTGATGCAAACTGAACTGGGGGGTGTTCGGCTCATCCCTATCCAACAGTAAAAGTCATGGTCTGCAGAGAGCTGGATCTCATTGTTAAAAGGTATCGGTCAGGAGAAGGGTACCAAAGAATTTCCAAGGCATTAGATATACCATGGAGCACAGTGAAGACGGTTAACATCAAGTGGGGAAAATATGGCCCAACAGTTACATTACCAAGAACTGGACGCCCCTCCAAAATTGATGGAAAGACCAGAAGAAAACTGGTCAGGGAGACTGCCAAGATGCCTACAGCAACAATAAAGGAGCTGCAGGAATATCTGGCAAGTACTGGCTGTGTGTTACATGTGACAACAATCTCCTGTGTTCTTCATATGTCTGGGTTATGGGGTAGAGTGTCAAAACGGAAGCCTTTTCCTACGAAGAAAAACAAAACCCAGATAAATTTAGAAAAAAAACTCTGAAGTCTTCCAAAAGCATGTGGGGAAATGTGTTCGGGTCTGAAACCAAGGTTGAACTTTTTGCCCATAATTTCAAAAGATATGTTTGGTGCAAAAGAACACCATACGCACCGTGAAGCATGGTGGTGGCAATGTCTGCCAGCCACCCGTGATCGATCCTCAGAGGCAGAACAGGGATCAGAGAGAGAGAGAGAGAGAGAGAGAGACTCCCAGTCGGTTAGAAAGCACCTCCCTAGGGAACACTTAACCCTTTGATCACCCCTAGTGTTAACCCAATCCCTGCCAGTGCCATTTATACAATAATCAGTGCATTTTTAGGCCTCATGCCCACGGACGTTTTTTACAGCTTAAAAACGCCTGTCCATGTTGTTGTATACATTTTTCAACCGTATTTTTTTCGGGGGAAAAAAAAACGCCGGAGCTTAAACGCAATTGCGGCGTGTTTGCGTGTTTTTTTTTATGCCGACGCCGCAGAACGCACTGGTCCTGGCTTTTTTTTACAGCTTAAAAACGCCTATGCTATTTGCAGCTCAAAAACGCCTAGATGGGTATGAAGCTATAGACTAACATGGACAGGCGTTTTTAAGCTGTAAAAAATGCTCAAACGCGGCTGTAAAAACGTCCGTGGGCATGAGGCCTTACTGTCGCTGGTCCCCAAAAAGTGTCACTTGAGGTCAGATCTGCAAGTTGCAGTACTGCTAAAAATCGCTGATGCCCGGCATTACTAGTAAAAACCATAAAAAGAAAAAAATTCCCTAAATCTTGTCCCTATTTTGTAGACGCTATAACTTTTGTGCAAACCAATCAATATACTCTTATTTGTTTTTTATGTTTTTTTTTCAAAAAAATATAATGACCTAAACTGATTAAGACATTTTGATTTTTCTTTTGTTTTACTGGTTATGTATTATAGCTAAATTTTACACACACACACACACACACACACACACACCCTCCCTATTTATCGGCGTATAACACACACCCTAACTTTAAGAGGGAAGTTTCAGGAAAAAAAAAATCCGTAGCCCCCTGCGTATAACACGCAGGTACAGTTTACCCTCTATTTTCAGGGTAATATAATATATAATTAGGGCTGTTACTGATTAAAATTTTTGTGTTTTGATTAATCGTGGTTTTTTTTTTTTTTTTTTTTTTTTTCGACAAATTTTGATTTAATTATAACGCACATACAGATCCAACTACTTTTAGCTATTCTCCTTGCAGGCCGATTCCCAGTGCAGCTACCAACCACTGGAAAAATGGATAGCAGGATACAAAAAACACAAAGGAAGCGCTCAATGGGAATAGCATTAAAACTTTTATAGTCTTCACGTAGGTAACAAAATAAAATAAATATTGCACTGGAGATAAAATCGATGTAGCTACATAAACTGTAAAAATGGTGCGAGTAATACCAAACGGTAGCAAAAGCAGTCATAAAAACATGTAGCCAAGTATAAAAATGTGTACAACGATACCACTGCTGAATCCAGATGAGGAGGGGTTAACATCAGTATGTCGGCATGTAGATGTCCCGTGAAGGGAACTATCACAATTCCCAGTGGATGGCTGTAGCATCCCAGGGTGATAGAGGGAATTGTAACAGCCCTTGCGTGTGGCAGATAGTAAGGTCCCGCCGGCATGCAGATATGAAGGCACAGCAAAGGAGCCCTTCAGATGGACACGGCAAGCCCCGCCGGTGTCCGTGATGTCACCGGATCTCCGACAGAACTCCTTGAAGACCTGGAAGCCGGCGGAGAGGTGAGCACCGATCAAAAGGTTTTTGATCGATCAAAAAAATTCCTCGACTAATCGAGGAATTAATAGTTAATTTCCACAGCCCTAATATTATATATATATATATATATATATATATATATATATATATATATATATATATATATATATATTTATTAAAAAAAAATATAAGTCATGGCCGAAATTGTTGGCACCCCAGAAATTTTTCCAGAAAATCAAGTATTTCTCACAGAAAAGTATTGCAGTAACCCATGTTTTGCTATACACATGTTTATTCCCTTTGTGTGTATTGGGGAAAAAAAGCAAATTGGACATAATGTCACAACTCCAAAAAAGGGCTGGTCAAAATTCTTGGCACCCTTTCAAAATTGTGGATAAATAAGATTGTTTCAAGCATGTGATGCTCCTTTAAACTCACCTGGGGCAAGTAACAGGTGTGGGCAATATAAAAATCACACCTGAAAGATAAAAAGGAGAGAAGTTCACTAAGGCCTCTTTCACACGGGGCGGATCTGTGAAGATCCGCCCCGTGAAGCTCCGCTTGCTCAGCGGGGATCGCTCCGTTGATCCCCGCTGAGCCGACGGATGACTGGGCGGTCCCCGCACACTGTGCAGGGACCGCCCTGTCAGAGCGCCGCTCTCCCCTATGGGGAATCGGATGACGACGGACCGTAGAGTCCGTTGTCATCCGATCCGCTCCGCAGACGGAAGGAAAAATAGGATTTTCCTCCGTCACACTTTTTCGGAGCGGAGCGGATGTCAGCGGACATGTCTCCGCTGACATCCGTGCTTCCATAGGGGTGCATGGAGGATCCGTTTCAGGTCCGCCTAAAAAACTGACAGGCGGACCTGGACGGACCTCCGTGTGAAAGAGCCCTTAGTCTTTGCATTGTGTGTCTGTGTGCCACACTAAGCATGGACAACAGAAAGAGAAGAAGAGAACTGTCTGAGGACTTGAGATTGTTGATATTTTTCCACAATTTTGGTTCTCAAGGTTACAAGTCCATCACCAGAGATCTAGAGTTGCCTTTGTGCACAGTGCGCAACATTATCAAGAAGTTTGCAACCCATGGCACTGTAGCTAATCTCTCTGGGCGTGGACGGAAGAGAAAAATGTATGAAAGGTTGCAACGCCGGATAGTCCAGACGGTGGATAAGCAGCCCCAAACAAGTTCCAAAGAAATTCAAGTTGTCCTGCAGGCTCAGGGAGCCATCAGTGTCAGCGTGAACTATCCGTCGACATTTAAATGAAACGCTATGGCAGGAGACCCAGGAGGATCCCACTGCTGACATAGACATAAAAATGCAAGACTACAGTTTGCCAAAATGTACTTGAGTAAGCCAAAATCCTTCTGGGAAAAAGTCATGTGGACAGATGAGACCAAGATAGAGCTTTTTTGGTAAAGCACATCATTCTACTGTTTACCAAAAACGAAATGAGGCCTACAAAGAAAAGAACACAGTACCTACTGAGAAATATGGTGGAGGTTCATTGAAGTTTTGGGGTTGTTTTGCTGACTCTGGCACTGGGTGCCTTGAATGTGTGCAAGGCATCATGAAATCTGAGGATTAATAAAGGATTTTGGGTCGCACTGTAGAGCCCAGTGTCAGAAAACTGGGTTTGCGTCCGAGATCTTGGGTCTTCCAGCAGGAAAATGACCCCAAACATATGTCAAAAAGCAGACAGAAATGGATGGCAACAAAGCACTGGAGAGTTCTAAATTGGCCAGCAATGGGTCCAGATCTAAATCCCATTGAACACCTGTGAAGAGATCTTAAAATTGCTGTTGGGAAAAGGCGCTCTTACAATAAGAGAGACCTGGAGCAGTTTGCAAAGGAAGAGTGGTCCAAAATTCCGGGTGAGAGGTATAAGAAGCTTATTGATGGTTATAGGAAGCGACTGATTTCAGTTATTTTTTCCAAAGGGTGTGCAACCAAATATTAAGGTAAGGGTGCCAAGAATTCTGACCAACCCATTTTTGGAGTTTTGTGAGGCATTATGTCCAATTTGCTTTTTTTTTTTTCCCTCCCTTTTTTGTTTTGTTCCAATACACACAAGGGAATAAACATGTGTATAGCAAAACATGTTACTGCAATACTTTTCTGTGAGAAATACTTGATTTTCTGGAAAAATTTCTCGGGTGGCCAACAATTTCGGCCATGACTGTATGTATAATTTCCCAAATAATCGCTCTTTGTGACACGGTGCATTATTCTGCTGGAATGAGCTATCAGAAGACCATACTGCAGTCATAAAGGGATGGTCAGCAGCATTACTCAGGTAGACTGTGACGTTTAAACGATGCTCAATTGGTACTAAAGGGCCCAAAGTGTGCCAAGAAAATATCCCCCACACCACCACCAGCCCGAACCGTTGATAGAAGGCAGGATGGATCCATGCTTTCATGTTGTTTACGCCAAATTCTGATCCTACCATCTGAATGTCGCAGCTGAAATTGAGACTTGTCAGACCAGGCAATGTTTGTCCAATTTTGGTAATCCTGTGGAATTGTAGCCTCAGTTTCCTGTTCTTGGCTGGCAGGACTGGCACCTGGTGTGGTCTTCTGCTGCTGTAGCCCATCTGTTTCAAGGTTCAATGTGTTGTGCATTCAGAGATGGTATTCTGCATACCTTGGTTGTAACGAGTGGTCATTTGACTTACTGTTGCCTTCCTATCATCTCGAACCAGTCTACCCATTCTCCTCTGACATCAATGCATTTTCGTCCCCACAACTGCCACTCACTGAATATTTTCTGACCATTCTCTGTAAACCCTAGAGGTGTGTCTGTGTGTCTGTGTGTCCCAGTAGATGAGCAGTTTTTGAAATACTCGGACCAGCCCGTCTGGCACCAACAACCATGTCCCTTCCCCATTCTGATGTTAGGTTTGACGTCTTCACCACGTCTAGATGCCTAAATGCATTGAGTTGCTGCCATGTGATTGACTATACCTAATAATAAAGTGTCTGGTGAGTGTATGTCTACAACACTAGACGTTTTACCCTTGCTCACCCACGTGTGTATGAGTTAAAATGCAGCATGGACCACTTCTTAGGGTCCTTTCACACGGGGCGGATCCATGCAGATCCGCCCCGTGAAGCTCCGCTTGCTCAGCGGGGATCGCTCCGTTGATCCCCGCTGAGCCGACGGATGACTGGGCGGTCCCCGCACACTGTGCAGGGACCGCCCTGTCAGAGCGCCGCTCTCCCCTATGGGGAATCGGATGACGACGGACCGTAGAGTCCGTTGTCATCCGATCCGCTCCGCCGACGGAAGGAAAAATAGGGTTTTCCTCCATCACACTTTGGCGGAGCGGATGTCAGCGAACATGTCTCCGCTGACATCCGTGCCTCCATAGGGGTACATGGAGGATCCGTTTCAGGTCCGCCTAAAAAACTGACAGACGGACCTCCGTGTGAAAGGGGCCTTACACGGGATCTTCTGCCAGCAAGATTCTATGTAAAGAACATAGGGGCTTATTTAGATAACACAAGCTGAGCTTGGGCCCCTGAAGGTTTACTGAGGGCAGAGCTGAGTGTTCCTCCCCACACTGGCTGTGCTGATAAGAGCGCACTCTGTAGTGTGAACTCTGATACCGTGACACTGCCGCATTGTGATGATCAGTTGTTTGTTCTTTTTTTTTTTTTCCTGTCATAAACCATTTTTGTATAAGTACAGTCTATGATATTTAGGCCCCATGCACACAGGGCGTTTTTTTGCAGCTGCTGTTAGCAGCGTTAGACGTGTGTGGTTTTTTTTTTTTTTTTTTTTACAGCTGCAAAACGCCCATCCATGTTATTCTATTGTGTCATGCACACATAGAGCTTTTATGAGCTCCAAGTGGCATAGGCGTTTTCCAGCTGCAAAAAAAACCCAAGACCAGTGTGTTCTGGAGCTCCAGGTTCGAGCTGCAAAAACGCCCAACGCTATTAAACGCGCAAAAACGCCGCAATTGCGTTTTTGAGCTCCAGCATTTATTTATTTATTTATTTTTTTAAAAGGTCAAAAAATGTTTACAAAACATGGACAGGCGTTTTTAAGCTGTAAAAAACGGGGCTGTAAAAACGCCCTGTGTGCATGGGGCCTTATACACAAGGCATAAAAGCTTTTTCATGTTACTGAGCTGCTTTGTTCTTTGTTTATATTTTGGCCCATAACAGGAAATTTCCTCCTTTCCTATGCATTACAATAAGTTATCAAGATTGTTCTTAAACTTTGTGCTTGTTTTCTGTCTTTATTTTTTTTCTCTTCCGGTCTTTTTACAGTTATGTATTTGTGTTTTTAACCCACTTGTTTATATGCATTGGCCACATACATTGTCAAGTTTTGATAAGCACTGCTATTGCCATCGTAGATCCTTTTTGACTTGTCCATGCATCAAAAACTTTTTGGGCCAACACATCATACAGATATGAACTAGCACCATTAAAGACAATTACAATTTACACACAAATCCACCGCTCTGGCTCTCGTGCCCACGATTGCGCGTGGCCGCCAGCCACGCGCATCGGGTCCCCTGCCATGCAGCATGCGCGCCCTCTATGGGAAGAAGCCACTTGGCCAATGTAAATGTGTGTGAGCTGGTCGGCAAGTGGTTAAAATGATTTGATTTTAGTTAAAGTTCATCTCCAGTTCCAGGACCCCAAGTCTTAAATACTTTATTTTTTTTTTATTTTTTTTTCAGGTGTCCTTGGTGTGGTCACAGGTTCCTTTTACACACTCTCTTCTTCCTCCAGTGTTGTGCAGATCTGTAATGCTGGAAACCGTTTTTTTGTTTTTTTTCTTCCTGCCCAAGCTGGATTTGTGCTTCTAAAAGAAACCTTGTCAGAATTTAAATACAGATGCTAAGTTTTTAGTGAAGTATCTGGGGAAAAAATGTCTAGTGCCCCACAGCAACCAGTCATATTCAAGCTTGTAGTCTAACATTCAGTGGATGACACGGCTTTCTGTGGAGCCACGCATAGCCATGCCGAAATTAATACGGGTGGTGGGGAGGCACTGCGTGAGGGTAGGGAGCTGCAGAATGTGCCCATGTTTCATGTTAGACCTGAAGGCCGGCTACACATGGTTAGTTTTTCCTTCTTTCCCTCTTTTTATTTTTTTATTTTTTATAATTTTTTTTTTATTTTTTCTTTGTCCACCCAGCGGATTCCTCCATCCACACTAATGAGGTGAATGGATCGTAGACTGGCAGGGTTAAGGTTGTAGCCAGTCAAATCTACTACTCCTACTCCTCCTCTTACTCTTTCACAGAATTTGACAAATGACTGACCTCTGATTCTCTGTTGGAAGGGGCTTATAGACTTTTTGTAAATTTAAACAGAATCTGTGATACTTTCCAAGGCAGAACACAGACTTTTTATAACGTTGGTGTGAGTGGCATGATTTACACAGGCTCTGTGGCCCCCAAGGACTGCGACACCCAGCCATTGCTGACACAATCTACCTGTACAGTTTTCTTTATCGTACACCACGGGACACAGAGCTAGTCATTACATAATGGGTTAAGGGTCACCAGCGGTGATTGGACACTTGCACAACCAATGGAAGACAGTTCCCCTCCATATAACCCCTCCCATCAGGGAAGTACCTCGGTTTTTTCGCCAGTGTCGAAAGGTGTTGGACGCGTTAGGAGGTGCTAAAGGAAAGCTCTACCAAAGAGACCCTCTGGGGGTAAAAGAGCTATGCTTTCGGATCCATCCAAGACGCCTACAAATGAGCTGAATCTGGATGGGATCCGGGCCTCATCCAGGAGGCGTCGCCTGTAATGTCTCTCTTCGGAGGACTGGGCTCTAAGATCCAGCACTTTCGCTATTTCGCTATAAAGTCCTGGTAAGAGTCTTGTACAAGGCCCAGGGGAGAGGTATCCTTTAAATAGGAACCCATATCCCTGAAGGTTGGCACACATAGCCCACCGTGAAGGGTGAAGTTTGGTATCTGTCTGAAATCTTTCAGCAGAAAAACCTGCGGCGTGGATAAGGTGAGATTAGAAGGTCCATAACTAGGTTGGGACCTTTTTCAAAAAGTGGATGTCTTCTTTTTTTCCACCACTGGGGGGAGTAAAGAGCTGAATATACTCACCTCACTCTGTTCAGTGTCGGCTTCGGCGAAGTACACTGCTCGTCACCTCCGCTGCTGAGCTTGCTGGGGCACCCCGATCCTCCTTTCGGTGGCCGACCAGACACCTGCAGATGCAGGTAAGTGGGAACAAGGGCTGATGAGAGTCCTCTCTCACTATGGCCACCGCCATAGCGCTAAGGGCCGCGCGCGCGGGAGCGCGCTTTATCGGAGGGGGGGGCGAAGGCGTGCGCGGGCACGTGGCGCGCGCAGGCACAGAAACGGCGCCAAATTTAAAAGACTGTCAGTGTGAGAAGCACTGCAGCAGCAAGCAAGCTCGTTAGTTCTCTTGTTCCTGGCAGAGAAACACAGCAGCTATACAGGGACGTAAGACTCCATGTGGTTGGATTGGGTACTTCCTAGAAGACATCCATGTTATGCATAGTTGTGTTAAAAGTTGCATACTTAATGTATTTGCTAAACTGAACACGGTAGTATATGCATTTAGGTACCTTGTATTTTGTCTAAACAGTAAGCCTTCCAGGGGAAGTAATACGGACAAAAAGAGATAAGAAAGCACCACCGCCTGAGAGGAGGCTCTAACTGTGCTGACTCGGTACCTTTCTCTCCTGTGTTGCTAAATGCACCTGTTCAGGATGAGCCATTACCTCTGTCAGGTATGGCGGCTTCCCCAGTGAAGCCTGGGCCTGTATATGTCACTGAGGACACTTTATCAGCTGCCCTAAATAATCTGGAGGAAAAAATTGCTACCTTAATCGCTAAGTCCTCTAAAAAGGGACAATAAGCGAAGCAGGTCTCTTCCAGTATTGGACCTCCCTTCAGAAGTACCTGAGGGAGGAGGATGAGGAGGAGGAGGCTACATCAGCAGAGGATGAGGAGCCAGATTTTAAGGTCACAGGTACAATGCTATAGCAGTGCATTTAAGTTAACCTCTGCGGAGGTAACGGAATTACCTGTCTCCTCCCTAGGGTCATTAAGATCCCTGCAAGGTGCATGCTCCTTCCCGGTTCATCCGTTACTAGAGGATCTAATATACGCAAACTGGCAACATCCAGATAAGCGTTTCTCACCTCCAAAAAGGTTTAACATTCTTTATCCTATGGGGGAAATTATTTTTTTAAAGAAATGGAGCCTGCCTGCGGTAGTTGCGGCTATTTCTTGTGTAAATAAAAACCTGACATGTCCGGTGGATAATGTACAAGGGTTTAAAAGATCCTTCTGAGAGGAAGTTGAAATCCTCCTTCCTTTTGGCCGGCTCAATTACCCAACCTGCAGTAGCAGCAGTCGGTATGTGTCAGGTCATCAGCCAACAGGTAAAGCAGGGGCTGAAGGAACTGCCTTCAGAGCAGGCTAGAAATTGGGAAAATTTGCCTAAAGCCTTATGCTTCACAGTGGATGCCATGAGAGATTCTATCATACAGGCATCACGCCTTACACTCCAGCTGGTACAGATGCGCAGAGTACTTTGGCTTAAGCATTGGTCAGCGGAAACCCCATGCAAAAAGCTGTTGGCAAGTTCCCGTTCCATGACGAACGCCTATTTGGGGAAGATTTAGAAAAATATATACAGAAGATATCAAGTGGTAAAACGACTTTTACCTGAGGGAAAGAAAAACAAGAGATCTTGTTTTAAACGCTCTCTCTCCCCAGCTCCCGGGAAATCTGACTCCAACCAGTGGCGGCGGCCTGTTTTAGCCGCCCACAAAAGCCAAGGGGCAAGCTCAGAAGAACAAGAAGCCGTGGGGTGCAAGAGCTAATAAGCAAGCCCCCAAAGCCTCTCAGTGAAGGGGCGCCCCCGCTCGGCCGAGTGGGAGGAAGGCTTTGTCAGTTCTGAGCGACTTGGTGGTCAGAAATCCAGGACAATTGGGTAGTATCCACAATATCCTCAGGGTACAGACTGGAATTTCGAGAGATCCCACCTTCTCAATTCCGAGGTTCAAGACTCTCCAAGGATCCACAAAAAAGAGAATCCTTCTTCAAAGGTTTGAATCACTTAATGGCTCAAGGGGTAGTTACAGACGTACCCCAAAAAGAGCGAGGTTCAGGTTTTTACTCAAACCTCTTTGTGATTCCAAAGCCAAATGGAGATGTCAGACCCATCCTGGATCTAAAATCCCTAAATCGGTTCCTGAACGTTCGCCATTTTCGAATGGAAACGATCCGATCTGTGGCCGCCACTTTAAAGGGCGGAAAATTCATGGCGCCCATAGATATCAAGGACGCACATTTACACATACCCATCCTCCCCGCTCACCAAAGATTCCTAAGGTTTGCGGTAGAATATCGCCACTTTCAATTTGTGGCTCTGCCGTTTGGTGTAGCCACCGTGCCCATAGTATTCACAAAGGTGCTAGCTCCTCTGTTAGCAAACCTAAGAACACGGGGCATTGCGGTAACAGCCTATCTGGACGATCTACTAGTAATAGATCAGTCAAAGGAGGGATTGGGTCACGCTGTACACACTACAGTAGGATACCTGGAGCATTTAGGATGGATTATAAATTTACAAAAATCCTCTCTCCAGGCCCAAAGAAGGATAGTGTACCTGGGCATGATCATAGATACAGCCCAAAACGGGGTATACCTGCCAGAACCGAAGATACAGTCTCTGAAAGACCTGATCCACAAGGTCAAAGCAAACAAGAGGCCGTCTATTCGCCTTGGCATGAGACTATTGGGAAAGATGGTAGCCTCCTTCGAGGCGGTCCCTTACGCCCAGTTTCATTCGAGACTACTTCAAGGCAATATTTTAGCTTCCTGGAACAGGAAGAGCCAAGCTCTGGATATACCCATGCGCCTGTCCTCACAAGTACGCCACAGCTTCGATTGGTGGCTAGAAGCCAGGAATTTACGGAAGGGAAAGTCCTTCCTCCCAGTGGCCTGGAAGGTGGTATCTAGGGATGCCAGCCTATCGGGCTGGGGTGCAGTATTCGAGGAGGCTTCTACCCAGGGAACCTGGGCCAAGACTCAGGGGATCCTGCCCATCAATGTGCTAGAGATCCGGGCGGTATATCTAGCCCTCAAAACCTGGACATACAGGTTACAGGGCTACCCAGTTCGGGTTCAATCCGACAATGCTACTGCAGTAGCTTGCATCAATCACCAAGGAGGCACCCGCAGTCGGGCAGCCCAAAGAGAGGTGAACCAGATCCTGGCATGGGCAGAAGAGCATGTACCTTGCCTTTCTGCAATCTTCATTCCAGGGATAGAAAATTGGCAAGCAGACTACCTGAGTCGTCAGCAGCTGCTACCAGGAGAGTGGTCTCTTCACCCCGAGATCTTTCAGGCCATATGTCTGAGATGGGGAAACCCAGATGTAGACCTGCTAGCTGCCAGGTTCAACAAGAAATTGGACAACTTTGTGTCCAGAACGAGAGATCCTCTAGCCTACGGGACAGACACTCTAATAATACAGACGCTCTAATAACTCCATGGAATCAGTTCTCACTGATCTATGCATTCCCTCCGATCCCTCTTCTACAAAGACTGCTTCGCAGGATCAAGGAGGAGGGAATACCAGTAATCCTAGTGGCCCCAAACTGGCCCAGGAGGCCTTGGTACGCCGAGATTGTAAAAATGGCGATAGGAAGGCCCTGGAAGTTTCCACTTCGACACGACCTGTTGTCACAGGGTCCAGTATTCCACCCTTCCTTACAAAGGCTAAAGCTGACGGCCTGGCTGCTGAGACCCACATTTTTAAAAAGAGAGGGGTCTCTGGTCCGGCTCTTTCTACGCTCATTAATGCTAGAAAGCCAGCCTCCAGACTCATCTATCAGAGAGTCTGGAGAGCATACGTTTCCTGGTGTGAATCCAGATGTTGGAATCCTCAGAAATATGAAATAAGTAGGATTCTTGCTTTTTGCCAGTTAGGAGTGGATATGAATTTAGCCCTTAGCACCATCAAAGGGCAAATATCGGCTCTATCAGTCTTCTTTCAGAGACCATTGGCATCTCACTCCCTAGTTCGGACATTCATTAAGGGGGTACTGAGGATAAATCCTCCAGTTAGGACTCCCTTGTGTCCATGGGATTTGAATTTGGTATTGTCAGTGTTGCAAAAGCAACCTTTTGAACCTATTCGCCATATTCCTTTAATTATATTGAGTAGGAAGTTGGCCTTTCTGATTGCTATAGCTTCTGCTAGGAGAGTATCAGAGCTAGCAGCTCTTTCTTGTAAATAGCCTTATCTAATTTGTCACAAGGACAAAATCGTACTACGACCCCATCCGGCCTTTCTACCTAAGGTGGTGTCGGCTTTTCACTTGAATCAAGACATTGTTCTGCCTTCCTTTTTTCCAAACCCGCGGACGGCGGGGGAAAAATTATTACACTCTCTAGATCTACTGAGAGCGGTAAAGGTGTATCTGCAAGCAACCGCTCAGATACGTAAAACAGATGTTTTGTTTATTTTACCAGATGGGCCCAAGAAGGGCCAAGCGGTATCAAAATCCACCATTTCCAGGTGGATTAGACAAGTAATTATTCAAGCTTATGGTTTAAAGAACAGGACTCCTCCTTTTCCTGTTAAGGCGCACTCTACCAGGGCGATAGGTGCTTCATGGGCAGTGCACCACCAGGCTTCGATGGCTCAGATCTGTAAAACTGCAACTTGGTCTTCAGTCCATACATTTTCCAAATTCTATCAAATAGATGTGAAAGGACATGAGGATTCCGCCTTTGGGCGAAGTGTGCTGCAGGCAGCAGTATAGGGCTTCTGGTCCGCAAGCGGCCTGTTTTGATCTGTGTCTCCCCCCCTTCATATGAGCATTGCTCTGGGACGTCCCATTATGTAATGACTAGCTCTGTGTCCCGTGGTGTACGATAAAGAAAATAGGATTTTTATAACAGCTTACCTGTAAAATCCTTTTCTTGGAGTACACCACGGGACACAGAGGTCCCCCCCTTCTTATGGGAACCTTACTGCTTTGCTACAAAACTGAGGTACTTCCCTGATGGGAGGGGTTATATGGAGGGGAACTGTCTTCCATTGGTTGTGCCAGTGTCCAATCACCGCTGGTGACCCTTAACCCATTATGTAATGACTAGCTCTGTGTCCCGTGGTGTACTCCAAGAAAAGGATTTTACAGGTAAGCTGTTATAAAAATCCTATTTTTTCCTATGCACACCCTGGTCGCAGTGATGTGCTTCATCTTAATGCAAATGTAGTAACAGGTGTGCTGGAATAATTTCTCCTTGTGAATGTCTTTTATAAACTTGGTTCATAAGAAGCTAAGTTAATATATTTTAAACCCTAAAATATTTTTTATTATCTTTTCTTTAATTTTTCTGCAGCTCAGACGGAAAGGTCACAGTGAAGTTTATCAATCGGGATGGAGGCACAATTGTAGCGGAGGGGAAAGTTGGGGAGTCGCTCCTGGATCTTGTTGTAGAGAAAAACTTAGACGTTGATGGTTTCGGTAAGTATGTGTGCTCTGTTAGTCGGACACTTAAATTAGCTATAGGTCCCAGAGGTATTTGCTCCTTGGGTTGGGAGTTTGTATTAAAATGAACCTATAGGCAAATGTTAACTTAAAAGTACATTAAAGTGAAACTCCTATGGGTGATCTATGTACATTGCAAGGATTTTAACAGCCTTTGTTGCAGATTCCTACTCTTTTGTTATTCTGAATAAATCCCTGTGTGTTTGTCTGTGTCCATGTGGATAAGTGAATCTAATGGGAGTGGTGTCATAATTATCAATCAGCTGTGCACCTGCAGGGCTCTGAGGAAAATTGCAGGGTCTGCATCCCTTTTTTATGTGATTTCCTATTGAGAGTATCTCACCAAAAATGAATTTTTCGTTGCAGGGGATGCCTGAAATCTGACTTGTATCTTAGGGCAGACTTCTGGGAAAATCGGTGAGCCAATTGCAGGAAATTACATATCTGGGGGGGGGGGGGGGGCGCCTTCGGTACACATTTCGTGTATAGAACACCTTCAGGTAGCCATATTGCATTTTACCGAAAATTACAGTGGCTACAGATTGAGAAGCAAAGGTCTTTTATTTTTTTTATAACCTTCAATTACAATATGATTGTTTTCACAATTGTATATGCTATATTTTATTTGCTATATATATTTTTTATTTTTCCCCGCGATGGTGGAGTTACCCTTTTACCAGTTCAGTTGATGTTGACAGTAAAGAATGGATGAAATTCTCACCTTTCCCATAGAAAACTCCTTTTCTGGGCTCTCGCCTATATTAAGCATGATCATGTAGCTAGGACAGGGGAAAGGCTTGTACGGTTCTTTTAATTATATCCTGTATGGTCAGAACTTGTTTGTTTGTTTTTTTTTATGCTCATTTACAATAGCGGCAAACCCCAACACGCCTCTGAAAATCCATGCTCGGACCATTTTTCAGAGGTGCCTGACAGGCGATGAAGGGGCAGTATTTTGCCTCCTCACTGCCTGTTTTGACCCCCTAAATGCATCATCACTGTCCCAGGGCCTTGTGCAATGCAGTTGTGGAGCTGTTGCAGAACAGTCCTGTTCACCTTGGTGTATATTTCCTGCAACCCCTGACTGCAGCTAAGAGGGAAGCACTCGGGGGTGGTAAAAATGGCTTCACCACATGGACACTGTCCCCCAACCTCACGTGTGAACAAGCCCTTGGTTCACTTCTGTGCAGCTGCATGTAGGGCGGCTCATTCATTTCAGTTTGCTTCCCTACCTGCAGAAAGAAGTCCCCTGGCCCTTTTCAAATCACACTGCACTGAAGCGCACTGCTTTTGCCAATGCGTAGGGGTACTATTAAGAATTGATGGCACCCCCGTGCGTCGTCTTAAGAGCAGTGCAATTGTCTGCGTGTCAGAAATGCACACAATTTGGTGCATGTTCCCAACACGCAGTAATTTGAGCCAAGCCTTTGACTGAGGTGATTCGAGACTGAAAATACTTTTCAAGGACACCCTGATTGGAAAACTGTTGAGAAACCCTGACCTGAATATTAGAAATGCCTCAACTGCTTAATAGTTGTCTCACAATGCAGAATATTGTCCCCAAAGCCTCTTATGAGAGCTGGTAGGTTTAGTCTGGGCTGAACATTGTTTCAGGGATATACAGTAGGTGCCGCCGACATTGTATATTCATCGCGATCCTATCACGGAGATTCTCGGCGACAGGGGTGCCGACATCTCGGCGACAGGGTGGTGACACATCTCGTGCTCGCTGCAATAGCGAGGAGACGTGGCACTGTATTGAACGGGGGTCCGACGTGGATTCCCGCCAATACCAGGCACTGTGTTTGGTATGAATCCTGAGCGGGAACTCCACGCCAATTAAAAAAACAAAAAAAAACGGCATGGGTTCCCCCTCCAGGAGCATACAAGGCCCTTGGGTCTGGTATGGATTTGCAGGGGACTCCCCTAAGCCGAAAAATCGGCGTGGGGGTCCCCCTCAAAATCCAAACCAGACCCTTATCCGAGCACGCAACCTGGCATGCCGCAGGGGAAGAGGGGGGGACGAGAGAGCGCCCCAACCCCCCTCCCACCTGAACCGTACCAGGCTGCATGCCCTCAACATGGGGTGGGGTTGGTGCTCTGGGGCAGGGGGGCGACCTGCGGCCCCCCCCCCACCCCAAAGCACCCTGTCCCCATGTTGAGGAGGACAGGGCCTCTTCCCGACAACCCTGGCCGTTGGTTGTCGGGGTCTGCGGGCGGGGGCTGATCGGAATCCGGGAGCCCCCTTTAATAAGGGGCCCCCCAGATGCCGGCCCACCACCTTATGTGAACGAGTATGGGGTACATCGTACCCATTCACCTGGTGGAAAAAAATGGCAATAAAAAAAACACACACAGCTTTTTTAAAGTAATTTATTGCACAGCTCCGGGGGTCTCCGGTGTCGTCGCCGCGCTCTCCGGTTCTTTCTTCCTTCTGCCGGGCCACCACTATCTTCTTCCAGCTCTTTTTTGCTAGCGGAGGCCCGGTCTTCTCCGTCGCCTTCTTCCCTCTTCTTCTCTCCGGTTCTTTCTTCCTTCTGCCAGGCCACCACTATCTTCTTCCAGCTCTTTTGCTAGCGGAGGCCCGGTCTTCCCCGTCGTCTCGTCCGGCTCTCCGTTGTCCTTCTGCCGGCCCCTCCACTATCTTCTTCCAGCTCTTTTGCTAGTGGAGGGGCCGGTCGTCCCCGTCGGCGTCGTCTTCTCTCTTCTCCTCCTCGATGTTGACTCGTCGCTTCCTCTCGCTGTAATGCTAAATCTTCGGTCCGCAGAGATTTATATAGGCTTCTCATGACGTCAGTCACATGCTCCGGGTGGTCTGTAAGTGGTTAAAGTATAACTAACTTATTATTTTTTTTCAGTTTTGGAGAGGGGAAAGGCATTAGAACATCTGTCAGGGTTTTTTTTTTTAAATTGCAGTCTGTGCCCCCGTTAAGGAGTCTCATTCACTCTATTTTGTCCTGGTTACCGTTATCATTAAGGGCCAGTTCACGCCATAGAAACGCAATCCGGATGCAGTCCAGTGCTTTTTTTTCACTCCACTTTTTTCTTAACCTTAGATAATTGGGTTCCAGTGCGTTTTTGATGCGTTTTACAGCGTTCCAGTACAGTCTCGTGCAGGTAAAATGCAGCATGTTCTACTTCTTTCTTTTTTTTTTACTGGAACTGAAAGCACTGGTGTCAACTATGCCATTGAAAACCATATAACCTACTTTCCATGTGTTTTTGATGCAGAAAAAAACGCACTGGACTGCATGTGGTGTCAACTGGCCCTTAAAGTAAAAGAAAATCCAACATTTTGGTTTGTCCACAGAAAAGTAATAGAAATCCGCCAATGGGGTCACTAGTTCTGGTGACTTGGGAGTCCCCAAGAGATTCACGTAATTTTGTTGGGATTTCCTTCTCACTTCTTGTTTAGCTGTGGGACAGGAAGTGAAGGGAAATCTCCCCAACGGAACAAAGATGGCAAAAATACATTTATTATACCCCCCCCCCCCTTTTACTATATCCAAAATGTGGAAGAAAGTCTTGCCTATAGTTCTACTTTAAGCTGGCCATAGACTGAAATTCGGCTGGTTCAGCATTTTTTAACCACTTAAGGGGAAAATCCTTCCGGTCCTTAATGACCAGGCCATTTTTTGCGATATGGCACTGCGTCGCTTTGACAATTGCGCGGTCGTCCCACAGAGATTTATTTTGGTGGTATTTGATCATCTCTGCGTTTTTTTTTTTTTGGCTTATAAAGACCGACAATTTTGGGGAAAAAAACTATTTTACTTTTCGCTATAATAAATATCCCAAAAAAAGGAAAGCGAATTTCTTCATCAGTTTAGGCCGATATGTAATCTACATATTTTTGGTAAAAAAAATCGCAATAAGCGTATATTCATTGGTTTGTGCAAAAGTTATAGCGTCTCCAAAATGGGGGATAGATTTATGGGATATTTTATCTTTTACTAGTAATGGCGGTGATCTATTATTTATTATTAATAATAATATAATAATAATATTATTATTTTATATAATTTTTTTTTGTGGGATTGCGGCGGACAGATCGGACACTTTTGGGACCACTGACATTTATACAGCGATCAGTGCTAAAAATAGCCACCGATTACTGTATAAATATCACTGGCAGGGAAAGGGTTAATACTAGGGGGCGATCAAGGGGTTAAGTATTCCCTAGGGAGGTGTTTCTAACTGTAGGGGGATGGGACTGACTGGAGGAGGAGACAGATCACTGTTCCTAATCACTAGGAACAGCAGATCTGTCTCTCCTCTCCTGGCAGAACAGGGATCTGTCTGTTTACATTGACAGATCCCCGTTCTGTCTCTCTCGGGAGCGATCGAAGGTGGCCGGCGGACATCGTGGCTGCCAGCCACGTGCATCAGATCCGACGTCGCGCCATGGGCACGCACGCACCTTGGTGGTCTTAAAGCGGCCGACGTACAATGACGGCGATTCGCCCAGGAGAGCCAACCTGCCGCAGTACAACTGCAGAAGCTGGCCCTTAACTGGTTAAACAGTGTGTGCCCATCCCTGCTAGACAGAAGTGGATTGTATGATTTGACTTCTACTGAAAAATGGATGTGATGGAAAAGGTTTGTCAATCAGTGGCTGTAGCCACTGATCAGTGTATCCTAACAGCAGTGGGAGCCACTGTCCGAATGTCCGGCATTGGGTCTATTTCTCTGTTCACCTCATTTGTGTGGATATTTAAAAAATAAAATTGGGTTTTTCCAGACTACCTGTATATGACCAGGTAAAATGCCATATGAAGTTTTTTCAAAAGTACCGAATTCTGCAGCGGTAACACTAGTGTTGCATTAAAGCCATGAACAGCATCCAAACTGCAGTTACAAATGTGTTTTTCCCAAATTGTCTTTCAGCACAGCACCTGAGAGAGCGCATCTTCACCCACAACTCACAGGAAACACTGAAGATGTATTCTTTTAAAAGGAGGATCTTCCATATAGCTTATGTGTTTTAGTGTTGCCTCTGGCATGGTAGGAGCACCACTGCGCAGGAAATGTTGGGGGGGACGGGGACTTTGCTTTCTCAGGTGCTGTACTAGGCTTGGGTTGCCTTTTTCTTTTGGGAGATCAGTTTGCCTGGTGCTTCGAGCTAGAGGCCGTGCACGTGGCAGTTCCCGGGTATGCTTCAGACCCTCCAAGCACTTCCTCAGGGTCTTCTGTGCTTGGTGAGAGCCTGCACTACCCAAGTCATCCTGCCATCCTTTAGAAATCTGGCCACAGCACACTCCCACAGAGAGCAGGTGGCCTCCACATGCCTCAGGTACTTTCTGCCTTTGTGCCTGTCTCTCCTCTCTCCACAGTTTGCTTGAGCTCTTTATGTGCATGGTTCTGGTTTCTATGAACAGTTTGGAAGGAGCATCAGTGGTGGTGGTGACAGATGCACCTGACACCAGTAATCCCTAGGAAAGCAGAGTGCTTCACATGGCTTCCATGTTTATGGGGTCATTTACATGCTTTGCAATTCCCATAGTGGTCTGAAGCCTGTCTGGGGAGTTTGGATGCTTAGTTACAGTATCTCACAAAAGTGAGTACACCCCTCACATTTTTATAAATATTTTATTATACCTTTTCATGTGACAACACTGAAGAAATTACACTTTACATTGTAGCAAAGTAGTGAGTGTACAGCTTGTATAACAGTGTAAATTTGCTGTCCCCTCAAGAAACCTCAACACACAGCCATTATTGTCTAAACCGCTAGTAACAAAAGTGAGTACACCCCTAAGTGAAAATGTCCAATTGGGCCCAAAGTGTCAACATTTTGTGTGGCCACCATTATTTTCCAGCACTGCCTTAACCCTCTTGGGCATGGAGTTAACCAGAGCATCACAGGTTGCCGCTGGAGTCCTCTTCCACTCCTCCATGACATCACGGAGCTGGTGAATGTTGGAGACCTTGCGCTCCTCCACCTTCCATTTTGAGGATGCCCCACAGATGCTCAATAGGGTTTAGGTCTGGGGACATGCTTGGCCAGTCCATCTATATTAACCCTTTAAGGACCGCCGCCTGTACATATATGTCGGCAGAATGGCACGGCTGGGAACAAGCACATACAGGTACATCCTCTTTAAGATGCCCAGCCATGGGTCGTGAGTGCCGCCGGCGAGCCTGAGCTCCGTGACCGTGGGACCCGCGGACCCGATCACCGCCGGTGTCCCACGATCGGTTCACAGAGCTGAAGAACAGGGAGAGGTAAGTGTAAACAAACATCTCCCTGTGCTTCCTAGTGAGACTGTCACTGGTCGTCTGTTCCCTGTCATAGGGAACGATGATCAGTGATGTCACATGCCAAGCCACGCCCCCACACAGTAAGAATCACACATTAGGTCACACTTAACCCCTTCACTGCCAGTGTCATTTTCCCAAAATGGTGTCCGATGTGTCCGCCATAATGTCGCAGTCACGATAAAAATCTTCGATCGCCGCCATTACTAGTAGAAAAAAAAATTATTTAGAAAAATGCCATAAAACTATCCCCTATTTTGTAGACGCTATAACTTTTGCATCAATCAATAAACGCTTATTGCGATTATTTTTGGTGGGGGGGGGGGGGGAAATGTAGAATACGTATCGGCCTAAACTGAGGGAAAAAAAATGTTTTAATATTTTTTTTTGGGGGGGGGGGGGGGGGGGATATTTATTATAGCAAAAAGTAAAAAATATTGTGTGGGTGTTTTTTGTTTTTTTTTTCCAAAATTGTCGCTCTGTTTTTGTTTATAGCGCAACAAATAAAAACCGCAGAGGTGATCAAATACCACCAAAAGAAAGCTCTCTTTGTGGGGGAAAAAAAGGACGCCAATTTTGTTTGGGAGTCACGTCGCACGACCGCTCAATTGTCAGTAAAAGCGACGCAGTGCCGAATCGCAAAAAGTGTCCTGGTGGCTACAAAATGGTCTGGGGCTTAAGTGGTTAAAAGCCACATAGCAATTCTATGAACATTATATGCACAAACATAGATATATATATATCTATATACTGTGTATATATCTCTCTATCTCTCTATCTCTCTCCACAATATGGCTATTGAAATAAATTAATATGACAAAGTTGGATTAATGTTTATTACACTGCAAAAAAAATAAGAAAGAAACCTAAGAATATGATTTCTCAAATTAAGAGATATTGGATCACAAATTGAATGGTAAGTGATGAATTGTGACACATAATAAAACTTTTAGTTCAAGATCTAGTTCAAGATGCTTTTTTGTCGCATGCCAACAAGCCATCCAAAAATAACACCAGCAATAAAAATAAAGACAAAGATAATAATACCAAAGAGATCACTAAAACCGCAAGATTTGTCCACCTCAAATACAGGTCCATCTCTAAAATTATTCACAAACATTACAATAGTTTAAAGTTGGACCAGTCCCCCTGTTACCCCCCCCAGACCACAAATGACTTTTAGAAAATCACGTACCATAAACATCATTGCCCCGAACAAGCTAGAGAAATCTAATAAAAGACCTTTGCTTGATATTGGGGGTTATTTCGATAACAGAACAGGTATTTTTCAATGCCGAAAAGAGGCTGTCTGTCTTGTCAATCCATTACTCACGGATGTTCGAAGATTGTCACCAACAAGGGACCCTCCTTTCAGATCAGGCAGTTTATCACTTGCTCAACTGAGTTTGTGATTTATGTCCTGAGGTGCCCCTGTAATCTCTTGTACGTGGGTCGTACGATACGGACTCTTTGAACAAGAGTGGGTGAGCACCGCAGGTATATAAAAAAAAAAGGGATGTGATGAGCACAGTGTCCCACGCCATTTCCTTCAGGCGCATCATAAAGATTTCAGATGCCTGGAGGTAATGGCGATTGAGGCCATCCCTAAGGGGACGCTGACCGACAACGAGAGGTTTTCCCTCTTCTGCAAGACAATTTATCTGCTTGGTTCACTTTCGCCTGAGGGCCTTAACGGAGAACTTGAAATTCACAATATAATGTGAAATTTTCATGTACGACATGTGCTATATCACGTCCTCAGTATGTCCCAATAATCTTGCTTATTATCTACATGCACGTCCATCCATAAGACATCAATAAATGTAGACCTATATATAGAAGACCCCAATAAATGTAGATCACTATATGACATGTTCAGGTTTTTTATCATGTGTCACAATTCATCACTTACCATTCAATTTGTCGTCCGATATCTCTTAATTTGAGATATCATAATCTTGTTTTTTTTTTTTGCAGTGTAATAAACATTAATCCAACTTTGAATATTGAGAATTGCCTCTACAGTAAATATTGAAGTAGGAAAGGGTGCCATCATCCCGAATGGACTAAATAAGAAGAAAATGGGGATATGTATAGGGATAACTCCTAACTCCCTTATCACCCAATGAAAGGTTGGGACTATTGCGACACCCATGCACAGCATAGATATAAGGTTTAAAACATTTTATTTAAGAACAGTACAAATCAAAACAACAACAATGATTAATACAAAAAAGTACATTTACATGATACATGAAAAAGGGGGTTATTCTACAGGTGTGCAGAAATGCGGTACTGATGCGATAGACGATTCCCCGGCATGTTTCGCGGTATATACCGCTTCTTCTAGAGGCGTCACATAACAGTACAGTCCTATAATGTAATCAATAAACTTGGTGTAAATACACTGTCATAATTGTTTGAAGAACAATATGTAGGAGTAAAGGGTAATGAATATATACAGACCTGGCTAACCAGTTTGATCAATAGAGACCAAAAAATGTGTGGGTTAGAGCCAGGACACCCTTAGGTAGTTGTAAGATTAATTGGCAGACTCAGACTTCAATAGGCGGATAGCCATGCTGGGAAAGGCATCCAGCAAGACGCCACATCTACATGTGAAGGAATGCTGTCTCCTATGGCAACAGTCTTTTTAACAGTTCCTAACCCAAACGGAACAATTCCTTTTTTTCTCTTTTCACTACAATCACTCCTTGTAGTTCTTCAGCCCACTGAGCTCCCGGTCTCACTAGACCCACTGATTCACTGCCACTGAATTCCTTGAGCTCCTCCAATCTTCACTGTATTATCTTCCTCAAGCATCACCCCCGCTTCTCTGCTGGGTCCCTAGCTTGGCACTCAAGATACCTCTCAAGCTTCACCCTCGCTTGCCTGCTCGGTCCCTGGCTTGACACACAAGGCTGCTCTGCAAGTGTCCCCTCCACTGGCTCCCTGGCTTGATTCCCACTGAATTTTCCTGATTCTTCACCATCCCCGTCTGGTGAGAATGCTGCTCCGGTACTTGCTTCAGTTACTCACTGTGGTCCCTGGTAATAAGGCGGATAGTCCCTTACTGGCGAAAGCTTCCCTTCTACCTCTGACCACAACAGGTTCTCCAGCCGACACATGTCACTTCTAGTTGGACTGCAAGCTGCAGTCCCAACCCCGCGCTGCTCTCTTGCTTCTGGATAGGCCCTCAGACAGTCCAGCAGCCAGATGTGCCCGGGATAGGCTCCATCTCCAGCCTAGCAGCCTGGGCAATGCAACACATGTCCACCCAGACAGCCATCCAGGTGGCACAGAACATGGATCACCTGACTCCACTCGAATGTATAGGCTCTTCCAGCAGGCCAAGGGGTTCAAGAAAACCCCTGCCCATTGGCTGACACACCCCACATACCCATAACCTGACCTTGAGTTGCCCTTCTTATATCTAGTACCACCAAGTCACCAAGTACCCGGCCACCTAGTGGTAGAAGAGACAAGTGCAACAAGGCCAAACTTAGGGAAAAATCAATAGATCTCTAACAATCAGCCAGGATAATTACTCCTGGCAAGTAAACTTGTGAGAAGCAAACCTGCCTAAACTCCAGGGTAATTTTTATTTATTTATTATTATTATTATTAATAAAATAATTAAACCTGTTGTACTTGCCTGTTCTGTAGTTTTGCACAGAGCGGCCCTGAACCTCCTATTCTGGGGTCTCCAGCCAACACCCTGGTCTGCTCTTCTGTGTCTGCCCTCAATATAGGCACACGTAGTGCAGCTTGGCCCCACCCCCTCACTACCTCCTCACAGGATTTGATTAACGACAGCAGGAGCTTCACTTCTGTCTCTGTGCCTATTGCAATGCTGCTCTTGGGCACAGTGTTGACTTGAAAGAGGAGCCAGGTAAGTAGGGGGGCTGATGCTGGGAGGTTTTTAACCTTGGCGCAGAGCATGCATTAAGGCAAAAAAACCTATAGCCTTTAGAACCACTCTAAACTTTGCTACCTTTTTTTTTAACAAATGGGCCCCCAAGAGGTTTATGCCATAAAGTGCTTGTATGCATAGCATATTAACCACTTAACGACCGCTCACTGTATATATACGTCGGCAGAATGGCACCGACAGGCACAATCGCGTAGAGTGTACGTGATTGCCTTTGTACAGTTGGGGGGTCCAATCGGACCCCCCTTCTGTACAGTGAGCGGTGGCTAAGTGTCCGGGAGCGTTCCGGGATGAGGGGGCAGCCATTCGTTTCTGGCCACCCCCTCGCGATCGCTCCCGGCGAATGGAAATGCCCCCTCTGTCTGTGTCAGAGGGAGCAGGAGGAAGTGATGTCATCTCTGGTGCGGCGCTCACATATACCGAGCGCCGTACAAGAGAAGATATCGGGTCAGTGCACACAACACTACACTGACACCAGGACACATAGGGACATAAATCGCCCCCCCAGACACCCCAGATCACCCCCCCAGCCCCCAGTCACAGTGTCACTGATTGCAGTGACCATTTATTTAGTGATCACTGCAATCAGTGACATTTGTGACTGTAAAAGTGTCACCAAAGTTTAGTCTTGGGTCCAGTGTAGCCCCCTAACCCCCCCTAATAAAGGTTTAACCCCCTGATCACCCCCCAGATAACCCTTTCACCCCCTATCACCACTGTCGCTTAGCGATCATTTTTCTGATCGCTGTCTTAGCATCAGTGATGCAGATCGTAGCCAGTATTTTTTTTTTAGGTTCGCCACATGTTTTTATAGCGTCAGGTACCCCAATATATTATCTAATAAAGGTTTAACCCCCTTGATCGCCCCCCCAGGTAACCCTTTCACCCCCATCACCACTGTCGCTAAGCAATCGTTTTTCTAAACGCTGTCTTAGTGTCGGTGATGCAGATCGGTAGCTGGTAATTTTTTTTAGGTTCGCCGCAGGTTTTTATAGCGTCAGGTACCCCCATATATTATCTAATAAAGGTTTTAACCCCCTGATTGCCCCTAGTTAACCCTTTCACCAGTGATCACCATATAAGTGTTACGGGTGACGCTGGTTAGTTAGTTTGCTTTTTATAGTGTCAGGGCAATATCAATTAGGTTTTAGCGTCAGAGAGGGTCTGAGTCACACCCCAGGCAGCGTCAGGTTAGTGCCAGTAACGCTAACACCCACGCGTGAAGCATGCACCCCCTTAGTGGTATAGTATCTGAACAGATCAATATCTGATCAGATCTATACTAGCGTCCCCAGCAGTTTAGGGTTCCCAAAAACGCAGTGTTAGCGGGATCAGCCCAGATACCTGCTGGCACCTGCGTTTTGCCCCTCCGTCCAGCCCAGGCCACCCAAGTGCAGTATCGATCGATCACTGTCACTTACAAAACACAACACGCATAACTGCAGCGTTCGCAGAGACAGGCCTGATGCCTGCGACTCCAGTGCTGTAGGAGGTGATTTCACCACCACAGTTAAAAAAAAAAGCAAATATGCCGAAGCATTGGGGCAGCAGGGGCGGAGGAGCGATTTTGCTCCTAATGCCGAGTACATACGGTCGAAATTCCGACGGAGGCTTGCCCGTGGAAAAGTCCGACCATGTGTGTGCGGCATAACTTTTTTGCGGGAGGATGCCCCCATGCTTTGGCATATATAAATGGTGCGTGTATGCCCATCATTGGAAGTGGGTGGATGAAGGGCGGTATTCTAATGGTGGGCATACCCACCGATCAATCTCTTTTTTTCGTTCAGCCAACTGGCTGCATGAAATAAAAAGATTACAATACATGTCCAACAAGGACCGGCAACGTACTGGTATGTTGCTGGACTTTGAATGTTTATACCAGAATGATGCCTGCGGGTTTAGGTATCATCTTGGTATCATTCTTTTCAGCCTGCGGCCGGCTTTCATGTAAAAGCAATCCTAGCGGCTAATTAGCCTCTGGACTGCTTTTACAAGCAGTGGGAGGGAATGCCCCCCCCCCCCGGATATAAAAAGCGCCATTGGGAAAGCATTTTATCACACCGATCTTGGTGTGGTCAGATGCTTTGAGGGCAGAGGAAAAATCTAGGGTCTAGAAGACCCCAGTTTTTTCAAAAAAAGAGTACCTGTCACTACCTATTGCTATCATAGGAGATATTTACATTCCCTGAGATAACAATAAAAATGATAAAAAAAAAAATACTTGGAAGGAACAATTTAAAAATAAAATAAAAAAGCAAAATTAATAATAAAAAAAAAAAAAAGCACCCCTGTCCTGCCCTGCTCTTGCCCAATGGCGAACGCAAGCGTCGGTCTGGCGTCATATGTAAACAGCAATTGCACCATGCATGTGAGGTATCACCGCGAAGGTCAGATCGAGGGCAATCATTTTAGCAGTAGACCTCCTCTGTAAATCTACTGGGGTAACCTGTGAAGGCTTTTAAAGGCTTTTAAAAATGTATGTAGTTTGTCGCCAATGCGCGTTTGTGCGAAATTTTAAAGCATGTCGTGTTTGGTATCTATGTACTCGGCCTAAGATCATCTTTTTTATTTCATCAAACATTTGGGCAATATAGTGTGTTTTAGTGCATTAAAATTAAAAAAAGTGTATTTTTTAACCCAAAAAATGCGTTTGAAAAATCGCTGCGCAAATACTGTGTAGTAAAAATAAATGCAACACCCACCATTTTAATCTGTAGGGCCTTTGCTTTAAAAATATATATAATGTTTGGGGGTTCAACATAATTTTCTTGCAAAAAAAAATATGTTTTCATGTAAACAAAAAGTGTCAAAAAGGGCTTTGTCTTCAAGTGGTTAGAAGAGTGGATGTAAGCTTCCTAATGTTGTGTATAAAATGCCAGAACAGTTCAAAACCCCCCCCAAATGACCCCATTTTGGAAAGTAGACACCCCAAGCTATATACTGAGAGGCATGTCGAGTCCATGGAATATTTTATATGTTGACACAAGTTGCGGAAAAACGACAATTTTTTTTTTTTTTTTTTTGCACAAAGTTGTCACTAAATGATATATTGCTCAAACATGCCATGGGCATATGTGGAATTACACCCCAAAATACATTCTGTTGCTTCTCCTGAGTACGGGGATACCACATGTGTGAGACTTTTTGGGAGCCTAGCCACGTACGGGACCCCAAAAACCAATCACCGCCTTCAGGCTTTCTAAGGGTGTAAATTTTTGATTTCACTTCTCACTGCCTATCACAGTTTCGGAGGCCATGGAATGCCCAGATAGCACAAAACCCCCCCAAATGACCCCATTTTGGAAAGTAGACACCCCAAGCTATTTGCTGAGAGGTATGTTGAGTATTTTGCAGATCTCGCTTTTTGTCACAAAGTTTTGAAAATTGAAAATATATATATATATATATATATATATATATATATATATATATATATATATATATATATATATATATATATAATTTTCTTTCTTCATTTTCAAAAACAAATGAGAGCTGTAAAATACTCGCCATTCCTCTCAGCAAATAGCTTGGGGTG
Organism: Rana muscosa; assembly: GCA_029206835.1. Taxonomy (NCBI): domain Eukaryota; kingdom Metazoa; phylum Chordata; class Amphibia; order Anura; family Ranidae; genus Rana; species Rana muscosa. The sequence goes on from CM055117.1 coordinate 931,579,257, forward strand.
TCTATATTCCAAAATGGGGTCATTTGGGGGGGGGTTTTGTGCGATTTTGGCATTTTATGGCCTTCAAAACTGTGATAGGTAGTGAGGAGTGAAATCAAAAATTTGTGCCTAGAAATCCTGAAGGCGGTGCTTGGTTTTCGGGGTCCCGTACGCGGCTAGGCTCCTAAAAAGTCCCACACTTGTGGTATCCCCGTACTCAGGAGAAGCAGAAAAATGTATTTTGGGGTGTAATTCCACATATAACCATGGCATGTGTGAGCAATATATCATTTAGTGACAACTTTTTGTAATTTTATTTTTTTGTCATTATTCAATCACTTGGGACAAAAAAAATTATATTCAATGGGCTCAACAGGCCTCTCAGCAATTTCCTTGGGGTGTCTACTTTCTAAAATGGGGTCATTTGGGGGGGTTTTGTGCTATTTTGGCATTTTATGGCCTTCGAAACTGTGATAGGTAGTGAGGAGTGAAATCAAAAATTTGCGCCCTTAGAAATCCTGAAGGCGGTGCTTGGTTTCCGGGGTCCCGTACGCGGCTAGGCTCCCAAAAAGTCCCACACATGTGGTATCCCCGTACTCAGGAGAAGCAGCAAAATGTATTTTGGGGTGAAATTCCACATATAACCATGGCATGTGTGAGAGCAATATATCGTTTAGTGACAACTTTTTGTAATTTTTTTTTTTTTGTTATTATTCAATCACTTGGGACAAAAAAATAAAAAATTCAATGGGCTCAACATGCCTCTCAGCAATTTCCTTGGGGTGTCTACTTTCCAAAATGGGGTCATTTGGGGGGGGGGGGGGTTTGTACTGCCCTGTCATTTTAGCACCTCAAGAAATTAGATAGGCAGTCATAAATTTAAAGCTGTGTAAATTTCAGAAAATGTACCCTAGTTTGTAAACTCTAACTTTTGCGCAAACCAATAAATATACGCTTATTGACATTTTTTTTTTTACTAAAAACATGTGGCTGAATACATTTTGGCCTAAATGTATGACTAAAATTGAGTTTATTCGATTTTTCTTATAACAAAAAGTAGAAAATATCAATTTTTTTTCAAAATTTTCGGTCTTTTTCCATTTATATCGCAAAAAATAAAAATCGCAGAGGCAATCAAATACCATTAAAAGAAAGCTCTATTTGTGGGAAGAAAAGGACGCAAATTTCGTTTGGGTACAACATTGCATGTCCGCACAATTTACAGTTAAAGCAGCGCAGTGCAAAATTCTGAATTACCTCTGGTCCTCTAGCTACCAAATGGTCCGGGGCTTAAGTGGTTAACAGACTTGCCTGTCAAATGAAGCCCTCTAGCACTGTGCTGTCAGTGTTCCAGCTGGTCCTGGGTACATCCATCTTCTCCCAGTCTTCCGCCCGGGTTTATTCTGTTCGGCTGGTTAAATAGCCGGGCAGCAATGATGTCCCTGCCGCTCATTCGCACGAGAGTTACTTCATCACAGCACAGTGTGGTGCTGTAAATGTACTCCTAAACTGCACATGCACAGCTCAGTGTACATTACTGCTGACGGGCAGGTAAGAAGCATTTATGACCTAAGGGGTCTCTTGGGTCATAAATGTGCATTGTTTAGGAGATATTCACCCTGCATGCAGCCATTGACATCACTGGTGCATGCGTTCTGAAGGTCGGCATACCTTTCCAGAACTTCAGAGCTTCGTGCCTGAACAGAGTGCTCCCACGCATGAGGGAGTGACGTCATTGCGGCTTCGGCCAATCACACAGTCGGAGTGCGTGAACCCGGAAGCCACAGAAGGGTTTCCTTCCTTCTAAGGTAAGTATTCCATAATATGTGCAATGCATACTAGCACTTTATACAATTAACTTACAGGTGTGTGTGTGTGTGTGTGTGTGTGTGTTTTACCGGCCAATGTCTTCCGACATTCGGCCCGTGTGTACGAGGCTTAAAGTGGAAATAAACCTGATTATTAAATTTGAGCTGGGCACATGTATCTGCAGTGTTTTTGTTATCTCTTCAAAGCACTGAGTCCCGTAGCTTTCTCCTGCTCCGTTCTTCAGCCTGACAAGTTCTCTGTCACATATGATAAAAGCAGCCCGAGTTTTGTGTTGGGGAGGATACTATAAATACATTAGCAGTGCCCTGAATAATTCAACAAACAGAGCTGAAAGTCTCTACCTATGAGGAGGGGGTGTGTGTTTTTTCCTCCAATCATCTATCTTGGCTGTATGCTCAGGCTTCACTGTAATGTTAACCTGGAAGAGAAAATCCAACACTATGTGCACATTCTAAACCGTATATAAAGCTGAAGACAGCAGATATACATGTAAAACTTATGTAGGGAGATTTGTTTAATCTCTGTGTAACATCTGCGGCTGTTCACTTCACTGGGTATATGTGAGGGTTTACATCCACTTTTAAGGCCTTGCAGCCAAAACACGTCTATTTTACAGCTGTCATTTATGATATGTCCATAAATGAAGAGCGCCGTTTGACATTATCCCTAGTGCTTGCTAGATAGAGTAGACTACTAATAGAGTAGTTTTTGCTTTAAACTATGCTTGGGTACAAATATAATAAGATGTTTTCTAGTAATTTTTAGACAGACTACTTAATTTGTGCTCTTCTCTGATTTAGTTTTGCTCTGGTATTGGACCTGGTTTTACCCAAGCTTCATTGCTAGGTTGTGCCAACTGCCATTTCACTGAGACTGTTCAGTGGTCAGAAAGGCACATTTTACTGTTATCAGAATCTCTCTTTGATTTACTTATTTATTTTCAGCACCACCCTTGGGAACAGTCTTATTACAGTTGTACTGGAAGTGTCGTCATTCCTCCTTGGGCAGAGCTTGGTTTGCCAAGCAATGTAAATGATAGCAGCATGAGAGTATCGCTTGTAGTGCTGGGGTCTGACTTGCTAATCGGTGGAGTGATTGTTTCCTGGAAATCCAGTGTAAAAATGTTCTTTCTTTCCCTCTCCACATACTATTTATATAACTGCAGTATCACCATATTGTGCAATTCTCTATTTAATTGTTTGTGCAAAGGAATAAAATCGAGTTTAATCTATTCGTTTTTTTTTTGTTTTTTTTTTCAGCTGTTCTAAAACTCAGTTTTTAAAATCCACTTTTTTTATTTTACCTGCTGTGTATTCTTCTGCCTGGTCCTCCTTGTGCTAGTGTGTTTTAACATCTTTATTTTTGCTTAGGATGTGTGGAATTACTTAATAGAAATGTAGGTTGGAGTTCAGGAATGAAGGGTCCCTTTTACAATTTTCACATGTGTGGTAATAAAATTTAATTAAATTTTTTTTTACTATAATGCCTTCTGGGCACAGGGAAAAAAAAAATCACCCTTGCATTAAGGCCTTCACGTTGCAAGGGTTAAATGCTTTTAGCCTAGATATTGAGAAACCAGGTTTCCTCAGTCATATTGGGGTACACAAGCCAACAGATTAAAAACCCCTTACACACAGATTTGCTGAAGCCTATTTCGGTCTCTAACTGGATGTGTCCCACTTTTTAGGCAGGCCGTGCCATTTAGGGATCGTCTGGGGTCAATTCATGAAGCCCCTAGCATGGTCCTCTGTTTTTCTGGTTAAGCAACGTTGCTTAAAGATGAATTGTAGGCATTGTATATATTTATACATAGTTACACTGGTGTAGGTTGGACCAATGTAACTACTTGTATACCATACCTGGTCATGCCCATTTTAGGTGGAGCCCTGCTTTAAGGCAGAATGGGGCTCCAGGAAAGGTGGCAGCTTTGGCCCCCTATTCCTGCTATTGACATCAGAATTTTAATAGGCACATAGGGCCACCCCATCCAGAATGTCTGTGTTTGATGGAGGGTGCCATGCCTGTCCAAACAACCTACAAAAATGCATCTTCCCTTGTAAAGTGAAAGGCAGGTGCGCAACTTTGGCCATTTCCCAACCCCTCTGGTTTTCTGTAGAAGTATGAAGGTTATAGCTGCGCCCCCCCCCCCCCCCCCAGACATTCACATTGCCTTGTGAATGATCTGACTCTGCACATTGCACTGGTTCTTTCTGGTAAGGTACAGCGTCTGCATGGACAATAAACTTGTATCACCACAATTAGACCTGATGTATTAAAGTGGTGACTTTAAGAAATTGTTTCTTCAAATGGCCAATAATCCGCTTTAACTTTTTAGGACAGGTTTCACTCTTGCAGGTGTAGTACAGACATTTTGAAAGGGGCCAATAATCCTGCATGGGATGCTTATTCTAAGTCTCTCAAATGCACTTTTAACAAAGTTATACAAGAGAAGCTTTTATTCTGTAGGGTTTTATCACTTGTCCACCTAAGAATATGGTTTTGCATTTGACTGTATAATCTTATGCTCTCCCTACTGAATAGCTGAAATATTTTCAACAGGTGCATGCGAGGGGACGCTGGCCTGCTCTACTTGTCACCTCATCTTTGAAGATCACATATTCCAGAAGCTGGAACCAGTCACTGATGAGGAAATGGACATGCTGGATCTTGCCTATGGACTCACTGAAACGTAATAATATGAATTAGATTTCATCCTTGACCCTTTCAGGACTAAGCCTATTTCTGACATTTGTTGCTTGCAAGTTAAAATCTATATTTCTCTTGTCATCCATGGACTGACACAGCGTGTCTTTTACACCTTTACACGTGGGTTATGTCCCTGCTTGCAGGAGAAGACCTAGGCAGAATGTGAGATGTTATACATACATTCTAAACAGCCAGAGCTGAACAGTCCCGCCCAGGGGGGCGGTCCCTCCGGACATAACCCTCCCACTGCAGTCAGCAGACCTCAGTTTTTTTTCTGCCTAGCAGGAGAAGACGTGGCTCTCTCAGGAGCCAGTCTCCTGACCTAATTTTTATTCCTTTTGGAATTTTTTCCTATTTTATTCTTTTGAGATCTTCTATCAACTGTCGGCTGGGCAACAGGTTGGGTACAAGATATCCTCGTAGTCTTCCCTGTCCGAGCATGCTGATCCTCGCCTTGTGTGCGTGAGACTCAGTTCACGACATGCCCCACGACTCCAGGGGTGGCCGGTGGGCTTCCAGCTCCGCGGTCCTCTCAAGATAGAACAGTCCGGCTGTATCTTTCGCGGTGGACCGGGCCGACCGCTACTCAGCACTGTGATAGTTCTGTCAAACACACCAGTGGGTCCCTCAGGGGACGGGTAAGTAGTCTCTCCTGGCTGCAGGTGAGTACATGCTGTGTGTTTCTTGTGTGGGGGATTTCCCTGTCTCCCCCTGTGTTTTTTAATGTCGCTCTCTGTGCACTTCGCTGGCGCTGTACTGTGTGGGGTGCCTGGGGGCCATACTGTCCTGGGGGGGGGGGCTCATGCTGCTCTGCATTTCGCTGGGGCTGTTTATTTGAGAGTGAGGGGCCTGGGCGCCGTTCGGCGCCATGTTTGGTGACTGTGCTGTTTTTTACATTGGTGGCCATCTTGCCGTGGTCCGCCAGAGCACATTGCGGCGGCCATTTTCTTGTAGCCGCACCTTCTTCTAGCTCTAGTTTGGCCTCTAGCGCCGCTCAGGAACGGCGCGAATCTCCTCACAGTCTCTCTCTTCTCAGCTCACTCACGCTGAGCAGCGCGGCGCGGAGATACAGGGCAGCGGAACCGAACGGTCCTTGTCAGGTTGGTGGGTCCCCTGGGCATTCCCCTACTTCAGTCAGCACAGCCTGTGGGTGGTCTCAGAGGGGGACATTATGGAGTCAGAGTCACCAGCTTCCCCTAACATGCCAGAGGCAGCAGCCAGTGCTCCAGCACCTGCGGTCCCTATGGACCAGTTGTCGGCAGTCCTGGAATCATTTCTGACCGGGATGGAAGCTGTGTGTGAGCACAAGGGAGCAAAAAAGCGCCCTCTCCCCACTTTATCTCCACAAGGGGAGTGCTCTGATTCAGATATGGGCCTAGCTATTGCTGCTCAGGACCCTAGCTCTGAATATTTGGATGGTTTTGAACAGGACATTCCTTGTGAGGAAGACTCCAGTTCTGAGTCAGTAAATGACAGGGCGCTTGTTAGTGAACTCATTGATGCTGTGAGGGACACTCTCAAGCTAAATGCTGCGACCGCAGAACCTCAGGCGGATACAGTCTCCTTTGGTTCTTTTAAGACCAAGCCTTCTAAAAAGGTTTTTCCATATGTACCTTTCTTTGACCAGCTCATTGACCAGGTCTGGGAAAAGCCGCAAAAGACTTTCATGGTCCCGCGGCGTTTGTCTATTAGATACCCCTTTGAAGATGCCCTGCTTAAAAAGTGGGCTTCTCCCCCGGTGGTCGACCCTCCAGTCGCCCGTTTAAACAAGGCCACCGCTCTCCCGATGGAGGGGACTCCTGCGTTTAAGGACCCCACTGACAGGAGGTCAGAAGTGGTGAGTAGAGCCATGTTCGCCTTGTTGGGATCCGCCCTACGGCCAGTAGTAGCGGCGACCCTTGTGTCTCAGACACTCACGGAATGGGCAAAAATTTTGCACCAAACTGTGCAGGAGTATAACCTTCCTCCAGACACTATTGCTCTGGCCCACCAGATGGTGCAGGGTCTGATATATGTGTGCGACGCCACGTTGGACGCGGCCCCTTTAATATCCAGGGCCTCTGTTTCGGCGGTGGTATTGCGTCGTCTCATCTGGTTGAAATGCTGGTCTGCTGACCTAGCCTCTAAGAAGCTCCTGACGGATCTACCTTTTAAGGGTGGTAGACTTTTTGGTGCTGCTCTGGATGACATCATCAAAGATGTCACGGGAGGTAAAAGCACTCTCCTTCCTCAAACTATCAAGGGTAAGGAGGCCCGGCGTAAACCGGGTCCTTCCTTTCCAGCAAAAAAGGGTTTTTTTCGTCCGTCAGAGTCCACGGGTAAGCCATCCCAGACTGACAACAGTGCGGCTGGCGGGCACAAGCGCCCCTGGGTGCGTAAGCCGAACAAGCCGGCTCCCAAGCCCGCCTCCGCGTGAAGTCTTGCCCCCGCCCGTCTCTGGGGTGGGGGGACAACTTTGCAGGATCACGGATCGGTGGACCTCCCGGATCTCCGACCGGTGGGTGTGCGAGGTGGTCACCTCAGGATACAGAATAGAGTTCCGCTCCTGGCCCCCAGACAGATTCTTTCCCTCAAATCTCCCTCTCCTTCCTGCCCGTCGGGCAGCCCTCTTGGGGGCTGTACAGGATTTAATCGGGTCCGGAGTAATTGTGCCGGTTCCGTCCCAGGAGAGGTTTCAGGGGTTCTACTCGAATCTGTTTGTTCCAAAAAAGGACGGGGTTCGGCCAATCCTGGACCTCAAGGCCCTGAATGCCTTCGTGAAGGTGCAAAAATTCCGCATGGAATCCATTCGCACAGTGATCGCGACACTCCAAGGGGATTTTCTGGCATCCTTGGGCATCAAGGACGCCTACTTGCATGTTCCGATCTGCGCAAGCCACCAGAAGTTTCTGCGCTTTGCGGTCGGCGAAGTCCACTATCAATTTGTGGCTCTTCCCTTCGGCCTAGCCTCGGCACCGAGGGTGTTCACCAAGGTGCTTGCTCCGGTCCTAGCTTTGCTGAGACAGCGAGGCATTGCTATCGTGGGCTATCTGGACGATTTTCTTCTAAGAGCAGACAGTGGCTCAGAATTGGAAGAAAGTGTGACTATCGTCAGTCAGACCCTCAGGGAGTTTGGGTGGCTCCTGAACGTTCAGAAGTCGGTTCTAGTCCCGACTCAGCGTCTAGAGTATCTAGGTCTGATTCTGGACTCCTTGGAGGCAAGAGTCTTCCTACCTCCAGACAAACTACTGACACTTCAGTCTGCAGTACGGGTGCTGACGTCCCGAAAATGGTCGTCAATCCACTTTTGCATGAGAGTCCTGGGACTCATGGTGGCCTCCTTCGAGGCCATTCCTTATGCCCAACCGCACACCAGGGCTTTACAGAAATAGATCTTGTCCACTTGGGACAAATCCCCGTTGTCCTTGGATCTTCAGATCCAGGTGAGTCACCTGGTCAGGGCGTCCCTGACGTGGTGGTTGAGGTCCCCGGCTCTTCGGTCCGGGAAGTCGTTCCTCCCCATCCAATGGACGGTGATCACGACGGACGCCAGCCTGACGGGCTGGGGGGGAGTCTGGGGAGTCCTGTCGGCCCAAGGGCTTTGGACTCCGGACGAAGCCCTCTTACCGATCAATGTGCTGGAGATACGGGCAATCAGACTGTGCCTCTCCTCATGGTCGGAGAAACTACAGGGTCACTCCATCAGGATCCAATCGGACAACGCCACAGCAGTGGCGTATGTCAACCATCAAGGGGGGACTCGGCGCTCAGCTGCGTCTTCCGAGGTCGCCCGCATCCTGAGGTGGGCCGAAAGAAGCGTGTCGGCCGTCTACATTCCGGGTGTAGACAATTGGCAGGCGGACTATCTAAGTCGCCAGACGCTGGACCAGGGAGAGTGGTCCTTGCACCCGGAGGTCTTTCAACTCCTTTTCAGACGGTGGGGCACGCCGGATGTGGACCTGATGGCCTCTCGACTCAATCGCAAGGTGTCGAGGTTTGTGGCCAGATCCAGGGATCCCTGGGCGGATGCCTCGGATGCGTTGGTGGCCCCATGGGGTCAGTATCACCTGATATACGTTTATCCTCCGCTGCAGTTGCTGCCTCACCTGCTCCGCAGGGTAGCGACCGAGGGAATTCCGGTGATCCTTGTTGCTCCGGATTGGCCTCGGCATCACTGGTACGCCGATCTGGTACGTCTCGTCGCAGACGTTCCCTGGCGGTTACCAATACGGGGGGACCTTCTGTCTCAAGGTCCTATATTTCATCCTGCTTTACAGTGTCTGGCTTTAACGGCATGGTTATTGAAAGCCAGGTGCTGAGAGACCGAGGTCTCTCGGATTCGGTCATTTCGACCATGTTAAGGGCACGGAAGTCTTCCTCCAGAAAGATCTATCACCGTACTTGGAGAGCTTACATCGCCATGTGCGAAGAGCTGGACTGGCGCCCACGAACGTATTCCGTTCCCAGAATCCTGCATTTTCTGCAGCGTGGCGTGACCCAAAAGCTCGCTTTGAGTACCATTAAGGGTCAGATTTCGGCCTTGGCCATCTTCTTTCAGCGACCGCTGGCGGGTCATCCCTTGGTTAGCACCTTTGTGCAGGGGGTTCGCCATGTGCTCCCCCCTGTCAAGCCTCCTCTCCCCCCGTGGGATCTGAATTTGGTGCTCTCGGTTCTCCAGGAACCTCCCTTTGAAAATATTAGAGATATTCCCGTCTTGACTTTGTCTCAGAAGGTGGCCTTCTTGGTGGGCATTACTTCCATTAGACGAGTGTCTGAATTGGCGGCCTTGTCCTGCAAGTCGCCCTTTTTGGTCATCCATAAGGATAAGGCGGTGTTACGTCCGCGACCTTCTTTTCTGCCAAAGGTGGTCTCGGCCTTCCACTTAAATGAGGACATTGTCCTCCCGTCCTTGTGTCCTCACCCATCACATCCCAGAGAGTTTGCGCTTCACACTTTGGATGTGGTACGAGCCTTGAGGGTGTACCTGTCTGCTACTGCCTCTATTCGGAAGTCTGACTCACTATTTGTGGCTGTCTCTGGTCCAAAACAGGGCCAAGCGTTTTCGTCTGCCACCATTTCTAGGTGGATCAGACAACCCGTCATTCAAGCTTATGCTCTCAAGGGGCGGGCGCCTCCCTTTCCGGTTACGGCACATTCCACCAGGGCAATTGGTGCTTCCTGGGCTTTCCGACATCATGCGTCGGTTGCACAAGTGTGCAAGGTGGCGACCTGGTCGTCTGTTCATACCTTTTCTAAGTTTTATAAGGTTGATGTGGCTGCATCTTCGGATGCTTCCTTCGGCCGCAAGGTGTTGCAGGCCGCTGTTTGATGTTGCAACTCCTCCGTTGAGGAGCTCTGCCTTGTTTGGAGTGAAGTTTTTGGTTTTCCATTTATACTGCTCCCATCCCTCTTGACACTGCTTTGGGACATCCCACGTGTAAAGGTGTAAAAGACACGCTGTGTCAGTCCATGGATGACAAGAGAAAATAGGATTTTTGTACTCACCGTAAAATCCGTTTCTCTGGCATCCATGGACTGACACAGCACCCACCCTTCTTTTTAAGTTTGTACTGCTTTGTTACGAACTGAGGTCTGCTGACTGCAGTGGGAGGGTTATGTCCGGAGGGACCGCCCCCCCTGGGCGGGGCTGTTCAGCTCTGGCTGTTTAGAATGTATGTATAACATCTCACATTCTGCCTAGGTCTTCTCCTGTAAGCAGGGACATAACCCACGTGTAAAGGTGTAAAAGACACGCTGTGTCAGTCCATGGATGCCAGAGAAACGGATTTTACGGTGAGTACAAAAATCCTATTTTTTTGCTAGAAAATTACTTGGAACCCCCAAACATTATTTTTTATACATATAATTTTAGTAGAGAATCTAGAGAATAAAATGGTGTTCGTTATTTTATGTCACGCAATGCATTTTTTTTAGGAAAAAAGACACTAAACAGTAAAGTTGGCCCAATTTTTTTTTTTTGTATAATGTGACCGATGTTACACTGAGTAACTAGATACCCAACATGTCATGCTTTGAAATTGTGCACACTCGTGGAATGGCGACAAACTACGGTACCTAAAAATCTCCATAGGCGGCGCTTTAACAAAAAAAAAAAAATCAAGTTTTAAGGTACAGAGGAGGTCTAGTGCTAGAATTATTTCTCTCGCTCTGACGATCGTGGTGATATCTCACATGTGTGATTTGAACACCGTCTACATACATGGGCGCAATTTGCGTGTGCTTTTTCTTTGCTGCGGGGGTTACATTTTTTTTTTGCGATTTAAAAAAGGAAAAAAAAGATCACTTTTATTGCTGTCACAAGGAATGTAAACATCCCTTGTGACAGTAATGGGTGGTGACGGGTACTCTTTATGGAGAGATCTAAAAGACCCCCAAATCCCTCCTTTTGCACTTCAAAGTATTCAGATTGCGAAAAACGGCGATTGTGAATACTGTCGCCTTTTTTTTTTTTTTTTAAACTGGCGCCATTGGCAGCTGAGTAAACCGGAAGTGGCGTTGCTTCTGTGTTTTACAGAGAGACTGGAAAAAAATGTTTCCGGCTTTATGCCAGTGTCTCTCTCCCTAGCTGGCGGAAGTGCAATGGATTCCCTTTTTAATTTGCATAGATTTTCTCTCACTTCCTGTTTGGCTATGGGGCAGGAAGTGAAGGGAAATCTCTGCAATGGGACAGGGATTGTAAAAAATAAACTGACGGGGGCTTTAACCCTCCCTTACTCTATCCAATATGTAAAAAAATGTGTTGCCTATAGTTCTACTTTAAGCACAAATTTCTGATAATTTTATGGAGAGGACTAAGAAGATATAACTATGCCAATGGTACAGCAGAAAACGTATAGCACAGTGAGGAAGGTTTTTGGTCCAGGATGATAGGACAGTCAAAATTAGAAGCAGCGCTAGACTAATTTGCCTCTCAGCCCAGTCCGCCCCATAAGACTGGCACAAGCCAGCGGGGACTCTTTCCGTGCTGCCCCCCTGCAAAGTGCTGCCCTAGGCCTGGGCCTTGTTGGCCTAGGCCAGGATACAGCGTTGGTGGCTGCGTTAGTGTTTATATATTTTTTTTATTTTCATCTAGTGATCCTGCCAGCACACTTCCGGACATCTTTTAAGGTTGCTTTAACTGATGTTACATGCAGATCAAAGGTCACCCCTTGTCATGTTACACGGGAGTAACTGAATTTCACCTTCTGCTGTGATACAGGACAAGTCCTGCTGTCATTTTGACAGCCATTTCCTTTTTTTTTTTTTTTTTTTTGTTACTGAACCTGCTTTGGCCAGTAGAAATGGTATCCTCTAATTTTTGTCAGAATTTTTATTTATTTTTTCATTTGACTGGTGACTGATCTGTTTGCATGAAGCACCAACAGACCTAAACATACAGACCTAATTCACAGGGAGGTGTCTTTCTATGAACTACAGATATGGGTTGGTATAAATTGGCCCAGTGGCATCACAGTTTGATGGCAGCTCCAAATGCCACAGGCACAAGACACAGGAAACGGTCTTCATAAAGAAAAATGGGGCTAAAGCCCTTAACTTTGGATGAGTAACACTTGGCTAGTGGCACCACAGTTTGACAGCAGTGCCAACAGGATAAAATGGGAACTTAGAAGTTGATGGGAGGTGTCTTCCTAAGATTTTTTTTTTTTTTTTGAGTGTAATCTCTTGAGCCCTACTACAACCATTGGCAGTACTGTTGCCTTTAGGACTGCCTGCCAATCTAAGTATATTTGCAGGTATATTCCTACATTTTATTGGTTTCAATGGTAATATGGTGATGTTGTAAAGTGTGTTTGGTAAACCTTGTTTACAATTTTTAACTTCTAAAACTATGCAGTGGAGTGCTGGGAATAGAAAGGTAGTCCTGAATATGTCCAAGTTACTATTGTGTGCTAATTACCCCAAACTAAAAATAGCCCTAACAAATTCCTTCCCCAAAAATGGCCAACAACTAACATACCCCCCCCCCCCCCCATCCATGAATTTGATTAAAATTAAAAACCGTTTGATCGAATTCTACACATTTGGGTAAAATTTTGTGTTGTGTTTTTTTATTTTATTTTAACCAACACTCAGTTAACAATGATCCTTTTTTCACCCCCATTTGCAGGTCACGATTGGGTTGCCAAATTTGCCTCCAGCCATTCATGAATGGAATGACTGTAAAAGTCCCAGAATCCGTAGCAGATGTACGACAAGCAGTGGATATGGGCAAGAGCTCTTGAAATATGCCAAATATGAAGCAATATATTAACTTTTTATATATATATATTTTTTCTTTATTTTTATAATAGTTCTTAATCATATGTAAGGAGTTGCATTAAAGTATATCTAAAGCGTAGGATATGGTTAAAACTTCTGTTTTCTCGCTATCTGTGTCTCGTTAGAGTGATTTCCCTACACTTCTGTCTCTCTTGGAAGTGAAGGATATCTTTCTAATGTAGAGGAAATTGATCTTGGGCCCCTTTCAGCGGATCTCTCCACTGATCTCCGCTGATCTCTGCTGAGCAGGCGTATAACAGGTTTGTGTCTGCTCTGCTATGCAGAGCGGATACAGACACAGCCTGCTCTCCTCTATGGGCGGTCGAATGGAAACGGATTACATGTCCGTTTCCATACGATTGTCATGCGATCCAACCTGCTGGACGCCATACGTCTATTCTAAGCAGGTTTTTAAGTGATCGGATGCCCAGTGGGTGTCAGCGGAGTCATTAAAATAAGTATGATGTTCTGCGCTAAGGTGATGCAATAGCTGCTACCCACCCCTGCTAAGCCCACAGATGTGGCATCAGTGGAGAGTAATAAGAAAATAAAGGGGTGAAGTGGTGCTGCTTTGTACTTATTTAGTGATATAAAGATGAATACATTTAATTGAATAAAATAGTGCACTGTCACTTAAAGCGGAGTTCTACTCATTTAAAAGTCAGCAGCTACAAAAAGTGTAGCTGCTGACTTTTAAGAATCAGACACTCGCCTGTTCCACGGTCCAGCGATGTGGGTGTACGAAGCCCCGCCCCTCTCCAAGGCGCCGGCATTCTAACTGTGGGTGCCCGGCTGTGGCTTCACAGCCGGGCGTGCACTGCGCATGCATGAGCCGTGCTGTGAATGGCCGGCCAATCTTCTGGGACCTGTGACGTGTAGGGGGGAGAGGTGAACTTCCTTCTGGTGCTGTGGAGCCAGAGGAGGAAGTGGGAGCTGGGTGCCCATAAAAACAGGGTACCAGCTCCTCCCCCAAACAAAATGACATGCCAAATGTGGCATGTCAGCGGGTCACCTACGCTTAAAGCGGAAGTTCAATTTTTGGGTGGAACTCCGCTTTAAATGGTGAAGACGCACTAATGAATAAGTGTATGAAGTGTGCAGGCACAACCCTGCTGTCTAATAACATCTATTAGTGACATAAGATGTAAACAAATAAAGTGCTCAGAGTGCTTGTAGTGCAAAACCGCAAGGTAATGTCAGTTTCTTGAAAAAAATGTTCAAACAAATAAATTTAGCAAAAAAATCACAGTTCATAAATTCACAAAGGTCAAACGGCACTTTCCTCACACTGCAGAGCCGACTCAGGCTGCTTAGAGCCTGCACACAGAGACGGGTTTCCCTGCTTGGACTGGAGCAAAGAACACGGCTCATCCATACAGCCTGGAGTCTGAATGTTGTGCTTGGTGATCACACACAACCTGTATGTGTGGATTGTATACAGAGAGAGAAGTTCCCTTGCTGGACTTGGTGGATGAATATATACCATATCCCAGCACCGAGGGGGTCAAAAGAAAAATCTCTACATTAATTCCACTGGCTGGATTTAATAAACTTCCCAGCATCCCTCAGATGGCAAAGGAGGAGGGAACACAGGACAAAGAGTTGACTCCATTGTGAGTCTTTTCACCCCTGCATGGGTACATGTTTTTGGCGAGCACGCCTGAAAATTCACCAATTTTTACTTATTACAGTATTCACTCAAGCACCAGCCACTTTTTTGAAGATGATCACTTATGTGAATCTATGAACTATGATTTTATTTTTTTTTAGCAACATTTTTTTTTTTTTATATTTGTTTGCTTATACATATATTTTTTTCAAGAAACGGACATGACCTTGTTTTGCACTACTAGCACGCTGAGCACTTTATTTGTTCATATCTTATGTCACTAATTGATATTAGACAGCAGGGTTGTGCCTGCACACTTCATACACTTATTCATTCGTGTGTCTTCGCTATTTAAGTGACAGTACACTATTTTGTTCAATTTATACATTACATCTTTATATCGCCCAACAAGTACAAAGCAGCGCCACTTCACCCCCTTATTTTCTTATTAGTCAGCGGACTCCTGTCTGCTGACATCCGCCAAACAATGGGTGGTCTGATTGGGTCCACCTGAAAAACTGACAGGCAGACTCAATCGGTTCACTGGTGTGAAAGGGGCCTTAGTTGTCATGGGAATAAGTTCCCCATTACAACATTTTCCCTCGCTTTTATTCCTGATGACTTTGATCAGGACAGTTAAAGAAAGTATTTCGCAGACAGCAATCACAACCTGACAAGGTTCTAGCCTCTCACAACCCTGTTCAAATCTAAAAAAAATAAAAAAAATAAATTGCCTTTTTAGTTATACTTTAAGCGCTTGTTAACACATTGCATTATTAAATATACCTTTTTAATATAATTTTGAATCTTTCAGTTTTGTCAACCTGTTTTCTCCACTTGGACTCACTGGAAAGTAGTTGTGATATCCTGTACATTGCATTGCCACAGCAGGTCAACTTTTAACAGCTTGGAATTGTCCAAAATATTGGAAGCTTGTTGGAGGCTTCTAATTTGATTAGTTGCTATTGGAAGCACATGACCTGTGGCCCCTAGCCTGGACTCTCTGGCACCTGAATCCTGTATACATTTTTCCACAACTGGACATTGGTCTAAGGTCACTGCAATGTCTTTTGCTTCTGCGCATCAGAGCCTTCTGCGATAGGGGAGACTTCTATAGGTACAAGAACTACGCCTGGAAATGCTAGATTTTCCCCTATAGGAGTCGCAGCACTGGCCCCATCCAAGCTATGGGGCATGATCTTATCTGCTTCCATCCATGATGCATACATCCACAAAATTACTGCAGCCTCATGGTCCACAAAAATACACAATGTTGGTACCTTTTTGTGGTAAGGAAGTGGAAAAAGCAGTTATGATTGTCAGCAGTGAGGCATACAGAAAGACTTCACTTTACTGCAGTCAGGGATTCTGGCTGTGGATTACTAGTTTTCAACTGCTCGCTGCCTTATCAGATAGGATACTTATGTTTGTAATACTGGATTTTTGGACATGTGTAATTGCTGTCATTTTTTTACTTGAGAAGATAATTGGTTGTCTGAAGATTATACCTCTTTATTTAACAGTGTAATTAAGATTTTTGAGAAAAGTAAAAAATAGCCATCAAGTACTATAAAATGATTAAATGCTGATTTTAGAATAGTACAATGCATTAATTTTTTTCAATAAATGTGTTTTATTAGTTTTTATGTGGGTTTTTTTTTTTCTGTCACAAAGCAGTTTAAAATCCACCAAAGTGCTGGCTGCTCACAATTGAACCAGTCCTTAAAATTCACCTAATATGCAGAATGTTAATAAAGTGTGTTTATTTTTATACAGGAATTTTGGTTTCGAAAATGTGCATCTAAACTTTTTTTTTTTTTTTTTTATCCCCCCCCCCCCATATGTGCCTTATTTAGGGCCTCGTTCACACTAGTGCGATTTTCAGATATGTACGTGAGTCGCACAGAATCTCATGACAATTGAAATCAGTGTTTTCAATAGTGTCGGTTCTCATCTATGCAGCACGGTGCAATTTTGGAAAAGGATCTGTGGTACTTTCATGTGATTCCAAAACTATTCTGGCCTCATGAAATATGCAAATTGCATCTCACTTGGTCGCATCAAAAATCTGATCGTAGCAGTGGGAGCCTAGCCTAAAAGATTGTCCTTTTACTTCCTGTCCTGACACAGCAGAAAGTAAGAGGAAATCGGAAGGGGAATCCTTTGTTATGGTGACCACATCCTTCGTGTTTTTTTTTTTTTAATCTGATCGATATGCGATTCGAGCAAAACTATCAAATATGCAAACAATTGAATAGCCGTAACCTCCCTTCTGATCGATTTAGACTCGATTCAGATCAGGTTTGATCATACTGAGCTGATCGGCCAGGGTAGAAGACTGATGATCGACTGGCAGCACGAGTAACTTTGTTCATGAATACGATTGTATTTCGGTCGATCAGATTGCATGGAATTACATTGGTGGGAACAGATGTGATCCATTTACAATCCTAAATACCAATTTTAAAATCCTTTTCCTTTGTTTTGTGGTATATTGACTAAAAGGGTTGTTGACTTTAGCGTGATTATTCCTATTAAAAGATTAATCAGACAATACATTTCTATTTCTGTTCCTGTTTTTGGTGACGACTCAAATTTTGGGATTTCCCCTCATTTTCTGTCCCAGTGAAAATGGTGAACAGCATAAACAGAGAGAATCTCACCAGCTGGGTGATACAATTGGCAATAAAATCCTGACCGTGCTTCTAACCCCCTCTCCAACCAATCCAAAAATGTGTTTTACTTTGAGGTACACTTTGGGATTATCTTTAAAGCTCAACTCTGGGGAATTACAAAAAAAAAAACCCAAACAAAGTACATTTGCAGTGCCTTTCTCCCCTGCACTGCAAGTGTTAAATACTTGTTAACTTTAAAGCCTCGTACACAAGACCGAGAATTTTGTCAAGAAAAAACATGTCGTTTTTCTTGACGAGATTCTTGGACAAGAAACTTGTCCCGGCCGCGTGTACAGACGCGGTTCTTTGAATGGAGTGAATGCGGTGACGTCATCGACTACGACGAGCGTGCGCTCGTCACATTCGATGCCATCTTGCTACACCCTACCTATACCTAGGAAGCTACCGCGTATGCGTCCAAGTCATTTCGAGCATGCGCGGGTTTCCACGGCGAAAGGTAAACACACACACACACACACACACACACACACACACACACACACACACACACACACTTTTCTTGTCGAGAAACATGCTGACAAGAATCTCGTCGAGATTCTTGTCGGTTTTCTTGACGAGAAACCTGACAGCCGCGTACACACGACCGAGTTACTCGGCAAGAAAGCTCTGCCAGCAAGTTGCTTGCTGGTTCTTGCTGAGAAACTCGGTCGTATGTACGAGGCTTGCGGGATGAGGAATAAGGTGATAGATAGATCTATCAGATAAATGTTTTATTGTGCCAAAAAGAAAATACAGAACACAAGTTACATACCATAGTTCAAAGAACAAAACAGAATTAGTTACATCATTGAAGCACGTGTACATTGGATAAACAGTGGCACCAAAAGTATTACCTAGTCACCAGTAACGAGAAAAGAAAAGGTAGGCAGCACTGGGCGGGCAAGTGCGACCCCACCCCCCAATACGGCCAAACTGAAGGCCAACGGGCCACATCCTAAACTCTACGTCCCACAGTCTGCCTATCGCTTTGAACCCATACCCACTGTAAAACCAAAAACTGGTACCCAAATTGCAGTACCCATTTGATGTGTATTCCAAATAGAGTGAAATCTCCACCATGAATAGAAGTGCCTTTTAAACTTGTAGCAACCGAGTCAAAATCAAGCGTGGGGGCGCTAACCCAGGGGTCTCCAGCCAGGGCTGCCATATGGAATAAAATTTCCGGGCAGCATTCCTATGCTGATATGTAAGGTGCTCCCGTATAAGGATGAGATTAACCTGCTCAATCCATTGTTTTCTGGTCGGGACACGTGGAGAGATCCAAAGCCTAGCCACCAACTTGCGCGCTAAATATAATAGTCTGATCACTGCAATGTTAGTTGGATGGGGGTATATTTCTTCATCGACTGCACCCAGTATGCAGATTAGGGGGGTCCAAAGGGACCCCAACCTGATAAACCGAGGAAATAACTTCCGTAACATCACCCCAATACCGGTGTAACTTGGGACAGTGCCACATCAGATGAATGAGTGATCCCTCCCCCCCCGCATTGTTTAGGGCATAGAGAAGAGTCTCTTCTTCCCCAGCGAAACAATTGTATGGGCGTGCGGTAGGCCCTATGCAGTAAAAACAAGTGAGACAGTCTGTGCGGTTGTGAAACCGACGTGAGCGGACCTGCTTGTAAGCACGTGTACAAGTTTCACTATAGATGGCCCACAGGTCTTCTGTCCAGCCCC
This sequence comes from Rana muscosa, assembly GCA_029206835.1. Lineage (NCBI taxonomy): Eukaryota > Metazoa > Chordata > Amphibia > Anura > Ranidae > Rana > Rana muscosa. Next base: position 931,598,013 of record CM055117.1, read on the forward strand.
TTCTACACGGTAAAGTCGCTGAGTCTTGTACGGTCGACAGTAGACTTGAATAAATATGGGATATTAAGCCTTTTTTTTCCCTGACCAAAAAAAGACGTCATTAATCAGGGAGTGACTGGAAAGTAGGAGGACAGAAATCTGACCCTGGGCCTGCAAAAGCATGGCGGACCTGGAGGTATCTATAAAATTGGTGTCTAGGGAGGTTAAATTCAATCTGTAAGTCCTGAAATGATTTAAGAACGTTTAAAGAGTACAGTTGAGCAATATTGCAAATACCAGCCTGTCTCCAAGATCGGAAGCTGTCCAGTTTGAATACTTCTGCCAAATTGGGATTATCCCAAATTGGCGCGTCAGCAAGAAATCCCGAAATACGCAGGCTAGACCTTACCGCGGACCAGAGTTTTTTCAGGAGGACTACAGTAGGCGCCGCCTGTGGCAGGTGAGGAAATCCCGTCTCCAAGTTCGCCAGCACTGAAGTACTCTGTGTCCCCGTCCTCAACAGGCTTTCAATAGAATCAGATTCACTCACTTGGCCCATCCCACCCAGGTGCTGTAGCTGGAAAGCTAGAAGATATAATTTGGGGTTAGGAACCGCCGCTCCTCCTCGATCCTTACCATATTGTAAAGTAGAGAGACTAATCCTAGCCACTCTCTTTTTCCAAATTAGGGACCTAAATAGGGTATCTATACGAGTAAACCACCTACGGGGTATCCACTGAGGGGAATTATGCATTATATACAATAGCTGGGGGCACCACACCATCTTAATTAGGTTTATCCTGCCTATGACTGACAGAGGGAGCTTGCACCAAGTATTACACGTCATTTGGAGTCTTTTAAAAAGAGGCAGTAGGTTTTCCTCCAGATACGTCAATAAGCTAGACGACACCTGCACCCCCAGATATTTAAACAAGGAGACTATCTTGAGGGACCTTGCAGCAACCAGCAATGAAGTTATAGGGTTGTCTACAGGCAAGAGGACAGACTTAGGCCTCGTACACACGAACGAGTTTCTCGGCAAAAACCAGCAAGAAACTTGCTGGCAGAGATTTCTTGCCGAGAAATTTGTTCGTGTGTATGGTTTCTCGTCAAGAAAAGCGTCAAGAATCTCGACGAGAAAATAGAGAACCTGCTCTCTATTTTCTCGTCAGCCTGTTTCTCTACGAGAAAAGTGAGTGTGTGTACACTTACCTGTCCTCCGGGAAGCCCGCGCATGTTCGAAATGAATTTGACGCATGCGCGGTAGCTTCCTAGGCATACGTAGGGTATACCAAGATGGCGGCGACGGCATCGAATGTGACGAGCGCATGCTCGTCGTAGTCGATGACGTCACCGCGTACGCTCCATTCAAAGAACCGCGGGTTCTTTGAACCGAGCATGTGTACACTCGGCCGGGACAAGTTTCTTGTCCAAGAATCTCGTCGAAAAAAACGACATGTTTTTTTCGACGAGAATCTCGGCCGTGTGTACGAGGCTTCACTCCAATTTATGGAGAATCCTGACAAGGAGCCAAAATGTTGAATCAACTCCATAGCCATGGTAAGGGATGTGTCCACATCCTCTAAATAGAGCACCATATCATCCGCGTAAAGGGAAACCTTCTCCACACTCACACCCCTGTTAAAGCCAATGATTGACGGCGAGGACCGTATCAGAGCTGCAAGTGGTTCAAGTGCTAGCGCGAACAACAGGGGCGACAATGGACACCCCTGTCTTGTGCCCCGAAAAAGAGGAAAAGAGTCTGAGAGGTCCCCATTCATGCGGATCCTAGCCGTGGGGGCCGCATACAACAACCCCACCCATTTGATGAAAGTGTCACCCAGGCCAAAGCGTCTCAAAACCTCCCATAAATAAGGCCATTCTACGCTGTCAAAAGCTTTGGCAGCGTCCAAGGAAAGAATCGCCCTCTGTCCTGTGTTGTCAGCAGGTATTTGGAGGTTAAGAAACAGGCGTGTAATATTAAGGGCCGTTGACCGGGAAGGGATGAATCCTGATTGGTCTTTGTGAATTAGTTTGTGTATAACTGTAGCCAGTCTGGTAGCTAATACCCTAGCCAGTAACTTCACGTCAGTCGTTAACAATGAAATGGGCCTATAAGAATCCGGGGAATGGGCCTCCTTACCAGGTTTCAACAACAGGACAATTATCGCTTCATTCATGGACTGAGGCAAGCTTCCCTTCTCCAATGCATCCACAAATACTTCTCGCAAATGTGGTATCAGTATATCTGAGTAGCGCTGATACACCTCCGCCGGCAAGCCATCCGATCCCGGAGACTTACCAGAAGAAGAAAGCGCCAAGGCCTCCAGCATCTCGTTAGCCGTGAGAGGGGCATTCAAATGCTCCACATCCAGGGCCGAAAGACACGGGAGTTGGCACTGATCTAAAAAGGAGGCAAGCTCTTCCACAGTAGGCGATACCCTAGAGGAATACACATCAGCATAGAAATCTCTAAAGGTAGACAAAATTTCAGCATGAGAGGAGACCAGGTCCCCTGAAGAATTATTAATTGCCTCTATGTGGGCAAAACCCCTCTGTGACCGTACCATCGTGGCAAGGTGTAATATTTACTTTACTACTTGCTTCAACAGGCTCCCTCCATCTATGCAGCAGGTCCCCCAAAGCCTCTTCTGTAAAATGTTCAGGGCTGCTGTTGCACAATGAAGTCATCGAGTACAATGCAGGGCCAATAGCCTTTGTGGTAGTTTTGTATTGTAATTCCCAAAGTCCAGCTCTATTGTGTTCTAGCTAGCACTTAGGATAACTAAATAAGTGGAAAGAATTTGATTTGGGGAAGAGGGCCAACAGGGGTGTTTCTAAACAACGCAGTCAGGCAGACCACATCCCTGTGCAGCTGTAAGTAAATGTCAGTCCGACATATCAAATCTGACATAGGAAAGCCAAGATTAGGCAAATGGGCCCTACAAACCTGTGCCTGTAAGAATCTCCACATCTGTGTACTAGTTCCATTGTTGGGGCACACTGGAAATATTCACCATTAACCCCAGAAGACCCAAATATAGAACAAAACTGCAAAAAGTTTTCACATTTTTAGATATTGTAGGCGGCCTCTAATGCAGAAATCGATGGGTTTAAACATTTTTGAAATTTTAGAACGTTTTTAGGCGAACGTTGTAATTTTGCAACATTGGGCCTGTATGGTAGCAGAATTTCGGTAATTTTACTCCTACTGTCAGAACTAAAGTAGAGACCAACAAAGGGTTTATTTGAAGGGCATTCTGCTCATCAAGTCCTTCAACAGTAGCCTATATATCGATACACTATTGCATAATTATACAAGTCATAGTTTTATAATAAATGATTATTAATAGCAAAATATGTTTAGTCTGTTTTTTACAAGACCTACTGCATTGAATGAAAACGTTGACATTTTATTATGTTTATCGCCATGCTCAGTTATGACCGTCCCAAAGGCAGTTCTTGTCCTCTGAGAAGCAGAGGCGGACATTGTACTTGCTGCAAAGTGTGTTGGTATATCATTTACCACATTGTCTGCAGGGTCCTCTATGTATTTTTATAGAGAAATGTCCATACATGTCCTTGCAAATGTCTTTTGGTGGATGTACAGTTGACCTTTTTTGTTTGGAGTGCCATTTGAAGGACACCCTTTTTTCTGTGGATGGTCTCTTCCTGTCAATTAAGGGGCTCCATCTGCGGAATTGGACTCCTATGGATTAAACCTCTCTTTTGTTTTATGACGGTTGTGCTGACTAGAATGAGAGAGGATGCTAACTTGGCTTGAAATTGCTTTCTGTTTTAAAATCTTTTTCTTGGGAGAATTCATTGCTTTGCAGTCCCATTTGTACAGCAGCCATGCATTGATCACAGCTATGATGATGGTGTGCCAGAAGATGTAACTGTACCAGAGGTGGGATTTCAAAGGAAACTTATATTACTCTTTCGTCCATGGACCGACACAGCTTCTCTATTGACAAAGTGGGTATTATCCGTTAATTAGGAGTGACTAGGCAGAAAAACTTGTAAAAAGTGTTGCATCACACCTTCTACAGTACCGCCCAGGGGGCGGACCCTCTGGGTATACCCTCTCAGTCTGCACATCGCAGATCAGTTTTTTTCTGTCTAGCAAGGAGTAGGACATGGCTCCCTTCGGGCTCATTGGTCCGGGGAAAAAAGATATATATATTTTTTATTTTTTTGCTACATTTGTTGTTTCCTGCGATCTTCGATCAACTGCCGACTGGGTGACAGGCTGGATCCTCGATCCTTGTAGTCTCCCCAGTTTCGGCCATCGAGCGTGTGCCGACCCTAGCTACGCGCTGGGTTTTCCACGACATGCCCGTCGCTCCACGGGTGGCCGGTGAGCCTACGCTCCAGGGCCTGCATCGGACCGCTCGGCTTCGGCTGACCTTACGGCCGAGTCGCAGCAGCCTGGCCGGTGAGCTTACGCTCCAAGGCTTGCATCGGACCGCTCAGCTTCGGCTGACCTTACGGCTGAGTCGCAGCAGCCTGTCCGGTGAGCGTCATGCTCCAGGGCATACATATGATCGTCCCTTCTGGGTCCAATCACAGCATGCCTGGCCAACAGTCACCTTCCGTACGCGGACGATGATCTGTTTGGAATGTCTTCCAGCAGAATACATGCAGGATAGGTAAGTAAAACTCCCCTGCCTCGGCTGGGTGATTTAGCTGGACATTCCTGGAGAGATCAAGTAAGTGGTTGTGGCCCCTTTCTTCCCTCTCTCCCTGCCTTTCCCTCCTCCCTGGGCTTCTAGCTAAAGGTTGCTGGGTGCTGGGGGTCACCTAGGGGGTCCCACTGGAGCGGGGCTGGCTGTAACTAACATTTAAAAGAAATGTCATTTTTGCTTACCTGTGTTTGTGTCTCCATGCTGTCGGCGGCCATTTTGAGGTGGTCCATGCCAAGTTTGGCCTCTTGTAACTGCCTGGCGGCCATCTTCCTGTAGTTCGGCCACACCCACTGGCCCCTATCAGGTGATCGGCGGCCATGTTTGTCCACCCTGTATGCAGATATTGCCGTTCGGCGGCCATCTTTTTTGTGGGCTATGGCTGCCTGACCTCTATCTTCTGTCGGCGGCCATTTTCTTAGAGCCCACATTATCTTCCATACAGACGGTTTTGGCAACCATTTTGCGAGAGCCTCCGGCCTCTAGGGTGCATTACACTGGCGCCAAAATTCACACAGGAAGTGCTGATAAAAGAAGCAGACTGACACAGCAGCAAGGGGACAGCATCATAGGCGCAGCATAGCAGTACCTATCCAGGGTGGTGAGTCCTCTGGGTAACCCAGCATCTCTGCAGCGCAGGAGGGTGGCCTATTGATATCTTGCCTGGAGCCCTGTGAGTGTCAGCGTGTGGTCAGCATGGCATCTGAGCCAGATGTCTTCTCCCCTGAAACACCAGATTTAGCAGCTGGTGTCCCTGAGGTGTCTATGGACGCTATGTCGGCAATCCTAGAGGCGTTTGCTGCCAGGGTGGAAGCAGCACACGGGAATACAGGGGGTAATAAACGCCCCCGTCCCCTGCAATCTTCTGGGGATATTTCTGATGCAGAACCAGGTCCAGCTACGGCTCATGGCCCAGATTCTGATGCATCAGAGACTGCAGACCGTGACCGATCGGACAGTGAGGAGGACTCCAAGTCCAGGTCAGTACGCGAGACGGCTTTGGTATCTGACCTTATTACTGCAGTGCGGGATACGCTAAAGTTGGAAAGGACTGAAGAAGTAGCAGATACTCCAGTCCCCTTTGGGTTTCGTAAACCTGCCCGCACTGCTAAGGTGTTCCCTTGTGTGTCTTATTTTGACAAACTCTTATACAAGGAATGGGAGAACCCACTGAGGGTCTTTACAGCCCCAAAGAGGTTTGCAGTACGGTACCCCTTTGAGGAGAGTTTTCTGAAGATATGGACCTCTCCCCCTATAGTGGACCCTTCGGTGTCCAGACTTAATAGAGCCACCACTATTCCAGTAGAAGGGGCTCCTGTTTTCAAGGACCCTGTGGATAAGAAGGCTGAAGCACTCGCTCGCTACCTATACTCAGTGGTAGGCTCAGCAGTACGCCCGGCATTGGCGGGGGCCCTAGTGTCTCAGACACTTACTGAATGGGCAAAATTGCTACTCCAGGGGTTAAAGGAGCGAGATGCTCCTCCTAATGAGATAACTTTGGCCGACCAGTTGGTCCAGGGCCTTAAGTTTGTCTGCGAGTCAGACATGGATACTATTCCCCTGCTGTCAAGAGCTTCGGTTTATGCAGTAGCAATACGCCGCCTGATCTGGCTAAAGGGCTGGTCTGCGGACCAGACTTCCAAGAAAGCCCTATTGGATCTGCCTTTTAAGGGCGACAGACTTTTTGGGGCTTCTCTGGATGACATCATCAAGGATGCTACAGGAGGTAAAAGCACTTTGCTTCCCCAAACTAGCAAGGGTAGGGGACCACGCCAAGGGCAAGGGCCCTCCTTTACTGCACGTAATCGGTTTTTTCGCCCTCTTAAGGCGACAGGGAAAAGACCCCAGGCCGATAAAGCGCCTGCCCAAGGACAAAAGCGTCCTTGGTCCCGCAGACCCAACAAGCCTGTGGACAAATCTGCGTCCACATGAAGGTCCGCCCCCACCCAGCTCTCGGGTGGGGGGACGTCTTCGCAAATTCGCGACTCAGTGGACTGCTCTAGTCTCCGACAGGTGGGTTTGCGAAGTAATCTCCTCAGGCTACAAGATAGAATTTCTCTCTTGTCCACCAGACAGATTCATCACCTCCAATCTCCAGCTACTACCGACCCGTCGGGAGGCCCTGTATGGGGCGGTCCAGGGTCTACTGGAACGCGGGGTAGTTATTCCAGTTCCAGAACAGGAACGGGGTCAGGGTTTTTACTCAAATCTGTTCATTGTGCCAAAGAAGGAGGGGGTTCGTCCAATCTTGGATCTCAGAGCCCTCAATTGCTTTGTGAAGGTACAAAGATTTCGGATGGAGTCGGTTCGATCCGTAGTCACGGCTCTCCATCCGGGGGACTTTCTGGCCTCCTTGGACATCAAGGACGCATACCTGCATGTCCCCATATACTCCAGACACCAGAGGTTTCTGCGATTTGCTATCGGGAAGAACCACTACCAGTTTGTGGCCCTCCCGTTTGGCCTTGCCTCAGCACCCAGGACGTTCACCAAGGTGCTCGCTCCGATTCTGGCACTTCTAAGACAGCGGGGTATCGCTATCACAGGTTACTTGGACGACCTTCTGCTGAAGGGCCCTTCAAGCTCAGAATTAGAGGTAAGCGTGTCCATTACCTGTCAGACTCTTCGAGACTGTGGTTGGATACTAAACACGCAAAAGTCAGTATTGGTGCCCACTCAACGCCTAGTGTACCTGGGGTTGATTCTGGATTCCTCAGAGGCAAAGGTATTCCTCCCTGTGGAGAAGTTGCAGACCCTCCGGGCTGCAGTACGGCAGCTGACTTCCAGGAATTGGTCGTCACTCCGTTTTTGCATGCGAGTGTTGGGCCTCATGGTAGCCTCCTTCGAGGCGGTCCCATATGCTCAATACCACACTCGAGTGTTACAGAGGGAAGTTATGTCCAGATGGAACAGATGCCCTTCATCTCTGGATTATCAAATCCGAGTGAGCCACCTAGTCAGGAGATCCCTGGTATGGTGGCTGACAGCACCGGCTCTAATGGCCGGGAAGTCATTTCTTCCGGTTTACTGGATAGTGATCACGACGGACGCCAGCCTTACAGGTTGGGGGGGAGTCTGGGGTGTCCAGTCGGCGCAAGGTCGCTGGACCCCAGAGGAAGCCCTCCTGCCGATCAATGTCCTGGAGATCCGGGCGATCAAGCTGTGCCTCTTCAAATGGTCTCAGAGACTGCAAGGGCGTCCAGTCAGGATCCAGTCAGACAACGCCACAGCAGTGGCATATGTCAATCATCAAGGAGGAACAAGAAGCTCAGCTGCAGCATCGGAGATCGCTCGCATCCTGAAGTGGGCAGAGAGGAGCGTACCGGCACTGTCGGCCGTGTACATTCCGGGTGTGGAAAACTGGCAGGCGGACTACCTGAGCCGCCAGATGCTGGACCAGGGAGAATGGTCCTTACACCCGGAGGTGTTCCAACTCCTCTGCCAAAGATGGGGCACACCAGACGTAGATCTTCTGGCTTCCCGACTCAATCGGAAGGTATTGAGGTTTGTGGCCCGGTCAAGAGACCCATGGGCAGACGCAACGGACGCGTTGGTAGCATCGTGGGGCCAGTATCGGCTAATCTATGCCTTCCCTCCCTTAAGGCTTCTTCCTCTTCTGCTCCGCAGAGTGGAGGCAGAGGGAATTCCAATGATCCTAATCGCTCCAGATTGGCCTCAGCGTCCTTGGTACGCCGATCTAGTACGTCTGGTAGCAGACGTCCCCTGGCGCCTACCACTACGGAAGGACCTGCTGTCGCAAGGTCCCATATTCCATCCTGCTTTACAGTCATTGGCTTTAACGGCATGGCTGTTGAGAACCAGGTACTGAGAGACCGGGGCCTGTCAGACTCAGTAATTTCTACTATGAGAAGTGCTCGGAAACCGTCCTCTAGGAAGGTCTATCACCGCACTTGGAGGGCCTACATCTCCATGTGTGAGGAAATGAAATGGCATCCGCGTACCTATTTGGTTTCCAGAATCCTGCTGTTTTTACAGCATGGGGTAGACCAAAGGCTTGCCCTAAGTACGATTAAGGGACAGATATCTGCCCTGGCTGTCTTTTTTCAGCGACCCCTGGCGACTCACTCTCTCGTGAGTACATTTGTGCAGGGGGTTCGACATGTGGCCCCTCCGGTCCGCCCCCCGTTACCTCCGTGGGACTTGAACCTGGTCCTCTCGGTGCTTCAGAAGGCACCGTTTGAGAATATTAGAGATATTCCCCTGTTGACACTTTCTCAGAAGGTGGTCTTTTTGGTGGCTGTTACGTCAGTTAGACGAGTCTCTGAGCTGGCAGCCTTGTCCTGCAAGGCTCCCTATTTGATTTTCCACAAGGATAAGGTGGTGCTGCGGCCGCAGCCTTCCTTTCTTCCGAAGGTCGTTTCGGCTTTTCATCTCAACGAAGACATTGTACTTCCATCCTTGTGTCCTCAGCCGTCGAATCCTAAGGAGTCGGCGTTGCATTCCTTGGACGTTGTCCGAGCTTTGAGAGTATACATATCTGCTACTTCCCTGTTCCGGAAGTCAGACTCACTGTTTGTTTCGGTGGCTGGTCCCAAGAAGGGCCAAGCAGTCTCATCGGCCACCATCTCTAGGTGGATCCGACAGATAGTAATCCAGGCTTACGCCTTAAAGGGTCAGGCGCCCCCCTTTCCTGTCACGGCGCATTCGACCAGGGCAATAGGTGCCTCTTGGGCTTTCCGACATCAAGCGTCTGTTTCCCAACTATGTAAAGCGGCGACTTGGTCGTCCGCTCACACTTTCACAAAATTCTACAAAGTTGATGTAGGTGCATCTTCGGATGCCTCTTTCGGCCGCAAGGTTTTGCAGGCGGCTGTTTAGAGTTGCAACTCCTCCGTTGGAGGAGTGCTGTTTTGTGTTTTGGGGTGAAGTTTGTTTTTATGCTGTTACCACCCCTCATTTTTTCTCTGACACTGCTTTGGGACGTCCCACTTTGTCAATAGAGAAGCTGTGTCGGTCCATGGACGAAAGAGTAAATAGGATTTTTTACTCACCGTAAAATCCTTTTCTCTGAGTCCATGGACCGACACAGCACCCACCCCTCCTTTTAAGTTTGTACTGCTTTTTGAAGAACTGATCTGCGATGTGCAGACTGAGAGGGTATACCCAGAGGGTCCGCCCCCTGGGCGGTACTGTAGAAGGTGTGATGCAACACTTTTTACAAGTTTTTCTGCCTAGTCACTCCTAATTAACGGATAATACCCACTTTGTCAATAGAGAAGCTGTGTCGGTCCATGGACTCAGAGAAAAGGATTTTACGGTGAGTAAAAAATCCTATTTTTTCTATAATTGGTTCAACATATCTACAGCGCCCATGAATTTGTTAGACACCCAAAATGTAAGGCCTCTCAACTTCAACGTATCTTTTGGTGGCTTTGTCAATAAATAATTCCTTAATTTAAACTTGAATTTTTAAGTAAAAAAACCCTTACATTTTGATCTGATCTCAAACTGGTATTGTGAATGATCAAAAACGGTATTTCTTGTCAAATTTGTTTATTCAATTTTCAAAATTACAAGCATATATTGTCAATAAACATAGTCACTATAAATAGTAGCAGTTAAGGAGAACACAAATTAGATATTTATGTCAAGCTCCAGTGATTTTTGAAGGCAACAACAACAGAAGAGGAGAAAAAAACTGTAATTTAAGTTTAACATATGTTGACCATTATCTGGAGACTTGCTAAAATATATGCTTAGTGTTGAATTTAGTAATTACAAACCAGATTTAGTAATAATATATAACATGTAAGGTAATATAAGGATTTATAAAGAAAAAATGAAGGGTCATAATTTCTAGACCTCATATAATGTTATTGTAATATATAAGGTTTGTATTGTTTCAAAGGAGCTCTAAAGCTGAAATATACTGATAAATAAAAAACATAAAAAAAAAAAAGATGTTGCTACCATTTTTGCATATAATAACAATATATGCTAAGAAAGAAAAAACAACAAAAAAAGAGCTAAAGAGCGAAGATAGAAGAGAGGGAAGGGTAAGAAGAAGAAGAGAAAAAAAATAAAGATAGTAGGTAGAAAAGATAGAAAAGGTCGAAAAGGTCCCCGGGGTATCTTATAATGTTGGTCTGATAATATTAGTATATTAAATAGCTATTGGTAGTTATATTACCAAGGTCTTAATAATGTGATGTCAAAGTTGGGAGGGAAAAAATTAGTCACTTAAGGATTCCAGATTTTTTCAAATTTTCCAATATTATCATTGGTAATGGCTTCCGTTTTTGAGTGGGTCCAAAAACGGTATTTCTATGGCACTGTCATAACAAGCTCAAAATCCAATCTGATCACTGCACCTTGATATATGCATGATCTAGACATGTTATTAATCCCAGAAAATAATATTTCAGGCAGTTTACTTATTTTACTCTTCCTTTATCAAGTCCAGTTTTGTGCTTCAAGGGAAGTTCATAGGTTGACTGACTTCATATCCAGATAAACAGGCTTATTTACACATTTTTCCATCCAATATCAGTGCTAAGCTGAACACTAGGATCTACTAATTATGTAAATTTTGTCTTTAGGTGGAAAAAAAATTGCTGGTTAATTTTAGTAGAGTTAAAACTGATGATGTAATATTACAAAAGAGGGCCTTGCAGGGCTATAGCTGTTAGCCAGCAGAACTTTTAAAGTGGTAGTAAACTCCACTTTGACTTGTAGCTACATGTAAGCCTATAATGAGGCTCACCTGTAGGTACAGTGAATATATCCTAAACCTGCACTGTTTAGGAGATATTGACATTTGTTGCTACTGTTGATATCACCGGCACACTGTGCTCTACCAGTGTGGTGCATACTAGCACATTATGATTTGGGGCCCAAATTATTATTTTTTCTATTGAAAAACATTATCGGTTTTAACATATAGGCTGGGTTCACACTGAAGAACGCAGTGGCCACAGCAGGAGTCTGGTGTGTTGCCATTCACCATTTCAGCCCAGATTTTGGGCCGTATTCAGACCTGAAACAGACCAAAAGACGCACAGGACTCCTGTGCAATTTGCACCAGAGACGCTGTGGAGGTGTGTGAACCGGCTCCATAGAGAGCCGATCACAATTGCCTGCTATGCGAATTGGATGCGGAGAAACCCCGCTGCATCCAATTCTCAATAGTGTGAACCCAGCCTTAGTCCTGGTTTGCACGGATGGAAATTCAATACAGATTAGATCCGATCTGAAAGGCATAGATTCACATGTTATCTGGGAAACATTGTTTGCTATCCATTCCCATCTATGCGGTGCGAGTCTGATCCGGTTTAAAAAAGGGGTCCTGTGAAGGTTAAGAGTGGATTCTGTGAATTTTTTTTAGCACCAGGCATGCCAAATTGCATCAGATTCGCACTGCATCCGTGTGAACTGAGACTTAAAGAAAAGTCTCTGTTGGTTTATAGTTGGAAATCTGTGTAGAAGCCAAACAACAAGTCAAGGGTTTTCTGTGTGGTTGGTTTCTACTACAATCCAAGAAGGTGCCAAAATTATAATGTATGCAATGATACAAGACAACTGAAACCCATTGTGTATGAACATTGTACAAGCACAGCAGAAAACCGTGGGGCAAAGTGTCAATTTTAGAATTCCAGGCTGTGACAAAACCTGGGTGTCAACAGTGTGACCACAGAATTTGGTAATTACTGTTTATATATCTAAGGATAAAGAGGCTTCCAACAGCTCTTTAGGTTGTAGCTACAGTGGTACCTTGGGTTACGAGCATAATCTGTTTCAGAAGAATGCTTGTAATCCAAAGCACTCGTATATCAAAGGGAGTTTCCCCATAGGAATTATTGGAAACTCAGATAATTCGTTCCACAGCCACTGCTTGTCTATGCAGTACCACATGTGGCCAGAGGTGGGGGCGTCGGACACTCTGGAACTGAGTGTTTCCGAGCGTCACCGGCGCCCCCCGCACCTCTGGCCAAATGCGGTACTGCACACACCCTAGAGGAGTGAATCCTGCTTGTTTTGTGAGACAACGCTCACAAACCGAGTCAGGATTTAAAAATAAAAAATGGCTCGTATTGCAAAATGCTTGTAAAACCACGTTACTCGCAATCTGAGGTTTACTGTATTTCAACTATTTAGCATTTTTGGGAACTTTTGACCACCAGAGTTTAGATTTTAACAAAATTACATAGAAAACACACCCGTACTGTTAGGAGCATTTTGTCTGAAGCAAGTGTAATTTGCTGGCATTCTACAGTGCTAAGTACTTTCCCTACCAAAGAACATCTAAGTAAAGCCGGCCATACACGGTTCGAATTCCGAAAGAACTTTCTTTGGAAAATCGTTTCAAAGAATTTTCGTATGAATTTCGCACCATTGGTGGGCTGCAGCAACAGCCGATTTTCGTGCGGCAATCAAATTTGAGGAATCGGACATGTTGGAAATTTTTTGAAAAATGATCGATTTTCGAATCAATGATGGGAGAATCGTGCGAGAAATGTAATCGAAAAAAAAATGTGCATGTACAAGAAAAGAATATTCCCGGAGAGAAAGGAATATTCCTGGCCGAATGTTGAAAATCAATGGTGGCATCATCGGATCACAAAAAAACGAACTTTCTGATTTTGAAAAGAAAATTTGTTCGAAATTCGACCGTGTATGGCCTGCCTTTGGCTGCTTTCACGCTGAGCAGCGTCTCTTTACTGTCTTTTTTGCAGTGCTTTTTGGGCGCTAGCGGGGAGCTTTTAACCCCTGATAGCCGAAAAAGGGTTGAAACTGCCCGCTGCAGCTCCGCTTTGCCAGCGGTTCAGCGCTTTGATTTCAATGGGCAGGGGCACTGTAGGAGCGGTGTATACACCGCTCCTACAGCGCCTCAAAGATGCCGCTAGCAGGACTTTTTTTTTTTAGCGTCTTGCCATCGCACCGCTCCAGTGTGAAAGCCCTAGGGCTTTCACATTGGAGTGAGAGGAGAGGCGCTATTTTTAGCACCATAGCGCCTTTTAAAGCGCCTCAGTGTGAAAGCAGCCTAAGAGGAGACTATGTTCAATGTTTACTACAATCAATTTTAGATCCTAGATTTGATGCTTTTATCTGTAAACCAACAGTTAAACTGTGTGCTAAATCCTTCAGCATACTGTACTATATGCAATAAATTCCTACACATTCACCTAAATGTGCCTGCTATATGTTTGCTGGGAAACCAGTCACCAAATTTAATAGGCTGAATGATGCTCAGAGATGGGTGATGAACTCTGGTAAATCCAACATGACAAATGTTCATGGATGTTGAAAGACCTTAATACAGTGCATCCAGAAAGTTTTAACAACGCTTCACATTTTATGTTATAGCCTTATTCAAAATTTGATTAAATTATTTTCATTAAAATTCTACAAACAATACCCCAAAATGACAACGTGAAAGAAGTTTGTTTGAAATCTTTGCAAATTTATTGTGCGTTAAGTATTCACAGCCTTTGCTCAATACTTTTGTTGAAGCACCTTTGCCACCAATTGCAGCCTCAAGTGTTTTTGAGTATGATGCTACAAACAAGCTTGGCACACCTATTTTTGGGCAGTTCCTCCCATTCTTTGCAGGACCTCTCATGCTCCATCAGTAGTGATGAGCCGAACACCCCCGGGTTCGGTTCGCACCAGAACCCGCGAACGGACCGAAAGTTCGCACGAACTTTAGAACCCTATTAAATACAATGGATGCGAACGTTCGAAATCTAAAGTGCTAATTATAACGACTATTATGCATGTTATTGTCCTAAAAAGGCTTTGGGAACCCGGGTTCTGCACCAGGGGACATGTATCAATGCAAAAAAGTTTTAAAAACGGCCGTTTTTCTGGAGCAGTCATTTTAATGATGCATAAAGTGAAAAAAAAAGTCAAATATTCCTTTAAATATCGTACCTGGGGGGTGTCTAAAGTATGCCTGTGAAGTGCCACGTGTTTCCAGTGTTTAGAACTGTCCCTGCACAAAATTACATTTCTAAAGGAAAAAAAGCCATTTAAAACTGCTTGCGGCTTTAATGTAATGTCTGGTCCCGGTAATATGGATGAAAATCTTTAAGAAAAATGGCATAGCTACCCCATCACACACCCCCCCCCCCTACCCCAGCCCATTACCAGCCCCTTTGGGTCTTGTATGGATATTAAGGGGAACCCCGCACACAAAATAAAAAAGGCCCTATATACTCTGAACAGCCGTATACAGGCGGTGCATACAAGACAGGGACTGTAGGTTTGTTCTTATGTAGAATCTGTTTGTAATTTTGAACAGGTACATTGTTTAAGTGTAGCTCCAGCCAAAAAATCTATTTTTAAGCTTTTTGGAAAACATAGGGAAGGGTTATCACCCCTGTAACATTTGTTTTGCTGTCTGTGCAGTGTGCACCTGTTCAGAACAGTTCACCTCACTTTCCGTCCTAATGACAAATGTTTTTTGAAAATTTGGGTTTTTTATTGAAACAAGAATTGGTGATAAAGAATCAGTGGAGAGGAGACACTTTTTTTCCCATATTAACTCTTACAGGAGAGAATTTGCCTTCCTAGGGGTAGATTTCCTCTCACTTCCTGTTGTATCCTTCCGTTTGCAAGGAGGAGTCGTTTGTAAGTTGGATGTTTGAAAGTAGGGGCCTGCCGTATATACTCAGCTGAAATTTGCCCCTTACATGTTGGTGTTGCCACAACACTGAGCCCTCACAGTTACTCTTGGTGGGCGCATGAATGGGCCCTGCTGTGAATTATTAGATCAAAAATTGTAATTACACGCCCCTGTTAAACAGGGGCTGAAAAATTGGGCCTTTGGTGGTGGTGGTGCTGGTGTTGACACAACACTGTAAGGCCTCACAGTTAGTCTTGGTGGGTGCAGGAATGGGCCCTGCTGTGAATTATTAGATCAAGAATTGTAATTACATGCCCCTGTTAAACAGGGGCAGAAAAATTGAGCCTTAGGCACTGGTGCCACAACACTGCAACCCCTCACAGATACTGTACTTGGAGCACAGCAATGAGCCCTGTTGCAAAGTATTGCATCAAAAATTGTAATTACACGCCCCTGTTAAACAGGGGCTGAAAAATTGGGCCTTAGCCACTGGTGCTGGTGCCACGACACTGCAACCACTCCCAGATACTCTAGTTGGAGTGCAGGAATGAGCCCTGCTGCAAAGCATTGCATAAAAAATTGTAATAACACACCCCTGTTAAAAAGGGGCTGAAAAATTGGGCCTTAGCCACTGGTGGCGGCACCCAGAAACAAAAATGTTCTTCCAAGCTATCATCGTCAATCGGATCATTGAGGAGGTCAACATAACAGGACAGTCTCTCAGCATCAGCATCAGTCTTGAAGGGATGTGACATTTGAAAATAAATTAGTCTGTTATATCAGCTTCAGGTGTTTGGTAGCTGGTGGTGATCCAAGACTGGTTCATCTTTATGAAGGTCAGTCGATCAACAGAGTCGGTGGACAGGCGCACCCTGTGATCCGTGACAAATCCTCCAGCAGCACTGAATGTGCGTTCTGAAAGAACGCTGGATGCAGGACAGGCCAGTAGCTCAATTGCATACTGTGCAAGCTCTGGCCAGTGATCCATCCTCAAGACCCAGTAAGCCAGAGGATTTTCGGTGGGGAAGGTGTCCAAGTCTGACCTTGCCCCTAGGTATTCCTGCACCATGTATATCAGACGCTGGCGATGGTTGCTGGAACCGATCATACCTTGGGGCTGCGGACTAAAGAATTGTCTGAACGCTTCGGTCAGACAGCCACCTTCCCCACCGCTCCTTCTTTGACTGACCGAAGCCTCAGCAACTCGTTGTCCAGGACCAGGAGTTTGTAACCTCCCAGTCTCTGGGAACGCGTTGCACAGACCTTTCTGCAAGGCCTCCCGGAGTTGTCTCATCCTCTGCTCCCTCTGCGACGGTAAGATAAGGTCCGCAACCTTACCCTTGTACCGTGGATCAAGGAGAGTGGCCAGCCAGTAATGGTCCCTCTCCTTGATCCGAAGAATACGTGGATCCTTCCGCAGACTTTGCAGGATCAGGGAGGCCATGCAGCGTAGGTTAGCTGAGGCATTCAGTCCGGAGTCCTCTGGGTCACTAAGGACGACATGATCCGCAGCCACCTCCTCCCAGCCACGTACAAGTCCACTGGTTTCTTGGGACTGTAAATCATCCCTAAAAGACTGCTGCTGATGATGCTGAGTGCCAGGCTCCACCTCCATGCTGACACAATCCTCCTCCTCCTCCTCCTCCTCTTCCTGTGCGATGGGTGGGACAGAAGGAACACTGTCTGGGTAAAGGGGGCCTTGAGAGGCAAGGAAGTCCTCCTCTTCCTGCCTCTGTTCTGCCTCAAGTGCCCTGTCCATTATTCCACGCAGCGTATGTTTCAACAGGTGGACAAGAGGTACAGTGTCACTGATGCATGCACTGTCACTGCTCACCATCCTCGTGGCCTCCTCAAATGGTGCCAGGACAGTGCATGCATCCCTGATCATGCCCCACTGGCGTGGTGAAAAAAACCCGAGCTCCCCTGACCCTGTCCTGGTGCCGTAGTCGCACAGGTACTCATTGATGGCCCTCTGCTGCATGTGCAGCCGCTGCAGCATGGCCAAAGTTGAGTTCCACCTGGTGGGCATGTCACATATAAGGCGGTTCTTGGGCAGGTTCAACTCCTTTTGCAGCTCAGCCAGGCGAGCACTGGCATTATAAGATCTGCGGAAATGCACACAGACTTTCCTGGCCTGCCTCAGGACATCCTGTAAGCCCGGGTACCTGCCCAAGAACCGCTGCACCACCAGGTTAAGGATGTGAGCCACACAGGGCACATGGGTCAGTTGTCCCTGTCGGAGAGCGGAGAGGAGGTTGGTGCCATTGTCGCAAACTACCATTCCTGGCTTAAGCTGGCGTGGCGTCAACCACCTCTCGGCCTGCCCCTGCAGAGCAGACAGAACCTCTGCCCCAGTGTGGCTCCTGTCCCCCAAACACACCAGCGCAAGCACGGCATGGCATCTTTTTGCCTGCGTACTTGCATAGCCCCTTGAACGCCTACGGAGCACCGCTGGTTCCGAGGACAAAGCACAGGAAGAGGCCACGGAGGAAGAAGAAGAGGAGGGGGTGGAGGACAGAGGTGTGTCACAACCAGTAGTAGCATTTTGGAGGCGTGGCGGTGGAACAACCTCCAACACTACTACACCTTGTCCTGCATCCTTCCCAGCTGCCAAAAGAGTGACCCAATGGGCCGTGAAAGAAAGGTAACGTCCCTGTCCATGCCTGCTGGACCATGAGTCAGCTGTAATATGCACCTTACCGCTGACCGCCCTGTCCAGCAAGGCCAAGACATTGCCTTCCACATGCCGGTAGAGAGCCGGAATCGCCTTCCGTGAGAAAAAGTGGCGTTTGGGAACCTGCCACTGAGGAACCGCACATTGCACAAACTCACGGAAGGGGGCCGAGTCTACCAACTGAAAAGGCAGCAGTTGAAGCGCTAGCAATTTAGCCAAGCTAGCATTCAACCGCTGGGCATGTGGATGGCTGGGAGTGAACTTCTTTCGACGGTCCAGCAGCTGGGGCAGGGAAATTTGCCTGCTAGAATCGGACGTTGGTGTACTGCTAGCAGAGTGCCCGCAAGTACTTGGCTGTGACACACCTAATTCTACACCTTCATTCCTCTCAGAGCAGGTTTCAGAGAGGACTGAAGGTATAGTGGGGTTGGAGATCCCAGCTGATGCGGTGCAAGAAGAGGTCAGCTTTGTTCTTTGGTGTGGGTCTTTAAGGTAGGCTTGCCAACGAGCTGCATGGCAGGTCAACATATGTCTGGTCAAGCATGTGGTGCCCAAGCAGGTGATGTTTTGGCCACGCGATATACGCTCGAGACATATGTTGCAAACAGCAGCTGTGCGATCTGATGCCCTCGACTCAAAAAAGGCCCACACCAAAGAACTTTTTGAATGACGGGCAGAGGCAGCGCCCTGCACAGGCGGAGCTCTGCGGTGTGATTCCGTCGGTGTGCTGCCCTTACGCTGGCCCCCCGAGGGCATCCTGCCTCGTTGATGTGCCTCCTCCTCATCCTCATCCTCCTCCTCCTCCTCCTCCTCTCTCCTATTAGGCACCCACGTGGAGTCAGTGACCTCATCATCCCCTCCCTCCTCATCACTGGAGCCAATCTGGCAGTATGCTGCAGCTGCTGGAACATGACTGCCAGATTGGTGTCCTTCTTGAGCATCCCCTCTCTCTGCTCTCACGCTACTGCCTTCCTCTAGCTGGGTATCATCATCAGACCCTTCAAAACGCTGGGCATCCTCCTGGAGCATGTACCCAACACTGTGCTCAAACAGTTTGGGGGACTCCTCAGGAGGACATGGTTGGTCTAGGGAAGGAGTGACTGATGATGACATTGATACCAGGGAAGAGGACGCTTTGGTAGCTGCTTTGCCAGTACCCTGAGCCTGGGTGAGAGAGGATGAGGAGGGCTTGGTCATCCACTCTACCAAGTCTTCGGCATGATGCGGCTCAACACGTCCAGCTGCCGAAAAGAAGGACAAGCATGTCCCATGGCCACGTGCTGATGGTGATGCACCGCGTCCACGACCAGCACTGTTGTCTCTAGACACAGAGCCTGCTTGCCCTCTTTTTTTGGCTCCTGACTGTCTGCCTCTCCTTGTTTGCCTTCCAGACATTCTAATGGCCTGCAGGGAAATGGGAAAAGCAGCAATACAGGCTAAGTTAAGGTGTAATATGGTCAGGAGGTACACTCCGCCCGCTGTAAGTGCTGCAAAATCCTGTTGGTGTAACACACCTGGAAAAAGCAGCAATACAGGCTAAGTTAAGGTGTAATATGGTCAGGAGGTACACTCCGCCCGCTGTAAGTGCCGCAAAATCCTGTTGGTGTAACACACCAGGAAAAAGCAGCAATACAGGCTAAGTTAAGGTGTAATATGGTCAGGAGGCACACTCCGCCCGCTGTAAGTGCCGCAAAATCCTGTTTGTGTAACACACCAGGAAAAAGCAGCAATACAGGCTAAGTTAAGGTGTAATATGGTCAGGAGGCACACTCCGCCCGCTGTAAGTGCCGCAAAATCCTGTTTGTGTAACACACCAGGAAAAAGCAGCAATACAGGCTAAGTTATAGTGTAATATGGTCAGGAGGTACACTCCGCCCGCTGTAAGTGCCACAAAATCCTGTTGGTGTAACACACCAGGAAAAAGCAGCAATACAGGCTAAGTTAAGGTGTAATATGGTCAGGAGGCACACTCCGCCCGCTGTAAGTGCCGCAAAATCCTGTTGGTGTAACACACCAGGAAAAAGCAGCAATACAGGCTAAGTTAAGGTGTAATATGGTCAGGAGGTACACTCCGCCCGCTGTAAGTGCCGCAAAATCCTGTTGGTGTAACACACCAGGAAAAAGCAGCAATACGGGCTAACTTCAGGTGTATAATGTGCAAGAGGCTTAGCAACAATGACACTGACACTGTCCCCTGCCTATCCTTCTCTCTCCCTGCACACAAGGTTTATCAAAGTATATGACACAGACACTCTCCCTGCCTATCCTTCTCTCTCCCTGCACACAAGGTTTAGCAAAGAATATGACACTGACACTGTCCCCTGCCTATCCTTCTCTCTCCCTGCACACAAGGTTTATCAAAGTATATGACACTGACACTCTCCCTGCCTATCCTTCTCTCTCCCTACACACAAGGTTTAGCAAAGAATATGACACTGACACTCTCCCTGCCTATCCTTCTCTGTCCCTACACACAAGGTTTAGCAAAGAATAGATTTGACAAGATTTGACACTGTCCCTGCCTATCCTTCACTTTCCCTGCTCCGGAACACACTACACAAGGCCGCCGCGCTGGCGGCCTTTTATAGTGTGGGGCGTGTACTAAACCCCCTCAGCTATAATTGGCCACAGGCATCCTGCCTGTGGCCAATCATTGCTCTCCTCGCTGCCGGCGCTGTGATTGGCCAAGCATGCAGGGTCACAGTGCATGCTTGGCCAATCACAGCGCCGGGATTACACTGCGATGGCGCAGTGTATTGTGGGCCGTTCGCGTCACTCGAATTTGGCGCAAACGGCCCAAATCGTTCGTTGTTCGCCGAACGTGCGAACAGCCGATGTTCGAGTCGAACCTATGTTCGACTCGAACACCGAGCTCATCCCTATCCATCAGGTTGGATGGGGGGCGTCGGTGCACAGCCATTTTCAGATCTCTCCAGAGATGTTCAAGTCTGGGCCACTCAAGGACATCCACAGAGTTGTCCCATAGCCACTCCTTTGTTATCTTGGCTGTGTGCTTAGATTCCTTGGGGTTTATTTATGAAAGAGAAATCCACTTTGCACTACAAGTGCACTTGCTGTAGATCTGAGGGGAAGATCTGAAATGAGGGGAAGCTCTGCTGATTTTATCATCCAATTATGTGCAAGCTAAAATGCTGTTTTTTATTTTCCTTGCATGTCCCCCTTAGATCTACAGCGACTGAACTTCCAAGTGCACTTGTAGTGCAAAGTGGATTTGCCTTTCGTAAATAACCCCCCTTGTACGGATAGTGGAGGCCGCTGTGCTCATTGGTCCTTCAATGCAGCATACATTTTTCTGTTCTCTTCTCTAGATCTGTGCAGGGCCGGCCCTATGATGGGACTGGGTGGTACCATGGTACCAGGCGGCACTGTTAGGGGGGCGGCAAACTGACGCCCGCCAGCCAGCCAGCTCCGCTGCCTGTGAGGAGCCCGGCGCCGCTGAGGACACTCACAGGCGGGGGGGGCAGTCAGCGAGTGAGCAGGCATGGGCAGGCGCCGCTCCCTGTGAGGAGCCCGGTGTACCGGCGCCGCTGCCTGTGAGGACACTCACAGGCGGGGGGAGGGGGCAGTCAGCGAGTGAGCACTGCAGGCACCGCTCCCTGTGAGGAGCCCGGCGCCGCTGCTGTTGGTGACAGGGGCGGACAGAGCACTCGCAGCAGGGGGGGTGGGGGGTTGGGAGCAGTCAGCAAGTGAGCGGGCAGCGGAGCAGAGTGATGATGTCATCTCTCCCCGCCGCCCTGCATCACCACAGTTTCACCCTCACTGTGCAGCCATGGGCAGCAGAGAGATTATATCATCTCTCTGCTGCCTGCCTTCACTCTGGGACACAGCAAGTGACAACCCGCAACGTGTGACAGGTGATGTCGTGACAATCCGCAACGTGTGGCAAGTGACAATACGCAACGTGTGGCAGGTGACGCTTGGCAAGTGACAATCCGCAACGTGTGGCACGGGACTATCCGCAACGTGTGGCAGGTGACGCCGTGGCAAGTGACATTCCGCAATGTGTGGCAGGTGACGTTGTGGCAAGTGACAATCTGCAACGTGTGGCAGGTGACGTTGTGGCAAGTGACAATCTGCAACGTGTGGCAGGTGACGTTGTGGCAAGTGACAATGCGCAACGTGTGACAGGTGACGTCGTGACAATCCGCAACATGTGGCAAGTGACAATACGCAAGGTGTGGCAGGTGACGCTTGGCAAGTGACAACCCGCAACGTGTGGCACGGGACTATCCGCAATGTGTGGCAGGTGACGTTGTGGCAAGTGACAATATGCAACGTGTGGCAGGTGACGCCGTGGCAAGTGACAATCCGCAATGTGTGGCACGGGACTATCCGCAATGTGTGGCACGGGACTATCCGCAATGTGTGGCAGGTGACGTTGTGGCAAGTGACAATCCGCAACGTGTGGCAGGTGACGTTGTGGCAAGTAACAATGCGCAACGTGTGGCAGGTGATGTTGTGGCATGTGACGTGGCAAGAGACAACCCGCAACGTGTGGCAGATGACAATCCGCAATGTGTGGCAGGTGACGTGGCAAGTGACAATCCGCAACGTGTGGCAAGTGGCAACCCGCAACGTGTGGCAGGTGACATAAGTGACCATGCGCAACATGTGGCAGCCGACAATCCGCAACGTGTGGCAGGTGACAACCCGCATCTGGTGGTGGAGTCCGAAGCAAAACTGTAAGTACAAACGCACATCACAAGTTGTATGATACATGAGAGCCTCTGAGAGGGACTTGCCTTGCCCAGCCCTGATTAACCACTTAAGGACCGGAAAGATTTGCCCACTTAAAGCGGTTGTATGGCTTTGTTTTTTTTGTTTTTTTAAATAACAAACATGTTATACTTACCTCCACTGTGCAGTGCGTTTGGAAAAGAGTGGCCCCGATTCTCTGGTCCCTCGGCGGCTGTCTTGGCTCCTCCCTGCATCAGCTAACCCCCTTCTGGGAAGCACTCTCCCAAGGGGGTTAGCTTGCGGGTGCGCTCCCTGTTATACACGCTGCGTCCATAGACACAACGTGTATGACTCGTTCCCGCCCCCCCAGGGCCCGGGTCATTGGATGTGATTGACAGCAGCGCGAGCCAATGGCTGCACTGCTATCAATCTAGCCAATTAACGGCCAGACTCCGTGGAGAAGAGGACGCCGGGGGACGCGCACAGCAAGTGAACGGGCTCAGGTAAGCAAAACGGGGGCTGGGGGGCAGTCATTGCCAGGTGTTTTTTTCACCTTAATGCATAGGATGCATTAAGGTGAAAAATCACGAACCTTTACAAACCCTTTAATAACCAGGCCATTTTTTGCGATACGGCATTGTGTCGCTTTAACTGACAATTGCGCGGTAATGCGACACTGTACCCAAATAAAATTGGCGTCCTTTTTTTCCCACAAATAGAGCTTTCTTTTGGTGATATTTGATCACCTCTGCGGTTTTTATTTATTGCACTATAAACAACAAACGAGCAACAATTAAAAAAAAACAAACAAACAATATTTTTTACTTTTTGCTATAATAAATATCCAAAAAATGTATAAAAAAATTATTTCTTCATCAGTTTAGGCCAATATGTATTCTTCTACATATTTTTGGTACCAAAAAAAACATAATTAGCGTACATTGATTAGTTTGCGCGAAAGACATTGCGGCCGCCCGCCATGCACAGGTCCCTTTATACTCCTATATGCACGTATAGAGCCCTGACAGGTCCTTTTATACACCTATATGCACGTATAGAGCCATGACAGGTCCTCTTTATACTCCTTTATACATGTATAGAGCCATGACAGGTCCTCTTTATACTCATTTATACATGTATAGAGCCACGACAGGTCCTCTTTATTATCCTTTATACATGTATAGAGCCATGACAGGTCCTCTTTATACATGTATAGAGCCACGACAGGTCCTCTTTTTACTCCTATACATGTATAGAGCCATGACGGGTCCCCTTTAGTTATCATGATATAAAATAATGAATGTGGGGGCCTTTTGGTGGGCGTGATTTTTTTTTTTGGGGGGGGGGGCAGCATTTCATTCTTGGTCCCAGGCAGCACAATGTCTTGGGCCGGCCCTGGATCTGTGCCTCGATACAATCCTGTCTCCGAGTTCTACAGACAATTCCTTGGAGTTCATGGTTTGGTTTGTGCTCTAAAATGTACTGTGCTATGCACATGTTAACTGTGGGACCTTATATAGACAGGTGTGTGCCTTTCCACATCATGTCCAATCAAATGAATTTATCACATGTGGACTCCAAACCAGATGCACCTGAGCTCAATTTTGAGTGTAATGGCAAATGCTGTGGCTACTTGTGTACATGTGATTTTTTTTATTTTTATAAATGTGCAAAGATTTCAAACAAACTTCTTTCACGTTGTCATTATGAGGTATTGTCTGTAGTATTATGAGGAAAATAATGAATTTAATGCATTTTGGTCAAGATATTTTTTATTGAGAACATTTTCCAAAATACAATCCACAATGGTAGAGAAAGAGGGGTGGGGATATATTAAGGGACTGCTCCTAAGACCCTAATCACTTTCTCTAGTTCAATTATGGGATGATGGCACCCCCCCCCCACCCTTAATATATGACAGAGGCACCCCTCATGATTCCATCCACAATAGTTCATGTGAGAAGAGGCATATAATTATATGACCTCCTGCTCTAGCGCTCTCATCACCTGCTCCCATGCTTGTCTCCAGGACTTTTCCAGAGCCTTGCCAAGCCTATGGAACTCCTTACCCCAATCTGTCCATCTATCTCCTTCTCTATTAGTTTTTAGAGGATCCCTGAAAACCCTCCTCTAAAGAGAAGCCTATCATACCAACATCTAACAACTGTATTTTCATTTTGTCCATCTGATCATCCCCCACAGCTACTACCCTTTGTTCCACTTGACCCTCCCTTCCAGATTGTAAGCTCTAATGAGCAGGGCCCTCTTATCCCTCCTGTATTGAATTGTGTTGTAAAGTGCTGTGCAAACTGTTGGTGCTATATAAATCCTGTATTATAATAATAATAATACGTAAGTAGAAGTACCTTCAAACAGACCTTTATTATAATTTGAGACGTGGAGTGTAACATATACAAGGATACTTGGTACATAGATGTTTTCAACACGTTAATAAAGTACAGTATTGGTTCAAAGATTGAAAAGCATGTACCTAAAATATTAGAACACAAAAAAATTGTAACAGAATTAGAGGTTCTAGCTCATTATCGGAAAGGATACAGAATACTCAAGAAATTGTGAAACGCTTATGCAATCATTTAATTTGTCTGAGAAGGATCCAAGGATCCCACTGTTTGTAAAAGCGGGGGATATTTCCATCTGTATTTGGCCATGGTCTGTTCATAATTAAAGGCTTCATCCACTTTTTTTTTTAACAGCCTCAAATTTAATCCATTTTGGAATAAGGCTGTAACATAACAAAATGTGGAAAAAGAGAAGCGCTGTGAATACTTTTTGGATGCACTGTAAATATGGCTCTTCACCCAACAAGGTAAAAACATTTTGCAGATTGATTGCAGTCACAATGAAGAGTGCCTGGATGCAGCTCTTGATCTCCATTTATTGCCCCTGCAACAAAGAAACCCTGGTCTTATTAAAGCGGAACTAAACCCATTGGTTTTCCAGTTTCAAAAAACATTTACATTCCGGCATGTAACGGGAGTGCTAACTGTCACATTTGCTTGTGCTCTCAACCACGCTTTCAAACCATCAAGTGGTTGGTGTCATAACTGATCACATGTGCAGCACCATGGCAGCTGAAGTTCAAACAGGGGCTAAGATGGCAGCTTCCTTGGCTGAAAATGATAGGGGGGTTTAATTCTGCTTTAAAGACCAACTTCTTTGTCTGCAGGCTCTAAGCAGGCCTCACATCACACTAACCATAATTCACCAGTGACAGGATTGCTAAATGAGCAGGGACAACACCTAGCTGTTCTACAGCCTCAGTCTCTCATGGGCCAAATGAGCAAGATATGTGCTGTTGCTAACCACCATTGGCAGGCATGGGAAACAGGTCAGGGCTCCCTTTTAGCAGTCCTGTTCATGGTGAATCGGTAACATTGTTAATGGACTTTAAAGTTGGTCCAGTGACATCATTCAAAATTCAAATAACCAGCAGTAAAGTGTGTGGTTCATGAGGGGGCAGAACCAACTAGAAGATTAGTAAGGTGGTTGAAAACTGCCTGTCGTTCATTGTAAATAGGGATGTGATTTCCCCTCACTTTCCTTACAGTACTCTCAATGAGGACAAAAAACAGCAATACAAATCTGATAGAGGTTCTAGCACTCTTTCAGTATACAGTATCTAAAACTAAAAGAAAAGTTTTGGCTCATGTTTCCCTTTAGGGGTTTTTTAAGGTGTTCCAACTTTTGCCTTGGTTCAATATGTAACCAAGTACATTTCTGGTTTCACTTAAAAATCTTTTGTTGGGTTGAAGACGTGTACACACTCATGATGGCAATGTTACCTCTAAGTTCAAGGCTATCAAAACTTAGTTGGTCATCTGTGAGATGAAAGAGAGCAGAAACAGATGGCTGACCGGTCCTCGGTCACTCTCTCTATTTCTGTAATGAGATCATCATGAGCTAATTGCTTGGGCACTCCTGTGGGCTCTTTCCTTTTGTAGTTGCATCTCCGGAGGGGGAACATTTCAGAGGCCCTGCTTCTGTCATCTGTTTTGGTGTCTTCATCCTGCCGGTTTTCATTTTAAGTCTCATTACTGAAGTTTTATTCCAGAACTGCCGGTAAACCCCCTCCAAAGCAGAGCTGTATCAAGAGGATTATTTCTGTGACTCTGCATTTGTTTTGATTATATTAGTTACCATCAGTGCCACTGAATTCCTTATTTACCTGCTAGTATTTCAGCAAGGGAGTGAATTCCCGTACTTGCTGCAAATGATTCATGAAGATTTTTTAAAGTGGTCTCGCTATTCTTACAGCTTCTGATTAACCCATGCAACCTTTACCTAATATAACAAAAAACTTGTATTCTTAAAGTGGAACTAACTTCCCTATCCATTACAGTCAAGGAAGCTGCCATCTTAGCCTCAGTTAGATCAGCAGTTACCAAGGTGCTGCACGTGTGATCAAATACGACACCATAAATTTGATGGATTGGCAGCTCGGCTGAAAGCACAAGCAACTGTGAAAGGTATCATTTATGGCATGCCTTCAGTGTAACTTTTGGTAAACCATTAAATCGATGGGTTTAATTCTGCTTTAAGTGCAGTAAAGCATTACAAACAATCCTATTTCTCAGTGTTTAAAGTTGAACTAAACCCAACAATTTAACGGTTTTCCAAAATAGTTATATTCAAGTTGCTTACGTTATCAACCAAACTGTTGAAGTGGTTCTAAAGATAACTTTTTTTTTTTTTTTTTTAACCTTAATACATTTCCTGAACTAAAGGAGAAGTAGGGTCAAAGCTCTTTTGGACCTACTTCTCCTGGGGGTCACAGGAGTGCACTTAGTTCTGCACTCCTATATTCAGTTGACGGTGGGCTAAAGTCCGCTGACGTCACTCAGCCAGTCCAGGCTCTGCAGGATTCCTGACTTTAATGGGAATGCACCACCAAGAGCCTGAGCCAGCCGCTCCTGCCCCGTCCACACCTTGGATCTCTAGTATGTGCTGGAGGGGTAGAGCAGAGAGCTGGTGACGGACAGTCTCTCTGCTCACTGAAGACCGTGAAGCGAGGCAGTGGGGACAGATACAGCACCGGACTGATGCTACATCCACCTACGTGCGTATAAATGTTTAATTGTTTTTAAATTCCCATACTTCACTTTTAGAAAAAAATAAATGTTTTACCATTTACTGTGCTCCCCCCTCCCCCCACAAAAAAACACCTGAAGCCTCGTACACACGACTGGTTTTCTTGGCAAGAAAACTGCTGGGAGAGCTTTTTGCCGAGAAAACCGCTCGTGTGTATGGTTTCTCGGCAGGAAAACTGCCGGGAATCTCGACGAGAAGAATAGAGAACATGCTCTCTATTTTTCTTGTCGGATTCTCGGCAGAGTGTTTCCTGCCTAGAAACCCGGTCGTCTGTATGCTTACCTGTCCAGGGAAACCTGCGCATGCTCGATGAGACTTTGACGCATGCGCGGTAGCATACAAGGGTAGTGTAGGGTGTAGCAAGATGCCGGCGACGGCATCGAATGTGACGAGCGCCGGCTCGTCGTCGATGACATCACCGCGTTCTTGCGGTTCTTTTGAATGGCGCGTGTGTACACAGGGCTTGGCAAGACAAGCTTGCCAGGAATCTCGTCGAGAAAACCGATGTTTTTTTTTGACGGGATTCCCGCCCATGTGTACGAGGCTTGAGTCCTCTATCGATCCAGAGCTGTGCTCAGTTGCACTTCTTCGCTCTTAACTCCCTTCTCTCTCAGGAGGCTCTGAGAGCAGTGGGATCCATTGGCTCCTGCTGCTGTCAGTCAAAACCCGTGAGGAGGGAGCAAGGGGCAGGGCTGAGTTTAACTGTGTGTGTCTATGTACATGCACGTGTACCCCCATAGCACACAGCTTGCTATGGGAGCACATGCACAAGAGGAGGAGTGAACAGTGCTCATGGGGAACCTCAGAAGAGGAGGTAAGGGGCTGCTTTGTGCAATCCCATTGCACAGAACCGGTAAGTACACTTTGAAAAATCTACAAAAAAATTTAATGCAATGATTTGAAAAGTTCACAAATCCATATTTTATTCACAATAGGAAACATCAAAGGAGAAAATGTATAATTCTAAGAAAAAAATATAATTTTAATATTGATGTCAGCACAACACGTCTCAATAAAGTTGTGAGAGGGCAACGATAAACTGGTAAAGAAAGTGGTACTAACAAGGAAGAACATTTTGCAACCAATTATATTATTTGGCAACTGGACAGTATTATGATTGGCTATAAAAAGAGCATCTTGGAGAGTCAGAGGGGGAGCTTTACTAAAACTGAAGCACACAGAATCTGGTGCAGCTGTGCATTGTAACCAATCAGCTTCCAGGTTTTAGGCTGGGTTCACACTGGTATATGCGCCGACTTTGGTAACACATGTCGCATGACGTGTATAAATCAATGGTTCCCTAGGAGAGCCTTCTTAACTTCTTAACTGGTCTGACACAAGTCGGTCCGACTTTGAAAAAAGGTTCCTGTATTACTTTGATCCTACTTCCGCCCATAGAATATTATTGAAGTCGGATCATCATCTTAACTGATCCAACTTTGGCATGCGACTTGTGCTCTGAGGATCTCGAAGGGGAACCCCACACCAAAATTTAAAAAAGAACGGTGTAGGGTTCCCCCTAATTCCGTACCAGGCCCTTCGGTCTGCTATGGATTATAAGGGGAACCCCCACGCCCAAAAAAACCCAAAAAGCGGCGTGGGTTCCCCCTAAAATCTATACCAGAATCTTATCCGAGCACGCAGCCCGGCAGGTCAGGAAAAGGGGGGACGAGAGCGCCCCTCCCTACTGGACAATACCAGGTCACATGCCCTCTGTGCCCCACCCCAAAGCACCTTGTCCCCATGTTGATGGGGACAAGGCCCTCTTCCTGACAACCCTGGGCTGTCCCCAGAACCCGGCCCCTCACCCTATATGAATGAGTATGGGGCATTGTCCTCCTACCCATTCACCCCAAAAAAGTGTCCAAAAAATAAAACCAGCACTTAGGATTTTGACAAAGTCCTTTATTAAAGCAGCTCCAGCGTCTCTTCTCCCTCCGATTTCTTCTCCCTCCGGTGATGTCTTCATTCTCTGGTTCTCTTCGCTGTGCTGATGTCTTCTTCATCTGGTTCTTCCTCCGGTTCTTCTTCTCTCTGCTGTCTTCTTCCTCTGCCAGTTCTTCCTCCGATCTTCTCCTGATGCTAGCTCCCTCTGTAAATGTTAGCTCTGGCGTGTGCCATCAATTATATAGCCATTGAGTGTGGCCATTAGGTGACGTCATCCAGAGACCCCACCCCTTATGACGTCACCACACATGGCATGATGGGGCGGTGATGTCACAAGGGGATGGGGTCTCTGGATGAGGTCACCGGATGGTCACACCCCATGGCTATATAAGTGATAGCACATGCCAGAGCTAACATTCACAGCGGGAGTGTCAGGGAAATCCGTCCAACAGCGCCAATCAGCGCCCAATGCGCACGCGCGGTGGAATGATGCTTCCGCGCATGCGCGTGCGCGGGACGGCGCTTCTACGTTCTCGGGTGCGCGCGCCGACGCAGCGGCGCGCGCGCATGCGCGGCGGCGCACCAATAGGAATCCAGGCGGGCCTATTTAAAGAGACTCAGTTGCACTGACAAGTTGCTGGTTTGTCAGCTTTCCTGTATTCCCAAGACTCTGGAAAACTATCCTGAAAATCTCCTCGTGACCCGGACTGGCTTGACTCCTCTGATCTCTCTCCTGGACCTGACCCTCGGCTTGTGATACGGACTTCTGCTTTCTCCTGTGTTTGACCCTCGGCCTGTGACCCGGATCTGCTGCCTGTCTCCAATCCCTGACCTCTGGCCTGTACCTTTTGGACTTCCGTGTTTCCTTTGAACCCCTGTCGGGTTCCCGGTACTCTCTGGACTTGTCACCTTTTACTGTGTTTGACCCCCAGCCGGGACCGTTACCTAGCCATTACAACCCGGACTCAACCTGCACTGGCTTCCATTATCTCCTGCTGTTGAACTTTACCAATCCGGCTAGTTCCTGCTTGAAGCCTGTTCTTCAGTCTACTCAGCTCTGCCGGACCGTCTACAAATACCCACCACCTGCCGGTAGCCGGTGCCGCTTCTCGCCATCCACTCCCTGTCTCAACTCCAGGGGGTGGAGTGCGTCAAGTCGCAAAGGTGAACCACTCTCGGCATCTCGGCCTCGGTAAGTACATACCCTTACAGTACAAACCAGCCAGATGTCTGAGGCCGACAGGGTGCGTTCACCGTTCGAGACCCTATGTCAGCAAGTCACCGCACTAACCGACGCGGTTCAGAAATTACAAGAAGGTTATGTCCAAATGGATGGCCGCTTCCAGCTACTTACTGGAGCTACAGGACCAGCATCACCAGCTGCTACCATTGCCAATGTTGCCTCCACGTCTCAAGATCAGGCAAATCCCACCGTAGTAATGGCTACCCCTGAACCCAGGGTCCCCCTGCCTGAGCGATTTTCTGGCGTCCGTAAGAAATATCGGGCTTTCAAAAACGCATGTTCTCTCTATTTCGCCCTTCAACCCAGGACTTTCTCTTCAGAAGTGGTAAAGGTGGGGTTCGTCATCTCCCTTCTAACCGACGAACCTCAGGCCTGGGCCCATGGCCTGATGGAGCAAAGCAGCCCCATACTAGATTCCGTGGACACCTTCTTCGAGAGTATGGCGCAGCTGTATGACGATCCTCAGCGATCAGCTACAGCTGAGTCTGTTCTCCACAGTTTAACCCAGGGGAGAAGGCCGGTGGAGGACTACACGGCAGAATTCCGGAAATGGTCAGCTGACACTGGCTGGAATGAGACGGCCCTTAAATACCAATATCGCCAAGGACTGTCTGAGGCTCTTAAGGACGAGCTGGCCAGGATTGGTGTTCCAACTACTCTGGAAGATCTGATCCAGTCTGTCACTCAGCTTGACAGACGCCTCCGGGAGCGGCGTTCTGAGCGTTTCCAGACTACCCGTCCAAACTGGACTTTGCCCCGATCAGCTTCTGCCTATCCACCCATCCAAGTTCCTACAGCATCTTCTCCCCCCGAGCCTGAACCCATGCAGCTTGGTCTAGTTCGTCCTCCCCTTTCTCCTGAGGAAAAGCAGCGCAGGCGTCAGGCCAATCTGTGTCTTTACTGCGGAGGTACTGGCCATTTCCTTCGGAGCTGCCCAGTGAGACCTAGTAAGTGTACCCTCAAAGACACTTTGAACTACCCAGTTTCTGGCTTACCACAGACTTATGTTGTTCTTTCTATTTCTCTACAGCTACCAACAGGAGCAACCCGCCTACCGGCGATTATTGATTCAGGAGCCTGCAGCTGCTTTCTGGACTCTTCACTTGCTTCCCAACTTCACTTTCCTCTGCAAACCAAGGACCGTTATCTTCAGGTTCGTCTGGCGGATGGATCCCTGCCTCGTTCAGGGGTAATTACGCAAGAAACAAGACCCGTCCTTGCTATCACGGATTCAGGCCACCAAGAATACCTTCGATTTGACCTCATCTCATCTCCCATGTTTCCCATCATCCTGGGCCTTCCCTGGTTACAAGCACATGAGCCTCATATAAACTGGGCCAAGAGGGAAGTTAACTTCACTTCTTCATATTGTTCTCAACACTGCCTTTCCGCACTTCCAACTGCCTGTGCTACTTTAACCCCTCAACCGGATAACCTACCACATGTTCCATCAGCATACTTAGGATTCCAGGACGTCTTCGACAAACAGCAGGCCGACCGCCTACCTCCACATCGTCCCTACGATTGTCCCATCGACCTTCTGCCTGGCTCCAAAATTCCATTCGGCCGCATCTTCCCCTTGTCCGAATCTGAGTTGAAGGCCCTCAAGTCGTACATTGAGGAAAATCTGGAAAAGAAATTCATTCGACCCTCTTCTTCCCCAGCCGGTGCCGGAATCTTTTTCGTTGAAAAGAAAGACGGGACTCTGAGGCCCTGCATCGACTATAGGGAATTAAATAAAATTACTATTAAAAATAGATACCCGCTTCCTCTCATCCCGGAGTTGTTCCAACGATTCCGATCAGCTCGGATCTTCTCTAAACTGGACCTTCGAGGGGCCTACAACCTCATCCGGATCAGGGCTGGAGACGAATGGAAGACGGCTTTTAGATCTAGATTCGGTCATTTCGAATACTTGGTCATGCCTTTCGGGCTTTGCAACGCCCCAGCTACTTTCCAGCACCTGGTCAATGACATTTTCCGTGAACACCTGGACGATTTCCTAGTAGTCTACTTAGACGATATTCTTATTTTTTCGTCCTCCCTTGAACTGCACCGAATCCATGTCATCAAGGTCCTCACTATTCTCCGAGAACATAGACTTTACCTCAAGGCCGAGAAATGTGACTTTGAGAAAACCACGGTGCAATTTTTGGGATTTATTATTTCTACCAATGGGGTCGCAATGGATCCGCAGAAAGTCAAAGCTATCCAGGAATGGCCAGCCCCAACAGACAAGAAAGGGGTACAACGATTTATAGGTTTCGCCAATTTCTACAGGAGGTTCATTGTGGGGTTCTCCTCTATTGTGGCACCTATAACCCAACTGACACGCCAGGGCTACCGCTTTCACTGGTCACCGGAAGCTCAAGATGCCTTCGATAAACTAAAAAATGCATTCACATCAGCACCTGTATTGAAGCATCCAGATCCGCTACTGCCGTTTACGCTGGAAGTAGATGCTTCAGAGTCAGCCACTGGGGCCATCCTCTCTCAAAGGCAGGGCCCCAAATCCCTTCTTCATCCAGTAGCCTTTGCCTCTCGTAAACTAACTTCTCCGGAACGTAATTATGACGTCGGTGACCGGGAACTATTAGCTATCAAATTCGCCCTGGAAGAATGGCGATACCTTCTGGAGGGAGCTCCTCACCCCGTCATGATATTCACGGATCATAAGAACCTAGAATATCTGAGAACAGCAAAACGTCTTCGACCCAGACAAGCCCGATGGGCCCTCTTCTTCACTAGGTTTAACTTCCATATCTCTTATAGGCCCGGTTCCAAGAACGTGAAGGCGGATGCCCTCTCTAGGATGTTTCCCGAGACCCCTCAAGCAGAGGAACCAAGTACCATCCTATCAGCACAAAACTTTCTGCTCATCCCACAGGCTGATCTACTAACCTCCATAAGAGCCGCCTCTAAGCATTGTCCTGACCAAGTAACCTCTTCCTTGGAGAAGCGTAATGACTTGTTCTGGTCCCAAGGTAAAGTCTTCGTCCCTCTGGAAACAAGGCAACTGACTCTGAAAACTTTCCACGACCACAAACTAGCTGGTCACTTTGGAACCAAAAAGACCATGGAACTAATCTCTCGCTCCTTCTGGTGGCCTGGTTGGAGACAAGATTGCAAGTCCTATGTTGCCTCCTGTACCCGTTGCCAACGGTATAAGGGACCCAAAACCAAGAGTTGGGGACTACTCAAACCTTTGCCTATCCCTGAGCGTCCGTGGGCAGATGTGTCCATGGACTTCATTGTAGATCTACCGCCCTCTGGAGGTTTTACCACGATTCTGGTTGTAATTGACCGCCTCTCCAAAATGGCTCACTTCGTGCCCATGATTGGTACTCCCTCTGCTGCAGATACAGCCAAAGCCTTCTTTCAGGAGATAATCAGGCTCCATGGAGTGCCTAAAAGCATCACCTCTGACAGAGGCGTTCAATTTACGGCGAAATTCTGGAAGGAACTTTGCAAATCTTTAGAAATCAAAATTTGCCTATCATCGGCATATCACCCCCAGAGCAACGGACAGACAGAGAGAACCAATCAAACCCTAGAACAATATCTCCGTTGTTTTTGCTCAGCCTCACAAGATGATTGGTCCTCCCTATTATCCTACGCTGAATTTGCATATAATAACTCGGTGCATTCAGCCACCAGTCAAACTCCTTTTTGGGCCAACTTTGGCTTCCATCCTTCCTTCCTCCCTGATGACATTTCGGAGAGCTCTGTTCCTGCTGTTCAAGATCGGATAGCCTTTGTTCAATCTAATTTTCTGAGACTCCAGGAAATGATGCAAAACGCCCAGGAGTCTTACAAGAGATACTATGACAAGGGTAGGAAGGAAAATCCAGTCTTCAAGGTTGGGGAGGAAGTATGGCTCTCCGCCACCAACCTCAAATTGCCGATCCCTTCACGGAAATTGGGACCAAGATTTATAGGCCCTTTTAAAATCAAGCGAGTAATCAACCCTGTGGCCTTTGAATTGGCACTGCCCGACTCCTACAGGATACACCCGGTCTTCCACACGTCTCTATTGAAACCGGTAGTCTCCAGCTCCTTCCCGGGAAGGGATGTGCCACCTCCTCCACCTGTGGAGGTTGATGGTGAAAACGAGTACGTGGTGGAATCTATCCTGGGCTGCAGGAAAAAAGGCAGGCAGCTACAGTATTTAATCAAATGGAAGGGGTATCCCCCAGAGGACAACTCTTGGGAACCATCTAGGAACCTACATGCTCCCCGCCTAATTAGAGTCTTTCACCAGGAACATCCCGAGTTGATGTCTAGTCTGGGCGTCCGGAGTCCGCCCCTAGGAGGGGGGCACTGTCAGGGAAATCCGTCCAACAGCGCCAATCAGCGCCCAATGCGCAAGCGCGGTGGAATGATGCTTCCGCGCATGCGCGTGCGCGGGACGGCGCTTCTACGTTCTCGGGTGCGCGCGCCGACGCAGCGGCGCGCGCGCATGCGCGGCGGCGCACCAATAGGAATCCAGGCGGGCCTATTTAAAGAGACTCAGTTGCACTGACAAGTTGCTGGTTTGTCAGCTTTCCTGTATTCCCAAGACTCTGGAAAACTATCCTGAAAATCTCCTCGTGACCCGGACTGGCTTGACTCCTCTGATCTCTCTCCTGGACCTGACCCTCGGCTTGTGATACGGACTTCTGCTTTCTCCTGTGTTTGACCCTCGGCCTGTGACCCGGATCTGCTGCCTGTCTCCAATCCCTGACCTCTGGCCTGTACCTTTTGGACTTCCGTGTTTCCTTTGAACCCCTGTCGGGTTCCCGGTACTCTCTGGACTTGTCACCTTTTACTGTGTTTGACCCCCAGCCGGGACCGTTACCTAGCCATTACAACCCGGACTCAACCTGCACTGGCTTCCATTATCTCCTGCTGTTGAACTTTACCAATCCGGCTAGTTCCTGCTTGAAGCCTGTTCTTCAGTCTACTCAGCTCTGCCGGACCGTCTACAAATACCCACCACCTGCCGGTAGCCGGTGCCGCTTCTCGCCATCCACTCCCTGTCTCAACTCCAGGGGGTGGAGTGCGTCAAGTCGCAAAGGTGAACCACTCTCGGCATCTCGGCCTCGGTAAGTACATACCCTTACAGGGAGCTAGCATTGGGAGAAGATCGGAGAAAGAACCGGCTGAGAAAGAATACAGGGGAGAGAAGAAGAACCGGAGGAACAGAGGAAGAAGACATCAGCACAGCGAGAAGAACCAGGGGAAGAACCAGAGGAAGAAGACATCAGCGCAGTGAGGAGAACCAGAGAATGAAGACATCACCGGAAGGAGCAGAGACGCTGGAGCTGCTTTAATAAAGGACTATGTCAAAAACCTAAGTGCTGGTTTTATTTCTTTGACAGATTTCAAAAAGCCCCCGCCTGCAGACCCCGACAACCACCGCCCAGGGTTGCAGGGAAGAGGCCCTTGTCCCCATCAACATGGGGACAAGGTGTTTTGGGGGCGGGGGGCAGAGCCCCAGGGCACTCGCTCATCCCCCCTTTCCTGACCTGCCAGGCAGCGTGCTCGGATAAGGGTCTGGTATGGATTTTTGGGGGGGCCCCACGCCATTTTTATTTTATTTTGGCGTGGGGGTTCCCTTTAACCATTTAAGGACCAGACGCTGCAGTGGTACTGCGGCAATGTGGCTGGTTCTGACAAAGCGCGGTCCTTGTACGTTTGCTCGTACACAGCGATTTGTGGGCGCGTGCGCGCCCACTGGCCAGCGGGGGAGCCAATCAGCGGGTTTGGCGGACTCGATGTCCGCTGGCCACCCATGATCATTCCCCGCAGTGACAGAACGGGGATTTGCATCTTGCAGGGACATTGGCCAGGTATTGTGAATACATAGTTACATTGGTCCAAGCTCGACCAATGTAACTATGTGAAAATATACCATATGTGGAATCCATTTTTAATGTGTACGGGAAACTTTAAGCTTCTCCTATAAGCAGAATTGTTGACATTTTTGCAGATTTATTAAAAAAGAAACACTGAAATATCACATGGTCCTAAGTATTCAGACCCTTTGCTCAGTATTTAGTAGAAGCACCCTTTTGAGCTAATATAGCCATGAGTCTTTTTGGGAAAGATGCAACAAGTTTTTCACACCTGGATTTGGGGATCCTCTGCCATTCCTACTTGCAGATCCTCTCCGGTTCTGTCAGGTTGGATGGTAAACGTTGGTGGACAGCCATTTTTAGGTCTCTCCAGAGAAGTCAGGGCTCTGGCTGGGCCATTCAAGAACAGTCACGGAGTTGTTGTGAAGCCACTCCTTCGTTATTTTAGCTGTGTGCTTAGGGTCATTGTCTTGTTGGAAGGTAAACCTTCGGCCCAGTCTGAGGTCCTGAGCACTCTGGAGAAGGTTTTCGTCCAGGATATCCCTGTACTTGGCCGCATTCATCTTTCCCTTGATTGCAACCAGTCGTCCTGTCCCTGCAGCTGAAAAACACCCCCACAGCATGATGCTGCCACCACCATGCTTCACTGTTGGGACTGTATTGGACAGGTGATGAGCAGTGCCTGGTTTTCTCCACACATACCGCTTAGAATTAAGGCCAAAAAGTTCTATCTTGGTCTCATCAGACCAGCGAATCTTATTTCTTACCATCTAGGAGTCCTTCAGGTGTTTTTTTTTTTAGCAAACTCCATGTGGGCTTTCATGTGTCTTGCACTGAGGAGAGGCTTCCGTTGGTCCACTCTGCCATAAAGCCCCGACTGGTGGAGGGCTGCAGTGATGGTTGACTTTCTACAACTTTCTCCCATCTCCCGACTGCATCTCTGGAGCTCAGCCACAGTGATCTTTGGGTTCTTCTTTACCTCTCTCACCAAGGCTCTTCTCCCCCGATAGCTGAGTTTGGCCGGATGGCCAGCTCTAGGAAGGGTTCTGGTCGTCCCAAACGTCTTCCATTTAAGGATTATGGAGGCCACTGTGCTCTTAGGAACCTTAAGTGCAGCAGAATTTTTTTTGTAACCTTGGCCAGTCTGTGCCTTGCCACAATTCTGTCTCTGAGCCTTTCA
Source organism: Rana muscosa (assembly GCA_029206835.1). Taxonomy (NCBI): domain Eukaryota; kingdom Metazoa; phylum Chordata; class Amphibia; order Anura; family Ranidae; genus Rana; species Rana muscosa. The sequence goes on from CM055117.1 coordinate 931,635,893, forward strand.
GGCAGTTCCTTTGACCTCATGATTCTCATTTGCTCTGACATGCACTGTGAGCTGTAAGGTCTTGTATAGACAGGTGTGTGGCTTTCCTAATCAAGTTCAATCAGTATAATCAAACACAGCTGGACTCAAATTAAGGTGAAGAACCATCTCAAGGATGATCAGAAGAAATTAACAGCACCTGAGTTAAATATATGAGTGTCACAGCAAAGGGTTGAATACTTAGGACCATGTGATATTTCAGTTTTTCTTTTTTAATAAATCTGCAAAAATGTCAACAATTCTGTGTTTTTCTGTCAATATGGGGTGCTGTGTGTACATTAATGAGAAAAAAATAAAAACTTAAATGCTTTTAGCAAATGGCTGCAATATAACAAAGAGTGAAAAATTTAAGGGGGTCTGAATACTTTCTGTACCCACTGTAGCTCTCTTGTATAATGCCGGGAAAAGTACACTGATTTATCTCCAAGTAACACAGACACAGATGCTGGTATCACGTTGAGCTTAGAATCCTGTCTTAGGATGGGCAGCTCTGTTTATTTATACTGTCAACATGAATAACAAAAGAAGGTGGTGGCTTCAGAATCAGCCAATCAGACATTTGTATTCTTTCAAAAGAACCAATCACACACATGTATATATTCAAATAGAATACCAGTAGTGACGTGTGCAGAGCCATGTGACATGCTTTCTGTGAGACACAAAGTGTCTCACAATGTGAACACTACTTAGATGGCTCTGAACATGACCATCTGCACACCATTCCATGGCTACCAATGACGCAAACCATACTCTATCATGGCTCAGTGAGCCATAATTTCTGGGTGGTTATGCTATGGTTCCCATGTACGCAGATCTGTTTGCTCTGACTCATTAATGTAGTCGCCATGAAGTGGCCAGTCTGAACGAACATCTCTAAAATAGCAAACATATCTGCCGTGTCCACGGGAAGGTTTACGCGGCCAATGGTCTTCCACCAACGTCTGTATGTGCGAATACGCTCACATGAGCGCATTACAGCAAAACTGACACTGAGGGACATCTGACAACATACATAAAAAGAATAAAAATTTCCACAACAAATGTTGTCTCTAATAGGGAGGGACCTATCAGTAAGGCTGTGCAAAAAAAGGATTTTTTAAATACAGTGAACCATATATACTAAGCAATCAAAATAATATGGTATGTATTCTCACAACATTAACCACTTAACGACCGCTCACTGTATATATACGTCGGCAGAATGGTACGGACAGGCACAATCACGTACCTGTACGTGCCTGCCTTCGTATGGGTGGGGGGTCCGATCGGACCCCCCTCTGGTACAGTGAGCGGCCGGGATCGCTTAGGGAGCGATCCGTGATGAGGGGGCCACCATTCGATTCTGGCCACCCCCTCGCGATCGCTCCCGGCGAATCAAATGCTTCCTCTGCCTGTGTAGTGTTTACACAGGCAGGAGGAAGTGATGTCATCTCTCATACGGCGCTCACATATAACGAGCGCCGCATGAGAGAAGACAGAGGTTAGTGCACATAACAGCACACTGACACCACACACATAGGCACATGATCACCCCCCCAGATCACCCCCCAGCCCCCAGTCACAGTGTCACTGATTGCAGTGACCATTTATTTACTTATCACTGCAATCAGTGACATTTGTGACTGTAAAAGTGTCAGGGCAGAGTGTTTTAGGTCCAGTGTAGCCCCCTAACCCCCTCTAATAAAGGTTTAACCCCTTGATCGCCCCCCAGGTAACCCTTTCACCCCCTAGCACCGCTGTCACAAAGCGATCGTTTTTCTGATCGCTGTCTTAAGCCCCGTACACACGATCGGATAACCTATGGATTTTCGTCCGATGGATTTGTCCATCGGAAATCCGATGAAACCGTTTTTCATCAGTCTTGGCCACACACCATCAGTCCAAAAACCGTCCGTTCCAAACGCGGTGACGTAAAACACTCCGATGAGCCGAGAAAAATAAAGTTTAATGCTTCTGAGCATGCGTCGACTTGATTCTGAGCATGCGTGGGTTTTTTAACCGATGGACTTGCCCATAGACGATCGGAAATTCCCATCGGTTTTTTATCCATCGGAAAATTTTAAAACAAGTTCTATTTTTTACAACCGATGGAAAAAAGACCGATGGGTACCATACACGATTGGTTGGTCTGATGAAAACCATCCATCGGACGGTTTTCATCAGTCAAACCGATCGTGTGTACGGGGCTTTAGTGTCGGTGATGCCGATAGGTAGCCAGTTATTTTTTTTAGGTTCGCCACAGGTTTTTATAGCGTCGGGTACCCCCATATATTACCTAATAAAGGTTTAACCCCTTGATCGCCCCCCAGGTAACCCTTTCACCCCCTTTTGCCAGTGTCACTGAGCGATCGTTTTTCTGATCGCTGTATTAGTTATGCTGGTGCTGATAGGTAGCCAGTTAGTTTTTTTAGGTTCGCTGCAGGTTTTTATAGCGTCAGGTACCCCCATATATTATCTAATAAAGGTTTTAACCCCCCCAATTGCCCCTAGTTAACCCTTTCACCAGTGATCACCGTATAAGTGTTACTGGTGAAACTGGTTAGCCAGTTAGTTATTTATAGCGTCAGGTACCCCCATATATTACCTAATAAAGGTTTAACCCCCTGATTGCCCCTAGTTAAACCTTTCACCAGTGATCACCATATAAGTGTTAAGGGTGACGCTGGTTAGTTAGTTTGCTTTTTATAGTGTCAGGGCACCCACCGTATATAACCCAATAAAGGTTTAACCCCCTGATCGCCCGGCGGGTGATATCAATTAAGTTTTAGCGTCAGTGAGGGTCTGCGTCACACCCCAGGCAGCGTCAGGTTAGTGCCAGTAACGCTAACACCCACGCGTGAAGCATACACCTCCCTTAGTGGTATAGTATCTGAACATATCAATATCTGATCTGATCAGATCTATACTAGCGTCCCCAGCAGTTTAGGGTTCCCAAAAACGCAGTGTTAGCGGGATCAGCCCAGATACCTGCTAGCACCTGCGTTTTGCCCCTTCGTCCAGCCCAGGCCACCCAAGTGCAGTATCGATCGATCACTGTCACTTACAAAACACAAAACACATAACTGCAGCGTTCGCAGAGACAGGCCTGATCCCTGCGACTCCAGTGCTGTAGGAGGTGATTTCACCACCACAGTTAAAAAAAAAAAGAGCATATATGCCGAAGCATGGGGGCAGCAGGGGCGGTGGAGCGATTTTGCTCCTAATGCCGCATACATACGGTCAAAATTCCGACGGAGGCATGCCCGTGGAAAAGTCCGACCATGTGTGTGCGGCATAACTTTTGCGGGAGGATGCCCCCATGCTTCGGCATATATAAATGGTGCATGTATGCCCATCATTAGAAGTGGGTGAATGAAGGGAGGTTTTCTAATGGTGGGCATACCCACCGATCAATCTCTTTTTTCGTTCAGCCAACAGGCTGCATGAAAAAAAAGATTACAATACATGTCCAACAAGGACCAGCAACGTACTGGTATGTTGCTGGACTTTGGTTATACCAGATTGATGCCTGCGGGTTTAGGTATCATCTTGGTATCATTCTTTTCAGCCAGCGGCCGACTTTCATGTAAAAGCAATCCTAGCGGCTAATTAGCCTCTGGACTGCTTTTACAAGCAGTGGGAGGGAATGTCCCCCCCCGGATATAAAAAGCGCCATTGGGAAATTGGGAAAGCATTTTATCACACCGATCTTCATGTGGTCAGATGCTTTGAGGGCAGAGGAAAGATCTAGGGTCCAATAGACCCCAGTTTTTTCAAAAAAAGAGTACCTGTCACTACCTATTGCTATCATAGGGGATATTTACATTCCCTGAGATAACAATAAAAATGATAAAAAAAAAGAAATATATGGAAAGAACAGTTTAAAAATAAAATAAAAAAGAAAAATTAATAATAAAAAAAAAAGAAAAAAGCACCCCTGTCCCGCCCTGCTCTTGCGCAATGGCAAACGCAAGCGTCGGTCTGGCGTCATATGTAAACAGCAATTGCATCATGCATGTGAGGTATCACCGCGAAGGTCAGATCGAGGGCAGTCCTTTTAGCAGTAGACCTCCTCTGTAAATCTAACGTGGTACCCTGTAAAGGCTTTTAAAGGCTTTTAAAAATGTATGTAGTTTGTCGCCACTGCGCGTTTGTGCGAAATTTTAAAGCATGTCGTGTTTGGTATCTATGTACTCGGCCTAAGATCATCTTTTTTATTTCATCAAACATTTGGGCAATATAGTGTGTTTTAGTGCATTAAAATAAAAAAAGGTGTACTTTTTCCCCAAAAAATGCTTTTGAAAAATCGCTGCGCAAATACGGTGTGGAAAAAAAAATGCAACACCCACCATTTTAATCTGTAGGGCCCTTGCTTTAAAAAAATATATAATGTTTGGGGGTTCAACATAATTTTCTTGGAAAAAAAATGTTTTCATGTAAACAAAAACTTTCAGAAAGGGCTTTGTCTTCAAGTGGTTAGAAGAGTGGATGTAAGCTTCCTAATGTTGTGCAGGGATGAGCCGAACACCCCCCTGTTCGGTTCGCACCAGAACCTGCGAACAGACAAAATGTTTGTGTAAACTTTAGAACCCTATTAAATACAATGGACTCGAACGTTCGAAATCTAAAGTGTTAATTATAAAGGCTGATATGCAAGTTATTGTCCTAAAAAGTGTTTGGGGACCCGGGTCCTGCCCCAGGGGACATGTATCAATGCAAAAAAAAGTTTTAAAAACGGCCGTTTTTTCGGGAGCAGTGATTTTAATAATGCTTAAAATGAAAAAATAAAAGTGAAATATTCCTTTAAATTTCGTACCTGGGGGGTGTGTATGATATGCATGTAAAGTGGCGCATGTTTCCCGTGCTTAGAACTGTCCCTGCAAAAAATGTCATTTTTGAAAGAAAAAAAGTCATTTAAAACTGACTCGCGGCTATTAATGAATTGTTGGCTCCCGGCAATACATTCAAAAGTCATTGATAAAAAAAAAAAAAAAAAGCGTGGGGGTCCCCCAGAATTCAATTACCAGGCCCTTCAGGTCTGGAATGGATATTAAGCGGAACCCTGCCGCAAATTTAAAAAAAAATTGACGTGGGGTTCCCCCACATATCCATTCCAGGCCCTTCAGATCTGGCATGGATTTTAAGGGGAACTCCACCCCAAATAAAAAAAAAAATGGCGTGGAGTCCCCCTAAAAATCCATACCAGACCCCTTATCCGAGCACGCAACCTGGCCGGCCGCAGGGGAAAAGGGGGGGATGAGAGAGCGGCCCCCCCTCCCTCCTGAACCGTACCAAGCCACATGCCCTCAACATGGGGAGGATGTCCCCATGTTGATGGGGACAAGGGCCTCATCCCCACAACCCTTGCCCGGTGGTTGTGGGGGTCTGCGGGCGGGGGGCTTATCGGAATCTGGAAGACCCCTTTAACAAAGGGGACCCCCAGATCCCGGCCCCCCCTATGTGAATTGGTAAGGGGTACATTGTACCCCTACCATTTCACGAAGAAAGCGTAAAAAAATGTTTAAAAAAAACACACAAACACCTTGAAATAGTCCTTTATTTAAAAAAAACAAAAAAAACATTCCAGCGGTGAAATCCAGTGTCCCGCGGCGATCCCGATGTCCAGCGCTGTCCTTTATGGGTTGTGCCTGAGCGGACCTGATGGGGAACTCCCTCTCAGTATTTTAAATGTATAGACCCGCCCCTTCTAAAGTTCCCCATCAGGTCCGCTCAGCGGACCAGATGCGGAACATGAGAAGGGGCGGGTCTATACATGTATTACCAAAGTGAGAGCAGTTCCCCATCAGGTCCGCCCCCTCGGTATGTCGGACCCGCCTACGTCATTGGCTTGAGCGGGGAACTTCCTTCACTATGTAAATTTAAATTACACAGTGAAGGAAGTTCCCCGCTCAAGCCAATGACGTAGGCGGGTCCGACATACCGAGGGAGCGGACCTGATGGGGAACTTTAGAAGGGGCGGGTCTATACATTTAAAATACTGAGAGGGAGTTCCCCATCAGGTCCGCTCAGGCACAACCAATGAAGGACAGCGCTGGACATCGGGATCGCCGCGGGACACTGGATTTCAGCGCTGGAATGTTTATTTTTTTTTATTATTTTAAATAAAGGACTTTTTCAAGGTGTTTGTGTGTTTTTTTTAAACATTTTTTTATGCTTTCTTCGTGAAATGGTAGGGGTACAATGTACCCCTTACCAATTCACATGGGGGGGGCGGGATCTGGGGGTCCCCTTTGTTAAAGGGGTCTTCCAGATTCCGATAAGCCCCCCGCCCGCAGACCCCCACAACCACCGGGCAAGGGTTGTGGGGATGAGGCCCTTGTCCCCATCAACATGGGGACATCCAACCCATGTTGAGGGCATGTGGCCTGGTACAGTTCAGGAGGGAGGGGGGGCCGCTCTCTCGTCCCCCCCTTTTCCCCTGCGGCCGGCCAGGTTGCGTGCTCGGATAAGGGGTCTGGTATGGATTTTTAGGGGGACTCCACGCCATTTTTGTAAAATTTGGGGTGGAGTTCCCCTTAAAATCCATGCCAGATCTGAAGGGCCTGGAATGGATATTTGGGGGAATCCCACGTCAAATTTTTTTTAAATTTGCGGCGGGGTTCCCCTTAATATCCATTCCAGACCTGAAGGGCCTGGTAATGGAATTCTGGGGAACCCCCACGCTTTTTTTTTATTTTTTTATCAATGACTTTTGTATGTATTGCCGGGAGCCGACAATTCATTAATAGCCGCGAGTCAGTTTTAAAAGACTTTTTTTCTTTCAAAAATGACATTTTTTGCAGGGACAGTTCTAAGCACGGGAAACATGCGCCACTTCACATGCATATCATACACACCCCCCAGGTACGAAATTTAAAGGAATATTTCACTTTTATTTTTTCATTTTAAGCATTATTAAAATCACTGCTCCCGAAAAAACGGCCGTTTTTAAAACTTCTGTAGCGGGGTGTTCCCCTTTAATGCAGAGAGAAGAAGTTCCAGGTGAGAGGTGAGTCGGGAGGAAGTAAAGAGACATTATGGAAGTGAAAGCAGAGGAGAGAGAGACTACATCTCCCAGTACATCTTGCAGCACCCAGGGTGCATTGCTCCAGAACAGAGACTGCTGGGGCAGACTTTATAAAGGGGAGGCGGAGTTTTGGTCGGCCTCTTTGGACACCCCTCTCCTAGCAAGAGGATCTCTGTGCTGAACTGCTGTGTGCACAAGGCCTGAAGCCTGGGCCGTGTGCTCCTTTCCAAAGAGCCCTCTGCCAGCCTAGCAGAGCCTTAGAGACATCTAATCCTCCTTGCTGCAGTACACCAGAAGGATTGAAGACTTGGATGTCGGTGGATTCCTGTTCCTAGACGAATCGATGGAGGAAAGGGACTTGGACTTGTCCAGATGGTGAGAGCTGTTTAAAGACAGATACTTTATCTTTACTATTCGTTGGGATTACAAAGTTGTTCTTCAAGTGCACCACCGAGAGATTGCTAGCAAATATTGTTTCACTGAACTTCCATTTAGATCAGTCAGGCCTGACTGCATAGGTAGACATTGCTGGGTGTTAGTCTACCCATGAGGGGAAGTAGCTGTAAAAGGGCAGCGCTAGAGTTGCATAGCAATACTTTATTATTCTGATTACTCTGTTTATCTTTATTACTGTTTGTTGCAGGGATCTGCAACTTGTTATACTGTTGTTTATTACTTGCCCATTAGCCTCAGTAAAATATCTGGGTAAAGTACATTTGGTGTCAGTTCCGCTTACTTTAATAGGAGTTTTAAAGTATATTCTGTGTATGTTTGTTATAGGACTGCGTCACCAACAGTTGCGATCACGCGGTCCTATCTCTCTATCACCAGCTGTGCCACGGGAGGTTAGAGCCGATTGCCGGGGGTTGACAGTGGTGCACTGCAGGGCCCAAATCAATATCAGCGGCTCTCTTAACTGGGGGTAGCGCTACACGTGGGGGCTCGAGTCCGGGATCCTTGTACGTTGCACGCTGCAATCAAGCCGGTCAGAAGTACCAGCATGGACCCGCTGGCAATGTCACAGTGGTGCGCAGCGATTGGCGCCGATCCAACCGCGGCGGTAGTCATTGTACTCCCGGGGGAAAGATGGAAGGAAGAGGAGATAAAACAGCTCGTATTGTTACTGTCTCCGAGCCACAAAGCATGGGTGATGGATTTTAGGCCAGATCCAGTGATCTCGTTTACATACGCACTGGTAGAATGGAAAAACGAAATCCCAGAGCATTTTAAAAGTCAGAGTATACAAGCCATAGATAATCAGATCTATCACTTGATACATACGCTGCCAGTGAAGGAAGAATGGTTTCAGACACCAAAGCCATCACTCCCACAATTATCTCCACCACTATCCCCTAAAGCAGAAAAGCTTAAGGAACTATTAAGCCCGGGATCACCGCTGGCCGCTATAGGGCCTGAATTGTTGAATGCTCTAGGAGACCTTGTAATTAAGTGCCAGAAAAGCAGTACGGTGCATGTGGAGGCCAGTTACCGGAAGCTTAGCACCTTCTCAGGGAAGCTCCCCGTCCCTGCGGGGGAGGAAGATTTTGACACTTGGGTGGAACAGGCATTGCAGGCAGTAGAAGCATGGGAGGTGCCTGAGGCACAGAAGAGACAGCGAGTCTTAGAAAGTCTGAAAGGTGCCGCGGCAGAATCGGTGAAGAGCTTCCGGTTTGGAAATGAAAACTGTACAGCTCAAGATTGCCTGGCCATGCTGCAGGAAGAGTTTGGTCAGCTGGAGAAGGTGTCAGAGATGATTTATCAAATTGAACACACTCTCCAGCAGCCGAATGAGAAACTGTCAGAATATGTTAGAAGGCTGAACAGGCAGTTATGCAAGATTGTACTGAAGAAGGGAATGCTGCCCAAAGATGCAGATGAAGCACGCATGAAGCAGATCATGAGGGGAGCGCGGCGCTCAGACCCGGTCTGGCTGCACCTGAAAACCTCAGGAGGAGGAATGTCACTAACCTACTCTGATCTAATAAAAATTATTAGGGACGAAGAGGCGCTGGAGGAAGATCAGCAGGTGGCCAAGGCGAATGTCACACCTGTACCAGTGTTGGTCCATTCGGTCAAGAGCCCAGAAAGAGATGCGGAGGTTGACACTCTGAAATCGCAAATGGCCCAAGTGTTGGAGATGCTGACCTCTTTGATGGAGAAAGATCAGAGAAGACGAGAGAAACCAAGCCCAAGAAAGGAGTTGTTCCCGAACACCTCAGCACCGGCCTCCCTACAGGACCGAGAAGAGGTGATTTGCTATAACTGTGGAGGGAGTGGCCACTTTGCTAACGTATGCTCCAGCCCAAAGAAGAAGAGAACAGATAATTGCAAGCCGGCGGGAAACTCCAAAGGGCCCCGGTGAAGGAGTCAACCGGGTGCCCATCATCTTCAGTGCGCTCCAAACTAAAAAAAAAGGCCAAGAATGGAGGAGACAAAACTCATAGGAGGAGGTATAGTACACCCCCACCAAGATGTACCCCAGAGGGAGGGGGCAAGACCCCTCAGTGGAAGTACAGCACCCCAAAGAAGGAACATCCACCTAAAAGGAACAATAACATCCCTCAGCGGGTTTGTGCCCCCATTGAGAGGGAGAAAGTCAATGCATGCCAGGCTCAGGAAAAATTAAAGTCCAAAAGGAGCAGGGCAAGGGTCGAAAGCCAAAAAAAAGAGGTGACCCCAGTCCGGCCATACCCAAAGGAACTGGTGGGCCCGTCTCCTACTGTGCCCATTCAAGTGGAAGGAGTCTATACTAAAGCTCTTTTGGACACCGGAGCACAGGTGACTTTACTATACCGGGACTTCTATGATAGGCACTTGAGTCATCTGCCTATCCAGAAGATAGAAGAGCTGGAGATATGGGGACTTGGAACCCAGAGTTTCCCTTATGATGGGTACCTGCCCATAAAGATGACTTTCGACCCATCCATGGCTGGGAAGGCTGAAGTGTTTGACACCCTGGCAGTTGTGTGTCCCCGGCCGCCTGGAGCCAGCAAGATTTCCCTGATCATTGGGACAAACACGGATCTAGTCAGGAGACTCCTGACCCCTCTCGTGAAAGAGAGAAACCATTCAGCCACCAAAATCCATCCCATGCTAAAGACGGCCTACCAACGACTGGTCTTAGAGCAGAAGACCCCGGGAGAGGGGATAGGGAAGGTGTGGAGACTTGGCAGAGAAGGAGTAGTACTACAGCCCGGAGAAGTAACCTGTCTTAGGGCCACTGTGAAGCTTTCGTGGGAACAACCTGGCCCCTTTGTCATGCTGGAATCAGACCCAAGGGAAGAGTCCTCAGGCCTGGAAGTGATACCAGAAGTGATTCCGTTCAAGGCCCTGAAGAAGGCCCATGGCAGAGTTCCGGTGAGTGTTAGGAACACTACGGGAGGACCCATGGAGATCCCTGCCAGAGTGTTGCTTGGTCAGGTGAGCCCTGCTGCCCCGGTCACTTGGTCCGAAGTCAAGGGGACGGGTGACGGAGGAGATGTTTGGGAGAAACTGTCCGTGGAAAACCCGAACCTACCCAGGGCTTGGAAAGAAAGAGCCAAGGCCCAGCTGACCAGGTGGGAGAAGATCTTTTCCGAAGATGAATTCGATGTGGGGTGTGCAAGAAGTGCCACCCATCGGATCCGCCTCCAAGAAGATAAGCCCTTCCGAGAGAGGGTCAGGCGGGTCCCCCTGGCAGATCTGGAGGATCTGAGGGAACAACTTGTAGAACTAAAGAAGACTGGTGTGATCCGGGAGTCTAGAAGTCCCTATGCCTCCCCAATCGTGGTGGTCAGAAAGAAGAATGGGTCGTTGAGGCTTTGTATCGATTACAGGACTCTCAACAGGAGAACCATCCCTGACCAATACACCACGCCAAGGATAGAAGATGCCCTACAAAGTTTGTCTGGAGCCAAATGGTTCAGTGTGATGGACCTCAAGAGTGGGTACTATCAAATCCCTATGCACCCAGAAGACAGGGAGAAGACAGCCTTCATAACCCCGGTGGGATTCTTCGAATTCAATAGGATGCCTCAGGGTCTGTCTGGAGCTCCTGCTACCTTTCAACGCCTTATGGAGAAGACTGTTGGAGACATGAATCTTATAGAAGTCCTTGTGTACTTGGACGATGTCATTGTCTTTGGAAGAACCTTGGAAGAACATGAAGCCAGGTTGGAGAAAGTATTGAGAAGACTCAGCGAAGAGGGACTTAAGCTTTCCCCCGAGAAGTGTCGGTTCTACCAGTCTTCTGTGAACTATCTGGGGCACATAGTGTCTGAAGAAGGGGTGGCCACAGATCCTGAGAAGTTGGAAGCAGTCACTTCCTGGCCACGACCCACCACAGTAACAGAGCTCAGATCCTTCCTGGGGTTCTGCTCCTATTATAGGAGGTTTGTGGAGGGGTTTGCTCGGATTGCCCGCCCGTTGAATGAATTGCTAAAGGCAGAAGGGGAAGAGGATGACTCAGGGCCCAGGAGGCCTGGTGAGTCAGTTCAAGATCAGTGGAACCCAAGGTGTGAAGAGGCCTTTCATGCTCTGAAGAGGAGCTTAACCACTGCCCCAGTCCTGGCCTACGCCGACCCTACCAGACCTTATGAATTACATGTGGATGCCAGCCATGAGGGTCTAGGTGGTGTACTCTACCAAGAACATGAAGGACAACTGCGACCAGTGGCCTATGTGAGCAGGAGCCTGACCCCCTCAGAAAAGAATTACCCCACTCATAAGCTGGAATTCCTGGCCCTCAAATGGGCGGTAGTAGACAAGCTAAAAGACTACTTGTATGGGGCAGAGTTTACTGTGAAGACAGACAACAACCCCCTGACCTACCTCTTCACCACCGCGAAACTAGATGCCACCGGACACAGGTGGTTGGCCGCATTGTCTGGATTCAACTTCAGTCTGAAGTACAGACCAGGAGCCGGAAATAGGGATGCAGATGCCCTGTCCCGGAGGTCTCATGCCACGACAAATGACTGGGAAGATTGGACCCAAGTGGCACCGGACGGGGTGCGGGCCCTTTGTCAAGGGGCTGAATTCCAAGCCAGAGGAGGCTCCAGAGCAGAAGAAATAGGGGTTACCATGGTAGGAGTCCCCAAACACTATTGTGGGGTAACTCAACTGGAGGAAGACAACCTACCGAGACTGTCCAAGAAGGAGTTGAGGTGTGACCAATTGGAAGACCCCATGGGGAGATTGGTCCTCGAAGCCCTGGAGAATCAGGATCCCAACAAATTCCTACATCACCCCTCAAAGGAGGCTCGCCTGTTGAGGAAGGAATTGGACAGGCTACAGGTACATCAGGGAGTGGTCTACCGAAGGGGCCCCTCTGATGACTCAGAAGATAAGTGGCAGTTATTTCTTCCAGAGAAGCACCGAGAGACTGTACTAATTGCCCTGCATGACCATCATGGTCACCTAGGGGCAGAAAGGACCTTCCAGCTTGTCAGAAATCGGTTCTATTGGCCCTGCATGAGGGCAGAAGTAGAGGAGTATTGCCATTCCTGTGCACAATGCATTCAGAGAAAGACCCTACCCCATCAAGCTGCCCCAATGGGCCACTTACAGAGTCAAGGCCCAATGGATCTGGTATGCATTGACTTTCTCTGCCTTGAACCCGACCTGAGTGGATTGGGGAATGTTCTGGTAATAACCGACCATTTCACCCGCTATGCTCAAGCTTTCCCAACCAAAGACCAGAAGGCATCCACCGTGGCCAAGATACTTATGGAGAAGTATTTTGTCCATTACGGACTACCACAGAGACTCCACTCAGATCAAGGAAGGGACTTTGAGAGTCGGTTGATCCGAAGACTTTTGGATTCATTAGGAATAAAGAAGACCAGAACCACGCCTTACCACCCACAAGGTGATGCTCAGCCGGAGAGATTTAACCGGACCCTGCTCAACATGTTGGGAACCTTAGAAACAGAGAAGAAGCAACACTGGAGTCAGCACATATCAGCCCTAGTACATGCCTATAACTGTACCACAAGTGACGCCACTGGCTACTCCCCTTATCGACTTATGTTTGGGAGAGAAGCAAGGCTACCTGTGGACCTGGCCTTTGGCACTTCTATAGACAATACCTCAGCTACATCCCACAAGGGATACGTGGACAGACTTAGACGTAGCTTGCAGGTGGCCTATGAACAAGCCCAGGCGGCTTCGGATCAAAGGGGGGCCCGCAACAAGAGAAATTTTGATCTGAAGGTTCGAGTGCAAGATCTGCAGCCCGGGGACCGAGTACTGCTACGCAATCTGGGGGTCCCTGGAAAACACAAGCTTGCCGACAGGTGGAGATCTGAGCCCTATGTTGTCTGTAGGAAGTTGCCCGGTTTGCCTGTCTACAAACTAAAGCCAGAAGGAAAGGTGGGTCCACTGAAGATGTGGCATCGGAACCACCTGCTCCCACTTGCTGAGGCAGTCAGAATACCTCCCGTGAGAGACTCCCCTGAACCGGCCTCTATCCTGGATATTCCTAGGCCGAACACTCGGTCCCAGACCTCTCGAGCCAAAGATGGGGAGGCCTCCCAATTGAGTACAGAAGAAGGTGGAGAACTGGACTGGCTGTGGCCTCCCTCGACTCTGGGAACGTCCGCCATAGATCTCCCAAATGGAGGGGATACCCCAGATGCAACGCTGAATCCGGAGGCTACTGAATTCATACCCTTCAGTCCCTCAGCTGATTACTGGGAAGATGTTCCTGACACTTGCGCTGAGGAGGACTCTAGAGATTCCATACGTCAGTCGACTTCTGAATCAGAGGTTCCAGAACCAGCAATGTTACCTGAACTTACTCCTGAAGAAGAGCCTGTGGTGCCAGAGTCAGAAGCACCAAGAGAGCAGAGGGCTCGCAGAGTCATCAGGCCTCCCAAGAAACTAACTTACCCCCAAATGGGGACGAGCTCAGAGGACTCTGTTGTAACGGCTAGGAGAAGTGTTGAACAACCTGATCCTTCCACCGTCCATTTGGTGGAGGGCAACCCCAGCTCACTCTCTGGCACAGTTAGGCAGGCCACTCATGGTAGTGTGACCTGTGGGCAAGAGAGTTCCATCCCAAAGTTTTGGTGGGAATTCCCTATGCCAACATCATGCTCGACATTGTACAAAATGGTAAACAGTATTTGTTGAAGTTTATCTTTGGGGACCAAAGAGTTCAAGTGGGGGGAGTGTGTAGCGGGGTGTTCCCCTTTAATGCAGAGAGACAAGAAGTTCCAGGTGAGAGGTGAGTCAGGAGGAAGTAAAGAGACATTATGGAAGTGAAAGCAGAGGAGAGAGAGACTACATCTCCCAGTACATCTTGCAGCACCCAGGGTGCATTGCTCCAGAACAGAGACTGCTGGGGCAGACTTTATAAAGGGGAGGCAGAGTTTTGGTCGGCCTCTTTGGACACCCCTCTCCTAGCAAGAGGATCTCTGTGCTGAACTGCTGTGTGCACAAGGCCTGAAGCCTGGGCCGTGTGCTCCTTTCCAAAGAGCCCTCTGCCAGCCTAGCAGAGCCTTAGAGACATCTAATCCTCCTTGCTGCAGTACACCAGAAGGATTGAAGACTTGGATGTCGGTGGATTCCTGTTCCTAGACGAATCTATGGAGGAAAGGGACTTGGACTTGTCCAGGTGGTGAGAGCTGTTTAAAGACAGATACTTTATCTTTACTATTCGTTGGGATTACAAAGTTGTTCTTCAAGTGCACCACCGAGAGATTGCTAGCAAATATTGTTTCACTGAACTTCCATTTAGATCAGTCAGGCCTGACTGCATAGGTAGACATTGCTGGGTGTTAGTCTACCCATGAGGGGAAGTAGCTGTAAAAGGGCAGCGCTAGAGTTGCATAGCAATACTTTATTATTCTGATTACTCTGTTTATCTTTATTACTGTTTGTTGCAGGGATCTGCAACTTGTTATACTGTTGTTTATTACTTGCCCATTAGCCTCAGTAAAATATCTGGGTAAAGTACATTTGGTGTCAGTTCCGCTTACTTTAATAGGAGTTTTAAAGTATATTCTGTGTATGTTTGTTATAGGACTGCGTCACCAACAGTTGCGATCACGCGGTCCTATCTCTCTATCACCAGCTGTGCCACGGGAGGTTAGAGCCGATTGCCGGGGGTTGACAGCGGTGCACTGCAGGGCCCAAATCAATATCAGCGGCTCTCTTAACTGGGGGTAGCGCTACACTTCTTTTTGCATTGATACATGTCCCCTGGGGCAGGACCCTGGTCCCCAAACACTTTTTAGGACAATAACTTGCATATAAGCCTTTATAATTAGCACTTTAGATTTCTCCCATAGATTTTTCGAATTTGCCGCGAACACCCCAATTTGTTCGCTGTTCGGCGAACGGGCGAACAGGCAATGTTCGAGTCGAACATGAGTTCGACTTGAACTCGAAGCTCATCCCTAATGTTGTGTATAAAATGCCAGGACAGTTCAAAACCCCCCCAAATGACCCCATTTTGGAAAGCAGACACCCCAAGCTATATACTGAGAGGCATGTCGAGTCCATGGAATATTTTATATGTTGACACAAGTTGCGGAAAAAAGAAAATTTATTTTTTATTTTTGTGCACAAAGTTGTCACTAAATGATATATTGCTCAAACATGCCATGGGCGTATGTGGAATTACACCCCAAAATACATTCTGTTGCTTCTCCTGAGTACGGGGATACCACATGTGTGAGACTTTTTGGGAGCCTAGCCGCGTACGGGACCCCAAAAACCAAGCACCGCCTTCAGGATTTCTAAGGGTATAAATTTTTGATTTCACTCCTCACTGCCTATCACAGTTTCGGAGGCCATGGAATGCCCAGATGGCACAAACCCCCCCCCAAATGACCCCATTTTGGAAAGTAGACACCCCAAGCTATTTGCTGAGAGTTATGGTGAGTATTTTGCAGATCTCGCTTTTTGTCACAAAGTTTTGAAAATTGAAAACAAAAAAAAAATATTTTATTTCTTAATTTTCAAAAACAAATGAGAGCTGTAAAATACTCACCATGCCTCTCAGCAAATAGCTTGGGGTGTCTACTTTCCAAAATGGGGTCATTTGGGGGGGGTTTTGTGCTATTTTGGCATTTTATGGCCTTCGAAACTGTGATAGGTAGTGAGGAGTGAAATCAAAAATTTGTGCCCTTAGAAATCCTTAAGGTGGTGCTTGGTTTTCGGGGCCCCGTACGCGGCTAGGCTCCTAAAAAGTCCCACACATGTGGTATCCCCGTACTCGGGTGAAGCAACAAAATGTATTTTGGGGTGGAATTCCACATATAACCATGGCATGTGTGAGCAATATATCATTTAGTGACAACATTTTGTAATAATTTTTTTATTTTTTTGTCATTATTCAATCACTTGGGACAAAAAAAAAATATACTCAATGGGCTCAACATGCCTCTCAGCAATTTCATTGGGGTGTCTACTTTCCAAAATTGGGTCATTGGGGGGGGGGTTTGTACTGCCCTGCCATTTTAGCACCTCAAGAAATGAGATAGGCAGTCATAAATTAAAAGCTGTGTGAATTCCAGAAAATGTACCCTAGTTTGTAGACGCTATAACTTTTGCGCAAACCAATAAATATACGCTTATTGACATTTTTTTACTAAAGACATGTGGCTGAATACATTATGGCCTAAATGTATGACTAAAATTTAGTTTATTCGATTTTTCTTATAACAAAAAAGTAGAAAATATAATTTTTTTTCAAAATTTTCAGTATTTTTCCGTTTATATCGCAAAAAAAAAAAAATCACAGAGGCAATCAAATACCATTAAAAGAAAGCTCTATTTGTGGGAAGAAAAGTACGCAAATTTCGTTTGGGTACAACATTGCATGTCCGCACAATTTCCAGTTAAAGAAGCACAGTGCCAAATTGTGAAATCACCTCTGGTCATTCTGGTCCGTATTGGTCCGGGGCTTAAGTGGTTAAAGCGGTTGTCCAGTCTGGGCAAAAAAAATAAAAAATATGAAAGCCAGTAGCTACAAATAGTTCTGCCTTTTAATATAAGGACACTTACCTGTGCCGGGATCCAGCACCGTCCCCCCCCGGGCTAGATCTTCACTAGCCTTCGGGTTCCCAGCGTCTGCATCCTAACTGTAGGCAGCCAGCTATGCAGCTTTCAGCTTCACAGCCGTCTGACCATTACGCTGAGCTTTGTCAATGGCCCCATAGTTTTCTGGGACCTGTGACATGTCCCAGAAGACTGAGGGAGAGTGGGGAGGAGTACTTCTGCTCAAATCGCCGAGGCAGATGAGGGGGGGGGGGACTTAAAGCAGAACTTCCCATTTTGGGTGGAGTTCTGCTTTAAAGCTAAACTCTGGGTAAGCAGCTAAGTACACCGACGAAATACACATCTGAACTGATTCACAGGCCAAAGGGTTTGTATGATTGTCTATCCAGTCCTGAGATTTCAACAGCTCTGCCATACAACACAGCCCTGATTTTTTTTTTTTGCTGCAGTTTCGTAAAACACTTGTCTTCAGGGCCGGACTGGCCTACTGGGAAAATTCCCGGTAGGCCGCCTGCCCTCAGTGCCCTGGGACCGCTTTTGCCTGGCTGTCAGTCAAATACAAAGCAGCGGCGGGCCGCAGCCGCGGCCGCCATCGCCGCCGCACTTTACAATTATGCAATACCTTCAGGGCCGGACTGGCCACCTGCACTCAGTGCCCTGGGGCCACTTTTGCTGAGTGAGAGAGAGAGAGATTATTATACAGATTACAATTTGCAGGGGCAGCAAGCAAAGGTGACAGAGAGAGAGGGGGGGCACCATCCATGCAATGGTGAGAGAGAGAAATTATTATTATACAGATTACAATTAAATTGCAGGGGCAGCAAAGGTGACAGAGAGAGGAGGGGGGTGCACCGTGCAATGGTGAGAGACTCTCACCATTGCATGGTGGACTCCCCCTCTCTCTGTCACCTTTGCTGCCCCTGCAAAGTGTAATCTGTATAATCTCTCTCTCTCTCTCTCTCACCATTGCATGGTGCACCCCCTCCTCTCACTGTCACCTTTGCTGCCCCTGCAAATTGTAATCTGTATAATCTCTCTCTCTCTCTCTCTCTCTCACACCATTGCATGGTGCACCCCCTCCTCCTCTCTCTGTCACCTTTGCTGCCCCTCTCTCTCTCTGTCACCGTTGCACCCTCTCTCTCTCTCTCACCGTTGCACCCTCTCTCTCTCCCACCGTTGCACCCTCTCTCTCTCTCACCATTGCACCCTCTCTCTCTCACTGTTGCACCCTCTCCCTCACCATTGCACCCTCTCTCTCACCGTTGCACCCCCCTCTCTCTCTCCCTCACCGTTGCACCCTCTCTCTCTCTCACCGTTGCACCCTCTTTCTCTCTCTCTCACCATTGCACCCTCTCTCTCTCTCTCACCGTTGCATCCTCTCTCTCTCTCACCGTTGCACCCTCTCTCTCTCTCCGTTGCACCCTCTCTCTCTCTCACCGTTGCACCCCCTCCCTCTCTCTCACCATTGAACCCCCTCTCTCACCGCTGCACCCCCTCTCTCTCTCTCACCGTTGCAGCCCCTCACTCTCTCTTATCATTGCACCCCTCACTCTCTCTTATCATTGCACCCCTCTCTCTCTCTCATCATTGCATCCCCTCTCTCTCTCTCACCATTGCACCCCCTCTCTTTCACCATTGCACCTCCTCTGTCTCATCATTGCAGCCCGGCCCCTCTCTGGCTCTCTCATGGATTTTTTTTTAATTTTTTTTTTAAAGCAGGTAAAAGTAAATGTGCATTTATAATTATTTTGGCCTGCAGAGCATTGCACCCCCTTTCTCTCTTACCATCGCACCCCCCCTTCTCTCTCTCTCACCATTGCAGCCCCTCTCTGGCTCTCTCTCTCGTGAAATTTTTTTTTTTTTTTAAGAAAACTTTTTTTTTCAGGTGAAAATAAATATGCATTTACAATTGTTTTGGCCTGCAGATTAATACACCCCCTCTCTCTCTCTCACCGTTGCACCCTCTCTCTCTCTCTCACCGTTGCACCCTCTCTCTCTCTCACCGTTGCACCCCCTCCCTCTCGCTCACCATTGAACCCCCCCTCTCTCTCTCACCGTTGCACCCCCCTCTCTCTCTCACCGTTGCACCCCCTCTCTCTCTCTCTCATCATTGCACCCCTCTCTCTCTCTCATCGTTGCACCCCCTCTCTCTCTCACCATTGCACCCCCTCTCTCTCACCATTGCACCCCCTCTGTCTCATCATTGCAGCCCGGCCCCTCTCTGGCTCTCTCATGGATTTAAAATTTTTTTTTTTTAAAGCAGGTAAAAATAAATGTGCATTTATAATTATTTTGGCCTGCAGAGCATTGCACCCCCTTTCTCTCTCACCATTGCACCCCCCCTTCTCTCTCTCACCATTGCAGCCCCTCTCTGTCTCTCTCTCGTGGATTTCTTTTTTTTTAAGAAAACTTTTTTTTTTCAGGTGAAAATAAATATGCATTTACAATTGTTTTGGCCTGCAGATTAATACACCCCCTCTCTCTCTCTCACCGTTGCACCCTCTCTCTCTCTCTCACCGTTGCACCCTCTCTCTCTCTCACCGTTGCACCCCCTCCCTCTCGCTCACCATTGAACCCCCCCTCTCTCTCTCACCGTTGCACCCCCCTCTCTCTCTCACCGTTGCACCCCCTCTCTCTCTCTCATCATTGCACCCCTCTCTCTCTCATCGTTGCACCCCCTCTCTCTCTCACCATTGCACCCCCTCTCTCTCACCATTGCACCCCCTCTGTCTCATCATTGCAGCCCGGCCCCTCTCTGGCTCTCTCATGGATTTAAAAAATTTTTTTTTTAAAGCAGGTAAAAATAAATGTGCATTTATAATTATTTTGGCCTGCAGAGCATTGCACCCCCTTTCTCTCTCACCATTGCACCCCCCCTTCTCTCTCTCACCATTGCAGCCCCTCTCTGTCTCTCTCTCGTGGATTTCTTTTTTTTTAAGAAAACTTTTTTTTTTCAGGTGAAAATAAATATGCATTTACAATTGTTTTGGCCTGCAGATTAATACACCCCCCCCCCTCTCTCTCTCTCACCATTGGGCTGCATTTGGTGTGCCACATCTCATGGGCTGCATTTATAGTTTTTCATCTGGTGGGCTGCATTTGGAGGGCTGCATCTGGTGGGGTGCATTTGGTGGGCACTGTAAAGGTGGGCTGCATCTGGTGGGGTGCATTTGGTGGGAATTGCATCTGGTGGGCTGCATTGGGTGGGCACTGTACAGGTGGGCTGCATTTGGTGGGAATTGCACTGGTGGGCTGCATTTAGTGGGCTCTGCACAGGTGGGCTGCGTTTGGTCGGCATTGCACTGGTGGGCTGCATTTGGTGGGAATTGCATTGGTGGGCACTGTACAGGTGGGCTGCATTTGGTGGGCATTGCATTGGTAGGCTGCATTTGGTGGGAATTGCACTGGTGGGCACTGTACAGGTGGGCTGCATTTGGTGGGCAGCATTTGGTGGGCAGCATTTGGTGGGCACTGCACATGTGGGCTGCATTTGGTGGGCATTGCACTGGTGGTCTGCATTTGGTGGGCATTGCACTGGTGGTCTGCATTTGGTGGGCACTGCACATGTGGGCTGCATTTGGTGGGCATTTGGTGGGCATTGCACTGGTGGGCTGCATTTGGTGGACATTGCACTAGTGGGCTGCATTTGGTGGACATTGCACTGGTGGGCTGCATTTGGTTGGCATTGCACAGGTGGGCTGCATTTGGTGGGCACTGCACAGGTGGGCTGCTTTTGGTGGGCACTGATAAGCTGCATTTGGTGATTTGGTGGGCACTGATAAGCTGCATTTGGTGGGCATTGGCAGGTTGCATTTGATGGGCACTGGTAGGTTTCATTTGATGGGCACTGGTGAGGCTGCATTTTACGGGCACTGATGAGGCTGCATTTTATGGGCACTGGTGAGGCTGCATTGATCTCTTGCATCTCAGAGGAGGTCAGCATCAGCATCGCCAAGCCAGTCTGAGGGGGGTCAGTGATGTAAGGGGGGGGGGTGAATACAATAATGTAAGGGGGCAGTGATATAAATTTTTCCCCCTTAAATCAGCCACCTCTTACCTTAGTGTATTCTATCTGCGGAAAGTGGTCTCTGGTCACCAGAGCCGCCACCCCCCCCCTCACATTCACAGAGTCCCTGGGGTCCCCCTTGATGATTGCTACACATTTACCACTTTTAACTGTAATTTTCTCGTATATATCCCTAGCCCTATTTGCTTTCATATCTGTCTTATCTATATATAATACACTCTTCAAATGTGCTTTAAAATGTATGGTTTTCCCTTTTTATGAACAAGAAAATAATGACGTTATGCTGTTGGGCTGGTATAATAATGCTATGGGGCTGGTATAATTTTTTTTCCAGGGCTGGTTTCTATTCCCAGTCCGGCCCTGCTTGTCTTGAACCTGTGACTGGACAGGGCACGTCCCCTTTAAGGAGAATTGTACAAAAAAAACAAGATTAGTTAAACTCACAAGTGCTTTTTTTACCACTACTATTCCTTACTATTGGCTTTTGAAATTTACAAATGCAGCAATTTAGAAATCAGATGAAAGGTTTAGTGCTGGAAACACTTTTTGATAGATACAAATTGCATTTTATATCCACTTAACGACCGCCCACTGTAAAAATACGTCGGCAGAATGGCACCGACAGGCAGAATCACGTATATCTACGTGATTGCCTTTGTATAGTTGGGGGGTCCGATCGGACCCCCCTTCTTTACAGTGAGCGGCCGTTATTTGTTTGGGAGCGATCAGGGATGAGGGGACAGCCGTTCGATTCCGGCCACCCCCTCTCGATCGCTCCCAGCGAATCGAATCCTTCCCCTGCTTGTGTAATGTAAACACAGGCAGAGGAAGTGATGTCATCTCTCCTGCGGCGCTCACATATACCGAGCGACGCACAGGAGAAGATGCAGGTTAGTGCACAAAACACTACACTGACACCAGGACACATAGGCACATAAATCGCCCCCCCAGGCCCCCCCAGATCACCCCCCAGATCACCCCCCAGCCCCCAGTCACAGTGTCACTGATTGCAGTGACCATTTATTTACTGATCACTGCAATCAGTGACATTTGTGACTGTAAAAGTGTCACTAAAGTTAGTTTTAGGTCCAGTGTAGCACCCTAACCCCCCCCCTAATAAAGGTTTAACCCCCTGATCGCCCCCCAGATAACCCTTTCACCCCCTAGCACCGCCGTCGCTAAGCGATCATTTTTCTGATCGCTGTCTTAGCGTCGGTGATGCCAATCGGTAGCCAGTTATTTTTTTTAGGTTCGCCGCAGGTTTTTATAGCGTCAGGTACCCCCATATATTATCTAATAATGGTTTAACCCCCTTGATCACCCCCCAGGTAACCCTTTCACCCCCTATCACCACTGTCGCTAAGCGATCGTTTTTCTGATCGCTGTCTTAGCGTTGGTGATGCTGATCGGTAGCCAGTAATTTTTTTTAGGTTTGCCGCAGGTTTTTATAGCGTCGGGTACCCCCATATATTACCTAATAAAGGTTTAACCCCCTTGATTGCCCCCCAGGTAACCCTTTCACCCCTATCACCACTGTCGCTAAGCGATAGTTTTTCTGATCGCTGTCTTAGTGTCGGTGATGCTGATCGGTAGCCAGTATTTTTTTTTAGGTTCGCCGCAGGTTTTTATAGCGTCAGGTACCCCCATATATTACCTAATAAAGGTTTTAACCCCCTAATTGCCCCTAGTTAACCCTTTCACCAGTAATCACCATATAAGTGTTACGGGTGACGCTGGTTACTTAGTTTGCTTTTTATAGTGTCAGGGCACCTGCCGTATATAACCCAATAAAGGTTTAACCCCCCTGATCGCCCGGCGGGTGATATCAATTAGGTTTTAGCGTCAGAGAGGGTCTGCGTCACACCCCAGGCAGTGTCAGGTTAGTGCCAGTAATGCTAACACCCACGCGTGAAGCATACACCTCCCTTAGTGGTATAGTATCTGAACAGATCAATATCTGATCTGATCAGATCTATACTAGCGTCCCCAGCAATTTAGGGTTCCCAAAAACGCAGTGTTAGCGGGATCAGCCCAGATACCTGCTAGCACCTGCATTTTGCCCCTCCGTCCAGCCCAGGCCACCCAAGTGCAGTATCGATCGATCACTGTCACTTGCAAAACACAACACACATAACTGCAGCGTTCGCAGAGACAGGCCTGATCCCTGCGACTCCAGTGCTGTAGGAGGTGATTTCACCACCACAGTTAAAAAAAAAGAAGCATATATGCCGAAGCATTGGGGCAGCATGGGCGGAGGAGCGGAGGAGCAATTTTGCTCCTAATGCCGCTTACATACGGTCAAAATTCCGACGGAGGCTTGCCCGTGGAAAAGTCTGACCATGTGTACGCGGCATAACTTTTGCGGGAAGATGCCCCCATGCTTCGGCATATATAAATGGTGCATGTATGCCCATCATTAGAAGTGGGTGGATGAAGGGAGGTATTCTAATGGTGGGCATACCCACCGATTAATCTTTTTTTTTCGTTCAGCCAACAGACTGCATGAAAAAAAAGATTACAATACATGTCCAACAAGGACCAGCAACGTACTGGTACTGTATGTTGCTGGACTTTGAATGTTTATACCAGAATGATGCCTGCGGGTTTAGGTATCATCTTGGTATCATTCTTTTCAGCCAGCGGCCGGCTTTCATGTAAAAGTAATCCTAGTGGCTAATTAGCCTCTGGACTGCTTTTACAAGCAGTGGGAGGGAATGTCCCCCCCCCGGATATAAAAAGCGCCATTGGGAAATTGGGAAAGCATTTTATCACACCGTTCTTGGTGTGGTCAGATGCTTTGAGGGCAGAGGAAAGATCTAGGGTCCAATAGACCCCAGTTTTTTCAAAAAAAGAGTACCTGTCACTACCTATTGCTATCATAGGGGATATTTACATTCCCTGAGATAACAATAAAAATGATAAAAAAAAAAAATATGGAAGCAACAGTTTAAAAATAAAATAAAAAAGCAAAATTAATAATAAAAAAAAAACACCCCTGTCCTGCCCTGCTCTTGCCCAATGGCGAACGCAAGCGTCGGTCTGGCGTCATATGTAAACAGCAATTGCACCATGCATGTGAGGTATCACCGCGAAGGTCAGATCGAGGGCAGTCATTTTAGCAGTAGACCTCCTCTGTAAATCTACTGGGGTAACCTGTAAAGGCTTTTAAAGGCTTTTAAAAATGTATGTAGTTTGTCGCCAATACGCGTTTGTGCGAAATTTTAAAGCTTGTCGTGTTTGGTATCTATGTACTCGGCCTAAGATCATCTTTTTTATTTCATCAAACATTTGGGCAATATAGTGTGTTTTAGTGCATTAAAATAAAAAAAAGTGTGTTTTTTCCCCATAAAATGCGTTTGAAAAATCGCTGCGCAAATACTGTGTAGAAAAAAAAATGCAACACCCACCATTTTAATCTGTAGGGCCTTTTCTTTAAAAATATATATAATGTTTGGGGGTTCAACATAATTTTCTTGCAAAAAAATAAATATGTTTTCATGTAAACAAAAAGTGTCAAAAAGGGCTTTGTCTTCAAGTGGTTAGAAGAGTGGATGTAAGCTTCCTAATGTTGTGTATAAAATGCCAGAACAGTTCAAAACCCCCCCAAATGACCCCATTTTGGAAAGTAGACACCCCAAGCTATATACTGAGAGGCATGTCGAGTCCATGGAATATTTTACATGTTGACACAAGTTGCGGAAAAAAGACAATTTATTTTATTTTTTTATTTTTTTTGCACAAAGTTGTCACTAAATGATATATTGCTCAAACATGTCATGGGCATATGTGGAATTACACCCCAAAATACATTCTGTTGCTTCTCCTGAGTACGGGGATACCACATGTGTGAGACTTTTTGGGAGCCTAGCCGCATACGGGACCCCAAAACCAAGCACCGCCTTCAGGCTTTCTAAGGGTGTAAATTTTTGATTTCACTTCTCACTGCCTATCACAGTTTCGGAGGCCATGGAATGCCCAGATGGCACAAAACCCCCCCCAAATGACCCCATTTTGGAAAGTAGACACCCCAAGCTATTTGCTGAGAGGTATGGTGAGTATTTTGCAGATCTCGCTTTTTGTCACAAAGTTTTGAAAATTGAAAAAAAAAAAAAAAAATATATATATATTTTCTTTCTTCATTTTCGAAAACAAATGAGAGCTGTAAAATACTCACCATGCCTCTAAGCAAATAGCTTGGGGTGTCTACTTTCCAAAATGGGGTAATTTGGGGGGGGGGGGGGTTGTGCTATTTTGGCATTTTATGGCCTTCAAAACCGTGATAGGTAGTGAGGAGTGAAATCAAAAATTTGTGCCTAGAAATCCTGAAGGCGGTGCTTGGTTTTTGGGGTCCCGTACGCGGCTAGACTCCCAAAAAGTCCCACACATGTGGTATCCCCGTACTCAGGAGAAGCAGCAAAATGTATTTTGGGGTGTAATTCCATATATAACCATGGCATGTGTGAGCAATATATCATTTAGTGACAACTTTTTGTCATTTTTTTTTTTTTTTTTGTCATTATTCAATCACTTGGGACAAAAAAAAAATATTCAATGGGCTCAACAGGCCTCTCAGCAATTTCCTTGGGGTGTCTACTTTCTAAAATGGGGTCATTTGGGGGGGTTTTGTGCTATTTTGGCATTTTATGGCCTTCGAAACTGTGATAGGTAGTGAGGAGTGAAATCAAAAATTTGCGCCCTTAGAAATCCTGAAGGCGGTGCTTGGTTTTCGGGGGCCCGTACGCGGCTAGGCTCCCAAAAAGTCCCACACATGTGGTATTCCCGTACTCAGGAGAAGCAGCAAAATTTATTTTGGGGTGCAATTCCACATATAACCATGGCATGTGTGAGCAATATATCATTTAGTGACAACTTTTTGTAATTTTTTTTTTTTATTCATTATTCAATCACTTGAGACAAAAAAAAAATATTCAATGGGCTCAACATGCCTCTCAGCAATTTCCTTGGGGTGTCTTCTTTCCAAAATTGGGTCATTTGGGGAGGTTTTGTACTGCCCTGCCATTTTAGCACCTAGTTTGTAGACGCTATAACTTTTGTGCAAACCAATAAATATACGCTTATTGACATTTTTTTTACTAAAGACATGTGGCTGAATACATTTTGGCCTAAATGTATGACTAAAAACGGAAAATTTATTACCAAATACTTACCGTAATTTTCCTTTCCTGATAGACTCCATGGCAGCCTACGTGTGGGTTAACCCCGCCTCCTCTCCAATGCTATAGGACCCCATACCCATAAAAGTAAGCTCACCTCTCAGCACTGTGTTCCGTAACTAGCCGACTCTTGGACACTTACTTTCATTAATATTTTCTTTCAGGGTGGGAACTCCGTCTGCCATGGAGCCTATCAGGAAAGGAAAATTACGGTAAGTATTTGGTAATAAATTTTCCATTTTCCTGACTGACTCCATGGCAGCCTACGTGTGGGAAATAACTAGCCAAACCACACGGGTGGGTATGCTGAACAGAAAAAGCTTTAATTTGTCTTGTCAACAGACAGTATGCTTAACCCAAAATTAATAGAAGATAATGCTGCTGGTTCAATGCAGTAATGGGTCATAAACGTGTTGATAGAGGCCCACGAGGCCGCTTTACAGATGACATCTGGCGCCACATGTTGGGCTGCCGCCCAGGATGCTGCCATCCCTCTGGTGGAGTGTGCCGTCACCGCCTGTGGAGGAGCCAAGCCCTTAGCCCTATATGCTTGCTGGATAGTTTGTACAATCCATGAAGCAATTGTTCTGGTTGACGCTTTCTTCCCTCTGTTGATACCAGAATGTAGAACAAACAGATGATCAGATCGTCTGAAGGAAGAGGTAACTTGTAGATATTCCTTTAGGATTTCACCTATATCCAGGGGATGAGTTTCACTGGAATCTGGAGTCTTAAATGTAGGTAGAACAATTTCTCGATTTTCGTGAAATACCGAAGACACTTTTGGATTTGAACCCAGCATGGGTATAAGAACTACTCGGTCTGGAAAAAAAGGTTAGAAAAGGTTCTTCATGACCTAGAGACCCGATCTCAGAGACCCTCTTAGCCGAGGTGATGGCTACTAAGAAGGCTACTTTTGCTGAAAAGTCCTTAATGGAGGACGGGGAGGGCCCCGACATACTGAGTCCAGTCAGAGAATCTAGAACGAGTGGAAGATCCCACTTGGCAAATCTTGGTTTTCTTTGGGGCTTAATCCTTGATACCCCCTGAAAGAATTGTCTGACCAAGGGATGGACTGCCCATGAGACTCCAGAGAAGGCTGACAAGGCCGAAACTTGTACCTTTAGAGAGCTAACGGATAAGGGTAAGTCTAGTCCTGTTTGCAGGAAACTGAGCACGTCCTGAACTCCTGGATTCTTGAAGGACCTCCCAGAAGCGGAGGAGAACTCAACAAATTTGGCCCAGATTCTTCTATAAACCTTGTTGGTACTTGCTCTTCTTGAGCTCAACAGTGTAGACATCACTCTAGAGGCGCAACCGGGGGATTCCAGCCTCTCCCTCTCAAGAACCAGACCGTCAGTCTCATCAGTGCCGGACAAGGGTGTAGGAGTGACCCTTGAGAGAGAAGGTCCAGCCTGAGGGGAAGAGGTATCGGGTCCCGGTAGCTCAGTTGGATCAGGAGGGGAAACCAAGGCCTGTTTGGCCAGTAAGGCGCCACTACTGTTACTTCGGCTGATTCCGCTTGAAGTCTCCTCAGGAACTTGAGGATTATCGGGATCGTGGGAAAAGCGTATGCCCGCCTGAACCTCCACCTGTCCGTCAGGGCATCCATTCCGACTGCCTGGCTGCAACGGCCCCGAGAATAGAACTTCACTGTTTTGTGATTGTAGGGGGAAGCAAATAGGTCCATTTCGGGATTGACTCCCAGATACAGAATCCAATTGAAGGACTGAACATGGAGGGACCACTCGTTGTTGTCTAGACGAGTTTGGGAGAGGAAATCCGCCTGTGAGTTCTGTACTCCCGGAATAAAGACTGCTGATATGTTGGCCAGATTTTTCTGTGCCCAAGTCATGATGGGCTCGACTTCTAACAGGAGTGTGGAACTCCGTGTCCCCCCTTGTCGCTTCACATATGACACTGCTGTGGTGTTGTCCATCCTGATCAACACCGATTCTCCTTTCAGACACCGAGAAAAGGATTGGAGGGCGCACCAAGCTGCCCGGAGCTCTAGGACATTTGAGCCTGGGTTGTGAAGACGAGCGTCCCATGTGCCCTGAGCTAGGTTCTGACCACAGAGAGCCCCCCAGCCGGAACCGCTGGCATCGGTCGTAATTGTGACCCAGGAGATGGGGGCAATGGAGTGACAATTTTGCAAATTCTTGAGTTGGAGCCACCAGAAGAGGCTGTTTCTCATTATTGCAGATATGCGGATGAGTTGACTCTTGTCCCCTGACTTCCACTGCCGGAGGAACCCTGACTGAAAAGGGCGTAACCTCCATAGAGCCCATTTGACCATGGGGGTCGTAGAGACCATCGTGCCGATAATTTTTAGGCATTGTGATGCTTTCAGATGAGGAGCATCCAGAGCACGAGAAATCCTCTTCCGGATCACCGGAATCTTTTCTACTGGTAGGGAGATGGTGTTCTCCACTGTGTTGAACAGAGCCCCTAAGTAAATTAAGTGTTGGGCTGGATCCAGGTGGCTTTTTTCTAAGTTTAGAAGCCATCCAAAGCTGGAAAGGGTTGAGATCACTTGTTCTCTGTGCACCAGGAGCTGTTCTCTGTTTTGAGACAGAACTAGGAGATCGTCTAGGTAATGGTAAAGACGCACACCTTTTAGCCTGATAAGGGCCACCACGGCCAAGAGGACCTTGGTGAAAACTCGAGGAGACATTGTCAAACCGAACGGTAGGCAGACGAATTGAAGATGTTCCTGCCCGATATGGAACCGAAGGTACTTTAAAAAGTCCTTTGCTACTGGCACATGGAAATAGGCATCTTTCAGATCTATCGAAATCATCCAGTCACCTGGTTGAATGGCTTGCTGGATTGTTGACAGAGTCTCCATTTTGAATTTTCCGTGCCTTATGAACTTGTTCAGGTACGTCAGATCTATTACCGGGCGCCAGGTACCGTTTTTCTTTTGGACTAAGAAAAGGGGGGAGTACACACCCTGGAACTGCTCTTCCTCTGGGACACGCACTACTGCTCCCTGGGTTTTCAGCAGGTCTATGTAGGACAGTAAGGCCTGTTTTTGTTCTTCCGTGCTTGGAAGTAGGGTTGAGATAAATCTGGGGGGAGGAACGCTGGAGAAGGACCATGCGTGACCTGATGATACTGTCTTGACTACCCAGAAGTCTGAGATTGAGGCCACCCACACGTGCCGGAAGAGGAGCAGGCGTGCCCCTACCCGACCCGCCTGGGCGGGCAAAATCTCTAAAGGATTTAGTTTGATCACGACCACTGGACGCTTGGCTCTTTGTTGGCTTACGAAAGGACGCTTGGCCTCTACTCCAGTTTCTTCTGAAATCCCGGCCAGGTCTATAGGAGCGTGCTTCTCTTGAGCGCTCCGGACTGCGCCTTCTGAACTGGGGCTTCCTTCGATTCTGAGGACGCCTGTCCTGTGGAAGAAAGCCAGATTTTCCGCCTGTGGCCTTAGCTATGGCGTCATCAAGTTTATTACCAAACAGTGATGATCCTTCAAAAGGAATCTTGCACCATGTCTGCTTAGAAGATGGGTCAGCTTGCCAAGGGCGTAGCCATAAAGCTCGTTTAGCTGTAACTGAGGATAGCATAATCCTGGACAGTAGACGGATCAGATCAACCGATGCTTCTCCCAGGAAAGCCACTGCTAGTTTTAGCTCTGCTGCTGCTGAGTTACTGGCCAGTTCTTCTGAAACGCCTTTGAGAAATGAGTCAACATTCTCAGTCCATGCCTCCATAGCCTTAGATACGGCTGCCAAGGCTAGAGCGGGTTTACAAGCTGTCCCAGCAAGACCGTAAATTCTTTTAAGGTCCTGATCCATTCTTCTATCAAGACTGTCCTTAAAGGAGACTGCGTCTTCTAGAGGGAGCGTGATATGCTTAGCCAGACGCATTACCGCTGCGTCCACAAGAGGAATATTCTCCAGGTATTTTACCTCATCTGCCTTGAAGGGATACATTCTAGAGGCTTTATTTGTCATCGAGGACTTCCTGTCCACTTTGCTCCACTCTTCATCAAAGATGCCCTTCAGTTCAGCTAAAAGCGGAAAACTTGGGCGCTCCTTCCCCAGGCGCTTGAAGAATTTCTTCTGTTTGGCTGGGGGAGTAGATGGGTCTTCCCACATAAGGGCCTCCTTGACTGCTTTAATCAGCGGAGTAACTTGAGAGAAATCAAATTCCACACTCTCTTCATCACTCTCCAATTCTCCTTCCGAGGGAAGAGGCGAAGATTCGTAGGGCTGGGAAGGACCTGGAACTTCATGGACCACATCAGCCGGGGAGCCAGACCGAATAGTGCTGGACTGGCTTTGTGCGTGGGGAGCACCCATCTCCTTTAGAGAGCGTTGCACCACCTTTTTCACTAGAGACTCGATCCGTTGATCTTCCGTCTCTTTTTCCCCAACCGCATGGGCATAGCAATGGCTGCATAATGATTTGCCCTCTGGGACTCGTGAGCCGCATCCCCAGCAGGCTCTCTGATCAGGATAACTGTCCTGGCGGTGGGAGCGGTGTCTGGAGGAGGGATGGGAACTTCTCCTCTGGTGGTGAGATGCAGACGGGGAATCACGTCTGTGTTTTGATTTTGATGTTGATGCATGCTGCGGCGTGGCAAGGTCTGTGTCAAATTGAAGATCTGCGGAAGGGCTAAAGGAAAAAAGGGGAATTGGGGGGAGAAAGACAAGCCGTCAAGCAACATTACTTGCGACTGAACCCCAAGCCCTCCCCTCTCCCGCACATACCTTGTGCGTGAGGGCTGGCCACATGTAAGCGGTGAATTGTCCATAACTTCTGGACCAGAGAGTCACAATAGAGACAGGTCGATCAAAAAACCTGCAGTTTTATACAAAATAAATAAATAGGTAACTTGCCCTTTAAGAGAAAATGCAGCATATGGTGATAAGCAATACATGGTAAAAAACAAAAAAATTCATTGCATGCACATATACAGCTATGGACTATATTTGGACATACCCAAGAGTGCACTGACCTGAGTGAGAAGACAACAAAACCACAGCAGGGAACTCCAGGAGCCTCTGCTCGCCTGTCAGGGGAATCCCAAATGACACAGGCGAGCATCAGCATTTAAATTCCCCGCCGCCTGTGACGTCACCGCTGTCCCTCCAACGCACCTGCGTGGAGGAGGATCTCCCATCTGCGCCTGCGCGGCCGCCGAGAGTCCTGCCAGACTGCGCATGCACGAACCAAGCCTCGCTCTGGAAGCGGACACTGCGCATGCGCGAATGGCGGCGGCGCCCGAGATTCGGGTCACCGCTTGTAGGCTGGAACGCAGAGCGTTCCAGCCGCCATTAGGGAGAGCAGGGGCATGGGACAAAAACAACACATATTTACACAGATGCGACTGCCATGGAAGAAGGTAAAGATGCAGACCTGCCAGCCGATTCTGTTCTTGGGCACACCACAGCAAAATCCATCCCACAGGATCATGATTGCTATAAGCTCTCCACCCGCCCATGGCTGGGTTCCGAGCTGCACCGCCAGAAGGTGTGCTATTCATCCATCCGTCGATCCATCCATCCGGGAATCTGCACGGACATGCATGCTTCAGGTCCATTGGAGGAGGACAAAAAAGGAACAGTGCTGAGAGGTGAGCTTACTTTTATGGGTATGGGGTCCTATAGCATTGGAGAGGAGGCGGGGTTAACCCACACGTAGGCTGCCATGGAGTCAGTCAGGAAATTGAGTTTATTCGATTTTCCTTATAACAAAAATATCATTTTTTTTCAAAATTTTCGGTCTTTTTCCGTTTATTTCGCAAAAAATAAAAATCGCAGAGGCAATAAAATACCATTAAAAGAAAGCTCTATTTGTGGGAAGAAAAGGATGCAAATTTCGTTTCGGTACAACATTGCATGTCCGCACAATTTACAGTTAAAACAGCGCAGTGCAAAATTCTGAAAACAGCTCTGGTCCTTTAGCTACAAAATGGTCCGGGGCTTAAGTGGATATACAGTGGCTACGAAAAGTTTTCAGACACTCTCAAATTTTTCACTCTTTGTTATATTGCAGCCATTTGCTAAAATCATTTAAGTTCATTTTTTTTCCTCATTAATGTACACACATATTGACAGAAAAACACAGAATTGTTGACATTTTTGCAGATTTATTAAAAAAGAAAAACTGAAATATCACATGGTCCTAAGTATTCAGACCCTTTGCTGTGACACTCATATATTTAACTCAGGTGCTGTCCATTTCTTCTGATCATCCTTGAGATGGTTCTACACCTTCATTTGAGTTCAGCTGTGTTTGATTATACCGATTGGACTTGATTAGGAAAGCCACTAACCTATCTATATAAGACCTTACAGCTCAATACAGTCCCAACAGTGAAGCATGGTGGTGGCAGCATCATGCTGTGGGGGTGTTTATCAGCTGCAGGGACCGGACGGCTGGTTGCAATCGAGAGAAAGATGAATACGGCCAAGTACAGGGATATCCTGGACGAAAATCTTCTCCAGAGTGCTCAGGACCTCAGACTGGGCCGAAGGTTTACCTTCCAACAAGACAATGACCCTAAGCACACAGCTAAAATAACGAAGGAGTGGCTTCACAACAACTCCGTGACTGTTCTTGAATGGCCCAGCCAGAGCCCTGACATAAACCCAATTGAGCATCTCTGGAGAGACCTAAAAATGGCTGTCCACCAACGTTTACCATCCAACCTGACAGAACTGGAGAGGATCTGCAA
The DNA here is from genome assembly GCA_029206835.1 of Rana muscosa. Taxonomy (NCBI): domain Eukaryota; kingdom Metazoa; phylum Chordata; class Amphibia; order Anura; family Ranidae; genus Rana; species Rana muscosa. The sequence goes on from CM055117.1 coordinate 931,668,823, forward strand.
GGAGGAATGGCAGAGGATCCCCAAATCCAGGTGTGAAAAACTTGTTGCATCTTTTCCAAAAAGACTCATGGCTGTATTAGATCAAAAGGGTGCGTCTACTAAATACTGAGCAAAGGGTCTGAATACTTAGGACCATGTGATATTTCAGTTTTTCTTTTTTAATAAATCTGCAAAAATGTCAACAATTCTGTGTTTTTCTGTCAATATGGGGTGCTGTGTGTACATTAATGAGGACAAACATGAACTTAAATGATTTTAGGAAATGGCTGCAATATTCCAAAGAGTGGAAAATTTAAGGGGGTCTGAATACTTTTCGTACCCACTGTACATCTATATAGATCAGACCAAAATGAGGAGGAATGAGGGACAGAGGGACATTGCTCGAAATCAGGGACAGTCTCTCGAAATCAGGGACAGTTGGAAGCTATGCTCTGCTGTCTCCTATCAGTCAACCAATTAGTTCCTTTGCTGGAGAGGCCTGGGACACTTGAAAAATGGCAGAAAACTGCTGAACTACCTTCTGCTGTTCTCAAGTGGTAGTGCCTTGTGTCCTCACAACCTGACCCCTGGAGGACACGCCAATGGAGCTTAGAATGCCAAAATCCCCAGGCTAGTGAGAATGGGGCCAGTGTACACTACAATGACCTGGGTCTTGCTGTTTCCTAAAGTAAAAGTTAAGACCAGTGAGTTCCAGGTGGGCCCCTCTGGTCTTTGATTTCTCTTTACCTTGCCATTTGTAGTGTTTTGTATTTGTTGTCTTACAGTATGTTTAGGAATTTGGAGGTGGAGGGCACATGTTTAGCTATGCTCCTCCAACAATGGTTCTGTAAGATCTTAACCATATGATGCATTACTAACTAAATAAAACGTGCATGCCACACATCTTAGTCACTCTTAGGCATTTTTCTGACAAATTTGTACACTTACACTGCCTGTAGAAAGGTTTAATTTGAAAGATGGTTTTCATTTTTAAATAATTACTGTGATTATGTATTGCACATGTATTATAAGACTTGTCCACAAGAGGGCACTGTGAGCCTACTGTATAGCTCCCCCGTTGCAGAAGAGCATAGACTATGTGCAAGTTATTAAGTTGATTTGCAGGCATGGCCTTTTTTTTGTCTCAGCTTGGAAATATTTATATGCCTTACCTGTGGGATCCTTGTCAAAGCAGAGAATCACTGTAGTAGTCATCGCTACTAACATGATCCCCCCCAGCTACTACCCTTTGTTCCACTTGACTCTCCCTTCTAGACTGTAAGCTCTAACGAGCAGGGCCCTCTGATTCCTCCTGTACTGTATTGTAACTGTACTGTCTTCCCCAATGTAAAGCGCTGCGCAAACTGTTTGCGGTATATAAATCCTGTATAATAATAATAATAATGATCCTTGTGATCTTCTGGGTCCGGCCATTCACAAAATATCTTAAATTCACAGAACATCTTGCAAGGCAAATGTTTTGCAAAAAAAGCCATACTTAGAATTCAGCTTTAAAGAATTTTGCTGAACAATATTTGCCTAATTGTCTCTGGTGTCTCTGGAGTCACTGACCAGGAATAGTGATGATAGAACTAAGCAAAGTTCAGTAAGATCGATGTTCTGAAAAAGTGAAAAAAAAAAAACATTTGCATTTTTTTTCTGCCCATTTTTAATTCACAAGCTTTTGGTGAAAAGATTGCATGGGTAGCTGGCCACTGCCATGGGGGACATGAACCAATGCAAAAATAAAAAATATAAAACTTACAACACTGTTTAACCACTTAACGACCGCCCACCGCCGATTTACGTCGGCAGAATGGCACGGACAGGCAGAATCACGTAGATCTACGTGATCGCCTTTGTGCAGTTGGGGGGTCCATCCGGACCCCCCTTCACTGCAGTGAGCGGCCGTTAAGTGTTCGGGAGCGATCAGGCATGAGGGGGCGGCCGCTCGATTCCGCCCCCCCCCTCGCGATCGCTCCCGGCCAATGAAAATGCTTCCTCCGCCATGTGATGTAAACAAGGCTGGAGGAAGTGATGTCATCTCCCTCGCCGCGGTCTTTTCGTTCCCGGCGCCGAGGAGTGAAGACAGAGGTTAGTGCACCAACAGTCCACTGACACGTAGGTACACATAGGCACACAAATCACCCCCCAGTCACCCCCAGATCACCCCCCAGGTCACCCCAAAGCCCCCAATCACAGTGTCACTGATTGCAGTGATCATTTATTTTACTGATCACTGCATTTAGTGTCATCTGTGCAGGGCCGGCCCTACCATGGGACCCGATGGTACCTCGGTCCCAGGCGGCACTTATAGGGGGGCGGCAAATTGCCGCCCATCAGCCAGCCACAGGGCCGCCATCAGGTGGGTACAGGCAGGCAGTAGTACTCCTGTAAGGGGCCCCAGCGTGCCGCATGCCCGCTATAGTGAAGGAACTAGAAGCTGTGACAAGGGAGAGAGGCGAGCTGCGGGACGTCAGTATATCTCCCCCGCTCGCCCCCTCCTTTCTCCCGAGTGTCAGCAGTGGAGAGAGAGCGGCTCTCACCTGGTTTGCTGCTTAGTTCTTTGCCTGGTCTGTTTCCATCCCGATTGGCTGCGCTGTGGCCAATCAAAAGAGACTAGGGTCTAGTGGAGCATCATGGAACATGCAGTCCCAGAAGCTTGACTGCCCCATTGTTGTGCACAGCCAGCAGACTTCAGCCCCCAGCATGCACTCTGCTGGGAGAGAGAGTCTGGAACCCAGGAAGAAACTGAGGGAGTAATTGCTACAGGACACAGGGAAAAGAGAGGGATGTGCTGGGGGAAGCCAGAGAGGCACCCAAACTGTACCATTGGCCCCTTTCACACTGAGGCGGGGAGGTATAGCAGCGTTATTTTTAGCGCCGCTATACCTTAATTTTTACCGCGGTATTCGGCCGCTAGCGGGGTGATTTTAACCCCCGCTAGCGGCCGAAAAAGGGTTAATACCGCCCGCAATGCGCCTCTGCAGAGGCGCATTGCGGGCGGTATTACCGCGGTTTCCCATTGCTTTCAATGGGAAACCGCGGTAAAGGAGCGGTGAACACACCGCTCCTTCACTGCTGTAAAGATGCGGCTAGCAGGACTTTTGGAGCGGTCCTGCTAGCGCACCGCTTCAATGTGAAAGCCTTCGGGCTTTCACATTGGGACTGCAGGGCACGATTTTTTCAGGCGGTATAGCAGCGCTATTTTTAGCGCTAAACCGCCTAAAAAACGTGTCAGTGTGAAAGGGGCCTTACAATCAGAGAGGGAGCCACACTGTGCCCGTGACAATCTGCAATGTGTAACATCGGGGCAAGTGACAATCTGCATCTGGTGGCAGGTGACTCGGTAAGTGACACACTCGGGGCTCCCACTGATTCGGCATTATGGTGAGTTGAACTATTTTATTTTATATAAGAATGTAATAATAGAAATAATGCACTTCAATAATTTTTGTTGTGATTCGGCACTGCATCGATTTAACTGACAATTGCGCGGTCGTGCGACGTTGTACCTAAACAAAATTGACGTCCTTTTCCCCCCACAAATAGAGCTTTCTTTTGGTGGTATTTGATCACTTCTGCGGTTTTTATTTTTTGTGCTATAAACAAAAATAGCGACAATTTTGAAAAACCATTTTTTTTTTACTTTTTGCTATAATAAACATCCAAAAAATAAAAATAAACATTTCTTCATCAGTTTAGGTCGATATGTATTCTTCTACATATGTTTGTTAGAAAAAACGCAATGTGTATATTTATTAGTTTGCGCAAAAGTTATAGCGTCTACAAAATAGAGGATAGATTTATGGCATTTTTAGTATTATTATTATTTTTTTACTAGTAATGGCGGTGATCTGCGATTTTTAGCGAGACTGTGGACAGATCGGACACTTTTGACACTTTTTTGGGACCAGTGACATTTATATAGCGGTCTGTGCTATAAAAATGCACTGATTACTGTGTAAATGTCACTGGCAGGAAAGGGGTTAAATGTGTTCCCTAGGAGGGGTTTCTAACTGGGGGGATGGGACTGACTGGAGGAGGAGAGAGATCTCTGTTCCTAATCACTAGGAAGAGCAGATCTGTCTCTCCTCCCCTGTCAGAATGGGGATCTGTCTGTTTACATTGACAGATCCCCGTTCTGGCTCTCTGGAGCGATCACGGGTGGCCGGCTGACATTGCGGCCACCAGCCACGCACAGGTCCTTTTATACTCATATATACATGTATAAAGCCATGACAGGTCCCCTTTATACTCCTACATACATGTATAGAGCCATGACAGGTCCACTTTAGTTATCATGATATAAAATAATTAATGTGGGGTATTTGGTGGGCGTGATTTTTTTTTTGGGGGGGGGGGCAGCATATTATTCTTGGCACCAGGCAGCACGATGTCTTGGGCTGGCACTGCATCTGTGATTGTAAAAAGTTGCAGGGCAGTTAGGATTAGGCCCCTTTAGGTCCAGGGTAGCCCCCTAACCCCCCCTAATAAAGGTTTAACCCCTTGATCACCCCCCAGGTAACCCTTTCACCCCCTAACTTCAGTGTCACTAAGCGATTGTTTTTCCGATCGCTGTATTTGTGTCGCTGGTGTTTTAGATTATTAGTTATTTTTTTTTAGGTTCGCCGCAGGTTTTTATTAGTGTCAGGTACCCCCATATATTATTTTAACCCCCTGATTGCCCCTAGAGTTAACCCTTTCACCAGTGATCGCCGTATAAGCGTCACTGGTGTCACTGGTTAGCCAGTAAGTTATTTAGTTATTTAGGTTACCCGTCAGGTTTTTATATAGCGTCGGGTACCCCCATATTTAACCTAATAAAGGTTTTAACCCCCTGATTGCCCCTAGTTAACCCTTTCACCAGTGATCACCATATAAAGGTTACGGGTGACGCTGGTTGATTAGTTTGCTTTTTATAGCATCAGGGCACCCGCCGTATATAACCCAATAAAGGTTTAACCCCCCTGATCGCCCGGCGGGTGAGATCAATTAGGTTTTAGCACCAGAGAGGGTCTGCGTCGCCCCAGGCAGTGTTAGGTTAGTGCCAGTAACGCTAACACCCACGCGCAAAGCATACACCCCACTTAGTGGTATAGTATCTGATCAGATCTATACTAGCATCCCCAGCAGTTTAGGGTTCCCAAAAACGCAGTGTTAGCGGGATCAGCCCAGATACCTGCTAGCGCCTGCGTTTAGCCCCTCCGCCCAGCCCAGCCCAGCCCACCCAAGTGCAGTATCGATCGATCACTGTCACTTACCAAACACAACACACATAACTGCAGCGTTCGCAGAGACAGGCCTGATCCATATCAACCAGTCCATAGCAAACGTCCATAGCAACCAGTCCATAGCAACCGTCCATAGCAACCATCCATAGCAACCAGTCTATAGCAACTGTCCATAGCAACCATCCATTGCAACCAGTCCATAGCAACCGTCCATAGCAACTGTCCATAGCAACCATCCATAGCAACTATCCATAGCATCCAGTCCATAGCAACTGTCCATGGCAACCAATCCATAGCAACCGTCCATAACAACCAATCCGTAGCAACCGTCCATAACAACCAATCCATAGCAACCGTCCATAGCAACCAGTCCATAGCAACCATCAATATCAACCAGTCCAAGGTGAATGTTTTGAACGCTACCACTCAAAAGTGAAGTTTTAGCGTAGGGTACAGCATTTCACAGACAAGGACACACTTACACAGGGTCTCCCAAGATGCCATTACATTTTGAGAGACCCGAACCATTACAGTTGTAAAGTTACAAAAAAAGTGTAAAAAAGAAAAAAAAAAACGTAAAAAACAAAACACAAAAAAAATATAAAATAAAAAAAACAAAAATAGTTGTTGTTTTATTGTTCTCTCTCTCTCTATTTTCTCTCTATTGTTCTGCTCTTTTTTACTGTATTCTATTCTGCAATGTTTTATCATGCTTGCTTTTCAGGTATGTAATTTTTTGTTTTCAGGTGCGCCATTCAACTGCAGCGCGGAATTATTTATCTTGACAGCAACAGCGTTTGCTCCCACGATACATAAAGCCGTGACACCACAGTTAAAAAAAAGAGCATATATGCCGAAGCATGGGGGCAGCAGGGGCGGAGGAGCGATTTTGCTCCTAATGCCGCGTACATACGGTCGAAATTCCGACGGAGGCCTGCCCGTGGAAAATTCCGACCGTGTGTACGCGGCATAACTTTTTTGCGGGAGGATGCCCCCATGCTTCGGCATATATATATTTTAGGCACAGGTTGCGTTAAAACATTTTTTTATTTTTTACTAGGTTTTGTTTTGGTATTTGCTTTGCAGGTATGGCATGGTAAGGTCTTACTGTTGTACTGTAATGTTACTTTGTTTTAATGTTAACCACCATTTGCTTAGCAGGTACGCCATTCAGTTGCAGCGCGGATCTATTTATCTTGACAGCCGTGACTCCAACGCTTTAGGAGGTGATTTCACCACCACAGTTAAAAAAAAGAGCATATATGCCGAAGCATGGGGGCAGCAGGGGCGGAGGAGCGATTTTGCTCCTAATGCCGCGTATATACGGTTGAAATTCCAACGGAGGCTTGCCCGTGGAAAAGTCCGACCGTGTGTACGCGGCATAACCTTTTATGCCGCGTACATACGGTCGAAATTCCGACGAAGGCTTGACCGTGTGTACGCGGCATAACTTTTTTGCGGGAGGATGCCCCCATGCTTCGGCATATATGCCCATCATTAGAAGTGGGTGGATGAAGGGAGGTATTCTAATGGTGGGCATACCCACCAATCAATCTCTTTTTTTCGTTCAGCCAATAGGCTGTATGAAAAAAAAGATTACAATACATGTCCAACAAGGACCAGCAACGTACTGGTATGTTGCTGGACTTTGAATGTTTATACCAGAATGATGCCTGCGGGCTTAGGTATCATCTTGGTATCATTCTTTTCAGCCAGCAGCCGGCTTTCATGTAAAAGCAATTCTAGCAGATAATTAGCCTCTAGACTGCTTTTACAAGCAGTGGGAGGGAATGTCCCCCCCCCCCGGATATAAAAAGCGCCATTGGGAAATTGGGAAAGCATTTTATCACACCGATCTTGGTGTGGTCAGATGCTTTGAGGGCAGAGGAAAGATCTAGGGTCTAACCCCCCAATTTTTTTCAAAAAAAGAGTACCTGTCACTACTTATTGCTATCATAGGGGATATTTACATTCCCTGAGATAACGATAAAAATGGTAAAAAAATTAAATATGGAAGGCACAGTTTAAAAATAAAATAAAAAAGCCAAATAAATAATAAAAAAAAAAAAAAAAAAAAAAGCACCGCTGTCCCCCCCTGCTCTTGCGCAAAGGCGAACGCAAGCGTCGGTCTAGCGTCATATGTAAACAGCAATTGCATCATGCATGTGAGGTATCACCGCGAAGGTCAGATCGAGGGCAGTCATTTTAGCAGTAGACCTCCTCTGTAAATCTAACGTGGTAACCTGTAAAGGCTTTTAAATGCTTTTAAAAATGAATGTAGTTTGTCGCCGCTGCGCGTTTGTGCGCAATTTTAAAGCATGTCGTGTTTGGTATCCATGTACTCGGCCTATGATCATCTTTTTTATTTCATCAAACATTTGGGCAATATAGTGTTTTTTAGTGCATTAAAAATAAAAAAAGTGTGTTTTTCCCCCAAAAAATGTGTTTGAAAAATCGCTGCGCAAATACTGTGTGGAAAAAAAAATGCAACACCCACTATTTTAATCTGTAGGGCCTTTGCTTTAAAAAAATATATAATGTTTAAGGGTTCAACATAATTTTCTTGCAAAAAATTTTTTTTTTCATGTAAACAAAAAGTGTCAGAAAGGGCTTTGTCTTCAAGTGGTTAGAAGAGTGGATGATGTGTGACATAAGCTTCCTAATGTTGTGCATAAAATGCCAGGACAGTTCAAAACCCCCCCAAATGACCCCATTTTGGAAAGTAGACACCCCAAGCTATTTGCTGAGAGGCATGTTGAGCCCATTGAATATTTTTTTTTTTGTCCCAAGTGATTGAATAATGACCAAAAAAATAAAAAAAAATAAAAATGTACAAAAAGTTGTCACTAAATTATATATTGCTCAAACATGCCATGGGCATATGTGGAATTACACCCCAAAATACATTCTGTTGCTTCTCCTGAGTACGGGGATACCACATGTGTGGGACTTTTTGGGAGCCTAGTCGCGTACGGGACCCCAAAAACCAAGCACCGCCTTCAGGATTTCTATGGGTGTAAATTTTTGATTTCACTCCTCACTGCCTATCACAGTTTCGGAGGCCATGGAATGCCCAGATGGCACAAAATGACCCCATTTTGGAAAGTAGACACCCCAAGCTATTTGCTGAGAGGTATGTTGAGTATTTTGCAGATCTCGCTTTTTGTCACAAAGTTTTGAAAATGTAAAAAAAGAAAAAAAAAAGAAAAAAAAATGTCTTTCTTAATTTTCAAAAACAAATGAGAGCTGTAAAATACTCACCATGCCTCTCAGCAAATAGCTTGGGGTGTCTACTTTCCAAAATGGGGTCATTTGTGGGGGTTTTGGGCTATTTTGACATTTTATGGCCTTCAAAACTGTGATAGGTAGTGAGGAGTGAAATCAAAAATTTATGCCCTTAGAAACCTTGAAGGTAGTGCTTGGTTTTTGGGGTCCCGTACGCGGCTAGGCTCCCAAAAAGTCCCACACATGTGGTATCCCCGTACTCAGGAGAAGCAGCAGAATGTATTTTGGGGTGTAATTTCACATATAACCATGGCATGTGTGAGCAATATATCATTTAGTGACAACTTTTTGTACATTTTTTTTTTCTTTTTGTCATTATTCAATCATTTGGGACAAAAAAAAAAATATTCAATGGGCTCAACATGCCTCTCAGCAAATAGCTTGGGGTGTCTACTTTCCTAAATGGGGTCATTTGGGGGGGTTTTGTGCCATCTTGGCATTTTATGGCCTTCAAAACTGTGATAGGTAGTGAGGAGCGAAATCAAAAATTTGCGCCCTTAGAAATCCTGAAGGCGGTGCTTGGTTTCCGGGGTCCCGTACGTGGCTAGGCTCCTAAAAAGTCCCACACATGTGGTATCCCCGTACTCAGGAGAAGCAGCAGAATGTATTTTGGGGTGCAATTCCACATATAACCATGGCATGTGTGAGCAATATATCATTTAGTGACAACTTTTTGTAATTTTTTTTATTTATTTTTTTTTGTCATTATTCAATCACTTGGGACAAAAAAAAAATTTCAAAGCTGTGTAAATTTCAGAAAATGTACCCTAGTTTGTAAACGCTATAACTTTTGCGCAAACCAATAAATATACGCTTATTGACATTTTTTTTACTAAAGACATGTGGCTGAATACATTTTGGCCTAAATGTATGACTAAAATTGAGTTTATTCGATTTTTCTTATAACAAAAAGTAGAAAATATCATTTTTTTTCAAAATTTTCGGTCTTTTTCTGTTTATATCGCAAAAAATAAAAATCGCAGAGGCAATCAAATACCATTAAAAGAAAGCTCTATTTGTGGGAAGAAAAGGACGCAAATTTCATTTGGGTACAACATTGCATGTCCGCACAATTTACAGTTAAAGCAGCGCAGTGCCGAATCCCAAAAACAGGCCTGGTCCTAATGGCCCGAAATGGTCCGGGGCTTAAGTGGTTAAAGGGGAGCAAGTCTTTTAAAAATACTAAAAGTTCTATATTAAAAGTAGACAATTCCTTTAAATAACTTGCTTGGGGCTGCATTAAAACTATATGAGAACAGATGCACCTGTACAGTGTACTAAAGCAAAGATGACATTTACAAATAAAAAAAAATATTTAAATGGACATTAACCACTTCAGCCCTGGAAGAATTTACTCCCTTCCTTACCAGAGCACTTTTTGCGATTCGGCACTGCGTCGCTTTATCTGACAATTGCGCGGACGTGCGACGTGCCTCCAAAACAAAATTGACGTCCTTTTTCCCCCACAAATAGAGCTTTATTTTGGTGGTATTTGATCACCTCTGTGGTTTTTATTTTTTGCGCTATAAACAAAAATACAGCAACAATTTTGAAAAAAATTCAATATTTTTTACTTTTTGCTATAATAAATATCCCCAAAAAATCTATAAAAAAAACTAAATTTTTCCACAGTTTAGGCCGATACATATTCTTCTACATATTTTTGGTAAAAAAAAAAATCGCAATAAGTGTAAATTGATTGGTTTGCGCAAAAGTTATAGCGTCTACAAAATAGGGGATAGATGTATTGCATTGTTTTTTTTTTTTTACTAGTAATGGCGGCGATCTGTCATTTTTATTGTGACCGTGACATTGCAACGGACATATCGGACACTTTTGACACATTTTTGGGACCATTCACATTTATACAGCGATTAGTGCTATAATACTGCACTGATTACTGTGTAAATGTGACTGGCAGGGAAGGGGTTAACACTAGGGGGCGCTGAAGGGATTAAATATGTTCCCTAGTGAGTGATTCTAACTGTAGGGGGAGGGGACTCACAAGGGGAGGAGACCGATCTGTGTACCTCTGTACTGGGAACACACCATCGGTCTCCTCACCGCTGACAGGACATGGATCTGTGTGTTTACATCGCGACCTCCGGGCACGCGCACCGGGTCCCGAGCAATGGCGCGGGCACGCGCGCGCCCCCTAGACGGCCGGGAAGCCCAGGACGTCATAGGACGTCCACCCAGGATGGGAGATCCTATCTGTGGACGTCATATGTCTATGGGCGGTATTAAAGTGGTTAAAATACATTTACTAGTCAGTGTCACTTCTTTTTTGTTTGTAAACAAAGCAGCTGGGAATTTCCCTAAAAATCTATACCAGACCCCTTATATTAGATAAGGGCCTGGTATGGATTGTAAGGGGGGAACTCCACAGAAAAAAAAGTATACCACCGGAAGTGTGAACCTGAACCACACCAGGCCATCAACAAGGGGAGGGTACCTTGCTAGGAGGGTCTCAGATGGCAAAGCAACTTGTCCCAATGTTAATGAGGACAAGAGCCTCTTCACCACATCCCTGGTCCAGTGGATGTGAGGTTCTGCAGGGGACTTTTTAGAATCTGCAAGCCCCCTTTAAATTATGGAAGCCTCCAGATATCTGTCCCCTCCCCTATGTGAATGAGTATAGGGGTACATTGTAACTCCTTTACAAAGAACGTAACATATTAACCACACAACACCATGACAAAGTCCTTTATTAAGCAAAATAAAATCCCAGAAAATGTCAGGAGGGGCAGAAACCTGAGCAGGGTTGCCAACCATCAGTAAATTTCTGGACAGTTGCTAAAATCCAAGAATTTTACAGCTGTCCGTTACGGACATGCAATCTACAATAGACATTCATGGAGAAATGTAAAAATCACGAGTTGAACAAACTGTCCGTGAATTTACTGATGGTTGGTAACCCTGATCCTGAGAGACATCATTCACTAAATATGATCAAGACCATATTTTGTCAATGATTCCAGCCATCATTCCTGCCCCTGTGTTTACATGCAGCTGCCGGCCAGGGAAATGTCATTTGCGGTGAGAGAACATAAGGGGAGAGAATTGTTCAGGTGAGTCTGAGTGTTTTGATTTGGTGGGTTGGGTAAGAGTCGTTCATTGTGATTGATGTGGATCTGTATCACTAGAGGATGGGATTCAGATGGATTTGCATTGTGGGACTTTATTTTTTTTATAATAAAGTCATTTTGTCACAATGTTAAAGCGGAGTTCCACCCAAAAATGGAACTTCCGCTTTAAGGTAAGGTGACCCTCTGACATGCCACATTTGGCTTGTCATTTTTTTGGGGGGGAGCGGAAACCCTCTTTTTAGAGGGTTCCAGCTCCCACTTCCTCCCGGGGCTCTGCGGCGCCGGAAGGAAGTTCACCTCTCCCCCCTCCCTCTCGGCAATCATCTGGGACACGTCACAGGTCCCAGATGATTGCTTGGCCAGTCAAGCCCCGTACACACGATCGGATAACCTATGGATTTTCGTCCGATGGATTTGTCCATCGGAAATCCGATGAAACTGTTTTTCATCAGTCTTGCCCACACACCATCAGTCAAAAAAACGACCGTTCCAAACGCGGTGACGTAAAACACTCCGATGAGCCGAGAAAAATGAAGTTTAATGCTTCTGAGCATGCGTCGACTTGATTCTGAGCATGCGTGGGTTTTTGATCCGATGGACTTGCCCATAGACGATCTGAGTTTTCGATCGTTTTTTTATCCATCGGAAAAATTTAAAACATGTTCTATTTTTTCCAACTGATGGGAAAAAGACCGATGGCTACCATACACGATCGGTTGGTCTGATGAAAACCATCCATCGGACGGTTTTCATCAGTCAAACCGATCGTGTGTACGGGGCTTTACAGTGTGCAGCGCGGCTCGCGCATTCGCAGTGCGTGCCCAGCTGTGAAGCCACTTCTATGGCCATTTAGGCTGCTGCTCAGTCAAGGAATTGGTATAGATCTTGAAGGGGGGGGGGGGGGGAGATTTTTATTTATTTTTTGCTTGGGGTACAGCTTTGTAATTCATGCCAGACCCAAAAGTTCTGGTATGAATTTTGAGGATGATCGCATGCCGTTTTGTCTTTTTGTGTGGGAGTCCCCACTTAAAAATCTATACCAGATTCCCATGTAGGATAAGGATCTGGTTCAGTTTTATGGCTGAACGCCACGTGTGTGTGTTTTTTTTCTTTCTTTTTTTTACTTGCACAGTGTCAGTTGTTGTTATGTCGCACCATAACATCGAATGACTGCAGCTGCCAGTGCCCTAGAAACCAATAATGTCATTGTTTGCTAGGACGAAGGTAGTCAGCCTACTTGGTGCCTATAGTTGTAGGTGACCGCCAGCATCCTAGCAACCGAGCAGCTGGAAATCATTAATTTTATGGTGGTAGTAATGCCACTAAATGAATGACTTATAGCTGCAGCAGCTAAAGGTTTGGTGAGCAGACAAACTAGCCATTTAGTTTGCCTGTTTTCTAGCCAACTATGAACACGCACAGTCAGGGTCGAACTCTACATCAGTGTTTCTCAACCTCAGTCCTCAGGTACCCCCAACAGGCCATGTTTTGGGAATTTCTCTTAGATAAAATAGCTGTCCAAAATGCCAAGCCATTGACGCTGATTTAAAGCACCTGTGCAAGATAAAGGAAAACCTGCAAACATGGCCTGTTGGGGGAACTTGAGGACTGAGGTTGAAAATCACTAGCTGGCCGCAAACAAAAATCTTTTTCCTACCCAGAAACAAGACCATAGCTAGGGAAGACAGACACATTTTTTTACAGCTTGGTTTTAGCGCAGTCCACTATAGTCTTTAAAGAGGGAGGTTGCACCTTTCCAAATCATAAAACAAGAGGCTATAGCCCCAACCAGAATCACTATGAAATCTTATCATTCAAATCATAAACTGACTCCACCACTCAGAAGCAATGTTAAAAGCACCCTTAATCTAGTCCAATGGACTGTAAGAAACCAAAGTAACTGGTTTTCTGGCTTCGGCACAGTTGTAATGTGCATGTTAAAATCCGTGGTACGTGACATATTTCTGTAAATCAGAGACAGCTAGTCACTGTGCACAAAATAATAAAATTAATGTTCTTATTTTAGATTATTTATTTATTTTTTAACCTTTTTACTTTTAAAGGGCTATTTAAGTAGTAAGCTCCTATATTGTAGTAATTACATAAGCCTGCTGTAGCGCTAATTTCAATTACACCCCTCATGACTAGTGGAGCTAAATTGGATTTACATGGTCCTGGTCACAAGGACCATTTGTAGTGATGTAGATTATCACAGACACTTGTGTCACATGGACAGCCATTCCACATTGAAATGGCAGAAAATAAGTTAATCTGTTAAAAAATACATGAAAGAGATAGCCCACCACATCTGAAAAGAGGAGCTACTTACAAGCTCCCATCAAAAACCAAAGCAGTATGATTCCAACTTAGCTTCTGCTCAAGAGAGTAAAGACTTGGCAGTAAAGAACATGATAACTTTATACTATATTATTATTTTTATTGTTATTAAGTGATGTTAAAAGAGATGTATGGGGGGGGGGTTCCCCTTTTATACTTACCTTGGTGGATGCAGCATGGGACCGATGCTGCATTTATCCCCTGGCATCTCTACACTGAGAACCAAGCCACCGAACATCGCCGATGGCTCAGTTCTTACAGATCCCTGAGAGGAGAGCTGCTGTCTGTCAATCAGCAGCTCTCCTCTCTGCTCACTGGAGCGCTGAGCTGTTGAGGGGTGGGAATCAGCCATCTTAGTTTCACAGCGGCTTGCTGAGAGGCTGAGACGGGCATCAGTCCAGGCACCCGGTGGATCCAGACTGTTGTGATGATGTGGTGCCTGAACTGATTCCAGTGACATCAGCAGAGAGCAGACTTCAGACCGCTCTCTGCTGAAAACGGGTCACAGCAGTGCAAAACAAATTGCACTCCTGTGACCCTTAGGATAAGCCCAGCCAAACAAGCTCAGGCTGGACTTCTCCTTTAAGTCAATATCAGTTATTGTTTTCTATTCGAGTCTTAAATCTTTGCAACGACATGTTCATAATTTCTGTGACTGTATGCATCCACCTTATTGCTGGTCATGAAGAAAAGATGAAACGCACTCCGGTCGTTGCTCTTGAAAATAAGTAGAATTTATTAACAAGCCACAGTGGACAAACGCAAATAGGAATGGTTGACGCGTTTCAGCCTATAAGGCCTTAGTCATAACCACCAATTATATTATTGCTGGTCATCCTCTTGTTCTCTTATCTTCACTTCCTACAACAATATTTGTGTTTTCCAGTGGGTCGATTCTTCTTATAATATGTCCAAAATATGACAACCTAAAATGGTTCTAAAGGCAGAAGCTTTTTTTTACCTTAATACATTCGTCAGGCTGACGAACTCTCCAGATCTTTAATTAAAAGGATGTGGAGTTGGAAACAACTATTCCCAGCTTTTCCCAATTGTTGTTCTGTGGGTCAGGCCTGGTTCACACTGGGGCGACAAACGCTCCGACATTGGGAGCTCATGTCGCATGACGTGTGAAAATCAATGTTTCCCTATGGGAGCCGTCTTAACTGGTCCGACACATGTCGGTCCGACTTTGAGAATGCTCCCTGTACTACTTTGGTCCGACTTTGATCCGACTTCAGCCCATTGACTATCATTGAAGTCGGATCAAAGTCGGACCGCAGTCTTGCATGATCCGACTTTGGCATGCGACTTGTGCTGTACTGCTCTATGAGGGGGAACTCCAGGCCAAATTTTAAAGAAAAAACCGGCATGGGTTCCCCCTCCAGGAGCATACCAGGCCCTTAGGTCTGGATTTGAAGGGGGGCCCCTACGCCGAAAAAACGGCGTGGGGGTCCCCTCAAAATCCAAACCAGACCCTTATCCGAGCATGCAACCTGGCAGGCCGCAGGCCGCAGGGGAAGAGGGGGGGACGAGAGAGCGCCCCCCTCCCTCCTGAACCGTACCAGGCCGCATGCCCTCAACATGGGGGGTTTGGTGCTCTGGGGCAGGGGGGCGACCTGCGGCCCCCCACCCCAGAGCACCCTGCCCCCATGTTGATGAGGACAGGGCCTCTTCCCGACAACCCTGGCCGTTGGTTGTCGGGGTCTGCGGGTGGGGGGCTTATCGGAATCCGGGAGCCCCCTTCAATAAGGGGGCCCCCGGATCCCGGCCCCCCCACCCTATGTGAATGAGTTTGGGGTACATCGTACCCCTACCCATTCACCTGGTGGAAAAAAATTGCAATAAAAAAACCACACAGCTTTTTAAAGTATTTTATTGCACAGCTCCGGGGGTCTCTTCCGACTACGGGGGTCTCCGGTGTCGTCGTCGCGCTCTCCAGTTCTTTCTTCTGCCGGGCCTCCGCTAACTTATTTTTAGCTCTTTTGCTAGCGGAGGCCCAGTCTTCTACGTCGCCTTCTTCTTCTCCCGCTCTCCGGTTCTTTCTTCTGCCGGGCCTCCGCTAATTTCTTTTTAGCTCTTTTGCTAACGGAGGCCCGGTCTTCTCCGTCGTCTCGTCCGGCTCTCCGTTATCCTTCTGCCGGCCCCTCCACTAACTTCTTTAGCTCTTTTGCTAGTGGAGGAGCCGGTCTTCCCGTCGTCGCCGTCGGCGTCTTCTTCTCCTTCTCGATGTTGACGCGTCGCTTCCTCCCGCTGTAATACTGGCTCTCCGCTCCGCTCCGCATTAATATAGGCTTCTCATGACGTCACAGTCACATGTTCCCATGACGTCACAGTCACATGCTCCGGGGCCATGTGCCCCGGAACATGTGACTGTGACGTCATAAGAAGCCTATATTAATGCGGAGCGGAGAGCCAGTATTACAGTGGAAGGAAGCGACGCGTCAACATCGAGAAGGAGAAGAGGGAAGAAGACGCCGACGGCGACGACGGGAAGACCGGCTCCTCCACTAGCAAAAGAGCTAAAGAAGTTAGTGGAGGGGCCGGCAGAAGGACAACGGAGAGCCGGACAAGACGATGGAGAAGACCGGGCCTCCGTTAGCAAAAGAGCTAAAAAGAAGTTAGCGGAGGCCCGGCAGAAGAAAGAACCGGAGAGCGCGGCGACGACACCGGAGACCCCCGAAGTCGGAAGAAGACCCCCGGAGCTGTGCAATAAAATACTTTAAAAAGCTGTGTGGTTTTTTTATTGCAATTTTTTTCCACCAGGTGAATGGGTAGGGGTACGATGTACCCCATACTCATTCACATAGGGTGGGGGGCCGGGATCCGGGGGCCCCTTTATTAAAGGGGGCTCCCGGATTCCGATAAGCCCCCGCCCGCAGACCCCGACAACCAACGGCCAGGGTTGTCGGGAAGAGGCCCTGTCCTCATCAACATGGGGGCAGGGTGCTCTGGGGTGGGGGGGCCGCAGGTCGCCCCCCTGCCCCAGAGCACCAAACCCCCCCATGTTGAGGGCATGCGGCCTGGTACGGTTCAGGCGGGAGGGGGGGGGCGCTCTCTCGTCCCCCCTCTTCCCCTGCGGCCGGCCAGATTGTGTGCTCAGATAAGGGTCTGGTTTGGATTTTGGGGGGGACCCCACGCCGTTTTTCCGGCGTAGGGGCGCCCGTTCAAATCCAGACCAGACCCAAGGGCCTGGTATGCCTCTGGAGGGGGAACCCATGCCGGTTTTTTATTTAAAATTTGGCCTGGAGTTCCCCCTCAAGATTCATTCCAAACACACTGCCTGCTATTGGCGGGGATCCAAGTCGGATCCCCGTTCATTGAAAGTCGGACATATGTCGGCTTCATGTCGCAGGGCAAAGTCGGATCCAAAGTAGGACAGATGTCGTGTCGCACTAGTGTGAACCCAGCCTCACTCAGGAGTTGCAAGTTCTCTCATGTAAGACAACTCTACATTGGAGACATGAATCTAAAGTGGGAGGCCATTTGGGGTTCCATTGCTCTCTCCTGCTCATCAGTTGACACTATTGGTGGCCAATTTCCCATTCCAATGTCAGGAATAATGATGAGTCAAGCACCCTTGGGTTTGGTTCGACAGGGGCTAGCAAATGTCAAAGAAGGTCGGATGCTGATCCCGAATCCCACTGAAATCAATGAGGGCTGAATCTGTGAAATAAAAATGCCCAGTTTCTGGGTTAGTATCCAAGGGGGTCTAAAAAATAGCATGGTAGTGTATGTACTGTCCTGGGGAACATGTGCAAATGCAAACCAATTTTTTTTTTATTCCATGCAGTCCGGAGCAGTGTTTTTTTTTAGAACTGTCATTTAGCCCTGGTTCACACTGGTGCGATTTGACATGTCAAATCGCATGTCAAATCAGCGAAATTTGCCGCAAATTGCGGTCAATGGCACCGTCCTAATCGGTGCGACGCCGCATCTGCGGCGCTGCACCGATTACAAAAAGTAGTTTCTGTACTACTTTTTGCGATTTCAGCCGCGATTTACATTGACATCTGTTTCAGATGTCTTTGAAATCGCGACTGCCAGCAGGAGTGAAATCGTGCGAGTTCAGCTGAACTTGCAGGCTTCACTCCCGCAGCCCGAGTGTGAACGTGGGCTTACAAAGGAAAAAAAGTGCTGGAAGCAACTGCTATTGAACACGACGTTCAGCTCTCGCCAAACGAGTAAATGTTCAGACATTTGTCCAAACATCCACAGTTTGATGCAAACTTGTGGTGGGCCTGAACCTTGAGCTCATCCCTATTTGGGAATATGTTAAAGTGGAATTTCAGCTTTATCCTTTCTAACCTTAAAACTGTCCCCTCCCCCCTCCTAACACCTGGGTGACGTCAGACCAGGATCTGTACTGGATGTCTTGTATATACTACCAAGAGCAGTGTCTATGTATGTGATTACCAAGCCTTTTACTGTGGTACACCAGGACAGTGTACAAATACAAATGCATGTGAGTTGTTTACCTTACTTTTAATAACCTCATTTATTTTTATATACAGTACATGATGAAGTCATTTTTTTTTTTGAGCCATCTAACATATTGTCCCCATGAAACAGCAGGAGAGGAGAAGTGGAGTCATTATCATGATCCACCACCAACAAAACCTGAAAAATAAATGTTCTTACAGTGGCTGCTGGGGCCTGAACATACCCCTCCAGGTCTGCACTCACCCTACAAACTGAGCCCTCCAGGCTCCCCTGATTCCCGGTGCCGCGGCTTCCGTATTAACCCGGTCTTCTTTCCGGGTTCCAAATCTTAAGCCCCCTGTCCCGATTGGCCGGGACAAGAAGCCGGAAACCGATGGCGAATATTGATTTGCTAAAGTCACAAATTGGGAGGGATCTGCGCCCCGAGGACAACATAAAACAAGCCAATTAGAGCCTCAGGCTCTAATCACGTGCTTGTAAAAAAATAAGGGACCTAATAGAAACCTATCAGTCCGATGCACTGCACAGTGCACAGCTACACACATAGAATTATTGATTTTTAAGTGAATAATAATATGACTAACATTTTTTAACTTTAATGCCGCGTACACACGATCGGAAATTCCGACAAGAAAAGTCCGATGTGAGCTTTTTAACGGAAATTCCGACCGTGTGTAGGCTCCATCGGACTTTTTCTGTCGGAATTTCCGCCAACAAGAGATTGAGAGCAGGTTCTCTATTTTTCCGACGGAAAAAGTTTCTATCGGAAAATCAACTCGTCTGTATGCAATTCCGACGCGCAAAAAAAAACACGCATGCTCAGAATCAAGCAAAAGAGCCGAACTGCCTATTGAACTTCATTGATCTCGGCTCGTTGTACGTGTTGTACGTCACCACGTTCTTGACGGTCGGAATTTCCGACAATATTTGTGTGACCGTGTGTATGCAACACAAGTTTGAGCCAACATTCCGTCAGAAAAAATCCACGGTTTTCTTGTCTGAATTTCCGATCGTGTGTACGCGGCATAAGATGTTAAAACTGTTAGTCATATTATCAGTTATTTAAGAAAAAATCATTCTATGTGTGTGGCTATGCAAACTAGGGGGGCCCTTATGGATCGGCCACCACTGATCTTAGCAATACCACACATGTGTGCTTTATTTGTTCTTTGTACCCGTAGTAGAGCCAAGAAACAGTAGTGCGCAATTTTGTTTTTTCATCCTACCCAAACACACTGACACTAATGCCACGTACACACGACCGTTTTTTCCGTTGGAATAAACTCCAACGGGTTTTTCCAACGGAATTCCGCTCAAGCTGTCTTGCATACACACGGACACACCAAATTCCGACTGTCCAAAACGCGGTGACGTACAACACTACGACGAGCCGAGAAAAATTAAGTTCAATGCTTCCGAGCATGTGTCAAATTGTTTCCGAGCATGCGTGTTTTTTTCTCCGTCGAAATTCCATACAGGCGAATGGAATTTCCAACAGAAATTTTTTCCGTCGGAAAAAAAGAGAACATGTTTTCTTTCTAAGTCCGTAGGAATTTCCGACGCAAAAAGCCGATGGGGCATACACACGGTCGGAATATCCGATGAAAAAATTAAGTCTGACTTTTTCCATCGGAAATTCCGACCGCGTGTACGCGGCATAACACTTGCGCTGACACTAAATATAAAACCTTTTTTCTTTCCTAAAACACACTGGCTGAAATGCTGGCACTAACTGACATACACCAGTCGAAAAAGCGTTCTAACCTGTTTTAGGAAAAAAAAAAGGTTGCGAGAGCAAAAAATATTGCCATCATGTAATGAAAGAATTTCGAACGATAAATCGAACATAAACAAATCAGTTTTTTGTCAGTTTTTTGCTTCTGGGTCATATATGTACAGTACCAACAGTTCAATTTCTAATGGGCGAGAAACACATTAACCTTTCAATTTATCGTCCATTCGGTAGAAGTTTTCCAAAGTTTCCTTCGATTTTTTTGGCTCAAAAACGTCACAACTGATTTTCGATTTGTGCCTATTAACTGGAAGAAAAACAAATGAACTGCACAAAATATACATTGTATCTTTTCCTCCTCGCTGGAGAAGTCTGCTATTTCTCCACTTCACAGGGGAGGAATTACACTGTCAATCGCAGTAGTGATCGCTGTGATTGGCTACTCAGAGTGATCACATGACCGGGATCCGGTTTTACCTGCTCCAGATAATTTGTAGGAGACTAAGAGCCGTCACCAATGGCTCGGTCTCAGTGCTGGGACCGCACAATGGAGTGTGTTTCCAGGACAAACACAAGAACACATATTAGAGATGCACCAACATTTTGGTGGCCAAAAATTGTGTTTTCGCCATTTTGCCAATAGAGTGTTGATAATGGCACCAAAAACGCACGTGATTTTGCCACGATTTTACTGTGCTTATTATGTGTTTTTAATACGTCATGTGACTTTAAAAACGTAAAGCATGTGTGTTATGGATGTGTTCTTGCTTCGTTTTCAATGCATTTCAACGGGGAGGTGCGTTTTTGGCGTGTTTTACATTATTGTGTTGTAAAGGGCTAAGAATTCTCCATTGTTTATAAACCTACAGCGGTTATTGACTGATAATCATCCTATGAAGGTCCTTTTTTAAGAATTTCATGCTATGGAAAGACTGCGCTTTGTCCTTTTCTCCCATATTCTCTTCTGTTTTTTCAGCCTATCACATACATCTCTAGTGGATCCAATGAGCAGCTTTGCTGATGCTCACTGCCTAGGCGTGTTTTGCCTTTGCCACCATCAGGAATTCCACCCACAACAATGGTGTGAAACTGTCACTGGGAAGAGAGAATGTAGACAACAAATGCTTGCAAATAGGCTTGAGGAATTTAGCAGCACTCGAATGAAAACTGGATTTTCTTAAAGCAAAAAACAAAAACAAAACATGGTGTTTATGCGACACAGTGCTTTAATATAATACATTTCATCCAGTTAGGTTTACATCTACCTATAGTAAACCTCTAAGGAACATGTGAACATTTTATGGTGCAATATGTAATATATGAGACAATTGTTATCCTCTGCAGGTTTATATAATATTAACAAGGTGTTTATTCAGTCCCAACTGTTTTGGTAGACCCTCAGAGTGCTTTGATCTGTGACACAGTGCTGATAGGACAGAATGAAGTAGGTTGTTTTCACTATACCCAATCTTTGCGGAATCCCATGTGTTGTGGATTAGTGGCACAGGTGGTGCACAGATGCAGGTTAGGTGCAGACAGAGAGCTTATAAGACAAATAAATGATAACCCGTCTGCTGGGCTTCACGTGTCCTCACCTACTGTGGTGAAAATATAGGTTGTATGGACAATCACAAAATAAAATGTACTTGGCTCTTTACTCATATGACCTAAAATGTGCATGGACTGCTAATTGCCAAAGCTACTAGCCCTAGTGTGACCTGACAAGTACTGAGGGTCATTGGTTCTGAAGACCTGGTCCCTGGTTTTGGATAACTAGAAAGTCTTGACCTTGAACTGTCTCTGGTTTGTGAACACTGATCAGGTTTATAATTCTTTTTGGTGTAGTGCCCCGTACACGCGACCGGTTTTCCTGGCAGGAAAACTGCCATGACAGCTTTTCGGCAGGAAAAACGGCCGTGTGTATGTTCCATGGCAGTTTTCCTGGCAGGAAAACTGCGGGAAAAATTATGTGAACTTGTGCTCTATTTTCCTGTCAGGAAAAATACCAGGATCAAAAATTGCCACTCCAGGCAGATTACGTTTTGGAAAGATGTTTCTCTCTCAGAGACCAAGGGTGCCGGCAATGCACATAGCAATGAAAACAAAAATGGTGAGGACAGCCGCACTCCAATCCAACGTATGTTTATTGAAGAAAGACAGGCACTACAAAAACCAGCATAAACCAGGACAGCTGACGCGTTTCACACTTGTTCAGTGTTTACTCATAGAAAAATACCAGCTGAGAAAAACGGTCGTCTGTATGGTTTCCTGAGGGGAAAAATACCGCGCATGCTCATAAACAATTCGACGCATGCATGGAAGCATAGAACATAATTTTGTCAGCTCGTTGTAGTCTTTGATGTCACCACGTTCTTGAAATTCAAAAGTTCAGCGGTATTTGGCCTGAACGTGTGTATGCAAGGCAGGCTTGACAGGAATTCCGGCAGGAAAAATGTCAGTTTTTTTCCTGCTGGGAAAAATGGTCGTATGTACAAGGCATTATGCCGCGTACACACGACCGTTATTCATGTCATGGAAAAAAAACGATGTTTTTCTCAACGTGATTTTTCGTGTTTCCTCTCAAGCCTGCCTTGCATACACACGTTCATGAAAAAAAAACGCTTGAGGAAAGCGCGGTGACGTACAACACGTACAACGGCACTATAAAGGGGAAGTTCCCTTTGGAAAGCTTTTGCTTATCCTCGTGTTAATAAAGTTTGGTGAGAGACGATTCGCGCTTTTCAGTCTTCATGCTTTTCAGTCCATTACAGTGTGACGAATGTGCTATCTCCATTACGAACGCTAGTTTTACCAGAACGAGCGCTCCCGCCTCATACTTGATTCTGAGCATGCGCGTTTTTTTCCCCCTCGTAAAAGCATACACACGACTGTTTTTCACAACGTTAAAAAGAACGACGTGAAAAACGATGAGAAAAAATAGAGCAGGTTCTAAAAAAAAATTGGGCATTTTTCTCGTCGAGAAAAATGCTCTGGAGTATACACACAACCGTTTTTCACGCCCAATTTTTAAAAATTGCATTTTTCTCGTCATGAAAAACGCTTGTGTGTACGCGGCATTATGCCCCATACACACGATCATTTTTAATGTCATTTTTAAAACTGACGTTTTTCTTGTCATTTTTTTTCTTGTTTCCTCTCAAGCCTGTCTTGCGTACACACCATCATTTTAAAAAATGTTCAAGAAAAGCGCAGTGACGTACACCACGTACGACGGCACTATAAAGGGGAAGTTCCGTTCGAATGGCGCCACCCTTCATGTTAGTAAAGTTTGTTGAGAGACGATTCGCTCTTTTCAGTCTAGTGCTTTTCAGTCCGTTACAGCATGATGAATGTGCTATCTCCATTACGAACGCTAGTTTTACCAGAACGAGCGCTCCCGTCTCATACTTGATTCTGAGCATGCGCATTTTTTTTCACGTCGTTAAAGCATACACACTATCGTTTTTCACGTCGTTAAAAAAAACGACATGAAAAACGACGTGAAAAAAGAGAGCATGTTCGAAATTTTTAATGCCCGTTTTTCACGTCGTTAAAAATGCTCTGGAGCATACACACGATCATTTTTAATGGCCATTTTTTTTAATGGCATTTTTAACGGCATGAAAAATGATCGTGTGTATGGGGCATTAGAGTTGAGAACAGTTTGACTGGCACTTGCAATTGCTCTTCTGGCCCAAGATGTTACTTATCACAAGAACATCTACCAGCAATGGATCATTCCTGGTAAGTAGGGATGAGCTTCGTGTTCGAGTCGAACATACGTTCGACTCGAACATCGGCTGTTCGATCGTTCGACGAAGATCGAACGATTTGGGCCGTTCGCGCCAAATTCGAGTGACGCGAACGGCCCACAATGCACTACGCCATCGCAGTGTCATCCAGGCGCTGTGATTGGCCAAGCATGCACTGTGACCCCGCATGCTTGGCCAATCACAGCGCCGGCAGCGAGGAGAGCAATGATTGGCCACAGGCAGGATGCCTGTGGCCAATTATTGCCGAGGGTGTTTAGTACACGCCCCACACTATAAAAGGCCGCCAGCACGGCGGCCTAGTGTAGTGTGTTCCGGAGCAGGGAAAGACAAGCATAGGCAGGGACAGTGACATTTATTTCTTTCTTGCTTAACCTGGATTCCTTTAGTTTAGGGAAAGAGAAGGATAGGTAGGGAGAGTGTCAGTGTGTTTTACTGTGCGAGTCCTTGTTTCTAGGGACAAAGAAGGAAAGTGAGGAGAATTCTCCTTGTGCTATAGTGTGCTTTAAAAAAACATTTTTTCTAGGGACAGAAAACTCTAGGTAGGGAGAGTGTCAGTTTCTTTCACTGTGCCAGTCCTTGTTTCTAGGGACAAAGAAGGAAAGTGAGGGGAATTCTCCTTGTGCTATAGTGTGCTTTAAAAAAACATTTTTTCTAGGGACAGAAAACTCTAGGTAGGGAGAGTGTCAGTTTCTTTCACTGTGCCAGTCCTTGTTTCTAGGGACAAAGAAGGAAAGTGAGGGGAATTCTCCTTGTGCTATAGTGTGCTTTAAAAAAACATTTTTTCTAGGGACAGAAAACTCTAGGTAGGGAGAGTGTCAGTTTCTTTCACTGTGCCAGTCCTTGTTTCTAGGGACAAAGAAGGAAAGTGAGGGGAATTCTCCTTGTGCTATAGTGTGCTTTAAAAAAACATTTTTTCTAGGGACAGAAAACTCTAGGTAGGGAGAGTGTCAGTTTCTTTCACTATGCCAGTCCTTGTTTCTAGGGACAAAGAAGGAAAGTGAGGGGAATTCTCCTTGTGCTATAGTGTGCTTTAAAAAAACATTTTTTCTAGGGACAGAAAACTCTAGGTAGGGAGAGTGTCAGTTTCTTTCACTGTGCGAGTCCTTGTTTCTAGGGACAAAGAAGGAAAGTGAGGGGAATTCTCCTTGTGCTATAGTGTGCTTTAAAAAAACATTTTTTCTAGGGACAGAAAACTCTAGGTAGGGAGAGTGTCCGTTTCTTTCACTGTGCCAGTCCTTGTTTCTAGGGACAAAGAAGGAAAGTGAGGGGAATTCTCCTTGTGCTATAGTGTGCTTTAAAAAAACATTTTTTCTAGGGACAGAAAACTCTAGGTAGGGAGAGTGTCAGTTTCTTTCACTGTGCGAGTCCTTGTTTCTAGGGACAAAGAAGGAAAGTGAGGGGAATTCTCCTTGTGCTATAGTGTGCTTTAAAAAAAAATTTTTCTAGGGACAGAAAACTCTAGGTAGGGAGAGTGTCAGTTTCTTTCACTGTGCCAGTCCTTGTTTCTAGGGACAAAGAAGGAAAGTGAGGGGAATTCTCCTTGTGCTATAGTGTGCTTTAAAAAAACATTTTTTCTAGGGGCAGAAAACTCTAGGTAGGGAGAGTGTCAGTTTCTTTCACTGTGCCAGTCCTTGTTTCTAGGGACAAAGAAGGAAAGTGAGGGGAATTCTCCTTGTGCTATAGTGTGCTTTAAAAAAACTTTTTTTCTAGGGACAGAAAACTCTAGGTAGGGAGAGTGTCAGTTTCTTTCACTGTGCCAGTCCTTGTTTCTAGGGACAAAGAAGGAAAGTGAGGGGAATTCTCCTTGTGCTATAGTGTGCTTTAAAAAAACATTTTTTCTAGGGACAGAAAACTCTAGGTAGGGAGAGTGTCAGTTTCTTTCACTGTGCCAGTCCTTGTTTCTAGGGACAAAGAAGGAAAGTGAGGGGAATTCTCCTTGTGCTATAGTGTGCTTTAAAAAAACATTTTTTCTAGGGACAGAAAACTCTAGGTAGGGAGAGTGTCAGTTTCTTTCACTGTGCCAGTCCTTGTTTCTAGGGACAAAGAAGGAAAGTGAGGGGAATTCTCCTTGTGCTATAGTGTGCTTTAAAAAAAACATTTTTTCTAGGGACAGAAAACTCTAGGTAGGGAGAGTGTCAGTTTCTTTCACTGTGCCAGTCCTTGTTTCTAGGGACAAAGAAGGAAAGTGAGGGGAATTCTCCTTGTGCTATAGTGTGCTTTAAAAAAACATTTTTTCTAGGGACAGAAAACTCTAGGTAGGGAGAGTGTCAGTTTCTTTCACTGTGCCAGTCCTTGTTTCTAGGGACAAAGAAGGAAAGTGAGGGGAATTCTCCTTGTGCTATAGTGTGCTTTAAAAAAACATTTTTTCTAGGGACAGAAAACTCTAGGTAGGGAGAGTGTCAGTTTCTTTCACTGTGCCAGTCCTTGTTTCTAGGGACAAAGAAGGAAAGTGAGGGGAATTCTCCTTGTGCTATAGTGTGCTTTAAAAAAACATTTTTTCTAGGGACAGAAAACTCTAGGTAGGGAGAGTGTCAGTTTCTTTCACTGTGCCAGTCCTTGTTTCTAGGGACAAAGAAGGAAAGTGAGGGGAATTCTCCTTGTGCTATAGTGTGCTAAAGCATTCCTCATCAACCATCTTTGAAATCCTTGTTTTTTGGACAGTCAGGGAAATTGTCGTTGTGCTATTCTGTGCAAAAGCAATCATCCTCAACCATATTTAGAAATCCTTAAGTAAAGGGACAGAGAAGGACACCTGAAGGTAGCCCTTATTGCTTTTTTCCCATCTCCCTGCAGGCCATCTATTAGAATGTCTGGAAGGCAAACAAGGAGAGGCAGACAGTCAGGAGGCAATAAAAGAGGGCAAGCAGGCTCTGTGTCTGGGGGCAACAGTGCTGGTCGTGGACGCGGTGCATTGTCATCAGCACATGGCCATGGGACACGCTTGTCCTTCTTTTCGGCAGCTGGACATGTTGAGCCACATCATGCCGAAGACTTGGTAGAGTGGATGACCAAGCCCTCCTCCTCCTCCTCATCCTCTCTCACCCAGGCTCAGGGTACTGGCAAAGCAGCTGCCAAAGCGTCCTCTTCCCTGGTATCAATGTCAGACTCATCATCAGTCACTCCTTCCCTAGACCCACCATGTCCTCCTCCTGAGGAGTCCCCCGAACTGTTTGAGCACAGTGTTGGGTACATGCTCCAGGAGGATGCCCAGCGTTTCGAAGGGTCTGATGATGAAACCCAGCTACAGGAATGCAGTAGCGTGAGAGCAGACAGAGGGGATGCTCAAGAAGGACACCAATCTGGCAGTCATGTTCCAGCAGCTGCAGCATACTGCCAGATTGGCTCCAGTGATGAGGAGGGAGGGGATGATGAGGTCACTGACTCCACGTGGGTGCCTAATAGGAGAGAGGAGGAGGAGGAGGATGAGGAGGAGGCACATCTCCAACGAGGCAGGATGCCCTTTGGTGGCCAGCGTAAGGGCAGTACACCGACGGAATCACACCGCAGAGCTCCGCCTGTGCAGGGCGCTGCCTCTGCCCGTCATTCAAAAAGTTCCTTGGTGTGGGCCTTTTTTGAGGCTAGTGCATCAGATCGCACAGCTGCTGTTTGCAACATATGTCTCAAGCGTATATCGCGTGGCCAAAACATCAGCCGCTTGGGTACCACATGCCTGACCAGACATATGTTGACCTGCCATGCAGCTCGTTGGCAAGCCTACCTCAAAGACCCACACCAAAGAACAAAGCGGACCTCTCCTTGCACCGCATCAGCTGGGATCTCCAACCCCACTATAACTTCAGTCCTCTCTGAAACATGCACTGAGAGGAATGAAGGTGTAGAATTAGGTGTGTCACAGCCAAGTACTTGCGGCCACTCTGCTAGCAGTACACCGACGTCCGATTCTAGCAGGCAAATTTCCCTGCCCCAGCTGCTGGACCGTCGAAAGAAGTTCACTCCCAGCCATCCACATGCCCAGCGGTTGAATGCTAGCTTGGCTAAATTGCTAGCGCTTCAACTGCTGCCTTTTCAGTTGGTAGACTCGGCCCCCTTCCGTGAGTTTGTGCAATGTGCGGTTCCTCAGTGGCAGGTTCCCAAACGCCACTTTTTCTCACGGAAGGCTATTCCGGCTCTCTACCGGCATGTGGAAGGCAATGTCTTGGCCTCGCTGGACAGGGCGGTCAGCGGTAAGGTGCATATTACCGCTGACTCATGGTCCAGCAGGCATGGACAGGGACGTTACCTTTCTTTCACGGCCCATTGGGTCACTCTTTTGGCAGCTGGGAAGGATGCAGGACAAGGTGCAGTAGTGTTGGAGGTTGTTCCACCGCCACACCTCCAAAATGCTACTACTGGTTGTGACACACCTCTCTCCTCCACCCCCTCCTCTTCTTCTTCCTCCATGGCCTCTTCCTGTGGTTTGTCCTATGAACCAGCGGTGCTCCGTAGCCGTTCACGGGGCTACGCAAGTACGCAGGCAAAAAGATGCCATGCCGTGCTTGCGCTGGTGTGTTTGGGGGACAGAAGCCACACTGGGGCAGAGGTCCTGTCTGCTCTGCAGGGCCAGGCCGAGAGGTGGTTGACGCCACGCCAGCTTAAGCCAGGAATGGTGGTTTGCGACAATGGCACCAACCTCCTCTCCGCCCTCCGACAGGGACAACTGACCCATGTGCCCTGTGTGGCTCACGTCCTTAACCTGGTGGTGCAGCGGTTCTTGGGCAGGTACCCGGGCTTACAGGATGTCCTGAGGCAGGCCAGGAAAGTCTGTGTGCATTTCCGCAGATCTTATAATGCCAGTGCTCGCCTGGCTGAGCTGCAAAAGGAGTTGAACCTGCCCAAGAACCGCCTTATATGTGACATGCCCACCAGGTGGAACTCAACGTTGGCCATGCTGCAGCGGCTGCACACGCAGCAGAGGGCCATCAATGAGTACCTGTGCGACTACGGCACCAGGACAGGGTCAGGGGAGCTTGGTTTTTTTTCTCCACGCCAGTGGGGCATGATCAGGGATGCATGCACTGTCCTGGCACCATTTGAGGAGGCCACGAGGATGGTGAGCAGTGACAGTGCATGCATCAGTGACACTGTACCTCTTGTCCACCTGTTGGAGCACACGCTGCGTGGAATAATGGACAGGGCACTTGAGGCAGAACAGAGGCAGGAAGAGGAGGACTTCCTTGCCTCTCAAGGCCCCCTTTACCCAGACAGTGTTCCTTCTGTCCCACCCATCGCACAGGAAGAGGAAGAGGAGGAGGAGGAGGAGGAGGAGGAGGAGGAGGATTGTGTCAGCATGGAGGTGGAGGCTGGCACTCAGCATCATCAGCAGCAGTCTTTTAGGGATGATTTACAGTCCCAAGAAACCAGTGGACTTGTACGTGGCTGGGAGGAGGTGGCTGCGGATCATGTCGTCCTTAGTGACCCAGAGGACTCCGGAGCGAATGCCTCAGCAAACCTACGCTGCATGGCCTCCCTGATCCTGCAAAGTCTGCGGAAGGATCCTCGTATTCTTCGGATCAAGGAGAGGGACCATTACTGGCTGGCCACTCTCCTTGATCCACGGTACAAGGGTAAGGTTGCGGACCTTATGTTACCTTCGCAGAGGGAGCAGAGGATGAGACAACTCCGGGAGGCCTTGCAGAAAGGTCTGTGCAACGCGTTCCCAGAGACTGGGAGGTTACAAACTCCTGGTCCTGGACAACGAGTTGCTGAGGCTTCGGCCAGTCAAAGAAGGAGCGGTGGGGAAGGTGGCCGTCTGACCGATGCGTTCAGACAATTCTTTAGTCCGCAGCCCCAAAGTATGATCGGTTCCAGCAACCATCGCCAGCGTCTGATAAACATGGTGCAGGAATATCTAGGGGCAAGGTCAGACTTGGACACCTTCCCCACCGAAAATCCTCTGGCTTACTGGGTCTTGAGGATGGATCACTGGCCAGAGCTTGCACAGTATGCAATTGAGCTACTGGCCTGTCCTGCATCCAGCGTTCTTTCGGAACGCACATTCAGTGCTGCTGGAGGATTTGTCACGGATCACAGGGTGCGCCTGTCCACCGACTCGGTTGATCGACTGACTTTCATCAAGATGAACCAGTCTTGGATCACCACCAGCTACCACACACCTGATGCTGATATAACAGACTAATTGATTTTAACATGTCACATCCCTTCAAGACTGATGCTGATGCTGAGTGCCTGTGCTGTTATGTTGACTGGCTATCCTCCTCCTCCGAGTCCTCAATGATACGATTGATGATGATAGCTTGGAAGATCATTTTTGTTTATGGGTGCCGCCACCAGTGGCTAAGGCCCAATTTTTCAGCCCCTGTTTTACAGGGGCGTGTAATTACAATTTTTTTAGCAATAATTTGCCATAGGGCTCATTGCTGTGCTCCAAGTACAGTATCTGTGAGGGGTTGGAGTGTTGTGGCACCAGTGCCTAAGGCCCAATTTTTCAGCCCCTGTTTAACAGGGGCGTGTCATTACAATTTTTGAAGCAATACTTTGCAACAGGGCTCATTGCTGTGCTCCAAGTACAGTATCTGTGAGGGGTTGTAGTGTTGTGCCACCAGTGCCTAAGGCCCAATTTTTCAGCCCCTGTTTAACAGGGGCGTGTCATTACAATTTTTGAAGCAATACTTTGCAACAGGGCTCATTGCTGTGCTCCAAGTACAGTATCTGTGAGGGGTTGTAGTGTTGTGCCACCAGTGCCTAAGGCCCAATTTTTCAGCCCCTGTTCAACAGGGGCATGCAATTACAATTCTTGATCTAATAATTCACAGCAGGGCCCATTGCTGCACCCACCAAGAATAACTCTGAGGGCTTACAGTGTTGTGGCAACGCCACCACCACCACCACCACCACGAAAGGCCCAATTTTTCAGCCCCTGTTCAAAAGGGGCATGTAATTACAATTCTTGATCTAATAATTCACAGCAGGGCCCATTCCTGCACCCACCAAGAGTAACTCTGAGGGCTTACAGTGTTGTGGCAACACCACCACCACCACCACGAAAGGCCCAATTTTTCAGCCCCTGTTCAACAGGGGCATGCAATTACAATTCTTGATCTAATAATTCACAGCAGGGCCCATTGCTGCACCCACCAAGAGTAACTGTCAGGGCTTACAGTGTTGTGGCACCAGCACCACCATCAAAGGCCCAATTTTTACTACCACTGTTCAACAATTATATGTAATTAAAATTCCTGATATAATAGTTGACAGCAGGGCGTTCCAGCACCAACCAAAAGTAACTGTGAGTGCTTACAGTGCTGTGCCAACACCAACAACTAAGGGGCCTATTTCTGCAGAGTATATACGGCAGGTCCCTACTTTCAAACATCCAACTTACAAACGACTCCTACTTGCAAACGCAAGAAGACAACAGGAAGTGAGAGGAAATCTACCACTAGGAAGGAAAATTCTCTCCTGTAAGAATTAATATGGGAGAAAGGTGTCTCCTCTGTACTGATGCTTTATCAGCAATCCTTGTTTCAAGAAAAACACCACATTTCAAAAACAGTTGTCATTGGGACGGAAAGTGAGGTGAAATGTTCTGAACAGGGGCACAGACAGCAAAACAAATGTTACAGGGGTGATAACCCTTACCTATGTTTTCCAAAAAGTTTAAAAATAGATTTTTGGGCTGGAGCTACACTTCAACAATGTACCTGTTCAAAATTACAAACAGATTCTACATAAGAACAAACCTACAGTCCCTGTCTTGTATGCACCGCCTGTATACGGCTGTTCAGAGTATATAGGGCCTTTTTTATTTTATGTGCGGGGTTCCCCTTAATATCCATACAAGACCCAAAGGGGCTGGTAATGGGCTGGGGTAGGGGGGGGGGGGTCATGGGGTAGCTATGCCATTTTTCTTAAAGATTTTCATCCATATTACCGGGACCAGACATTACATTAAAGCCGCAAGCAGTTTTAAATGGCTTTTTTTTCCTTTAGAAGTGTCATTTTGTGCAGGGACAGTTCTAAACACGGGAAACACGTGGCACTTCACAGGCATACTTTAGACACCCCCCAGGTACGATATTTAAAGGAATATTTGACTTTTTTTTTTCACTTTATGCATCATTAAAATGACTGCTCCCGAAAAACGACCGTTTTTAAAACTTCTTTTTGCATTGATACATGTCCCCTGGTGCAGAACCCGGGTTCCCAAACCCTTTTTAGGAGAATAACATGCATAATAGTTGTTATAATTAGCACTTTAGAATTCGAACGTTCGCATCCATTGTATTTAATAGGGTTCTAATGTTCGTACGAACTTTCGGTCCGTTCGCGGGTTCTGGTGCGAACCGAACCCGGGGGTGTTCGGCTCATCACTACTGGTAAGTGACAAAAGATAAACTGTTGACAATGTTAGAACCTCGTCTACACTGTCAGTACACAATCCAATAGAACTTTTGTTTTTATTTTTAATGCATGTCAGTAGGTTAATGGCTCAGAAAACCTGTATCTATTTTGCATTAATTCAGAGAGTCTAGCAACAGAAACATATCACTGATGACGATGCTATCTCTGATATGCCATCAATAAATCAGAAACGCTGAACCATGAACTTTACAGTGTCTAACTCTTTCCTTCTCTATCCAAATCCAAATAAAAAGTTTGGGCTTTATTTTATCTCCCTACCCCATTCCTGCACTCCTTCATTTTTTCCAGGAGTACTGTAAGCCTGTGCTGGCCTTGGCCCACTTAAAGTGGATTGGATGATGGTGGGCATCGTTTAACCTGGAAGAGGGCCGACTCTGGATCACATACTGTAGCTGTGAGTCTGTAGGGGGCAATGCCAGAGACACGGTAAATATTGCAAGAAAAGCTACTTTTTTTAATTTTGAACGGAGGAAAGGAGAGTCATAACCTTGGTAATTTTTTGCCATCTGAGTCCCATTGGGGAGATTTCCCTTCACTTCCTGTCACATATCCAAAACAGGAAGTGAGAGGAAATCCCTCCAAAGTGAAGGAAATAACTGCTAATAATCAGGGTCAGCAGAACTGATTTCCCCATCGGAAGATTTCCCTTCTATTCCTGTTCTGGTGACAAATCAAAATTTGAGATTTTCTTTGACTTTCAGTGATAATGATAAACAGGACAAATAAAGAGGGTGAATCTCCCTAACGTGGGCACAGACAGCAATAAAAGTCTGACAGGTGTTCTACTCTGTATAAAATGAAAAAAAATCAAGTATTGCCTTCAGTTCTACTTTAATCTTATGTCAAAGGTGGAGTTGGACTTTAGAAGTCTACAATCAGAAATCACATTGCTGTCAGACCAGTCCATGAAGGATTTTGGTTGGTTGTTATAGTATACTATACTTAGACCACTTTCACACTGAGGCGCTTTTCAGGCGCTTTCACGCTAAAAAAAGCACCTGAAAACGTATTTCCATTAAAATCAATGAATCCTTTTACACTGGGGCAGTGCGCTGAAAAAACGCCCCTCTTCGTTGAAATGAATTGAAAGCACTTCAAAAGCGCCTGAAAAGCGCTTCAAAAGCACTCAGTGTTTTACTGGCAGTTTTTCAAGTGCCTCAGTGTGAAAGTGGCCTTAAAAGAAGTATGGCCAAAGTTTTGTGGCCATACTTCTTTTGTGAGTCACAGGAGTACCCTTACCTCTGTTCTCCTATGACCTAGAGTCAGTGGCTATTGCCTGCTATCATCTGATAGGGCAGAGCCACTCCAGGCCTCTGTACGGATCCTGACAAAAATGTTGGAATCCATTCAGCAACCTGAATGACAGCTGGCTCCACTTATGGCTGAGAGGTTGAGCCAACTGCACCTATCCCCTCTCCAACTCGGTGCCCAAGTGAGCGCTGGAGGGGCAGAGCAGAGAGTGGTGACTGACAGTCACTAATCAACTCCGAGCAGACATAAGCCTCGTACACACGACCGAGTTTCTCGTCGTAAAAAACACGTCGTTTTTTTCGACGAGATTCTTGTTAACCTTGTCGATTTTCTCGTCAAGCTTTCCATGCGTACACACTGACATTTCCGAATTTCCTCATTGTTCTCCGCGGTCACGTCAAGCACGTACGACGGCACTATAAAGGGGAAGATCTTTTTTCTTGGCGCCACCCCTTGGGCTGCTTTTGCTGATCTCGTGTTACCGCGTGTGAAGTAAAAGTTTGGGAAGAGACGATTCGCGCTTTTCAGTCTTTGTACTTTTCAGTTCGTTTTCTGCTGTTCAGTTTGTGCTTGTGGGTTCGTATCTTGACTTTCAGGGCGTCTAGGCAGGTCGTATCTGTTTTACAGTGCGTTCTTGCCTGTTCGTTTCTGTTTTTCAGTTCGTTATTCATAGGCCTTGCTGTTCTAAAGTGCGTTCTGTTCTGTACGTTCTGATAAGACGACCGTTTCCTAGCCATGTCGCCTGGACGTTCTCGTCGTCGAGTTCGTGCTGTGTGTGGCGCTTGGTGTTGGTCTGCTTGTTTTGGACCAAGACCAGTCCATGAATGGTGTGAGGAGGAGTTCATGGACCAGAATTGGTTGCTCCAGCGGGACCAATTCTGCCATATGCCTCTGCTGCGGGAGATCGTCGAGAATAATCCTGAGGACTACAGGAATTTTCTGCGGATGTCTGACCCCGTTTTTCAGGAACTGTTGGCTTTGGTGTCCCCCTATATTAACAGGCAGGACACCGTTATGCGGGAAGCCATCAGTGCTGAGCAGAGGCTCATCGCCACGTTACGTTATCTGGCGACAGGGAGAAGTCTTCAGGACTTGAAGTTCACGACAGGCATCTCCCCCCAGGCTCTGGGCCTCATAATCCCAGACACCTGTTCTGCCATTATACAAGTCCTGCAGGAAGACTATAGTAGGGTAAGTTTTCTCCATTAACATCACATTTTATGTATTACATGTATGCTAATGTATTGTATTTCTTTCATCCTTCCCTAATTACCATGCTTGTAATATGTTGAGAATGTCCCCTTTGTCCTCATGCATGCTGGAAGCTTTAGATTGCCCCTTTTTTCTCCTCCATGCATATTTCCCTTCACTAACCTTTCCAGCAGGGGCGCCTGTTGCTCCAAATGTTTGGGGGTTCAAACCCCAATTTAGGAAATAAACTTCCTCCTTTTTTGCTCTGGTGCCTATTAAACGCCCCCATTTGTTCCCTCCAATGCAGCCATTTTGTTCCCTCTAATGCAGCCATTTTGTTCCCTCCAATGCAGCCATTTTGTCCCCTCCAATGCAGCCATTTGGTTCCCTCTAATGCAGCCATTTTGTCCCCTCCAATGCAGCCAGTTCCCCCCCAGCCCTGCACTTACCTTCTTGTGGTCAGCGCCACCCTTCTTCTGTCCTTGATGTCGTCTCCTTCCCTTGATGTTGAACATGATTGGCAGAGCAGCCTGTCAGTGTTTACCCAAGGAATGCTCCCCCCCCCCTGCGTCCCCTATTTAACTTTTCTGAAGCCAATTACATCCCTCAGGCTGTAATGTGCAAGACAATTTTCCTTACTGTTTCTGATATGCAATTTTAAGCCCATAAATGCCGCAGTTCTTCATATGTCGGTCGCTTAACAGGGGGCCATCCACCTGAATAGTGGGCGGCATAGACAATACATAGGTTAATGCAAGGCATGAACCTATGTATTGTTCTGAGTGACGGGCACAGGAGAGAGGGGGCAGTGCTCCAGCGCCCACTCTGGACGCACCGCCACTGCAATGCTATCCTGTGGCCAAACACATCTACCCCCCCTCCCCATTATAATTTATTCATGGACCATCATAGGGGGTGATGAATATGATACATGAGCCTTCCATTATACTTATTTAAAACACCTTAATAAACGTAGACTTTGCTTGATGTTGGCCTCTAATGTATTTTCTTAGAATCTCCTTGTAATGTTTGATTTGTGTATTCTAATATTTTTTCATCTTGTTTGACTCCACAGCTTCCTTCCACGCCACAGGAATGGCAGACTGTGGCATCGGAGTTTGCCACGCGGTGGGACTTCCCCAACTGCGGTGGTGCTATAGACGGGAAGCACGTCCACATCGTGCCGCCACCCCGTTCTGGGTCCTACTACTTCAATTACAAGGGGTTTCATAGCATTGTGCTGATGGCGGTGGTGTCAGCACGGTATGAATTCCTCTATGTTGATGTAGGGAAGAATGGCCGGATGTCCGATGGGGGATCCTTCATCCAGACGGAGTTTGCCCTCCGTCTCCAGAGTGACGACCTTGCATTGCCACTGGATGCAGGGAATGTTGAAGGACTCCCCTTTGTTTTTTTGGCTGATGAAGCCTTCGGGCTCGGACCACATCTTATGAGGCCATTTCCTCAGAGGACCCTGACCCCAGAGAAGAGGGTGTTCAATTACCGGCTGGCCAGGGGCCGAAGAGTCGTTGAAAATGCTTTTGGCATAATGGCCAGCCGGTTCCGCCTTTTTATGACTTCAATACACTTGGCGGACTACAAAATAAACTATGTAGTATTATGCTGCTGTGTGCTACACAATTTTCTCTGCCGCAAATCTAATTCCTATATGGCCTCAGTTTTGCCTGAGGCTGGACTTTCCCCTGATAATCCCCTGCCGGGCCTGGAATCTGCCCGTGCTGGCTTGCCCCCCCAAAATGCCCGTGAGGTTCGGGACAAATACATGGACTATTTCACGGGTAGGGGGCAATTCCTATGCCAGGCTATGGCTAAAGATTCCTGTCTAACGATCAAAATAAAAATCTGGTTTAAACTTCTAACTTTTGTTGGTTTCCTGTCTCCTAGTTTGTCTTAGTGCATTTGTAGTGCCAAGTGTATTTTCCTTTAGTAAATACCAACCATTTCATTATGTAACCTTTAAAAAATAACCAAATAAGGTTAGAGCGTATTAGAAAAATAAGCTACACGTTGTTTGTGTTCAAATATTTTACTATGTGCAAATTCACACACTTTTTTTATTTTATTTTACATTTTTTGTTTGCCTGGCCACAAACCGGCAATTGTTTTCTTAGGAAAATACAAAAACAACAGTTGCATTCCAAAAATTACAAAATTGGATACCTCGGAGCAATCTGAGACATTCACTTACACAAACTATATGTCTCTATGTGCCCGTCCTAATATGGGGTCCTGCCACCCCTTGCCCAGCCAAAAATTGAATATGCACACAATTGGGATTATTTTCCTATAGGGATTTTAGACTCCTGATCCCTATTGTCAACATGTGCTATCTGCCACCAGGGGTGATTAATGGACGTGTTTTGGGGGTGCAACCCCTTCCTCAGTTCACCTACTTTAGATACGAGGAAGGGGTTGCACCCCCAAAAGACGTACATGGATATCCCCTGATGGCAGATAGCACATGTTGACACACTGTGTGCAGATTAAATTTTTGGCTGGTTTGATTGTCAAAAAGTTTTTAAAAAGTTGAAGAACAAACATGAGAAAAAAGGGGGTTGGGATGCCTTATTGAATTCTCCCCAAAACATCGAGAATGTCTTTAAATGTTTGATCCATCACATGAATTCTTTCTTTAATTTTGTCCAGTTCCGTGCTACATTCCATCACTTGCTGGATGAGGTGGAGGGCACTGTCAGCAGAGAAATCTGTACTATCCTTCACCCCAACATTCACATCCCCTAAAAACAAAATAAAAAGGTATTATAACTCTGCAGGCCTACCTCTCTTACCTGAAGCTGTGGTGTCAGATACTGACCTGTTGTGGTGACCAGTTCCACAACGTCATCCACCTCTCCTTCCTGCACTTCTCCTTCCTCCACCTCAACTTCCTCCACATCTTTAGGTTGTTGGTCTTTTGGAGTTTGGGGTTGTTGTGAAGCTGTGGGGTTCTTGTGCTCCCTGGAGTGTCCTCCTCCCAGTCTTCTCTCCCCTATGAGAATCAAACAAAAGGTAGAGTTATCACACAGAAATTCTCTATGTAAAAAAAAATTGCTTGGAAGTGGGGTACAAGTGTGTGTTTGGGCGGAAGTTAAAGATTATTTCTGACCAAGAATATGTTTAGTATTCACCTTTGTCTGTCATTTTTTAGACATGTAGGCAACACAAAAATTCTCTGATGCACCTGTGTGGGACACCCAAAAAAGGCGGGTCTGGTGGCCCACACTATAGTGCTCCAAAGTACAGATGTGGAAGCAGCTGCTTAGTGTCCTCTCCTTTACACAGTTTACAGTTTGCATTTCATTCTGTTTACAAACACATCATCTAGCCTAAAACTTTGTGCCCCAAATTTCCCAAAAAATGGCAGATGTCTAATTACTTTTGTAAAAGTGGCTGTAAAATAAGCCAAAACAGCGGATAGTGGCCGAACGAAGTGTCTGTAACGTAACGAACGATTACTGTGCCCAACCAAGTTCAAAATATTACATTTTGGAAGGGAGTCCAATAAGAAAAAAAAACAAAACCAGCAACATGTCAGTTTAGAAAAGGATTAATAGCCGAAAAGTGTACATTTTACTTACTTTTTGCGAGCATTCTCTTAATGCTCCTTAACTGCTCTGGCTCCCTCAGTTTGAGGTCTGACCACCTCTTTCTGAGCTGCTCATTTGAACGTTTCACCCCGAAATTCGTCTTCAGACTCTTCACGACTTTAGTGAGGATTTTGGCCTTCCTTCTATTTGGTTTGCTATACGGCCCATGCTTTGCGTCATAATCAGACTTGAGCAAGATGTCCACCATCTCCGCCATCTCCGCAAAAGACATATTAGATGCCTTGAATCTCCTCCTTGATCGTGACGTTTCCTCGGTCTCCGGGCTTGTCTCCTCCTCGTTAGTTGCGGAATTATCAGACACCTGCTGTAACTCCGCCATATCTGTCTGCGCGCCGAAAGAGAAGGGGCGGGGAAAAGATGTTAGTTAGAACGTCATGGGCGGGCGACGTGTGCGGAGCGACGTGTTCGTATTTTGACGCATGCGTGGTGTGTATATAGCAAACACACATGTGATTATAGTACTGTGAGGGGGTTAACTCGGTAGCGGGTGTGTGTGACCCCCTGGTTGGGCTCCCCACACAAAAACAGGGCCAGCAGACGGAGGTTGTGGTTTTCAAAATGTGCGGTTTATTTCTCTATGTACAGTGACAAAAACACAGCAAAGCCAAAAAGAAACATAAACAAAATAAATCCTGGTCAGCTTGACCTCTGACTAAACATGCAGGTTTCCTAACTAACAACTGGGATCAGCCTGGTGCTGTCCTAGTCCCTAAGTCCCTGGTTTAGTCAATGTCCAAACAAATAGCCACACAGGCTTTTTCTCACCGCACAGGGGTTCACTCTCCCTAGACAGTCCACACAGGTCTGGTTCCAGGCATGAGCAAACACCTAATGAATCTGGGAGTTTTTATGGAGGCCTTAAACGAACTGACAGGCTTCAGCTGGTCTCATCAACTCCCTGCCTGCACGACGCCCAGCCCTCTCCCTAGAGGTATGAGTCATCCATGAGCCCACTAGCCTCAGCTGGGCTTCATCAACTCCCTCCCTAGTTGTATAAGTCGGCATAAAGCCTGAATCTGGGAGAAATATATCTACCCCCCTGGATGCAACCAGGTGACTTTACCTTCATGCTGTCACATACCCCCCC
This sequence comes from Rana muscosa, assembly GCA_029206835.1. NCBI lineage: Eukaryota > Metazoa > Chordata > Amphibia > Anura > Ranidae > Rana > Rana muscosa. Next base: position 931,708,232 of record CM055117.1, read on the forward strand.
CTCTTGTTTTAACCTTGGGGTTGGAACACCAGCAATCAGGCATTCATGTACTCGAGACAAAGCATCCACATTCCCCATTTGAACGCCAGGGCGATGCTTTACTGTGAAGTTGAATTCCTGTAGGGCCAGGAACCACCTATTCACTCTTCTATTTGTCTCCTTGTTTTGAGCCATCCACTTTAACGGAGCGTGATCCGTAACCATGTCAAAGTGCCTACCTAGCAGATAGTACCGAAGGGAATCTAGAGCCCACTTCACCGCTAAACACTCCTTTTCAACCGTGGCGTAATTTACCTCATGGGGCTTCAACTTCCTGCTGAGGTAAATGACTGGGTGCTCTTCCCCGTTCCAGACCTGGGACAATACTGCTCCTAACCCCACATCTGACGCATCACTTTGTACGACAAAGTCTTTAGAGAAGTCGGGTGAGTACAACACTGGCTGGCTACATAAGGCTTGTTTCAAGAATTGGAATGCTGCCTCAGCCTCGGGGGTCCATTTAATCATGACCGACCCTTTCCCTTTCGTCAGGTTGGTTAGGGGCACAGCCTTAGAAGCAAAGTGGGGAATGAAGCGCCGATAATAACCCGCGATTCCCAGAAAGGCCCGTACCTGCTTCTTGCTGTTGGGACGTGGCCAACTCTTGATGGCCTCGACTTTGTTGAGTTGGGGTTTTATCACTCCCCTGCCAATGGTGTACCCAAGATATTTGGCCTCCTCCTGCCCAATGGTACACTTCTTGGGGTTAGCCGTAAACCCCGCTTCCCGGATAGAGTCTAGGACTGCTTGCACTTTTGGCAGATGTGAGGCCCAATCTGTGCAATGGACAATTACGTCATCCAGGTAAGCCGCAGCATACTTCCGATGGGGCCTCAGTATCTGGTCCATTTTCCGCTGGAATGTGGCCGGCGCATTCTGTAACCCGAACGGCATTCTCTTATATTGGAACGCCCCGTCTGGGGTTACAAATGCGGTTTTCTCTTTGGCCGACTTGGCCAGGGGAATTTGCCAATACCCTTTTGTGAGGTCAAGAGTCGTCATGTATCGGGCTGTTCCCAGCCGGTCGATCAACTCATCTATACGTGGCATGGGGTAGGTGTCAAATTTTGTAACTTTGTTCAACTGACGAAAATCGTTACAAAATCGCCAGCTCCCATCCGGTTTAGGCACCAACACAATGGGACTAGACCAATCACTTTGGGACTCCTCTATCACCCCTAAGTTCAGCATTTTCTGTACTTCCTCCCGTATTGCCTCCCGTCGGGCCTCTGGGATCCGATAGGGTTTTAACTTCACCCTTTCACCGGGCGGGGTAATAATATCATGCTCTACCCCAGATGTTTGTCCCGGCAGCTCAGAGAACACCTCCTTGTTGCGAAGCACAAACTCCTTAACCTCCTGTTGTTGGGGTTGTGACAAGGTGGCTGCTATTCCAACCTCCGGAATCACGCAACCAGTTTGAGCTGGTGACCAAGTTTCTGCGACTAGGGACTCTCTATCCCTCCAGGCTTTCAACAGATTAACGTGATATATCTGTTCGGGCTTTCGCCTTCCTGGTTGTCTGACCTTGTAATTCACTTCGCTCACTTTTTCCATTATCTCGTAGGGGCCTTGCCATTTGGCAAGGAATTTACTTTCAACCGTAGGGACAAGTACCAATATCCTATCCCCCGGGGAAAAGGTACGGGTCTTGGCTCCACGGTTGTACACTCTCTGCTGTGCCAACTGCGCTTGGGCCAAATGTTCCTTCACGATGGGCATTACCTGTGCAATTCGATCTTGCATCAGGGCGACATGCTCAATCACACTCCTGTGGGGAGAACTCTCACTTTCCCAAGTTTCCTTGGCAATATCCAACAGCCCTCTTGGGTGTCTCCCATACAGTAACTCAAAGGGGGAGAATCCCGTAGAGGATTGGGGCACCTCCCTAATAGCAAACATCAAATAAGGAAGTAGACAGTCCCAATCCCTTCCATCTCTATCCACCACTTTCTTCAACATTTGTTTTAGGGTTTTGTTGAATCTTTCAACCAGCCCATCGGTTTGGGGGTGATACACAGATGTACGCAATTGCGTCACTTTGAACAATTTACACAGCTCTTTCATAACCCGGGACATAAAGGGTGTACCTTGGTCCGTAAGCAGTTCTTTACAAATACCCACCCGGCTAAAAACAAGAGATAGCTCTTTGGCTATGGTTTTGGCCGAGGTATTTCTGAGAGGGATCGCTTCTGGATAACAGGTGGCATAGTCCATTATAACCAATATGTACTGGTGCCCCCTAGCGGACTTGATTATAGGACCTACCAAATCCATTGCGATTCTCTCAAACGGGACCTCAATGATGGGTAGAGGGACCAGCGGGCTACGGAAATGTGGCATCGGGGCCGACCTCTGACACACAGGGCAGGAGGAACAATAATTTTCTATGTCCTTCATCACCCCAGGCCAATAGAATCTCTGTAATACCCTCTCTCGGGTTTTCTCTGTCCCCAGATGACCTCCAAGAATGTGCCCATGGGCCAACTCCAACACCAACTTCCTGTAAGGTTTGGGCACCACAAGCTGCTCAACGGTTTCTTCTGCCCTTTTTGCCACCCGATACAGTAGGTCCTTCTCTACGCTGAAGTATGGGTAAGTGCAGGTATTATCTGGGTTTACTAACTCGCCATCTATTTCCACTACGTTTTCCCGTGCCTTTATTAGGGCGGGGTCTTTTAACTGTTCTGTGGCAAAATTTTCCCTGTGAACCTCCAGATCAGAAAACTCCACAGACGGTAGGTTTTCGTCTGAGGAGGTGGGCTCCTCTCCAGTTTCTTGAGTCTCCCCTGCCAATACTGACAAGGGAAATTCTGGAGAGTCCTCACCACTCTCAGAGGAGTTCTGGCTATCATATTCCTGGTACATAGGGGCACCAGTGGGGGGCTCAGGATCATCCCACAGTTCCCAGAACTTCGGAAAATCCCTTCCCACAATGGCATCATGCGGTAATTGAGATACTAACCCCACTGGATGAGAGAGGGTACCTTTGGGGGTCTCGAAACACACTGTAGTCACTGGATACTCTCGGGTGTCCCCATGCACACAAATAACAGCTACCTTGCTATTCCCAGAGACCTCTGTTTTAACTAATTCAGCCTTTATCAGGGTCACAAGGCTACCTGAATCCAGTAATACCACAACATTTCTACCATTAATACACATTTTGCATAAATGTTTCTCAGTTCCCCGAATGGCAGTGCATGCGACTGTCGCACACAGCGACTGACGTCGGTCCGTCAGAAAGTCACATTGCATGGGTTCCTCCACAACCGGGCAATTTGCTGCAATATGTCCCGCTTGCCGGCAGCGGTAGCAAACAATCCATTTGGCTGCCTCTTGAGCCCCTGACTTCCCAGGCTGTTCTCGCCAAACATTGGGTAGAGCTCCCACCCTCTCACTCTCTCCACCCTCACCCCTTGGAATCCTCTTATCCGCCCCTGGGGATGATCTGGTCTTAGGGTGGAAAGTCCGAGAGTCTCTGGAAGAGGCCGTCAGGTTCTCTGTAGCCAAGTATTTCTCTACACGATCCACAAGACCACCGGCCGTCTCTGGGTCTCCATGGCTTACCCACTTTTGGATGGCAGTAGGAAGAGCTCTCAAAAACCGATCCATTACAACACGTTCCACAATCTCTGGTGCGGACAAAGTCTCTGGCTGTAGCCACTTCCTGCTCAGGTGAATGAGATCATACATTTGAGACCTGGGGGGTTTTCCAAGCTGGAAAGTCCAGTTATGCACACGCTGAGCCCGGACAGCCAGGGTGACACCCAGCCTTGCCAATATTTCAGCTTTTAGCATCACATAGTCTTTTGCTTGGTCAGGCTCTAGGTCATAGTAAGCCTTCTGCGATTCACCAGTTAACAGAGGAGCCACCAGTCCAGCCCACTGCTCCTCAGGCCACTTTTCTCTTTCAGCAGTCCTTTCAAATGTGGTCAAAAATACCTCTGGATCATCCTCTCCAGTCATTTTTGTCAATAAACGACTCACCCCAAAGGACGCGGTATTAGTGGGACGGCTTTCCTCACTGGTCTGCGGACGTTGCTGCATTACTGCTTCCATTTGTTGTAGTCTCTGCTCTTGCTTCTGTAACAGGTCTATGAAGCGGGCCTCAGATTGCTGCTGGGCTTGTTGCTGAGCTTCCAGACTCTGTTGGTGAGCTTGCTGCTGGGCTGCAAGGCTCCTTTGCAAACCTGCATTTGTCTGCTGTTGATTGGCATTTGCTAGAGCCAGCTGTTTCAGTATCTCCTCCATGCTGGCTTAAAAAAACTGCCACTGGTTCTCCACCAACTGTGAGGGGGTTAACTCGGTAGCGGGTGTGTGTGACCCCCTGGTTGGGCTCCCCACACAAAAACAGGGCCAGCAGACGGAGGTTGTGGTTTTCAAAATGTGCGGTTTATTTCTCTATGTACAGTGACAAAAACACAGCAAAGCCAAAAAGAAACATAAACAAAATAAATCCTGGTCAGCTTGACCTCTGACTAAACATGCAGGTTTCCTAACTAACAACTGGGATCAGCCTGGTGCTGTCCTAGTCCCTAAGTCCCTGGTTTAGTCAATGTCCAAACAAATAGCCACACAGGCTTTTTCTCACCGCACAGGGGTTCACTCTCCCTAGACAGTCCACACAGGTCTGGTTCCAGGCATGAGCAAACACCTAATGAATCTGGGAGTTTTTATGGAGGCCTTAAACGAACTGACAGGCTTCAGCTGGTCTCATCAACTCCCTGCCTGCACGACGCCCAGCCCTCTCCCTAGAGGTATGAGTCATCCATGAGCCCACTAGCCTCAGCTGGGCTTCATCAACTCCCTCCCTAGTTGTATAAGTCGGCATAAAGCCTGAATCTGGGAGAAATATATCTACCCCCCTGGATGCAACCAGGTGACTTTACCTTCCTGCTGTCACAGTACGTTCGGTGTGCGGAGAGAGGAGTTCAAGTGACGGACGTGATTTTGAGACTGTGCCAAATTGTTGGCCTATACTGTTTTGAGAATGTTGTAGGATATATATGGTGACTACGATGTTAAGGAGGTTAGACTGTTTGCCTCACATTAGTTATATATTATTTATATAACTTGCAGATACAATATGAATGTCTTTATTAGCGACAAAGAGTTCCTGGCGGAATTTATTGACCGGGTAAGGGAGCTGCCGGCTCTGTGGGAGACGAAAAACCCCATCCACAAAAAAAGAGGGGTGAGAAAAGCAGCGCTGGAGAAGCTGCTCCCATTTGTGCAGATCAAGGTGCCCACAGCCACAGCAAAACAAGTGGACACTAAAATTGGGAGCTTGAGAGGCACCTACAGGACTGAACGCTCTAAGGTCCTGGCTAGGGATGAGCTCGGTGTTCGAGTCGAACATACGTTCGACTCGAACATCGGCTGTTCGATCGTTCGCCGAACAACGAACGATTTGGGCCGTTCGCGCCTAATTCGCGGCCCACAATGCACTACGCCATCGCAGTGTCATCCAGGCGCTGTGATTGGCCAAGCATGCACTGTGACCCCGCATGCTTGGCCAATCACAGCGCCGGCAGCGAGGAGAGCAATGATTGGCCACAGGCAGGATGCCTGTGGCCAATTATTGCTGAGGGTGTTTAGTACACGCCCCACACTATAAAAGGCCGCCAGCACAGCGGCCTAGTGTAGTGTGTTCCGGAGCAGGGAAAGAGAAGCATAGGCAGGGACAGTGACATTTTTTTTTCTTGCTTAACCTGGATTCCTTTAGTTTAGGGAAAGAGAAGGATAGGTAGGGAGAGTGTCAGTCTGTTTTACTGTGCTAAACCTTGTTTGTAGGGACAGGGAAGGACAGTGAGGGAAATTCTCCTTGTGCTATACTGTGCTAAAGCATTCATCATCAACCATCTTTAAAAAAACATTTTTTATAGGGACAGAAAACTATAGGTAGGGAGAGTGTCAGTGTGTTTTACTGTGCTAATCCTTGTTTGTAGGGACAGGGAAGGACAGTGAGGGAAATTCTCCTTGTGCTATACTGTGCTAAAGCATTCATCATCAACCATCTTTAAAAAAACATTTTTTATAGGGACAGAAAACTATAGGTAGGGAGAGTGTCAGTGTGTTTTACTGTGCTAATCCTTGTTTGTAGGGACAGGGAAGGACAGTGAGGGAAATTCTCCTTGTGCTATACTGTGCTAAAGCATTCATCATCAACCATCTTTAAAAAAACATTTTTTATAGGGACAGAAAACTATAGGTAGGGAGAGTGTCAGTGTGTTTTACTGTGCTAATCCTTGTTTGTAGGGACAGGGAAGGACAGTGAGGGAAATTCTCCTTGTGCTATACTGTGCTAAAGCATTCATCATCAACCATCTTTAAAAAAACATTTTTTATAGGGACAGAAAACTATAGGTAGGGAGAGTGTCAGTGTGTTTTACTGTGCTAATCCTTGTTTGTAGGGACAGGGAAGGACAGTGAGGGAAATTCTCCTTGTGCTATACTGTGCTAAAGCATTCATCATCAACCATCTTTAAAAAAACATTTTTTATAGGGACAGAAAACTATAGGTAGGGAGAGTGTCAGTGTGTTTTACTGTGCTAATCCTTGTTTGTAGGGACAGGGAAGGACAGTGAGGGAAATTCTCCTTGTGCTATACTGTGCTAAAGCATTCATCATCAACCATCTTTAAAAAAACATTTTTTATAGGGACAGAAAACTATAGGTAGGGAGAGTGTCAGTGTGTTTTACTGTGCTAATCCTTGTTTGTAGGGACAGGGAAGGACAGTGAGGGAAATTCTCCTTGTGCTATACTGTGCTAAAGCATTCATCATCAACCATCTTTAAAAAAACATTTTTTATAGGGACAGAAAACTATAGGTAGGGAGAGTGTCAGTGTGTTTTACTGTGCTAATCCTTGTTTGTAGGGACAGGGAAGGACAGTGAGGGAAATTCTCCTTGTGCTATACTGTGCTAAAGCATTCATCATCAACCATCTTTAAAAAAACATTTTTTATAGGGACAGAAAACTATAGGTAGGGAGAGTGTCAGTGTGTTTTACTGTGCTAATCCTTGTTTGTAGGGACAGGGAAGGACAGTGAGGGAAATTCTCCTTGTGCTATACTGTGCTAAAGCATTCATCATCAACCATCTTTAAAAAAACATTTTTTATAGGGACAGAAAACTATAGGTAGGGAGAGTGTCAGTGTGTTTTACTGTGCTAATCCTTGTTTGTAGGGACAGGGAAGGACAGTGAGGGACAGTGAGGGAAATTCTCCTTGTGCTATACTGTGCTAAAGCATTCATCATCAACCATCTTTAAAAAAACATTTTTTATAGGGACAGAAAACTATAGGTAGGGAGAGTGTCAGTGTGTTTTACTGTGCTAATCCTTGTTTGTAGGGACAGGGAAGGACAGTGAGGGAAATTCTCCTTGTGCTATACTGTGCTAAAGCATTCATCATCAACCATCTTTAAAAAAACATTTTTTATAGGGACAGAAAACTATAGGTAGGGAGAGTGTCAGTGTGTTTTACTGTGCTAATCCTTGTTTGTAGGGACAGGGAAGGACAGTGAGGGAAATTCTCCTTGTGCTATACTGTGCTAAAGCATTCATCATCAACCATCTTTAAAAAAACATTTTTTATAGGGACAGAAAACTATAGGTAGGGAGAGTGTCAGTGTGTTTTACTGTGCTAATCCTTGTTTGTAGGGACAGGGAAGGACAGTGAGGGAAATTCTCCTTGTGCTATACTGTGCTAAAGCATTCATCATCAACCATCTTTAAAAAAACATTTTTTATAGGGACAGAAAACTATAGGTAGGGAGAGTGTCAGTGTGTTTTACTGTGCTAATCCTTGTTTGTAGGGACAGGGAAGGACAGTGAGGGAAATTCTCCTTGTGCTATACTGTGCTAAAGCATTCATCATCAACCATCTTTAAAAAAACATTTTTTATAGGGACAGAAAACTATAGGTAGGGAGAGTGTCGGTGTGTTTTACTGTGCTAATCCTTGTTTGTAGGGACAGGGAAGGACAGTGAGGGAAATTCTCATTGTGCTATACTGTGCTAAAGCATTCCTCATCAACCATCTTTGAAATCCTTGTTTTTTGGACAGTCAGGGAAATTGTCATTGTGCTATTCTGTGCGAAAGCAATCATCCTCAACCATATTTAGAAATCCTTAAGTAAAGGGACAGAGAAGGACACCTGAAGGTAGCCCTTATTGCTTTTTTCCCATCTCCCTGCAGGCCATCCATTAGAATGTCTGGAAGGCAAACAAGGAGAGGCAGACAGTCAGGAGGCAATAAAAGAGGGCAAGCAGGCTCTGTGTCTGGGGGCAACAGTGCTGGTCGTGGACGCGGTGCATTGTCATCAGCACATGGCCATGGGACACGCTTGTCCTTCTTTTCGGCAGCTGGACATGTTACATAGTTAGTCAGGTTGAAAAAAGACACAAGTCCATCCAGTTCAACCGTAAAAAATAAAAATAAAAAAATAAAAATAAACATATATCGTACAATCCCATATACCCAATTCTATACCCACAGTTGATCCAGAGGAAGGCAAAAAAACCCAGAAGAGCATTATCCAATTTGCTACAGCAGGGGAAAAAATTCCTTCCTGATCCCCCGAGAGGCAATCGGATATTCCCTGGATCAACTTTACCTATAAATGTCAGTACCCAGTTATATTATGTACATTTAAGAAAGAATCCAGGCCCTTCTTAAAGCAATCTACTGAGCTGGCCAGAACCACCTCTGCAGGGAGTCTATTCCACATTTTCACAGCTCTTACTGTGAAAAAACCTTTCCGTATTTGGAGGTGAAATCTCTTTTCCTCTAGACGCAAAGAGTGCCCCCTTGTCCTTTGTGTTGACCGTAAAGTGAATAACTGAACACCAAGTTCACTATATGGACCCCTTATATATTTGTACATGTTGATCATATCCCCCCTTAATCTCCTCTTCTCAAGAGAGAATAAATTCAGTTCCTCTAATCTCTCCTCATAGCTGAGCTCCTCCATGCCTCTTATCAGTTTGGTTGCCCTTCTCTGCACTTTCTCCAGTTCCCCAATATCCTTTTTGAGAACTGGGGCCCAAAACTGAACTGCATATTCCAGATGAGGTCTTACTAATGATTTGAACAGGGGCAAAATGATATCTCTCTCTCTGGAGACCATACCTCTCTTAATACAAGAAAGGACTTTGCTCGCTTTGGAAACCGCAGCTTGGCATTGCATGCCATTATTGAGCTTATGATCTACCAAAACCCCCAGATCCTTCTCCACTACGGATCCCCCCAGTTGTACTCCCCCTAGTATGTATGATGCATTCATATTATTAGCCCCCAAGTGCATAACTTTACATTTATCAACATTAAACCTCATCTGCCACATAGTCGCCCAATTAGACAGAGCATTGAGGTCGGCTTGTAAATTGGCGACATCCTGTAAGGACGTTATTCCACTGCATAGCTTGGTGTCATCTGCAAAGACAGAAATGTTACTTTTGATCTCAGACCCAATATCATTTATAAACATATTAAAAAGTAAGGGTCCCAGCACTGAACCTTGGGGTACACCACTGATAACCTTGGACCATTCAGAGTAAGAATCATTAACCACTACTCTCTGAATTCTGTCTTTTAGCCAGTTTTCTATCCATTTACAAACTGATATTTCCAATCCTGTAGACTTTACCTTACACATGAGCCGTGTGTGGGGAACTGTATCGAACGCTTTTGCAAAATCCAAGTATACCACGTCCACTGCCACCCCTCTGTCCAAGGTCTTACTTACCTCTTCATAAAAAGAAATCAGGTTTGTTTGACAACTTCTGTCTTTCATGAATCCATGCTGTCTGTTGCTTAAATAGTTTTTTTCCAGCAAGAACTCATCTATGTGGTCTTTTATTAATCTCTCCAGTATTTTCACAACTATAGAAGTTAAACTAACAGGTCTATAGTTACTTGGTAAACACTTAATTCCCTTTTTAAATATAGGCACCACATTGGCCCTGCGCCAATCCAGTGGTACTATTCCTGTCATTAATGAGTCCCTAAAAATTAAATACAATGGCTTTGAAATTACAGAGCTCAATTCTTTTAGGATCCGTGGGTGTATGCCATCTGGTCCAGGTGCTTTATCCACCTTTATTCCATCTAAATATTTCTGGACCATATCACTTTTGAGCCATTGTGGATTTGGGGCTGTGTCACTACCACCCCCATTTTGGACATGAGCTCCCCCATGCTCCTTTGTATACACAGAACTGAAGAAAGTATTTAATAAATTAGCCTTCTCTTTGTCCCCAGTCACCCACTCTAGATTATTTTGTAAAGGGCCTACATGCTCAGACTTGACCTTTTTACTATTAATATATTTGAAGAATTTTTTGGGGTTTGTCCTACTATCTTTTGCAATCTGTCGTTCGTTTTGAATTTTTGCATCCTTGATTTCCTTTTTACATATCCTGTTATATTCTTTGTAACATTTAAATGACACTAGTGTTCCCTCATTTTTATATTTTTTAAAAGCTCTTTTCTTATAGTTTATAGCTTTTTTAACTTTGTCAGTGAGCCACATAGGTTTTATTTTTAGCCTTTTAAACTTATTGCCCATGGGAATATACTTTGCAGTGAGTTCCCAAACAGTCTTTTTGAAGAATTCCCATTTCTGTTCTGTGCCCATTGATGCCAATATTCCTTCCCAGTCTAAGTCCTGGAGAGCAGCACTCATCCTTGGAAAATTTGCTCTCTTGAAATTAAGTGTTTTTATCTTTCCTGTATGTGATTTTTGCTTACAACTAACATCAAATGAAATCATGTTATGGTCACTGCTACCCAGGTGTTCCTTTATCTGAACATTAGTAATACGCTCTGCATGGTTTGAGATTACCAGGTCCAACAGAGCATCATTCCTAGTTGGGGCCTCAATAAACTGGACCATAAAATTGTCCTGCAATAGGTTTATAAATTTTTGCCCTTTAACTGTCCCAGCAGTTCCATTACTCCAGTCAATTTCTGGGTAGTTAAAATCCCCCATTATTATCACCGTCCCAGCCCTTGCAGCCCTTTCCATCTGTGCAAGGAGCTGAGTCTCTAACTCCTCATTAACATTGGGTGGTCTATAACAAACTCCAATGATTAGCTTTGAACTACGCACATCTGTATGCAGTCCTACCCATAATGCTTCAGACTCATCACACTCTCCATCCACCAGGTCCTCTTTCACACTCGCTTTGAGATCACTTCTCACATAGAGACAGACCCCTCCACCCTTCCTTTTTACCCTGTCTTTCCGAAAGAGTGCATAGCCAGGAATATTAATAGCCCAGTCGTGTGAGGAATGAAGCCAAGTTTCAGCAATACCGATTACATCATAGCTCTCCTCATGCACCAGAGCTTCCAACTCACCTATTTTGCTTGGCAGACTTCTGGCATTGGTGAACAGACACTTTAATGCATTAATATTATTTGACCGGTCACATACTATCCTCTTGGGTGTTCCCAGATTGCAACTAGGACTTGCTACTATACTTACCTTGGGTTTATGTTCTTTGGTTACCCTACCACTAATGCCCCTAATACTACCCTTTAGAATATGTTCCCCGCTGACTCTCACTATCTCTGGACCCTCCCCCCTGTCACCTAGTTTAAAAACCCCTCTAACTTTTGAGCCACATCATGCCGAAGACTTGGTAGAGTGGATGACCAAGCCCTCCTCCTCCTCCTCATCCTCTCTCACCCAGGCTCAGGGTACTGGCAAAGCAGCTGCCAAAGCGTCCTCTTCCCTGGTATCAATGTCAGACTCATTTACAGTCACTCCTTCCCTAGACCCACCATGTCCTCCTCCTGAGGAGTCCCCCGAACTGTTTGAGCACAGTGTTGGGTACATGCTCCAGGAGGATGCCCAGCGTTTCGAAGGGTCTGATGATGAAACCCAGCTACAGGAAGGCAGTAGCGTGAGAGCAGACAGAGGGGATGCTCAAGAAGGACACCAATCTGGCAGTCATGTTCCAGCAGCTGCAGCATACTGCCAGATTGGCTCCAGTGATGAGGAGGGAGGGGATGATGAGGTCACTGACTCCACGTGGGTGCCTAATAGGAGAGAGGAGGAGGAGGAGGATGAGGAGGAGGCACATCTCCAACGAGGCAGGATGCCCTTTGGTGGCCAGCGTAAGGGCAGTACACCGACGGAATCACACCGCAGAGCTCCGCCTGTGCAGGGCGCTGCCTCTGCCCGTCATTCAAAAAGTTCTTTGGTGTGGGCCTTTTTTGAGGCTAGTGCATCAGATCGCACAGCTGCTGTTTGCAACATATGTCTCAAGCGTATATCGCGTGGCCAAAACATCAGCCGCTTGGGTACCACATGCCTGACCAGACATATGTTGACCTGCCATGCAGCTCGTTGGCAAGCCTACCTCAAAGACCCACACCAAAGAACAAAGCGGACCTCTCCTTGCACTGCATCAGCTGGGATCTCCAACCCCACTATAACTTCAGTCCTCTCTGAAACATGCACTGAGAGGAATGAAGGTGTAGAATTAGGTGTGTCACAGCCAAGTACTTGCGGCCACTCTGCTAGCAGTACACCGACGTCCGATTCTAGCAGGCAAATTTCCCTGCCCCAGCTGCTGGACCGTCGAAAGAAGTTCACTCCAAGCCATCCACATGCCCAGCGGTTGAATGCTAGCTTGGCTAAATTGCTAGCGCTTCAACTGCTGCCTTTTCAGTTGGTAGACTCGGCCCCCTTCCGTGAGTTTGTGCAATGTGCGGTTCCTCAGTGGCAGGTTCCCAAACGCCACTTTTTCTCACGGAAGGCTATTCCGGCTCTCTACCGGCATGTGGAAGGCAATGTCTTGGCCTCGCTGGACAGGGCGGTCAGCGGTAAGGTGCATATTACCGCTGACTCATGGTCCAGCAGGCATGGACAGGGACGTTACCTTTCTTTCACGGCCCATTGGGTCACTCTTTTGGCAGCTGGGAAGGATGCAGGACAAGGTGCAGTAGTGTTGGAGGTTGTTCCACCGCCACGCCTCCAAAATGCTACTACTGGTTGTGACACACCTCTCTCCTCCACTCCCTCCTCTTCTTCTTCCTCCATGGCCTCTTCCTGTGCTTTGTCCTCTGAACCAGCGGTGCTCCGTAGCCGTTCAAGGGGCTACGCAAGTACGCAGGCAAAAAGATGCCATGCCGTGCTTGCGCTGGTGTGTTTGGGGGACAGAAGCCACACTGGGGCAGAGGTCCTGTCTGCTCTGCAGGGCCAGGCCGAGAGGTGGTTGACGCCACGCCAGCTTAAGCCAGGAATGGTGGTTTGCGACAATGGCACCAACCTCCTCTCCGCCCTCCGACAGGGACAACTGACCCATGTGCCCTGTGTGGCTCACGTCCTTAACCTGGTGGTGCAGCGGTTCTTGGGCAGGTACCCGGGCTTACAGGATGTCCTGAGGCAGGCCAGGAAAGTCTGTGTGCATTTCCGCAGATCTTATAATGCCAGTGCTCGCCTGGTTGAGCTGCAAAAGGAGTTGAACCTGCCCAAGAACCGCCTTATATGTGACATGCCCACCAGGTGGAACTCAACGTTGGCCATGCTGCAGCGGCTGCACACGCAGCAGAGGGCCATCAATGAGTACCTGTGCGACTACGGCACCAGGACAGGGTCAAGGGAGCTTGGTTTTTTTTCTCCACGCCAGTGGGGCATGATCAGGGATGCATGCACTGTCCTGGCACCATTTGAGGAGGCCACGAGGATGGTGAGCAGTGACAGTGCATGCATCAGTGACACTGTACCTCTTGTCCACCTGTTGAAGCACACGCTGCGTGGAATAATGGACAGGGCACTTGAGGCAGAACAGAGGCAGGAAGAGGAGGACTTCCTTGCCTCTCAAGGCCCCCTTTACCCAGACAGTGTTCCTTCTGTCCCACCCATCGCACAGGAAGAGGAGGAGGAGGAGGAGGAGGAGGATTGTGTCAGCATGGAGGTGGAGGCTGGCACTCAGCATCATCAGCAGCAGTCTTTTAGGGATGATTTACAGTCCCAAGAAACCAGTGGACTTGTACGTGGCTGGGAGGAGGTGGCTGCGGATCATGTCGTCCTTAGTGACCCAGAGGACTCCGGACCGAATGCCTCAGCAAACCTACGCTGCATGGCCTCCCTGATCCTGCAAAGTCTGCGGAAGGATCCTCGTATTCTTCGGATCAAGGAGAGGGACCATTACTGGCTGGCCACTCTCCTTGATCCACGGTACAAGGGTAAGGTTGCGGACCTTATGTTACCGTCGCAGAGGGAGCAGAGGATGAGACAACTCCGGGAGGCCTTGCAGAAAGGTCTGTGCAACGCGTTCCCAGAGACTGGGAGGTTACAAACTCCTGGTCCTGGACAACGAGTTGCTGAGGCTTCGGCCAGTCAAAGAAGGAGCGGTGGGGAAGGTGGCCGTCTGACCGATGCGTTCAGACAATTCTTTAGTCCGCAGCCCCAAAGTATGATCGGTTCCAGCAACCATCGCCAGCGTCTGATAAACATGGTGCAGGAATATCTAGGGGCAAGGTCAGACTTGGACACCTTCCCCACCGAAAATCCTCTGGCTTACTGGGTCTTGAGGATGGATCACTGGCCAGAGCTTGCACAGTATGCAATTGAGCTACTGGCCTGTCCTGCATCCAGCGTTCTTTCGGAACGCACATTCAGTGCTGCTGGAGGATTTGTCACGGATCACAGGGTGCGCCTGTCCACCGACTCGGTTGATCGACTGACTTTCATCAAGATGAACCAGTCTTGGATCACCACCAGCTACCACACACCTGATGCTGATATAACAGACTAATTGATTTTAACATGTCACATCCCTTCAAGACTGATGCTGATGCTGAGTGCCTGTGCTGTTATGTTGACTGGCTATCCTCCTCCTCCGAGTCCTCAATGATACGATTGATGATGATAGCTTGGAAGATCATTTTTGTTTATGGGTGCCGCCACCAGTGGCTAAGGCCCAATTTTTCAGCCCCTGTTTAACAGGGGCGTGTAATTACAATTTTTGAAGCAATACTTTGCAACAGGGCTCATTGCTGTGCTCCAAGTACAGTATCTGTGAGGGGTTGCAGTGTTGTGCCACCAGTGCCTAAGGCCCAATTTTTCAGCCCCTGTTCAACAGGGGCATGTCATTACAATTCTTGATCTAATAATTCACAGCAGGGCCCATTGCTGCACCCACCAAGAGTAACTCTGAGGGCTTACAGTGTTGTGGCAACGCCACCACCAGCACCACCACGAAAGGCCCAATTTTTCAGCCCCTGTTCAAAAGGGGCATGTAATTACAATTCTTGATCTAATAATTCACAGCAGGGCCCATTCCTGCACCCACCAAGAGTAACTCTGAGGGCTTACAGTGTTGTGGCAACACCACCACCACCACCACCACCACGAAAGGCCCAATTTTTCAGCCCCTGTTCAACAGGGGCATGCAATTACAATTCTTGATCTAATAATTCACAGCAGGGCCCATTGCTGCACCCACCAAGAGTAACTGTCAGGGCTTACAGTGTTGTGGCACCAGCACCACCATCAAAGGCCCAATTTTTACTACCACTGTTCAACCATTATATGTAATTACAATTCCTGATATAATAGTTGACAGCAGGGCGTTCCAGCACCAACCAAGAGTAACTGTGAGTGCTTACAGTGTTGTGCCAACACCAACAACTAAGGGGCCTATTTCTGCAGAGTATATACGGCAGGTCCCTACTTTCAAACATCCAACTTACAAACGACTCCTACTTGCAAACGCAAGAAGACAACAGGAAGTGAGAGGAAATCTACCCCTAGGAAGGAAAATTCTCTCCTGTAAGAATTAATATGGGAGAAAGGTGTCTCCTCTGTACTGATGCTTTATCACCAATCCTTGTTTCAAGAAAAACACCACATTTCAAAAACAGTTGTCATTGGGACGGAAAGTGAGGTGAAATGTTCTGAACAGGGGCACAGACAGCAAAACAAATGTTACAGGGGTGATAACCCTTACCTATGTTTTCCAAAAAGTTTAAAAATAGATTTTTGGGCTGGAGCTACACTTAAACAATGTACCTGTTCAAAATTACAAACACATTCTACATAAGAACAAACCTACAGTCCCTGTCTTGTATGCACCGCCTGTATACGGCTGTTCAGAGTATATAGGGCCTTTTTTATTTTGTGTGCGGTGTTCCCCTTAATATCCATACAAGACCCAAAGGGGCTGGTAATGGGCTGGGGTGGGGGGGGGGGGGGGTCATGGGGTAGCTATGCCATTTTTCTTAAAGATTTTCATCCATATTACCGGGACCAGACATTACATTAAAGCCGCAAGCAGTTTTAAATGGCTTTTTTTTCCTTTAGAAGTGTCATTTTGTGCAGGGCAGTTCTAAACACGGGAAACACGTGGCACTTCACAGGCATACTTTAGACACCCCCCAGGTACGATATTTAAAGGAATATTTGACTTTTTTTTTTCACTTTATGCATCATTAAAATGACTGCTCCCGAAAAACGACCGTTTTTAAAACTTCTTTTTGCATGTCCCCTGATGCAGAACCCGGGTTCCCAAACCCTTTTTAGGACAATAACATGCATAATAGTCGTTATAATTAGCACTTTAGAATTCGAACGTTCGCATCCATTGTATTTAATAGGGTTCTAATGTTCGTACGAACTTTCGGTCCGTTCGCGGGTTCTGGTGCGAACCGAACCCGGGGGTGTTCGGCTCATCACTAGTCCTGGCTTCTCAGAGGTCAGGAGCAGCAGCAGATGATGTGTATGTCCCGATTTTGTGGTACTACAGCAGGATGTCCTTCCTGGATGACCACATTGAGCCAAGGCCATCACTCTCCACTCTTCCCCCCAAACTTCCCTGCAGCCAACCTGAGCCTTCTCTGGAGCAAGAGGAGGCAGCCATCCTGGATGAACCTGATTTGGCCATCTGGAGCCAGGTATAGTATTAAATGAAATTGCATTGTGATAAAATTAATGTTTGACAAATATGTCAAGATGAGAAACATACAATATTTTGGGTTCCACAAGTGAAATCAAGATCTCGAGACATGAGTCTGCACTTAATTGGGTGCTAAAAAGTCAATCTGATGTAGGTGTAAATTAGAAAAAATGATTTCTGGATTTACATTCTAATTGCTTCAATCATGTTTATAAAGTTTGATGCAAAGATTAAACCAACATATTAAACTATGTCCCTTTTTCATACACAGGATGAAATCAGCCAGGAGGAGGGTCTGGAAACTGTCAGGCAGGAGGAGGAAGGGCCCAGTGGCAGCCAGGAGGTGGCAGGGCCCACTGTGAGCCAGGAGGTGGCAGGGCCCAGTGGCAGCCAGGAGGTGGCAGGGCCCAGTGGCAGCCAGGAGGTGGCAGGGCCCAGTGGCAGCCAGGAGGTGGCAGGGCAAAGGAGAAGCACCAGATCCCAGGTGCCTCCCATCCGGCTTCCCAAAAGAGGCAGGAGGGACAGGACCACCAGTGAGGCAGCAATGGCCCTTATTAAAGAGGCCCATGCCACCCTCAAAGAGCCCACATCCCCTGAAGAGGCCATTGCCGGCCTAGTGGAGGCAAAGTTCAAGGTGATGAGCATGGAGCAACGCCTCCTATGCGAGCCCCTGCTCATCACCTTGCTCAACAAGGGGGTGATGGAAAAAATTACCCCCAATACAGCTATTTGTGAGGTGGCACAACTGTCCCAACCTCAACCTCCTCCTCCACCTCCACATTCTTCTTCTGCCCCACCCCCTTCTCCTCCACCTCCACCTTGTTCTTCCACCCCACCCCCTTCTCCTCCACCTTCTTCTGCCCCACCCCCTTCTCCTCCACCTCCTCCTCCACCTTGTTCTTCCGCCCCACCCCCTTCTCCTCCACCTCCACCTCCACCTTGTTCTTCCGCCCCACCCCCTTCTCCTCCACCTCCTCCTCCTCCTGACAGGAGTACCCCTCCAGTGGCCCAGCCTCCAGCCAAACGAAGAAGGAAGGCTGCAGGGAAGGCTTCAGGAAAGGTTGCAGGGAAGGTTGCCAGGAAGACGAGGAAGTAATGGCCTTGCTTCATTGTGGTCGGACAGAAGGCAGCCTGTTGTAGTACCACACACTTGGGACATATATATCACCTGCTGCTGTTCCTGACCTCTAGGAGGCCAGCATCAGATTGTGTTCAGAAATGTTGGCCTTCTCAAGCTCCCAATTTTAGTGTCCACACAGGGTTGCTGTGTGCTCTGGGGTCCCTGGAATGCACAAATGGCAGCAGCTTCTCCAGCGCTGCCTTCTCTTTATTTTAGTTCAAACATGAATAAATGTTATTTTTCTTTAAGTTCATACTTGACTATGTGTATTTGTAAAAATGTAAAATCTAGCTTTGGAGTAAGCAGATACATTTGACTGACAAAAAAAGGGACAGATAACAACCCCCCTAAAAAATTAAATAATCTGATTTCCCAAAAAGAGGGTGTTAAATTTTACAACTATATATTAAAATATTCAATGGGAGATCACTATCAAAACATTGCGAAATTACAATTAACATCAGTTAGAAAAATATAAAAATTTTAAATATTCATAAAAACTTGCACGATATAATACACATAAATCTTCTTAAGAGCAGCATGAAAAAGGTTAAAAAAATATAGTCATAACTCTGTGTGAATATCAGCAGCAAAAGAAGTTCATTCGTTTGGATTAATGTAACATTCTAACGAAGATTTCAATGCACAACATTTAAACGATGCAAAAATTTGGAGCGTGACGAATGTGCTATCTCCATTACGAAGGCTTGTTTTACCAGAAGATGCGCTCCCGTCTCATAGTTGCTTCTGAGCATGCGCGCTTTTTGAAGAGTCGTAAAAGCATACACACGAACCATTTTCTCGTCACAAAACAGGCCGACGAGAAACACGACGAGGAAATCTGGAATCCTGACGAGAAAATAGAGAGCAGGTTCTCTATTTTCTCGTCGAGATTCACGGCAATTTTCTCATCGTAAAACCATACACACGAACGTTTTTCTCTACAAAAAAGCTCTCGCGCCACTTTTCTTGCCGGTTTTGGACGAGAAACTCGGTCGTGTGTACGAGGCTTAAGAGCTGAGCAATGTGACTGCTAAGTTCTTGGTGGTAGGGCCAACTTGGGACAGCTGCAGCATCGAGGTATATATGATTTTTTTTTATAATATATGTTTTTTTTACAAACCCATGCTTTTCTTTTAAGAACTAACACTCTTCACTGAATAGGGATGAAAATGGTAGCTATGACACTTTTCTATTGTAGGTGGAATTGGTGTAACTAGAAGCTTCAGGGTCCCGATGCAAGAAACCATGAAGGGCCCCCTGACCCCCGGATGGGGCCCTTTCTTCGAGCCCGGTGGCGGACCGCTAGTGCGAAGTTTGTGTGGTAGGTCTGCCACTGGTGTCAGTAGTTTTTTTAATTTATTTTTCGACCATTTGTTTCATAAATTTTTTTTACAATATAATTTTTTAAAATATTTTTTATAATTTTTTAGGAGCCCCAGTTTGCACAGAATGAATGGACAGGAATAGCTCTGTACAGAGTTTGCCATTCATTCACAAACTGAAGCATAGGAAACAGTTTACAATGTTTCAGTTATAAATAGACAGAGTCAGTGATCGGTACGGATCACTGACTCTCCTTTCAGAAAAGGCCTCATCCTGACAGATCCCCTGCAGCAGCCAGCGGGAGAGGAAAGAACCCTGCAAAGTAGTGGGGACAAAGGGGGGGGGGGGTTTCTCAATCTTTTTCCAGTCAGGGCACCCTTGAAGTATACCGCTAGGTGAATGGCGCTGCACTGCAACCACCCTGCAACTGTGTGCATTGCATGCAGGTGCAGCATAGTGATGATGCATTTAGGAGGTTAAAACAGGCAGTGAGGAGACAACATATTGCCTCTTTACCTGTCAAATGCCTCTGAAAAAGTGATCTGAGCATGGATCGCATTTCAGAGGAACGGCATTTTCTTGCTGGTACTATGAACAAGCAGTAAAAAAAAATAAAAAATCAGTTCTGATTGTACATATATAATGGGGTCAGGATTAAAAGTAATGTGCATACATACACACGCCTGTAAACACACATGTGCGCACATACATACACACACACATATGAACTCACACATACATACACACACATATAAACTCACACATACATACACACACATATAAACTCACACATACACACACACATATAAACACACACATACATGCACACATATAAACACACACATACACACACACACATATAAACACACACACACATGCACACACATATATAAACACACACACATACATGCACACACACACATACATGCACACACACACATATATGCACGCACACACATATATGCACGCACACACATATATAAACACGCACACACATATATGCACGCACACACATACATGCACACACACACACACATGCACGCACACACATACATGCACGCACACACATACATGCACGCACACATATATAAATACACTTACATAGATAGCCTTTTAACTGCTTCAGCCCTCGCTGGCCAAAGACCAGGCCACTTTTTGCGATTCGGCACTGTGTCGCTTTAACTGACAATTGCGCGGTCGTGCGACGTGGCTCCCAAACAAAATTGACGTCCTTTTTTTGTGAAAAGCCTGCTGAATATGGGTGCAATAGAATACAATAAGCATGGGTGCATTTACGGTGTACTGTATGCTTGCGCAAAATGAAAGAAAATCAGTACATTTCTGCAGACTAAGCCACCATGTTTTTCTCTTTAACCACTTCAGCTTCGGAAGATTTACCCCCCTTCATGACCAGGCCAGTTTTTGCAATACGGCACTGCGTTACTTTAACTGACAATTGCATGGTCATGCGACGCTGTACCCAAATAATATTGATGTCCTTTTTTCCCACAAATAGAGCTTTCTTTTGGTGGTATTTGATCACCTCTGTGGTTTTTATTTTTTGCGCTATAAACAAAAATAGAGCGACAATTTTGAAAAAAATTCAATATTTTTTACTTTTTGCTATAATAAATATCCCCAAAAAATATATAACAAACATAAAAAAAATATAAAAAAAAAATTATTTTTTTCCTCAGTTTAGGCCGATACATATTCTTCTACATATTTTTGGTAAAAAAATTGCAATAAGCGGTTATTGATTGGTTTGCGCAAAAGTTATAGCATCTACAAAATAGGGGGTAGTTTTATGGCATTTTTATTAATATTTTTTTTTTTTTTACTAGTAATGGCGGCGATCTGCGATTTTTATTGTGACTGCGACTTTATTGCGGACACATCGGACACTTTTGACACATTTTTGGGACCATTGTCATTTTTACAGCGATCATTGCTATAAAAATGCACCGATTACTGTAAAAATTACACTGGCAGTGAAGGGGTTAAGGGGCAGTGAAGGGGCAGTGAAGGGGTTAACCACTAGGTGGCCCTGAAGGAGTTAAGTCAGTACTAGGGAGTGATTCTTACTGTTAGGGGGCGTGGCTACACGTGACATGTCACTGATGACCGTTCCCGATCACAGGGAACAGCTATCAGTGACATGTCACTAGGCAGAATAGGGGAATGCCTTGTTTACAAAGGCATCCCCCTGTTCTGCCTTTGCCGACCGCAAACGTGGGCCGCCTGGGAACATCGAGTTCCCAGGACCCGCAAACGCGCTCACGAGATACGCGGCGGCGCGCGAGTGTGCGCCCGCTGGGCGGCAAATTTAAAGGGATGTACAGGTACGCCCATTTGCCTGCCCGTGCCATTGTGTCGACGTACATCTGCATGCGGCGGTCGGCAAGTGGTTAAAAAAACGTCAGTCCTTTACCCTAAAGGAGAAGTCCAGCCAAAGCTTGTTTGGCTGTACTTCTCCTTTGGATCACAGGAGTGCCATTCATTTGGCAATCCTGTGACCCGTTTTTAGCAGAGAGCGGACTGACGTCCTCTCTCTGCTGATGTCATGAATATCGGTCCAGGCACCGCGTCATCGCAACAATGGGAGTCTGGATCCGCCAGGTTCCTGGACTGACACCTTTCTCAGCCTCTCAGCGAGCCTGAAACAGCCACTCCCCACCACCTCCACAGCTCAGCTCTCCAGTGAGCACGGAGGGAGAAGAGCAGAGAGCTGTGACTGACAGTCTACAGCTCACTGCTCACGGAGCTCTAAAAACAGAGTGATCAGTAATGTTTGATCGCTCCGTTTTCAGTGCAGTGATGCCGGGGTACAGATGCAGCATCGGACCTAGGTAAGTAGGAATCTTAAAAAAAAGAAACCCCATACTTCACTTTGAATTCTTCCTGCCGGGTATTGCACTATAGGGGGAGGCAGAGAGCACAGCACACACTGCTTTCACTTTAGGTGTAATGAGTGTGACCAGCTCCTGCGAACCGTGTACATCTGCCCTTTGTTATGTAAATATGGCTATACGCTACGCGTAATCCATATCTCCTGTGCTAATAAGCACCCTTTCAACACATTTCAGTCTAATGGTATAATGCATCTTACATAACTCTATTTTCCGCATATCTCCAAATCAACAGACATGACCACCATGCTTACGTCCTCAGTACCATGCTCCTCTCTGCCTCTACCAAGCACAGCACTTGGTTTTAATCCATAGACAACAAAAGGAAAGACAAACAGGAAGTCATGGCCCCAACAGCCAATCGCTTCCTCCATGGGAAATGACATTACAGGAAATGACCTCAACACAGGAAATGACCTCAACACAGGATATGACCTCAACACAGGACATGACCTCAACACAGAATATGACCTCAGCATGGATCCAATTCAATACTGCTCATTAAGCCAGTATTTAGTGTGTGTACCACTGCAGTGCCATATCATGTGTACCACCTGACCTTTGGGCTGGTTACAAACTGTACTGAATGTCATCCCTGGGACTAAAATACACAGTGTGTGATGCCACCTGTGCCTGCAATAACAGCACAGGGTATCTACAGGGGCAAACTAAAGCCGGTCATACATGGATTCAAATTCAGCAGTGATCAGGATCAATGCAGTTACAACAATGGTCCTGGTATTATTCTTTTCTGCTAGCGATTCCCTATCTGGAAAAAATGGTCCAAGTGGCTATACAGCCTCTCAATCACTTTTACAGGTGGCGGAAGGGGGGCCTCCCCTCCCACTGCCACCACATTTACCGGGCTCTCCTGTCCCTTCGGGGAGCCCAGTACCGATATAACCGCTCTAATCACAATCACTGTGAAAGAGTCACTTCCCCCCTTCTGTGACATTACTTCCACTTTGTTTAGAAGCCATTACTGGCTTGTACAACATCTGATCAAACTGATCTTGCTTTGATCAAAAGCTTTGGAGGTCAGAGGAGAGATATGGGCACTAATAGACCCCAGATTTCTCCAAAAAAGAGGATATGTCACAGCCCATGAATGTTGTTCATCCCTTGCGAGGTACAGGTAAAAAAAAATAATTAAAGCGCTCCCATCCACCCATGCTCATGCACAAATGCAAAGACGCATGTAGGTCCTGCATACTTATGTAAACAGCGATTGCCCCATGTGAGGTATCGCTGCGAACATCAGAGCAAGCGCAATAATTCTAGCACCAGACTTCCTGTGTAACTCTAAACTTGTAACCTGTAAAGGCTTTTAAAGCATTGCCTAAAGATAATTTAATGTACGCTAGTTTGTCGCTATTCAACGCCGTGCGCAATTTTAAAGTGTGACATGTTTGGTATCTATTTACACAACATCGGCTTTTATATTATACTAAAAGATTGGGCATTATATTGTGTTTGTGTTCACCAAAATTCATGAAAAATTTATTTTTTCCAAATAAATTGCATCAATTGCAACAGCTAACATTTTATTCTCTTGAGCCTCTGCTTAAAAAAATATATAATGTTTGAGAGTTCTAAGTAATTTTCTAACAAGAAATTGTATGAGAGAAATGTCAGACTTGGCCTTGGGGTCAAGTGGTTAAGCCCCTTCTACTTTTAAAGCACAATTTGGCCAAACCCATTATTCAGCATAGCACAATAAGGGCACTATGAGCCCCACCCCTTCCCCACCCCTATTCTCAGGAATACCGATTTTATATACTTTCAAGGTATGGTTATGGCCTTGGCAAACGAATACTGACACCCTATAATAACAGAGCTAGAAATTGTCATTGGTTGCTATGGGAAACCTGACCACTGTCCTAAGTCATGCCTTAGAACAGGGGTCCAATGTGAAGCTACAAAAACAACAAAGGGGAAGGCGCAAACACCTGGTGCATTACCCGGGATTTTTTTTTTTATTCAAAGTCAATGGAACGTAAAAATGTATACTCACAAAAGTGCAGTGTAAACCAATATGTGAATCGGAAGATGCCATATGGTGCAAGGTACACATGCTCCAACAACCTTCCATGTATTTCCATGTACTAGCAAGCTGATGCATTTTGGGGGCACACCCCCTTCCTCAGAGCTGTGCTCAGTGCCCCCAAAATGTGTCAACTTGCTACCGTGTTTCCCCGAAAATAAGCCTGGGTCTTATATTCATTTTTTCAACAAAAGTAGGGCTTAGGGCTTATTTTCAGGGTAGGGCTTGTCATGTAATAATGGAGGGTGGGCTCCCCCCAGTCACCTGCCCTATATCTATCCATCAGCATACATGTGCTTCCATTGAGGAGACCTTAAATTTTAGAGTTAGGACTGCAGCATACAGGGAGCCTTGACGCGGCCTGCAGCTTACACATGTATTTGCAAATGCGTGCAACTAAACCCCTGTTTTTAAACGCACTGTTAGACAGGTGAATTTGTTTTGTTGCTGATTGGTTGGTAAGTTGAGCTTGGATATTCTGTGTGTTTTTTATTGACATGCGTCCGCCCATCCAGTGCTCCTTGCTGTGAAGACCTGTCATAGATGAGGGCAGTGACATTTTTGTTATATGTAGGGCTTGTCATGTGCTGTCTTCTCTCCCCACCTCCCTCCCTGCCTGTCAGAAATCCCCAGTGACCAGTGGAACAGAGTTAAAAGTGCCTGTAAAATCATAAAATGCACTGTATTACAGCCCCTATACAATGTAAAGTGTGCACCGTACCTTCCTACAGTGCCTCCTCTGTGCTTCTGTGACCCGCCTGATCGGTCTTCCATACTCTGAGCACTGCAGAGGGAGGGGGGCCTGAGATCCCTTGCAGACATCTGGCAGAAGGAGAGCAGCGGGGAATCAGATGAGAGCCGCTCGGAGATTTCATGTACTGCCTGGATGGTCTTTTCCCGCTCCGAGCACTGCAGAGGGAGGGGGGCCGAGATCCCCTGCTGACAGAAGAGGAGGAGAGCAGCAGGGATCAGCTGAACAGCGTCGCAATGAATATATTTACCACAGAAACATACACAGTCTAGACCACACAACACAACCCTTCCAAACTAGGGCTTATTTTCGGGGTAGGGCTTATATTGCAGCCTTCCCTGAAAATCACAGTAGGGCTTACTTTCGGGGTAGGTTTTATTTTCAGGGAAACACGGTAGTAGACAGGAGGTTGTTGTTGGAGCATTTGTACCTTACACTATATTGCATCTTCCAACTTGTATGTTGGTTTACACTGCACTTTTGTATGCATTTTATTGGTTCCATTGTCTTTAACCAATTACAGACCGGAATATTTTTTACTTTTTGCTATAAAAAAAAAAACAAATTTCTTCCTCAGTTTAGGCAAATATATATTCTTCTACATGTAGCGGGGTCCTCAAATTGATGGGATACACCTGGGCAATAGTGTAACCCAGGTGTATAATTGTGTTAGGATTCAGACCCCTTTTTGTTTCGTGGAGGATTGGAGGATGTAATATTCTCCTTTGCCTGTGGGTGGCGTAGTACCCACAGGCTTCAGGTAGAATCATCCCCTGCAGTGCTCCCTGTTTGGTCTCTTCCCGGAGATGGTATGGCTGGGGCGGGGAACCCGCCGGGCCGTTGAAGGGAGGAGATAAAAGGGGGAGACGCCCTGACCACGAGGTCGTGTTCTTGCGGAGAAGGAGGTCCTCGGAGGAGGAGGGTTGCGGTCTGCACCCAGGGCCCTTAGGCCTGGGTGCGGGAGATCCAGGAGTCTGGTCCAGGTGCCCATGGCCTGGTCCAGAGTCATGTTGGCGTCCATCCCAGGCACCTTTAGCCTGGGGTGAGGTACTATCGAGGAGGCCTGGGGCCCAGTACCTTCGACTGGGTCCCGCTAGGGTGGACTGTCCGAGGGTCCCTGAGCGGAGGGACTCGTACCTGAGGTGAGGAGGCCGGGGAGGTTACCCACTGGAGACCCGGAGCAGCACCAACCCGGTGACAGTGGGCCTCTGGGAACTCTCTTGGGAGGACACATCCCCCTGATAGGGGCCACAGCGCATCGAAGAGGGCTCCATTGCTGTTCATAGGGGTTGCTGGAAGAGACCCCATCTTTCCTGTTCTGTAACAGCCGGATTGGCTTAGGCGCCGCTGGTCATAGTACAGTGGCATAGAACTGAAACGTTAGGAAGTGCCTTGATCTGCTCATCCCACCGTTGGCAAGGTTATAGGTCCCAACCAGTCTGCTGTTAAAAGAACTGTTTATCGTGCTTTGCTATTGGAGTGCCAAATAAACAAGTGTTGGACCTTTCTCCGGTGTGTGAACTCCAGTTACTGGAAGCAGAGGGGAGGCTGGTGAGCTTGTAAGTACAGACTCGGTACATTAGCAGAACACATTGGCCCGAGGAAACATCAGGAAGTGGCCTTCACCTCCCTATTGTAATGGGGAGGACATGGGCCGTGGCGCATCTCACTCTCACAACTCAGAAACCCCTAGACATGAGTTGGTGTGTAACAGATGAAGAAGTTGGAGAGAGGGTGAGGCCGCTACACGTGGGGGCTCGTGAGTCCGGGATACAGTGTGTTCTAAAGATGGACTTGAGAATGTCTACATTTGAACTTTGCTGCCCAGAGGAGTTCCGAGCAGATCGGCCAAATTACTGGCCAAAGTGCGTCCCTGCTCGGAGTTGTGGAAATGACCCTAACACGGGAAAGGCCCATGCGGAGGAGCGGAAAAAGGGAGAGGTCCAGCCGTGTGACGTACTGCACGTGGGGACTGTTAACGCACTGCGCCACGAGGCACCCCATGGCGACATCGTTCGTGGGCGGAGTCAAGAGGAAGCCCGCGAAAATGTACAGCTCATGGGAGGAGTCTGGCCAAGTGTGGGGATACACGTGGAGACTCCGGCGCGGGGTCAGTGCATGATGGAGCAGCAGACAGTCGGGATGACCTCAAGTGCCCCGTGGATTATGGTTCCTCACCCCACGAGAATGACTTCCTTTGCTGCCCCCATCACAGACACGGGGATAAGACTTAGGCCCCGAGGGCGGTTGGCTCTGTACACCTGCAGAGACACGGAGGCCCTCGGTGTGATCTGTCCCGGCTGCTCGGGACTGGTGGTCACCCTGAAGCCATTCGGGCGATGTGAGGAGTGCAGAGAATTCCTTTTTGAGGTCGAGTCGTCCACAGCAAGGCCCCGGGCCCTTCGCCTCAATCACCTCACGGGTACTGCTACTCCGGAAGGGGAGATCAAGGCCTTTGTCGAGGTTCCTGTGCGCGCTGACCAGGGCGATGGACTGCCCAACAGAGAAAAATCTGAGGATGCTGCCTCGGTCGCCACAAGTTCCCTGCTTCCACCACCGAAGAGGAAAGTTGGCCTAGTACAGGCATCCTATGGACGTGGTCGAGCTTCACCCCGCTGCTTGCCTGGCCTGGATGGCGCCGGTCGAGATGGAAGTCCCGGACATCCCAGTCTTCTACAAGGGTCAGGTGAGCCAGGGGCTGGGACTGTGGTGGTGGTTGGAGGTGTCGGGGGCCCATTGGAGGTGGAACCCCCCAGGGAAGATGATTCTGTGTCCACGGGTAGATATCTGCCTGCGGAGATGTATGACACCTCCGACCTAGAGTCGCTGTCTGATTGCGGAGATGATGACGAGTTTGTGTGGGACAAGTTGAAGGTGCCCCATGCTCGCAGGTACCTGGAATGTGTGCCGGCAGTGTCTAAGAGGTTTGAGGACTGCAAAGTTGAATGGAAATTGGGGCGCCATATCCATGCTGACAAGATAGTCATTTGCAGAAGAGAAGGAGAAGATGTCAAGTATTCGATAGAGGCATTTGACAAACACCTGAAACCCCTGTACCTGCCGGATCCAAAGTTTTACTTATAGGAGAAAAGAACTCCTGTTTATTTCTTTTGTGCACTTGAACTTTCTGGAAGAGCCATTCCCAGACACGCAGGACTGTGCCCTGCTTTTGTTTTTGTTTGGGCTTTTCTTTTTCTCGTTGGAGACTTGGGGACTGTTGTGTTTTCGTGTTTCCCCTTTTCTTCATGTGCCAAAGGCAAGGACATTTGGGAATAGTGGCAGAGTAGGGAAAGCTGGAAGAACGAAGATTCGTTGAGCGTCATGACCGCGGCGTTGTCACCAGGTGGCAGTGTTGCGCAACAAATGTTTGAAAATATTTCACCCACACATCACCTTGCTTGTTGGAGTGAGTGGGTCTCTCGGCTGACGGGCCCACTCATCCCAAATGACACAAAATTATGTTAGGATGTTGTTTTTTCTTTCCCCTGCAGGAGAATCGTCAATCAAGACCATTGAGAGTGGGTGGCTCTTAGACAGTGTGGGAGAGGGGTTGTGATTATTCAGATGTTAAAAATGTTTTATGACATAAGTTGTTTTATATGTTCCCCATTCCCTGAGCAGGTCTTGGCACTTGGGAATTTTTTTTAGAGGAATTGCTTCAGGGGTTTCACTCCATGCCACCACTTTATGGGAGGTATGGGTGTGCACCTGACGCTGGGGACCAGCGTCAAATTACAGGGGGGAGTGTGTAGCGGGGTCCTCAAATTGATGGGATACACCTGGGCAATAGTGTAACCCAGGTGTATAATTGTGTTAGGATTCAGACCCCTTTTTGTTTCGTGGAGGATTGGAGGATGTAATATTCTCCTTTGCCTGTGGGTGGCGTAGTACCCACAGGCTTCAGGTAGAATCATCCCCTGCAGTGCTCCCTGTTTGGTCTCTTCCCGGAGATGGTATGGCTGGGGCGGGGAACCCGCCGGGCCGTTGAAGGGAAGAGATAAAAGGGGGAGACGCCCTGACCACGAGGTCGTGTTCTTGCGGAGAAGGAGGTCCTCGGAGGAGGAGGGTTGCGGTCTGCACCCAGGGCCCTTAGGCCTGGGTGCGGGAGATCCAGGAGTCTGGTCCAGGTGCCCATGGCCTGGTCCGGAGTCATGTTGGCGTCCATCCCAGGCACCTTTAGCCTGGGGTGAGGTACTATCGAGGAGGCCTGGGGCCCAGTACCTTCGACTGGGTCCCGCTAGGGTGGACTGTCCGAGGGTCCCTGAGCGGAGGGACTCGTACCTGAGGTGAGGAGGCCGGGGAGGTTACCCACTGGAGACCCGGAGCAGCACCAACCCGGTGACAGTGGGCCTCTGGGAACTCTCTTGGGAGGACACATCCCCCTGATAGGGGCCACAGCGCATCGAAGAGGGCTCCATTGCTGTTCATAGGGGTTGCTGGAAGAGACCCCATCTTTCCTGTTCTGTAACAGCCGGATTGGCTTAGGCGCCGCTGGTCATAGTACAGTGGCATAGAACTGAAACGTTAGGAAGTGCCTTGATCTGCTCATCCCACCGTTGGCAAGGTTATAGGTCCCAACCAGTCTGCTGTTAAAAGAACTGTTTATCGTGCTTTGCTATTGGAGTGCCAAATAAACAAGTGTTGGACCTTTCTCCGGTGTGTGAACTCCAGTTACTGGAAGCAGAGGGGAGGCTGGTGAGCTTGTAAGTACAGACTCGGTACATTAGCAGAACACATTGGCCCGAGGAAACATCAGGAAGTGGCCTTCACCTCCCTATTGTAATGGGGAGGACATGGGCCGTGGCGCATCTCACTCTCACAACTCAGAAACCCCTAGACATGAGTTGGTGTGTAACAGATGAAGAAGTTGGAGAGAGGGTGAGGCCGCTACACGTGGGGGCTCGTGAGTCCGGGATACAGTGTGTTCTAAAGATGGACTTGAGAATGTCTACATTTGAACTTTGCTGCCCAGAGGAGTTCCGAGCAGATCGGCCAAATTACTGGCCAAAGTGCGTCCCTGCTCGGAGTTGTGGAAATGACCCTAACACGGGAAAGGCCCATGCGGAGGAGCGGAAAAAGGGAGAGGTCCAGCCGTGTGACGTACTGCACGTGGGGACTGTTAACGCACTGCGCCACGAGGCACCCCATGGCGACATCGTTCGTGGGCGGAGTCAAGAGGAAGCCCGCGAAAATGTACAGCTCATGGGAGGAGTCTGGCCAAGTGTGGGGATACACGTGGAGACTCCGGCGCGGGGTCAGTGCATGATGGAGCAGCAGACAGTCGGGATGACCTCAAGTGCCCCGTGGATTATGGTTCCTCACCCCACGAGAATGACTTCCTTTGCTGCCCCCATCACAGACACGGGGATAAGACTTAGGCCCCGAGGGCGGTTGGCTCTGTACACCTGCAGAGACACGGAGGCCCTCGGTGTGATCTGTCCCGGCTGCTCGGGACTGGTGGTCACCCTGAAGCCATTCGGGCGATGTGAGGAGTGCAGAGAATTCCTTTTTGAGGTCGAGTCGTCCACAGCAAGGCCCCGGGCCCTTCGCCTCAATCACCTCACGGGTACTGCTACTCCGGAAGGGGAGATCAAGGCCTTTGTCGAGGTTCCTGTGCGCGCTGACCAGGGCGATGGACTGCCCAACAGAGAAAAATCTGAGGATGCTGCCTCGGTCGCCACAAGTTCCCTGCTTCCACCACCGAAGAGGAAAGTTGGCCTAGTACAGGCATCCTATGGACGTGGTCGAGCTTCACCCCGCTGCTTGCCTGGCCTGGATGGCGCCGGTCGAGATGGAAGTCCCGGACATCCCAGTCTTCTACAAGGGTCAGGTGAGCCAGGGGCTGGGACTGTGGTGGTGGTTGGAGGTGTCGGGGGCCCATTGGAGGTGGAACCCCCCAGGGAAGATGATTCTGTGTCCACGGGTAGATATCTGCCTGCGGAGATGTATGACACCTCCGACCTAGAGTCGCTGTCTGATTGCGGAGATGATGACGAGTTTGTGTGGGACAAGTTGAAGGTGCCCCATGCTCGCAGGTACCTGGAATGTGTGCCGGCAGTGTCTAAGAGGTTTGAGGACTGCAAAGTTGAATGGAAATTGGGGCGCCATATCCATGCTGACAAGATAGTCATTTGCAGAAGAGAAGGAGAAGATGTCAAGTATTCGATAGAGGCATTTGACAAACACCTGAAACCCCTGTACCTGCCGGATCCAAAGTTTTACTTATAGGAGAAAAGAACTCCTGTTTATTTCTTTTGTGCACTTGAACTTTCTGGAAGAGCCATTCCCAGACACGCAGGACTGTGCCCTGCTTTTGTTTTTGTTTGGGCTTTTCTTTTTCTCGTTGGAGACTTGGGGACTGTTGTGTTTTCGTGTTTCCCCTTTTCTTCATGTGCCAAAGGCAAGGACATTTGGGAATAGTGGCAGAGTAGGGAAAGCTGGAAGAACGAAGATTCGTTGAGCGTCATGACCGCGGCGTTGTCACCAGGTGGCAGTGTTGCGCAACAAATGTTTGAAAATATTTCACCCACACATCACCTTGCTTGTTGGAGTGAGTGGGTCTCTCGGCTGACGGGCCCACTCATCCCAAATGACACAAAATTATGTTAGGATGTTGTTTTTTCTTTCCCCTGCAGGAGAATCGTCAATCAAGACCATTGAGAGTGGGTGGCTCTTAGACAGTGTGGGAGAGGGGTTGTGATTATTCAGATGTTAAAAATGTTTTATGACATAAGTTGTTTTATATGTTCCCCATTCCCTGAGCAGGTCTTGGCACTTGGGAAAATTTTTTAGAGGAATTGCTTCAGGGGTTTCACTCCATGCCACCACTTTATGGGAGGTATGGGTGTGCACCTGACGCTGGGGACCAGCGTCAAATTACAGGGGGGAGTGTGTAGCGGGGTCCTCAAATTGATGGGATACACCTGGGCAATAGTGTAACCCAGGTGTATAATTGTGTTAGGATTCAGACCCCTTTTTGTTTCGTGGAGGATTGGAGGATGTAATATTCTCCTTTGCCTGTGGGTGGCGTAGTACCCACAGGCTTCAGGTAGAATCATCCCCTGCAGTGCTCCCTGTTTGGTCTCTTCCCGGAGATGGTATGGCTGGGGCGGGGAACCCGCCGGGCCGTTGAAGGGAAGAGATAAAAGGGGGAGACGCCCTGACCACGAGGTCGTGTTCTTGCGGAGAAGGAGGTCCTCGGAGGAGGAGGGTTGCGGTCTGCACCCAGGGCCCTTAGGCCTGGGTGCGGGAGATCCAGGAGTCTGGTCCAGGTGCCCATGGCCTGGTCCGGAGTCATGTTGGCGTCCATCCCAGGCACCTTTAGCCTGGGGTGAGGTACTATCGAGGAGGCCTGGGGCCCAGTACCTTCGACTGGGTCCCGCTAGGGTGGACTGTCCGAGGGTCCCTGAGCGGAGGGACTCGTACCTGAGGTGAGGAGGCCGGGGAGGTTACCCACTGGAGACCCGGAGCAGCACCAACCCGGTGACAGTGGGCCTCTGGGAACTCTCTTGGGAGGACACATCCCCCTGATAGGGGCCACAGCGCATCGAAGAGGGCTCCATTGCTGTTCATAGGGGTTGCTGGAAGAGACCCCATCTTTCCTGTTCTGTAACAGCCGGATTGGCTTAGGCGCCGCTGGTCATAGTACAGTGGCATAGAACTGAAACGTTAGGAAGTGCCTTGATCTGCTCATCCCACCGTTGGCAAGGTTATAGGTCCCAACCAGTCTGCTGTTAAAAGAACTGTTTATCGTGCTTTGCTATTGGAGTGCCAAATAAACAAGTGTTGGATCTTTCTCCGGTGTGTGAACTCCAGTTACTGGAAGCAGAGGGGAGGCTGGTGAGCTTGTAAGTACAGACTCGGTACATTAGCAGAACACATTGGCCCGAGGAAACATCAGGAAGTGGCCTTCACCTCCCTATTGTAATGGGGAGGACATGGGCCGTGGCGCATCTCACTCTCACAACTCAGAAACCCCTAGACATGAGTTGGTGTGTAACAGATGAAGAAGTTGGAGAGAGGGTGAGGCCGCTACATACATATTTATGGTAAAAAATAATCGCAATAAGCGTATATTGATTGGTTTGCGCAAAAGTTATGCATCTACAAATTATGGTCAAGATTTATGGAATTTTTATTATTATTTTTTTTTAACTAGTAATGGCAGTGATCAGCGATATTTAGTGGTACTGCGACATTGCGGCGGATAGATTGGACACTTTTGACAAATTTTTGGGACCACTGTCATTTATACAGCGATCATTGCTATAAAAATGCACTGATTACTGTGTAAATGTCACTGGCAGGGAAGGGGTTAACACTAGGGGGCAATCAAGGGGTTAAATTAAATGTGTGTTCCCTAGGTGTGTTCTAACTATAAGGGGGTAGGACTGACTAGAGGAGGAGACATATCGTTGTTCCTAGTTCCCAGCTGATCATGTGATGTAAACAAAGAATCGGTAATCGTTTTTTTTTCTCCTCACGCTGACCGATCACCGGCTTTTTCACAAGGGACATCGGTCCCGAAGAGGAAGGAGGCAGAAGGAGCCTCATCAGTGCCAGCTGCCAGTGCCAGCCATTGTGAATATAATTGCTCCCTGCCAGTGCCCACAGTGCCAGCTATCAATGCCCACAGTGCCACATATCAATGCCCACAAGTGCCACCTATCAATGCCCACAAGTGCCACCTATCAATGCCCACAAGTGCTGCCAATCAGTGCCTCATCAGTGCCACCTAGAAATGCTGCCTATCAGTGTAACCTACCAGTGCCCATTATTGCCACCCATCAGTGCCCATCACTGCCACCTATCAGTGCCCATCACTGCCACCTATCAGTGCCACCTATCAATGCCACCTATTAGTGCCACTTCTCAGTGCCCACCAGTGCCACCTATCAATGCTCTTCAGTGCCACCCATCTGTGCCACCTCTCAGTGCCGCATATCAGTGCAGCCCATCGGTGCCCATCAGTGCAGCCCATCAGTGCCCATCAGTGCAGCCTCATCTGGGTACATCATTGAAGGAGAAAAATTACCTGTTTACAAAATTGTATAACAAAATATTAAAAAAAAAAATATATATTTTTTTAAATCAGTCTTTTTATATTTTTTTTAACAAAAAATAAAAGCCGCAGAGGTGATCAAATACCACCAAAAGAAAGCTCTATTTGTGGGGAAAAAATGATAAACATTTCATTTGGGTACAGTGTAGCATGACCGCGCAATTGTCATTCAAAGTGCATCAGCGCTGAAAGCTGAAAATTGGTCTGGGCAGGAGGGGGATTTAAGTGCCCAGTAAGCAAGTGGTTAAAGTCTTAAGCCTCATACACACTATCGGATTTCCAATGGACAAATCCGTGGAATTTTGTGCGAAGGGCGTTGGCCGTGAACTTTGTATGCATACAGACGGCAGAACTTTTTCAGCCAACAAACACGAACGTAGTGATGTACTAAACGTAATACGTGTTTTTTCAGCTCTTTAGCGCCGCCCTTTGGGCAACTTCTGCTAATGTTGTCTTTATGGTTAGCATTGCTTCTGAACATTTTGTGTGACGGACTTGTGTACAGACGATTGGATAATCCGACGGCACACATTTGTTGGTGGAAAATTTGAAAGCATGTGATAAAACATTTGTTCCGATGGAGCGTACAAACAGTCGGATTATCTGACAAAACCCTGCCATCACACATTTGTTGTCGGAAAATTTGAAAGCATGCGATAAAACATTTGTTCCGATGGAGCGTACAAACAGTCGGATTATACGACAAAAACCTGCCATTACACATTTGTTGTGTACGAGGCTTTGCAGGTATATGTAAAATGTTCTTTGAACAGCTGCAAGAGGGCAAAAGGATGAAATTCTACTCAACTTACTTTAAATCTGAAACTGCCACAAGCCTGACAAATGCAACGTGAGGCTTACAATGTGAATATACAGATGGCACCAAGCAGTGCTCTCCCATGTTTAATACTCTTTCGAAAAAGTCTAATTAGTTTTGCTTGGCATATCACAGCTCTTCACCGACAAAGCCATTGCGGACAGTCCCCAAGGTTCTCATTATGAGAGTGTTTAATAATAAAGATTTGTTTTCAGCACTCTTCCACAAAGACACGTTCCAATAGCAGCAGGGCATAAAGGACACACAGGGCATATTATTCCGGAGCTCCGGCAGCACCTAAAAACAAGTGTACTGCTAGTGCTCTTCAGGAGACAATGCCACCATGATCAAGGCAGAAAATCCTCAGTCTACCTAGCTGTTTACAATGCTGTGGAGCTTGTCACATGATATTGTATTGCTCAACCTCCATTTGAAGCAATATTGGAAGGCCTTATGCACACAAGACATTTTTTTCCTCCCCTGGACATCTTTTCTCCTGGAAGGAAAAAAAAAAGCTGAGGTTTGCATATGCAGAGTTCATTTGGGTGTTCATTGATACCATTGGCAAGAATATTCATTTATTATGGCCATAGAAATGAATAAACGCTCAAACACTAAATGCTCCTGTAGGCAGGTGCAGTTTGTTTTCTCCACAGCAGGTGGCACTCGGTTGTAGTGGCACTGTTGCTGGAGAGGAAGTCAGGAAGAACGAGGTTCCTCTATGGTTTCCTGGGTCACTGGGGAAGCTGTCCTATTGGTTGCTGCTGTCCCATGTGATTCAAGTGGCCATCTTGGGTCAGGCAGAGCCTACTTAAGGCCCTGGCTCCTGGGTTTTGGCACACTTTTGGTGAATGGACAGAGTAGGGACAGGTACCCTGTCTGTGAGGGACAATGTTAGTGTAAGGGAAAGGTTCCTGATGACGAGGGAAAGAGTAGGGCCTCATCTCTTCTGGACATTCTCCTGACTTGGGACCAGACGACCAGGCTGCACTCAATCCCCTGTAAACAGACGCTGTAATTCTGGCTGGAATCTACCTCTGTCATGCTACTGAATTGTGACCAGTGAGGTGGCTTTCCCCCAGGTTTGTTGTGAACTGTTGCTGCATTTATTCAATACAAGTTTATTGCACTTGCCTGTGTGAATTATTCACTCTACACCATGCTGCACCCCACCTACACGGCTAGCGTTAAGGCATGTTTATACTCATGTAGATGTGTTTAGGCGTGTTCAGCATTTTGTCTGCCCAAAAGCTTCTCTCCTAAATGCACTGGTAGTGCATTTTTTTCCAGCCTCTAAACACTCCTCTTCTAATACACCTGTATACAGCCACATAGGTTAACATAGGGGTGCGTTTACAGTAGGGTGACCAGACATCCCCGGTTTCCGGGGACAGTCCCCTGATTGAGGACACTGTCCCCGGACCAAGTCTGTCCCCGGTTTTGTCCCCGGATTGGATTTGAACAGGGGCTGGGGCAATTTCAAAGATAGTCAGTGCTCCGCCCCTCCTACTAGCATAGGGGGGTGGATTTTTTTCCATTATCTGTGCCCCTTTCTGAAGATCAGGTGCTGGTCGGAGCGGAGGGAATATTTCATCAGTTTCGGGTGCATGCCCATTCAGCTGCGCTCACATGTTCTTCTGCCTTGGCTCAAGTCCCGGCCAGCCGCCTGCCTGCTTATCTCCTTGCCTTCCCTGGCGGAGTGATCTTCCTCCGCTCCCCACCCAGTAGTACCTGGGGCCCGGAGCGTAAGACATGACAGGCTGTGAGGCGGGTGGCGATGGGCAGAGAGTTGCTGATTGCAGCCATTACTAGTGAAAAAAAAAATATGTCCCCATATTTCATTAAAAAAATCTGGTCACCTTAGTTTACAGGCTAAAAAAACCAACAACAAACACCTGTAAAAGCTGCAGTTTTTACATCCCGTGCGCATGAAGCCAAAAGCCAGCCATATTTTTGTTTGAACGCTTGTAGAAAATGTATTTGTTAGAACGTTCTTTCTTGCCACCAACTAACTTGGTTCAAAGTCCCTAAAATTTCATCCAGACCTACTGCTTGAATGGAATCCCAGACATACTAAACAGGTTTCATTACAATATGCATGATTTTTTCCCCAAATGAAAACTACCTTCATAGTTAAAAATTCATTTATTTGAGAAAAAATTTCCTTTCTGCTCCATCTAATTTCCTCACCACTACAGTCAAAAACAAACAAAATATGGAATGGACATTCTGAAACGAAAATGAGTGTCACCAGCACTGTCACATGGGAGTAAGGGAAGTGATTTGCATGCCACCAATAACGACATGTTTTAGATCTGTCTCTTCGCTTCCGGAGGTAAAGCACAGCTACGGAAGAGCCTAGTGAGGATAAGTGTATTCTACTCAGGAGGGGAACATTAAAGTATATTTACAGTAAACCCAATCATAAAAATCTTATGTAGCGGGTATGTACTTTCCCGGGTGTAAATTTGAACTTGACAGAGACATTGGTGATGTGTAATTCCCTGCAGCCCAGCAGGTGGCGCTGTCGCCCTGGGCTGGGGTTGAATCATTGCTGTGTGTCGTGCCTCCTTTTTGTCCTCCCTCGGCAGTGGTATGGTAGGGCGGGGAACCCGCCGTGCTTGCTGGGAGAGGGTATAAAGGGGCCGGCCATCTTTGTCACGGGGAAGTCCAAGGCACCTTCAGCCTGAGGGCGGTGGTTCGTGTCGGTCCCCTAGGCGGCCTAGGCCTAGAGGACAGCTGGAGGTCGTGTTCCATCCCAGGCACCTTTAGCCTGGTGTGAGGTACTCAGATGGAGGTCTGGAGCTCAGTGCCCAACACTGAGTTCAGCGAGGGAAGGAGATCCTAGGGAACCCCGGGAGTGGGTACCCGAATCCGGAAGGCGTAATGGACCGGGGGGAGCTCCTCACTCGAAGACCTGGTGCAGCATATTGCCGGTGACGGGTGAGTCTCTCATCGGAGACGGCCTGGAAGGAAATTCCCCCCTCGCTCGGAGACTGCAACCCACTTTCAGGAAGGAAAGTGGAGAACACATTGTGTCTGGGCCTATTCGCATCCACACCTCCTTTTCTGTTCTGTTTCTACCAAGGGAGTTCAACTGATTGTGTTCATTCAAGAAGAATAAAGGAGTGTTGAACTTTAATGGTGTGGGGCTCATTTTCTAACAGACATTGTTCAAGGTGACTCTTGGTGGAGGCTCCATGTGCACAACACTGACCCGAAGGTAAAATAACTTTGCTTATATCACACTGACACCTGTGATGAAAGCCAGGCGTGGTGTCCCCGCTCCCTTCCCCTCTGAAAGGTACCCCTAGAAAAGAGACAGACGAGCTGAAGAAAGAGAGGGGAGTGAGGAGGGTGCTACACGTGGGGGCTCGGGTCCGGTATAGTGTTTGTGCACCACAGTATTGAACGTGTCTGCTGGAAGAGTTACGCGAGTAGGCAGGCCTTCATTGGCCGAAGTGCATCCCTGCTCGAAGTCGTGGACATGACCCAATGAAGGGAAAGGCCCGCGCAGAAGAGTGGAAAAAGGGGTAAGTTCAGCCGTGAGAAGTACTACACGTGGGGGCTTCTATTGCACTGCGCCACCAGGCACACCCCCATCGCTTAGTTCGTGGGCGTGACTCGGAAACAGAAAAGAAGAAAAGCCTGCAAACTGGAGCAAAGGGGAGGAGTCCAATACGTGTGAAGGACTACACGTGGGACGTTGGCGCAAAAACTTTGCAGTGTGCGATGGATCAGCAACAGGTCGCCATGTTCGGACATACATCGTGGATTCCAGTTCACCCTTCCACCACGACATTGACTGCTGCTGCTCCAGTAACAGATACGGGGATCCGGCTAAAGCCAAGGGGTCGATTCGCCCTGTATTCGTGCATGGACATTGAGGCCCTGGGTGTGATTTGTCCCGGCTGTTCGGGACTGGTGTGTCATCTGAAGCCATTCGGGCGATGCAAGGCCTGTGGGGAGTTCCTGTTCGAAGTGGATCCGGCGGTTGAGAAGCCGAGAACCATCTACCCTGGCCGTGCTACGGGCAACACCACTCAGAGAGGAGGAATCACTGCTGTGACAGCCATCCCTGCGCACACTGCAGCGACCGCGGAGGAGGTCGTAAAAACTCAACGGGAGAAATCCGAGGATGCTGACTCGGTCACCACGATCTCGCAGTGTCCACCACCGAAGAGAAAGACCGGCATGGTAGCCCCGACCAGCGGTTGTGGTGAACCGTCTCGCCCGCTTACGCCCGGCACGGATGGATCCGTCGACAAGAGTTCCGGACGTCCCGGTTCAAGTAAAGGCCGAGGTAAGCCTGGCGGAGAGATTTGG
The DNA here is from genome assembly GCA_029206835.1 of Rana muscosa. Classification (NCBI taxonomy): domain Eukaryota; kingdom Metazoa; phylum Chordata; class Amphibia; order Anura; family Ranidae; genus Rana; species Rana muscosa. The sequence goes on from CM055117.1 coordinate 931,747,542, forward strand.
TGTGGGGGAAGAGGTTAAAGCTCGGTCTCCACTACAGGATACCTGCCTGCGGAGGAATGTGACACCTCTGACCTAGAGTCGCTCTCGGACATGGGAGACGACGTTGCGATAGATGAACTGTTTGCAGAAAAGGGCTGGGACATAGTACCTCTCGCTTCATTCCGGAGGACCAGGGATCCACCCATGTCTACAGGGGAAAGTACACCCCGGGTGGAGGCACCAGCGCCTGAAGAGAGGTCCCATCCCCAGCCTGCCTCTACATCCCCGGTGCCATCTGTACCGAAGACCGGGGAAAAGAGACTGTTACTGCGGGCACCAATGCCCAGATCAGATGTGATCAAGGTCCCTCGCCACCCGGACTCAATAGTTTTGCCTGGCGAAGGGGACAAAGCTACCATGCCTCCTTTGGCGAGACTACAACGCCTATTTGACCAGAAGGTTGCTGCGGAGTACGGATGTAAAGGAGTGTTGAACTTTAATGGTGTGGGGGGCTCATTTCCTGACAGACATTGTTCAAGGTAACTCTCGGTGGAGGCTCCAGGTGCACAGCACTGACCCGAAGGTAAAAGAACTTTGCTTGTATCACACTGACACCTGTGGTGAAGGCCAGGCGTGGTGTCCCCGCTCCCTTCCCCTCTGAAAGGTACCCCTAGACAAGAGACAGACGAGCTGAAGAAAGAGAGGGGAATGAGGAGGGTGCTACACTTATATAAACTTTAACATGTTAATATCATTTCAAAATGAATTTCCCATGTTTTATGCCGCGTACACACGATTGATTTTTTCTACGGTGAAAACACAGTCGAGAAAATCGACGTTAAAAACGAGGAACAGCTTGTTCCCCCCACACACGGCCGTTTTAAATGTCATTTTTTTTTTGGTCGAAAAAAACGACTGTGTGTGGGCTCCGCGGCAGTGTTTCCCTATGGGAAACACTGCCGCGGAAAACATGTCGAAAAAAACGACGAGAAAAATTAGAACATGTTCTAATTATTCTCGTTGTTTTTAATGCCGTTTTTCTCGTCAAAAAAAACGGCAGAAAGCCCACAGACGATCGTTTTTCTCGTCGAAAGGAAAAAATTGTGTTTTTCTCGACGAGAAAAACGGCCGTGTGTACGCGGCATTAAAATCAGCAGCTTTAATTACCACTAGCTGTCTGGGGGAATTTTTGTAGAAAATCACTTAGAACCCCCAAACTTTTCCTAAAAGCAGAGGCTCTGGAGAATAAAATGGTGGCTGTTGCACTTTTTTATGTCACATGATATTTGTGCAGCCATTTCATAAATACAAGTTTTCAGGAAAAAATACACATACATTTATTTTGGTGCATACAAAAACAATATAATAAAAAATATTTTGGTAAAATATAACAGATGTTGTTGCATCGAGTAAATAGGTATTTACCTAGGTAAAATTGCGCACGACTATGAAATGGTGACAATAAACTATAGTACCTGAAACTGTCCATCGGTGACACTGTAAAAGCCTTTAGAAATGATCAGTTTATAGTTAATTGCGACTTTACAGCCAGTCCCCTACTGCGCATGTGTGAAGTGCGCTGCACCTTCTGAATGGCCCGGTGGCTGTGGAAGGAGAGGAGGAGGGGGAGGTTTCTCAAAAGTGGGAAGAGTACCTGTCTAAAACAGGTACCCACTCCCCCCCCCCCCCGAAAGGTGCCAAATGTGGCAGCGGAGGGGTTGAGAGGAAGCAAAGAAGGGTGGAGCTTCGCTTTAACTTTGTTGTTATTACAAGGGGGCAAACAAGTCCCCTTGTGATAGCTTTGGGCAGGTGACATGTACTCTTTATAGAGACATCAGGGGTCTATCAGACTCTTGATGTCTCCCCTGCCCTTCATAGCAGTTGATCAAACACTGGTTGTGTCGCATCCAGGGAATGAAAGCTGTGAAATAAAAAATTACAACATCAGGAGGTCACAAAGGAGATCGGGAAACAGGTGTTGCTCCATCCCCCCTGCAAGAAGCTGTCCTGACTGCTTGCTGTGGTAGTAGTACCAAGCTCCCTGGAGTAATGGGAAAGCCCAGGAACCACCACGGACAAAGGCGGAAAGGGAGGGGGGCTCCCAGCTCTGTACAAATTATCACTTTTACATAACATTTCGTTTTGTAAAGCGCTGCGCAAACTGTTGGCGCTATATAGATCCTGTACAATAATAATAACAGGCAATTGCTGGCTGAAAAAATGGTGCCGCTGCAGCCATGATCCTGGTTTAAACGACTTGCTTTCAGGACATTTATATACATACCTCAGATGGCAAGTACTGCCTGGTGATCCTGCCATAAAGCCCTTGTTCTCCAAGATGCGCTCCTGCATTGCCACAAATACTTTTTTTTTTCCACAATCAAATCTGTATTAAAAGTAGAGAAGAATATAACATTGTACATGATAATATATAACTTGTAAAGTGAAAGAGTTTAAGTTTTCATACAGTATCAGCATAAATAAGCACAAGGTAATCGTGGTTGTAAAGACTTTAAGGCTAGGTTCACACTGCTGCAAATTTTATTGCGAATTTCAGCCGTTGCGATTTCTCAAATTCGCAAGTCATTAAAATAACATTGTTTTCCATAAGCTCTGGTTCACACTGGTGCGTTTTGTCATGCGATTTGGCATGTCAAATTGCATGTCAAAACGGCGAAATTTGCCGCAAATTGCCGGAAATAGCACCGTCCTAATCGGTGCGACGCCGCATCTGCAGCGCTGCACCGATTTCAAAAAGTAGTTTCTGTACTACTTTTTGCGATTTCGGCCGCGATTTACATTGACATCTGTGCAGAAACCCGCACTGATGTCTTTGTAATCGCAGCTGAAATCGGGACTGACCAGCGGGAGTGAAATCGTGCGAGTTCAGCTGAACTCGCACGGCTTCACTCCCGCAGCCCAGTGTGAACCTGGGCTTAGTGCCGTTCACATCAGTGCGGTGCGAATCTAAGCTGCAGAAAAAAGGGTCCTGTGCAAGTTTGATCAGTGTGCGATGCGAATTCAGCTCTATAGACTGGTATTCCCTGAAATCGACTGAAACCGCGGCCGCGAATCGCGGCAAAATCACGGCAAATTCGTGTAAAAAACGCAGCCGCGAAATCGCGGTAAAATCGCACGATTTTGAATTCGCAGCAGTGTGAACCTAGCCTTAATGTAGATTACAAGTGGAAGATTTTACATACTGTACATTATGCAGGGATGGTCCACTATTGTCACTACCAGGACATCTTCACTGCAAAATGCCATACACCCATCACTGGATTGTACGTAGACTTGGAAGTGGTTGTAATAAGGCTTTAGGAGATCTGCAGCACTGATATGGGGAAAAAAAGGTGAAGGGAAGTATTTTTTCTAATGCAAAAATGGCAATTATTTATGACCATTTGAGGGTTACATCTACTTCAAATAAATCTGTTGATTTGCTCTGCACTAGTTACTGAACTAACCATAACCTCCACTTATGAAACTTGCACAGACTGACATCTAGGCAGAAAAACCCTTAGCACAGTTTTAGCACAGAACATTTTTCCAGGGATGAGTTTTCTTTTCCTTGAAATTTTGGCAAAAATCTAAATCCTAATTTCAGCGTATTCTATATTTGCATGTGAATGGATAAGTTGAAATTAAAGATAAACTCTGGGGAAAAAACTACCCATGCCTTTTTGTCCAGGGTACCATTAAAAAGGCCACAAGCCCACCCTTTTTTGAAGCCAATTAGAGCCTCTGGCTCTAATCATGTGCTTAAAAAATAAAATAAAAAAACATTGGCATCAATGCGTCTGGCGCCCTGTATGTAGATTAGGGGCCGGGCGCATGGATTAGAGGGAGCGGCGCCCCATACAGAGCGGCCGCCACTGAATATAGCATCCATTTTTCTGCACCGCACTGCTTGGCACTCAGGGCTTCCATTGCAGTGTGAACAGGCTACAAAAAAAACATTGTTTTCTATGTGCCCTTGTGGTGACTGGCATTGATCTACACCTGTGTGAACAAGCCCTCAAAAAAAGACTTACTGACAGTCTACGCACACTGGGCGATGTTTTAAATTCTGCATTTCATATCGCGTAAGGGACTCAACCTAGGGAAAGGGAGCCGCTCAGGTGTAGATATCCTTCAATTTACCTCCTCCCAGCAACCATGGGTGCAAGCAATGCAAGTATAAGCAAGGCAGGAAAAGAAGATCTTCTGGACTGCAGCACTCCAAAAATAAAAGCCTCTATTTCATGAAATCCAGGACTCCAATTTTGAATGGGATGTTTCTCATTATTATGATTAGCCCTCACGTCCTGCACAGTGTCCTTTTGAAATTGAAACTTGTGGTTGATTCCTGAGATTCAGTTTGAGGTTCTGTCTTTATATGCCGCATGCTCATCGATACACCATATACACTATTAGGTCTTTGCCAGAGTCCTCTTATCTTCTATTCTAGATACTGTGACTCTCACCTATATCTTTAATTCTAACAGTATCTTTATTGTTGCTTGCTAGCAGAGGTGGGGGACTTGAGTCACATGACTTGACTCAAGTCAGACTTGAGTCACCTGTTTGAGGACTTGCGACTTGCTTGACAGAATTCAATAAATGACTCGACTTGACTTTGACTTGTCACTAATGACTTGCAACTTGACTTTGACTTGGGCTATATGACTTGCAATGACTTGGCACCACTAACATTAACCGCAATCCGCCATCTGCCTACCTGATCAGCGTGTCATGCAGACAGATGGCGGCCATTGCAGTGTTCAAAAGCCACGCCTCCTCCTCTGTGATAGGCGGAACACTCAATTTCATAGCAGGCAGTGTTCAGCCTATCACGGACATCCTCTTATCCTCGTCTGTGTTATGAGGATGAGCGGATGTCCGTGATAGGCGGAACACTGAATGCTGGGAAATTGAGTGTTCCGCCTATCACAGACGAGGAGGAGGTGCGGCTTTTGAATACTGGAATGGCCACCGGGATGCCACCGATCAGGTACACGGCTGACGGGCACAGTGAGGCATTCTGCACAGTGAGGCATTGGACACAGTGAGACACGGGCACAGTGAGGCATTGGGCACAGTGCAACACGGGCACAGTGAGGCACGGGCACAGTGAGGCATTGGGCACAGTGAAGCACAGGCACAGTGAGACATGGGCACAGTGAGACATGGGCACAGTGAGGCACGGGCACAGTGAGACACGGGCACAGTGAAGCAGACACAGTGAAGCATGGGCACAGTGAAGCATGGACACAGTGAAGCATGGGCACAGTGAAGCATGGATACAGTGAGGCATGGGCACAGTGAAGCATGGGCACAGTGAGGCATGGGCACAGTGAGGCATGGGCACAGTGAGGCATGGGCACAGTGAGGCACAGTGAGGCATGGGCACATAACCAATATTATTTATTGTTATCCCTCCTATTACTTTTATACAGTATGGGGTAGATCAGTATTTTGACTTGATTTGTGACTTGACCAAAATAAATGATTTGACTTGACTTGCTTGACTTCTAGCAGTGACTCGACTTGACTTGCTTGCTTTTCGTCACAGTAACTTGGGACTTGCTTGAGACTTGAAGGTTAAGACTTGAGACTTGCTTGTGACTTGCACATGTGTGACTTACTCCCATGTCTGCTTGCTAGGCATATGATATGTAAGAGTTTTGTTATTTTATAGGGACTTTCCTTTTTCTTCTTTCTTTCTCGTACATCACGGGACACAGAGCGGCATAGTCATTACTATGTGGGTTATATAGATACCTTCAGGTGCTGGCACTGGCAACTTCCAAAACCGGAAGTACCCTCCCCTATATAAGCCCCTCCCATCCGGGAGTACCTCAGTTTTTTGCCAGTGTCTAAGGTGTTGGCCAAGAAGTAACATGTGTTTTTCACTGAGCTTGCGTACAGGTTCTTTTGGGCCTCAGTAAGCTATTCCGGATCCGACCAAAAAAGCTTCATAGCTAAACGGTCGGTACCCGGGCCTTGCAAGAGAAGAGCAAGGTTTTGCCTGTAATGCCTCTCTTAGGAGGGCTGGACCCTGGGATCCAGAGCTCTGGTCATACCCACGACCAAGATGTTTTCTGTGCAGGGTGCTATACAGGTCCAGGGGAGTGGAATCCTTGGGAACCCGGTCCCTGAAGGTTTAATTACAATGCCTGCCGTGATAGGTGAAGTTTGGGCTTCTGTGGACCAAACAGAGTCCTGCGGCGAGGAAAAGGTAAGTGGGGGCCCTCAGGAACTTGGTTCTATTGGGGGACCCCCAAGCCTATTTTGTCTTTCTGCCTGTTACCTAAGGTATTACCGCTAATATTCTGTGCATGCCTGTTACTACTGAGAAAATGTAAAAATTTTAATAGTAGGCAAGAAAAAAAAAAATGTAAGACCGCGGTACCTGTGTTAAACACTAGAGGCCACTATGGTTCTTTTTCTTGTAATGTGGATTTTTTTCTTCCGAAGTCAAATCCAGGCAGTTGGTAAGTTCTCTTTGGGAAGCTGTCTCCTCTGCCCTGTTGCTGCGCTCATCCATCCCCGGGCCCTGTGGCAGGGACCCTGGCTCCCATCTAGCTCCTTATTTTTTTTCAAAAAAGGCGCACGTGCCCGCGCGCGTGCGCGGGCACGCGCCTCTCTATATAGAACCGATCTGGAAAAAGGGGCGGGCGGGTGGATGACGCTCGGTGTGCGCCGCGGCGCTACTGCGCATGTGCAGGCGTCCAGCATGTTTAAAGGCACAATCACAGCTGGCTATTGAAGTGCACAGACAGAGCTAGCAACAGTAAAAAGGCACACAGAGGCGGTTGATGCAGGCATCCCCTAGAAAGGCACTTTAGTAGACACCAACTGTTATATAGCAGCAATTGTGCTAGACTATTCTCAGTAAAAGTGGTGTATTACGGCTGGAATACCTCAGCTTTGGGCTTAGGAATATGCCGTCCAGAAGCTCCGGAACTAAATCTTCCAGGAAGCGAAGGGGGTCTCCATCGGGCTCTGAGGATCTTGGGCATGCTTCTGCTGCACCAGTCTCCCCTGAAAATTCAGAGGTTAGTGACCGTAGAGACCCCGCAGGAGTACCTGGTACTGTGGCTGTCCTCAGTTCACCTGCTCCTGTGTATGTAACAGAGGAGGTTTTTTCCTCAGCTCTGGGAGGATTAGAAGAGAGATTGTCAACATTAATCGCTGCCTCCCTGTCACAGGGAAAGCACGCTCGATCTCCGTCTCCTCCTTCAGAGTACCTGTTAGCGGAGCAACAGTCCCATACAGGGATCGACCTGCCTGAAGGGGATGTAGGAGGAGGTTGATTCTGTTATAGAGGAATCAACAGTGGAGGAACCTTTCTCAGCATCTCAAGCTGAAAGATTATGGGTTCAGTCTTTGACTAACATGGTCCGATCAGCATTTAAAATGCACCTTGCGGAACCATCAACCACTACTGTCTCCTCGCTGGGGTCGCTAAAAGCTCCCCAGACTGTCTGTTCCTTTCCACTTCACCCTTTATTGGAAGGGCTCATGTACCAGGATTGGGAACATCCTGATAAAATATTTACTCCCCCCAAGAGATTTCCGGTGGTCTATTCCATGGAGGATAAGTTCATCAAAAAATGGAGGGTCCCTACAGTGGACGCAGCCATCTCTTGTGTGAATAAATCACTGACATGTCCAGTGGATAATGTCCAAATGTTCAAGGACCCAATAGATAAAAAATTGGAGTCCTTATTAAAATCTGCTTTTTCTACAGCAGGCTTGGTGACACAACCAGCAGTGGCAGCTATTGGGGTCTGCCAAGCAGTGAAGGATCAGTTGAAACAGGTCTTAAGGGACTTGCCAGATCAGCAGGCCCTTGCCCTAGCTGATCTACCTAGAGCCTTATGCTTTGCGGTTGACGCCATAAAGGATTCAATCCATCAGGCCTTCCGCCTTACGCTGTCTGTAGTACATATGCGCAGGCTTCTATGGCTCAAAAACTGGTCTGCTGAAGCTCCCTGTAAAAAATTGCTGGTTAGCTTCCCATTTCATGGTGAACGCTTATTCGGGGAAGACCTGGACAAATATATCCAGAAAATTTCCAACGGTAAAAGTACACTCTTGCCGGTTAAAAACAGAGTTAGAGGTCCCTCTTTTAAGAGGCCTGCTTCTCCAGTCCCTGGGGCATCGGCTGTGAAACAGTTCCGACGGCCTCCTCGGTCAAATCCCGGAGGTAAAAATCAGGGACAATCGCAGGGTAATAAGAAACCCTGGGTCAGGAGAGGTACAAAACCTCCCCCAAAGTCAAATGCATGAAGGGTTGCCCCCACTCAATCGGGTGGGGGGAAGACTCCAGTTGTTCGCAGAGACCTGGCGGGACACGATCAGAGACAGATGGGTGCTCTCCGCAGTAAGTCTGGGATACAGATTGGAGTTAAAAGACTCTCCTCCTTCCCATTTTATGAGGTCAAACGTGCCAAGGGATCCCCGGAAGAGAGAGTCCCTCCTGTTGGCACTAGAACAACTATTGCTCCAAGGAGTAATTATGGAGGTTCCCCTGGAAGAATGGGGGTTCGGGTTTTACTCAAACCTCTTTACAGTCCCGAAGCCAAACGGGGACGTGAGGCCCATATTAAATCTAAAAGGGCTAAACAAATTCCTACATATCAGGACTTTCCGGATGGAGTCGATCCGATCGGTGGCCACTGCCCTACAAGGGGAGGAATGGTTAGCCTCGATCGACATCAAAGATGCTTATTTGCACATTCCCATCTTTCCAGTCCACCAAAAATTTCTACGCTTTGCAGTAGAAGGGCGCCATTTTCAGTTCAGAGCCTTACCCTTCGGTCTGGCCACAGCACCACGAGTGTTCACAAAAATTCTGGCCCCATTATTGGCCAATCTAAGAACGCAAGGTGTAACGATAATGGCATATCTAGACGACTTGTTGCTGATAGACCACTCAGTGAAAAAACTAGAAGTGGTCGTTCACAAGACAATCAAGTATCTGGAATCTCACGGTTGGATTATCAACCGAGACAAGTCAGCCTTAAAACCAGTCAAAAGTCTGGAATACTTGGGGCTCAGGCTAGATTCAGGCCAGAGGAAAATATTCTTGCCTCGAAAAAAGGTGTTGTCTTTGAGAGATTTGATCCACTTAGTGGGTACAAAAAGACAGCCGTCCATACGCCTGTGCATGAGGCTGCTGGGAAAAATGGTGGCATCATTCGAAGCAGTACCCTACGGTCAATTCCATTCAAGGAATTTGCAAAGGGCCATACTGTCAGCCTGGAACAAGAAAGTTCAGGCCCTAGACTTACCAATGTCCTTGTCCCCTTCCGTTCGCAAGAGCCTCCGTTGGTGGCTGGTTCCCCAGAATCTGGAAAAAGGGAAATCCTTCAGTCCGATTTCTTGGAAGGTGGTCACTACAGATGCCAGCCTTATAGGCTGGGGAGCAGTACTGGAGCAATGGTCTCTCCAGGGCAGATGGTCGGATGCGGAAAAGGCCCTGCCCATCAATCTCTTAGAGATACGAGCAGCCCGGTATGCCCTAGTAGCATGGACATCCAAACTCCAAGGGTCCCTTGTCAGAATTCAATCAGACAATGCCACAGCAGTGGCATATATCAATCATCAGGGTGGCACCAGGAGTCGTGCAGCCCAGAGGGAGGTAAATTGCATCCTGAAATGGGCAGAAAGATATGTCCCAGCCATATCCGCGGTATTCATTCCAGGAGTGGAGAATTGGAAGGCGGACTTTCTAAGTCGCCAACAATTATGCCCAGGGGAATGGTCCCTTCACCCCGAGGTTTTTCGGACAATATGTCAGCGGTGGGGAACACCGGATGTAGATCTGCTAGCATCCAGGTTCAACGCAAAGGTGGACAGGTTTGTCTCTTGGACAAGGGATCCCCTAGCTTGCGGCTCGGATGCCCTAGTGTTCCCTTGGGATCAGTTCAAGCTGATATATGCATTCCCACCGCCACAATTGTTACCTCGATTACTCCGCAGAATCAGGGTAGAAAAGAAACCAGTGATTCTGGTGGCTCCAGCGTGGCCCCGAAGAGCATGGTACGCGGAGATTGTAAAAATGTCTGTGGGGAGTCCTTGGAACCTCCCACATCGTCCGGACCTGCTTTCACAAGGACCGATATACCACCCTTCCTTACCAGCCCTAGGTTTGACGGCCTGGCTATTGAAGCCCACATTCTAAAAAAGAGAGGTCTCTCTAATCCTGTGGTATCTACCATGATCAATGCCAGGAAGCCGGTATCCAGGCAGATCTACTATAGAATCTGGAAGGCGTACATCGCCTGGTGTGAGGCCAAGAAATGGCATCCACGAAAGTACGTAATAGGTAGGATTCTGGACTTCCTACAGTGGGCTGTAGATAGGAAGCTTGCCTTGAGTACTATCAAGGGTCAGATTTCGGCCTTGTCAATATTTTTTCAGAGGCCCTTGGCTTCGCATTCACTAGTCAAAGCCTTTATACAAGGAGTGATGCGTATTAGCCCTCCGGTTAATATTCCCATATGTCCATGGGACTTAAACCTGGTTCTGTCGGTTCTACAGAAACAACCATTTGAACCATTACAGCATATTTCCCTGGTTCTTTTCACCAGAAAATTGATTTTTCTAGTAGCCATTTGTTCGGCTAAAAGAGTGTCGGAATTAGCCGCTATGTCCTGTAGGGAGCCATATCTGGTTATCCATAAGGACAGAGTAGTGTTACGTCCTCATCCAGCCTTTCTTCCTAAGGTGGTATCGAGGTTTCATTTGAACCAAGATGTGGTTCTTCCTTCTTTTTTCCCCAAACCTAGTTCAGTAGAGGAAAATTTATTACATTCTTTGGATGTAGTAAGAGCAGTTAAAGCTTATCTAAAAGCCACTGCTCAGATTCGCAGAACGGATACTTTGTTTATTCTGCCGGAAGGCCCCAGAAAGGGTCAGGCAGCGTCAAAATCTACTTTAGCCAAGTGGATTCGACAGGTCATAATGCAAGCCTATGGCTTGAGAAGGAGACCGCCTCCGTTCAAAGTTAGGGCGCACTCCACGAGAGCAGTTGGAACTTCATGGGCAGTGCATCACCAGGCCTCCCTGGCTCAAATCTGTAAGGCCGCAACATGGTCTTCAGTACACACGTTTACTAGGTTCTACCAGGTGGACGTTAGAAGTCAGGAGGATGTCGCCTTTGGGCGCAGTGTGTTGCAGGCCGCAAAAGATCCTCATGTCTGATAGCGCTCAGCTTATGTATGGTGTATCCCCCCCCCTCATTGGGCATTGCTTTAGGACATCCCACATAGTAATGACTATGCCGCTCTGTGTCACGTGATGTACGAGAAAGAAAATAGGATTTTTATAACAGCTTACCTGTAAAATCCTTTTCTTGGAGTACATCACGGGACACAGAGCTCCCACCCCTCTTTTGGGGACACTTATTGCTTTGCTACAAAACTGAGGTACTCCCGGATGGGAGGGGCTTATATAGGTGAGGGTACTTCCGGTTTTGGAAGTTGCCAGTGCCAGCACCTGAAGGTATCTATATAACCCACATAGTAATGACTATGCCGCTCTGTGTCCCGTGATGTACTCCAAGAAAAGGATTTTACAGGTAAGCTGTTATAAAAATCCTATTTTTTTATTCCAGTTTTGAATAATTATCTACATACTGAAGAAATCGAATGGATTTGGTCTCTTCTTTTGCACAAATCACTAACTAGTGGTAGATTCATCACAGTTGTGTCATTTCACCATGAGCTTGTGTTTAACACATCCAGCCTAGGTGTTTTCTGTCTCTTTCCAGTTCATATTGTTTTTATTTTGGAGACCACGGACTATTTTGTATAAACCCATACGAATATAAACATGCATATAACATATTGTATTTTCCATCCCTGTGTAGACATGTATATAGCATTTATGGGTTATATGTCACGTAATCTGTGTAATTATATTATTTATTTGGAATTAGATAGGTATTTATCGATTGTCATTATGCTCATGCCGGCAAAACGTCTGACATAGAATTTTTCAAGATCCAACTACAAGGTTGTCCATTTTTACATGATACTTGCTTTAAATCTTAGACAAATTCTGATTTTTGGCCACATATAGTGAGTTAGCCCCATACACCATCGATTAGTCCCAATCGAGGTGCATATATATGGTTGGACAATTTTTTGAGTTAACATCCTTCTTATGTCAGACATCTGATCCACATCGACATACACGTCCATATATACCTCTCTTTTAAATTTATGTGTACGTTCTTTTTAAGTTAATATACATATACTTTTTCCATTTCAACTTTTACTTATATTACACAGCTTTTTAGTCCGGGAACGTCTACATACATATTCTCTCAAATTACATGAATTACTTTATACATTACATTGTATTATCATCATTTTTACTATGAAATTATCTATCGACGAGTGGCGGTCATGGGCATAGGTTCAATTTCTCTCATGTATACATACATTTGATTATGCATGTTGCATGGGTTTATTGTTGTCCATTTTCCTCTTTTGTCTCATTTTCGTTTGTTGTTCATGGAACGCTTAGTTTTTTTTACATCATTATGGATAGTTCTCCACTGTATGTTTATATTACAGCTTGATCCATGCATATCATACCCAAACGGGAGGTCTTTTACTTCATGAGATGTACTGGCCTGGCGCGCTTCAAACGAGACAGACACTTATATATAATTTAACACAACACAAGTTTAATTGGAATAGTTTTTCACTCACAGTTTGTATACATTTAGAAGTAAAAAAAAATAATAAAAAAATAAGGAATGAAAACCAAAAACAAAGAATAACATATAAATAAACAAGTTAATATATAAATACAAACACAAAACATAAAGATAACGAAATTTAAATAAACAAACTAAATATAGTAAATTATGACTTAGAACGGATTCAATTAATTCATGTATTGAATCATTTACCATTTTCGTTCGCACCATTTATTTTATTTTATTTTATTTTACTACTTTACAACTTCACTATTTATTTCATATTTCACTTTTCACCTTTTAGTATACATCACTTTATACACATATATACACTTTACACTTCACAATTCACATTTTATATTCCTTGTTTATCTTTTTCTTTGACATTTATAGGGGGATATAATCTTCAATGTCTTATCATCCTTCACCACTCAATTTTTCTTTGTTCTTTAATATGATCGTTCTTCATATATTTTTTTATATTTTTATATATATTTTTATTCATTTATTTCTATATTTCCTCACATTTTTCCCACATCACAAAAACAATTTTTTTTTTACTTTTCCTTTTTCTTTTCCATGATTGCACCTTTTGAGAGGAATTTTTCTATCACTGTGGTCAGTGAACCACACCTTTTTTACCTCAATCACCTCATTTTAAATCAATCATTGAACAATCACTTTCACCTTGTCGTTGGATCACATGACCTCTCTTTTAGGGTATATTATAGGAAACATTTGTGCACTAGATAGCTATGAATAAGCACTAGTACAGTGTGAAACGCGTTAGCCAGTTTTTTGACCAGTGTGCTGTGATTTGCTGTGATTTGTTTTGGAGTCCTGGATTTCATGAAATAAAGGCTTTTATTTTTGGAGTGCTGCAGTCCAGAAGATCTTCTTTTCCTGCCTTGCAGGGACTCAACCTACTTGGTCCAACCTTGTTCAGCCAATTGGCCCATTCACTAATGCCCCCCCTCTCCCCAAACACTAACCCCCCCGCTTTCCATTCACCATCCCCCCCTCTCCATTCACTAACCCCCCCTCTCTCCATTCACTAAGCCACCCCCTTGTTGACATAATCTGCATTGCCAGTGTCCCCTTTTAGAAGGTTGCATGACACTAAATTAGGTTCCAAGAAGCTGTAGATCAGAAGCATGTGAAAAGCCTGCTGAATATGGGTGCAATAGAATACAATAAGCATGGGTGCATTTACGGTGTACTGTATGCTTGAGCAAAATGAAAGAAAATCAGTACATTTCTGCAGACTAAGCCACCATGTTTTTCTCTTTAACCACTTCAGCTTCGGAAGATTTACCCCCCTTCATGACCAGGGCAGTTTTTGCAATACGGCACTGCGTTACTTTAACTGACAATTGCACGGTCATGCGACGCTGTACCCAAATAAAATTGATGTCCTTTTTTCCCACAAATAGAGCTTTCTTTTGGTGGTATTTGATCACCTCTGCATTTTTTTATTTTTTGCTCTATGAATAAAAAAAGACCGACGATTTAGAAAAAAAACATCAATATTTTCTTTACTTTCTGCTATAAAACACATCCAATAAAAAAATGTAAAAAATCGAATTTCTTCATCAATTTAGGCCAATATATGTATTCTGCTACATATTTTTGTTAAAAAAATCCCAATAAGCGTATATTGATCGGTTTGCGCAAAAATGATAGCGTCCTTCAAACTATGGGATAGATTTATGGAATTTTTATTTATTTATTTTACTAGCAATGGCGTTGATCAGCGACTTATAGTGGGACTGCGATATTTCAGTGGACAAATCGGACAACTGACACTTTTTTGGGAACCAGTGACACTAATACAGGGATCAGTGCTAAAAATATGAACTGTCTCTGTACAAATTACACTGGCAGGGAAGGCGATCAAGGGGTTAACTGTGTGCCTAGCCTGTGTTTCAGTGTAGTGGGGGAGGTGCTTTTACTAGGGGAAGGCATGGATCGGTGTTCCTGCTTTACAGGAACACAGGATCTATGCCTTCTGTACTGACAGAATGGCAATCTGCCTGTGTACAGAAAGATCAGCAAGGTGCAGGTGGATATCGAGTCCGCTGTGCCTGCCAATAAGCTTCGGCTGTGTAGAATCACAGTGGGAGCGAGAAGCCTGTGGCATGCCCTCGTACCCGATACGCGGAAGTGCAGGATCGCGTATATATATGTGATCCTGAGCAGCACCATGGCCCTGTAGCAGTAAATGTGCTATAGCACGATCGAATTCATCAAATTTAGTTAGTCCTTAAAGGGGTTGTAAAGTCTCAAGGTTTTTCACCCTAATGCATTCTGTGCATTAAGGTGAAAAACCCTATGTGCTGCAGCTGCCCCCCAGAATAGGGTGACCAGACATCCCCGGTTTCCGGGTACAGTCCCCAGATTGAGGACACTGTCCCCGGACCAAGTCTGTCCCGGTTTTGAACAGGGGCTGGGGCAATTTCAAAGACAGTCAGTGCAAAAAATAATAAAAAATTCTGAATTGCACACCCCCGCTCGTCCGCTCCTACTAGCTTAGGGTGTGTATTTCTTTCCATTATCTGTGCCCCTGTATGATGATCATGTGCTGGTCGGAGCGGAGGGAATATTTCTTAAGTTTCGGGCGCATGCCTATTAAGCTCCGTTTGCATGTTCTTCTGCCTTGGCTCAAGTCCCGGCCAGCCACCTGCCTGCCTGCTTATCTCCTTGTCTTCCCTGTCGGAGTAATCTTCCTCTGCTCCACACCCACTAGTAGCCGGGGCCCGGAGAGTAAGACTTGACAGGCTGTGAGGCGGGCAGCAGTGGCGACGGGCAGAGAGTCGCTGATTGCCGCCATTACTAGTAAAAAAAAATAGGTCCCCGGATTTCATTTTAAAAATCTGGTCACCTTACCCCAGAGCCCCCCCCCCACCTTTTGTTACCTGAACCCATTCGTTCCAGCGGTGAGCACGAGCCCAGCGGCTCCAGCCGCTGTCTATGTCCTCATTGGATAGATTGATAGCAGCAGGAGCCATTGGCTCCTGCTGCTGTCAATCAAATCCAGTGACACGAGAGCGGGGGGCAGGGACGAGTCCCGTTGTCTGTGTCAATGGACACAGCAGCTGGACTCATGAGTGCGCCCGTACGGGTGCCCCCATGTAAAACGGCTCTCCGCGGCGGCACCCGATGAAGAGGAGAGACCAGGAGCGCCACCAGGGCACCCCAGAAGAGAAGGATTGAGGCTGCTCTGTGCAAAACCCTTGCATAGGGTAGGTAAGTATAACATATTTTTTATTAAAAAAAAATTAAAACCTTTACAATCACTTTAAAGTGGATGTAAACCCTCCATACACCCAGTGAAGTGAACAGCCTCAGATGATACACAGAGATGAACCAAATCTCCCTACATAAGTTTTACATGTATATACTGTTTAGAAAGTTCAGATCATGTTAGGAGATTTTCTCTTCCTGGTTAAAGAGGAAGTAAAGGCAAAAAAAACCCTAAAAAAAAAAAAAAACCCTGCAAGACAAAGGCATAATGAGCTAGTATGCATAGCATACTAACTCATTATGTAATACTTACCTCAGATCGAAGCCCCTGCAGCTGTCCTCGTACACCGCTCGGGCGGCCGACATCTTTCCTGGGTGTTTCTTCCGGGTATCGCGGCTCCAGCGCTGTGATTGACGCATGCGCGCGGGAGCCGCCAGTCACGACACGGCCTCCTTTAGGAACGGTATGATCGCAGTTGCTAAAGTGCGCCTGCACCGTTGTCTACGACGCATTTGCAGTAGACATCGGCGCCCGTGATTTTAGTAAATATTTTCTATACTGTGGAGGTTTAGGAGATATTTCAAGCACCTACAGGTAAGCCTTAATCTAGGCTTACCTGTAGGTTAAAGTGGTTGTAAAGGGTTTACAACCACTTTAACAAAGAGTGTGATGTCTGGGCATACAGCCAAGATAGCCAACATTGCTGATTGGAGGAAAGGCACACATCCCCTCTAATCATAGGCAGAGACTCTCAGAGGTGTTTTGTAACAGGACCAGCTCCCTGTTAATCTATTTTAGCAACCTCCCCTGACAGGAATTTCAGGCTGCTTTTATCTGATGTGTCAGAGAATTTGTCAGGAGTTATCAGGCTG
This sequence comes from Rana muscosa, assembly GCA_029206835.1. NCBI lineage: Eukaryota > Metazoa > Chordata > Amphibia > Anura > Ranidae > Rana > Rana muscosa. Next base: position 931,764,340 of record CM055117.1, read on the forward strand.
ATAACAGAGGAACGGTTCAGGAGACAGCTACGGGACTTGGCTCTTTGAAGAGAGATAACAAAACATTGCAGATATATGTGCCCAGCTAAAATTTCATGAATTGGGTTTACATCCACTTTAACTTGTAGTGATCTGATAATATTGCCTCTGCAGCACTTTGTTTGGCAGCCCTGAGTTTTTCCCTATCGTACTACAGAACACCTCCTCCTACACTATGGCAACAAGGAAAGGGTTCTATAGTGCAGCAGAAGAGCACAGTTCAGGACTGACAACACTGTTTGGGATTTCATTGCAGCAAAGGCACTGTATAGTCAGCTCAAACAGGAAGTTAGTGGCCCACTGGATGTCTGGCAGTTCAAAAGGATTTTATTTGTACTTCCAGCATTTTAAAGGGATCAAATGTGCAAATTGCATTTATATTGCAGGGATGTACTAAAAAAAGTGGGGTTTTTGCCCTGACATATACTTGAGTTTAGCAAATCGGCTTCCTTTTCTGGTTATTTTTAGTATAGTTTAGCACCATGCATAATGAATAATTAATGGCTGGTTAATAAAGGCTACAACACAGTTTGCAGGTGTGAATGCAATAACATTAAAGTTCTTCTAATGGTTTAAAGCCTGTTATGTTGTGTTCCTCTTCGCCCAGGATTCTTCTCACTTTGCATTTTGCCAGCGCATTTTAATGAGGGATTACATCACGGCAGAAATACTTGACCCAGTTTTGGAGTGCCTATCTCAGCACGCTGTATTCATTTTTCCTATTGCACTGTGAATCGCTGTGCTAGCTGGCACAGAGGAACATTGCCTATTAAAGCTGGAGTTTAGTCAGTTTTTTTTGGGGGGGGGGGGGGGGTGGTGAAACAGCACTATATACATTAGTTATGTATAATGGTGTGTATCCCATTAGCTGCAGGCAGCTGCTTCTGGTGAAAATCCTCCCAGGTAGTAGGAAGCTTCACATTGCTGTCCAGTGGCGGTGCGTCCATAAGGGCGCCAGAGCGCCGCCCCTCCCCCTCTCCTGCACCGCTCTATTATCAATAGATAGATTCATGCATTGCATGAATCTATCTATTGTCGCCGCTGCCACCCCCCTATTCAGGTGTCCGGCCCCTTGTCGGGTGCCGGGCATCTGAATTACAGCGGCAGGGGTGTTTTTGGAAGTGCCTGATTAGAGCCATGGGCTCTAATAGGCTGCCTGATTAGAGCCATGGGCTATAATAGGCGTCCTGATTAGAGCTGTGGACTCTAATAGGCTTCCAAATTGGTAAGGAGCGGGCGCACTGCTTTGCGTTTGCTGCTTATGTAGTGCTGTGTTAGGGAAACGATTTATTAGTTTGCCTAACACTGACCCGCCTTTCAGCCAATTAGGTGTACGGGTCTGGTTACCTGTCACCTGATTGGCTGAAGCGACAGGCGCTGTGATTGGACGCCAATCAGGTGTCCAATCATAGCAGAAGAAGGGAAGAGGACGAAAGAAGACATGGAGGACTCGGGGGGGAGCGTGGAGGACAGCGTCGTGATGACCTGAGACAGGTAAGTGTCGGTCGGGGGGGGGGGCACACTGGCAGCATTTGATGGAGCACACTGGCGGCAATTGATGGGGCACACTGGCAGCATTTGACGAGGCACACTGGCAGCATTTGACGAGGCACACTGGCAGCATTTGTCAGGGCACACTGGCGGCAATTGATGGGGCACACTGGCGGCAATTGACGGGGCACACTGGCGGCATCTGATGGGGCACACTGGCGGCATCTGATGGGGCACACTGGCAGCATCTGATGGGGCATACTGTCAGCATCTGCTGGGGCACACTGGCGGCAATTGACGGGGCACACTGGCGGCAATTGACGGGGCACACTGGCGGCATCTGATGGGGCACACTGGCGGCATCTGATGGGGCACACTGGCAGCATCTGATGGGGCATACTGTTAGCATCTGCTGGGGCACACTGGCGGCATCCGATGGGCACACTGGCAGCATCTTATGGGGCACAGTATAGCGGCAATTGATGGGCACACTGGCAGAAATTGATGGGCACACTGGCAGAAATTGATGGGCACACTGGCAGAAATTGTTGGGCACAGTGGCTGCGTTTGATGGCACAGTGGCGGCAATTGATGGGCACAGTGGCTGCGTTTAATGGGCACAGTAGCGGCAATTGATGGGCACAGTAGCTGCAATTGATGGGGTTTTTTTTTTAGTTTGCGCACCCCCAAAAATTTTGAGCACCAGCTGCCACTGTTGCTGTCCCATTATAATTAAGCCCCTGTAGGAGAGTATGTAAATGAGAACAGCTTGGTGGAGTGTCCTCAACACTGCTGGAACAATAAAGTTTGTTTTGTGTGTAGCGATACCTCCAACTAAGGAGGCCGCAGAATTAGATTTTGGGCCCTGAGTGCAGCTCCGCCAACCCCCGGCAATAGGCTCTATCCCCTTCTGGCACAGCTAGTACTAACAATCAATGATATGTCCTATGCAATAGAATAACTAAGCAAGGACACAGTAATGAATTGTAATAGGTAAAGTGTTTTACTCATCAATTCTCAATATGAATAAAAGGGGTAACAATAATCACAGTTCTAAACAATCACTCCTAAGGGCAGCGTCCTGCCACTCTAACACACTATATAGTAACACACGCTACAAGTGCGCCATACGGGCGACCGTTAACTAAGTGCCCTATGGCGCAGCAATCAAACACGCTAGAATCCCCACCAGGCCTGGTTCTAATATTTAGCTTAGTCCTTCTTTCTTCACCGGCAGGTCTGTAATGGTGGTGCACTTAAACAGAGTATAACTTTGTAATCCAAGGGGTATGAAAATAACTTGTAGGCCACGGCAGTCTATAGGCCTATACACAGCAACAGTATCTAAGCTGGGCTTATGCCCTCTCACCCGCCGGACTACGGATCCAGTCCGGGAAAACCTCCACCGGCCGTGTCACACACTCTCGATCTCTCCAACGATCGGGTCCCCGATCCGACAAGGCGGTAGCTCACAAAGTCAGATGCCACCCAGGCTCGCAGAGGGGAGGATGGAAGGCTCTTCGGTGCAGAGCAAGGCCTCAGGCTTCAGGCCTTGCCCCTCCGACACATCCGCACAGGAGGATCCGTCCGTGAAGTCTCGTGTCGCCAAAGAGACCGAGCCCGGCCCCGCCTCTTCCTTTTATAACCCCTCCCATGAGTCTCTGCGGTGGAACGTCACAACAAGAATGGGGTTATGGGTAATGTAGTTTCTTCCCAATATAGGGGAACACCCCGCTACACACTCCCCCCACTTAAACTCTTTGGTCCCCAAAGATAAATTTTAGCAACAACTATATACAACATTGGACAATTCTGAAAACAATGTTGGGATAGGGGATTCCCACCATAACTGAGGGGTTAAATTCCCTTGCCCACAGGTCACATTATCTTGGGTGGCCTGACTAACTGTGCCAGAGAGTGAGCTGGGGTTGCCCTCCACCAAATGGACAGTGGAGGGATCCGGAATCTCAGCATTTCTCCTAGCAGTGACCACAGAGTCTTCCGAACTGTTCCCCATCTGGGGGTAGGTCAGCTTCTTAGGAGGTTGAATGACTCTTCGAGCTCTTTGCTCTCTTGGAATCTCTGGCTCTGGCGCCTCAGGCTCCTCTTCCTCGGAGTAACTATCATGGGCATCTTCCCAGTAATCTGTTGAAGGACTGAAAGGGATGAATTCTGTAGCCTCTGGGTTCAGCGTTTCATCTGTGGTATCTTGGGTGACGGGAAGATCTATGATAGAAGTTCCTGGAGTTGGGGAAGACCACAGCCAATCAAGCTCTCCTTCTTCATCTCCACTAAGTTGGGAGGCTTCTCCATTTCCAGCTCGGGAGGTCTGTGACCGAGTGTGCGGTCTAGGAGTATCCAAGATAGAGGCCGGTGCAGGGGAGTCTCCCACGGAAGGTATTCTAACTGCCTCCGTCAGTGGGAGCAGGTGGTTTCGATGCCATGTCTTCAGTGGGCCTACCTTTCCCTCTGGCTTCACCTTGTAGACAGGTAGGCCCGGCAACTTCCTGCAGATGACATAAGGTTCAGATCTCCATCTGTCTGCAAGCTTGTGCTTTCCGGGGACTCCCAGATTGCGCAACAGTACTCGATCCCCGGGCTGTAGGTCTTGTACCCGGACCTTCAGGTCGTAATTTTTTTTATTCCGAGCTCCCCTTTGATCTGAGGCCGCTTGAGCTTGTTCATAGGCTACTTTCAGGCTGTGTCTGAGCCTATCCACATATCCTCTGTGAGAGGTGACGGAGGAATGGTCCAGTGAGGTGCCAAAAGCCAGGTCCACCGGTAGTCTCGCTTCTCTCCCAAACATGAGTCGATATGGGGAATAGCCTGTAGCATCACTGATGGTGCAGTTGTAAGCATGTACCATGGCTGCTATGTGTTTGCTCCAATGTTGCTTTTTCTCGCTTTCCAGAGTCCCCAACATGTTGAGCAGGGTTCGGTTGAACCTTTCCGGCTGAGCATCTCCCTGAGGATGGTAAGGTGTAGTTCGAGTCTTCCTGATTCCCAACGAATCCAAGAGCTTCCGGATCAGCTTACTCTCGAAGTCCCTCCCTTGATCTGAATGGAGTCTCTGTGGCAGCCCATAATGGACAAAATACTTCTCCATAAGTACCTTGGCCACGGTGGAGGCCTTCTGATCTTTGGTGGGGAAGGCCTGGGCATACCGGGTGAAATGGTCGGTTATCACCAGAACATTTCCTAGTCCACTCAGGTCGGGTTCGAGGCAGAGAAAGTCAATGCACACCAGGTCCATAGGCCCTTGGCTCTGTAGATGGCCCATTGGGGCAGCTTGATGGGGCAAAGTCTTCCTCTGGATGCATCGCGCACATGAGTGGCAGTACTCCTCTACCTCTGCCCTCATGCAGGGCCAATAGAACCGACTTCTGACAAGTTGAAAAGTCCTTTCAGCCCCTAGGTGGCCATGATTGTCATGCAAGGCCATCAAAACAGTCTCCCGATGTTTCTCTGGGAGGAACATCTGCCACTTATCTTCTGAATCATCAGAGGGGCCCCTTCGGTAGACCACTCCCTGATGCAACTGCAACCTATCCCACTCCTTCCTCAGTAGGCGAGCTTCTTTGGAGGGTTGACGCATGAGTATGTTTGGATCCTGATTTTCCAAGGCCTCCAGGACCAATCTCCCCATGGGGTCTTCCAATTGGTCACACCTTAATTCCTTTTTGGACAATCTTGGTAGGTTGCCCTCTTCCAATTGAGCTACTCCACAGTAGTGTTTGGGGACTCCCACCGTGGTAACTCCTATTTCCTCTGCTCTGGAGCATCCTCGGGCTTGGAATGCAGCTCCTTGACAAAGGGCCTGCACCCCGTCCGGTGCCACTTGGGTCCAATCTTCTATTTCAATGGTCGGGGAATGAGATCTTCTGGACAAGGCGTCTGCGTCTCGATTCCCCACTCCTGGTCTATACTTAAGGCTGAAGTTGAATCCAGACAGTGCGGCTAGCCACCTGTGTCCAGTGGCATCCAGCTTGGCCGTGGTGAACAGGTAGGTAAGGGGGTTGTTGTCGGTCTTCACAGTGAACTCTGCTCCGTACAGGTAGTCTTTGAGCTTGTCTACTACCGCCCACTTGAGGGCCAGGAACTCCAGCTTGTGAGTGGGGTAGTTCTTCTCAGAGGGGGTCAGGCTTCTACTCACATAGGCAACAGGCCGCAATTGCCCCTCATGTTCTTGGTAAAGTACTCCTCCCAGACCGTCGTGACTAGCATCCACGTGCAGTTCATAGGGTTTGGTTGGGTCTGCATAGGCCAAGACTGGTGCAGTGGTCAGGCTCCTCTTCAATTCCTGGAAAGCCTCTTCACACCTCTGATTCCACTGATCTCTGATGGACTCTCCTGGCCTCCTGGGCCCCGATCCATCCTCCTCTCCTTCAGTCTTGAGCAACTCATTCAATGGTCTAGCAATTCGAGCAAATCCCTCCACAAACCTTCTATAGTAGGAGCAGAAGCCCAAGAAGGATCTGAGTTCTGTTACTGTGGTGGGCTGTGGCCAGGAGGTAACTGCCTCCAATTTCTCAGGGTCTGTGGCCACCCCTTCTTCAGATACTATGTGCCCCAGATAGTTCACAGAAGACTGGTAGAACCGACACTTCTCAGGCGAAAGCTTAAGTCCTTCCTCACTGAGTCTTCTCAACACTTTCTCCAGCCTCTCTTCATGTTCCTCCAAGGTTCTCCCAAAGACAATGACATTGTCTAGGTATACAAGGACTTCGATCAAGTTCATGTCCCCTACTGTCTTCTCCATGAGACGTTGGAAAGTAGCTGGGGCTCCAGACAGACCTTGGGGCATCCGGTCGAATTCGAAGAACCCCACTGGGGTTATGAAAGCTGTCTTCTCCTTGTCTGCTGGGTGCATCGGAATCTGATAGTACCCACTCTTGAGATCCATAACGCTGAACCATTTGGCTCCAGACAAGCTCTGTAGGGCATCCTCTATCCTCGGAGTGGTGTATTGGTCAGGTATGGTTCTCCTGTTGAGAGTCCTGTAGTCTATACAGAGCCTCAATGATCCATTCTTCTTTCGGACCACTACTATGGGAGAGGCATAGGGGCTTCTGGACTCCCGTATCACACCAGTCCTCTTGAGTTCTGCAAGTTGTTCCCTCAGATCCTCCAGATCTGCTAGCGGGACCCGCCTGACTCTCTCTCGGAAGGGCTTATCTTCTTGGAGGCGGATCCGATGGGTGGCACTTCTTGCACACCCCACATCAAATTCATCCCTAGAGAAGATCTTCTCCCATCTATTCAACTGGGCCTTGGCTCTCTCTTTCCAAGCCCTGGACAGATTCGGGTTTTCCATGGTCAGCTTCTCCCAAACATCCGCTTCTTCACCTGTCCTCTTCACTTCTGACAGGGTAACAGGGGCCGCCGGGCTCACCTGGCCTAGCAACATTCTGGCTGGGATGTCCATGGGGTCTTTGGTAGTATTCCTAACACTCACTGGAACTCTATAATGGGCCTTCTTCAGGACCTTCAGCGGAATCACTTCCGGTATCACCTCCAGGCCTGAGGATTCACCCCTTGGGTCTGACTCCAGCATGACAAAGGGACCAGGCTGTTCCCAAGTAAGCTTCACAGTGGCCCTGAGACAGGTTACTTCACCGGGCTGCAACACTACCCCTTCTCTTCCAAGTCTCCACAACTTCCCTATCTCCTCTCCAGGGGTCTCCCGCTCTTGGACCAGCCGTTGGTAGGCTGTCTTCAGCATGGGATGGATCTTGGTAGCTGCTTGTCTTTCTTCCGTCACTAGAGGGGTCAGGAGTCTTCGGACCAGGTCCGTGTTCGTCCCTATTATAAGGGAATTCTTGTTGGCTCCAGGCGGCCTAGGACACACAACTGCCAGGGTGTCAAACACTTCGGCCTTCCCAGCCACGGATGGGTCAAAGGTTATTTGGACGGGAAGGTAGCCGTCGTAAGGGAAACTCTGGGTTCCAATTCCCCATATTTCCAGCTCCTCTATCTTCTGGATAGGCAGATGACTCAGGTGCCTGTCGTAGAAGTCCCGGTATAGTAGGGTCACTTGTGCCCCGGTGTCCAGGAGGCCCCTGGTGTAGACTCCCTCCACTTGAATGGGCACTATAGGGGATGGGCCTACCAGCTTCTCTGGATATGGTCCGGCAGGAGCTGCCTTCTTCAGACCTTTTCCCTTTGGACTCTCTCTTGTCCTATTCCCTTTGGACTTGAACCTTTCTTGAGCCTGGTATGCACTGACTTCCCTCCTTTTAATGGGTGTAGGAACCCGCTGAGGTGTACTATTATTTTTCTTGGGTGGGCACCTCCTTTGGGGGGTGCCGTGCCTCTCCTGAGGGGTCTCCCCCCTTCTTCTTGGAGTATAGCTTTGTTGAGGGGTATTACGTTTCCCCTTTGGTGTTCTATCTCTCTTTTTGTTTTTCTTTGCATTCAGCTTGGAGTTTACTGAAGATGGTGGGCACCCGGTTGACTCCTTCACCGGGGCCCTCTGAAGTTTCCCGCCGGCTTGCGGTTGTCTGGTCTCTTCTTCTTCGGACTAGAACATGTGGCTGCAATGTGGCCAACTCCCCCACAGTTGAAGCAGACTATATCTCCCCATTCTTGTAAAGGTTCGGGTGCTGAGGCAATCGGGAACAATTCCTTCCTTGGACTTTTCTTCTTCTTGGGACACTCTGTGTCTTTTGCTATCAGAGAGGTCAATATCTCTAATACCTTGGACATCTGAGTTTTTAGGGTGTCTATCTCCGCCTCTCTTTCAGGGGTCATCACTGGATTGACCAGCACCTGTGCGGGTACAACACTTGTCTTATCCTTCTGCTGGTCCTGTTGCAGCGCCTCCTCATCTCTGATAATTTTTATTAAATCAGCATAAGTCAGCAACATTCCTCCTCCCAAGGTTTTCAGGTGCAGCCAGACTGGATCGGAGCGTAGCGCTCCCTTTAAGACTTGCTTCATTCTTGCCGCATCGGCATCTTGGGGCTTCATCCCTTTCTTTAACACAATCTTGCACAGCAGCCTGTTTAGCCTTCTGACATACTCGGAAAGTTTCTCCTCCGGTTTTTGGAAAGTGTGTTCAAACTGGTAGACCGTCTCTGTCACCTTGTCTAATTGACCAAACTCTTCCTGCAGCATAGCTAGACAATCCTGCGCCGTGCACCCTGCATTCCCAAACCGGAAACTTTTCACTGCTTCTGCTGCTGCACCTTTAAGGCTTTCTAACACTCGCTGCCTCTTCTGTGCCTCCGGCACCTCCCATGCCTCCACTGCCTGTAATGCCTGTTCCACCCAAGTATCAAAATCTTCTTCCCCTGCCGGGACAGGGAGCTTCCCTGAGAATATTTTTAGTCTCCGGTAGCTAGTTTCCACATGCACCGTACTTGTCTTCTGACATTTGGCTAGCAAATCCCCTATTGCATTTATCAGTTCTGGTGATATAGCAGTGGCCGATGCAGGTGCCACCGGAGGTGGCGCCCTGTCTTCTCTTTCAGGTGTAGTTCGGGCCGCAGCCTGTGGCGATCCCGTAGGGGATGGTTCCCTTTCTACAGTTATTGCGTGCGCCAGCCTAAATGTTCTGTTGTCTGGCGTCCGCAGACACTTGTGCTTACAGGCCTCTGGCATCCCGTCCCAATATTCCACTAATGCGTATTGATATGAGATGTTTGGGTCTGTCTTCATGTCTATCACCCACGGTGTGTGATCTGGGGACACTGAACTCAGCAGTTCCTCTACCGTCTCACTTGACCATTTCTCGCCAGGAAGGCTAATGGCTATCGACTGTTTTGGCTCTGTATTAGCGGCTTTGCACCACTCTTCTACCGCTCTTGGATCCATGGGGTCCATGCCGGCACTTCTGGCGTTCGCTTGCTGCATCAGGATCCCGGACGAGCCCCCACGTGTAGCGATACCTCCAACTAAGGAGGCCGCAGAATTAGATTTTGGGCCCTGAGTGCAGCTCCGCCAACCCCCGGCAATAGGCTCTATCCCCTTCTGGCACAGCTAGTACTAACAATCAATGATATGTCCTATGCAATAGAATAACTAAGCAAGGACACAGTAATGAATTGTAATAGGTAAAGTGTTTTACTCATCAATTCTCAATATGAATAAAAGGGGTAACAATAATCACAGTTCTAAACAATCACTCCTAAGGGCAGCGTCCTGCCACTCTAACACACTATATAGTAACACACGCTACAAGTGCGCCATACGGGCGACCGTTAACTAAGTGCCCTATGGCGCAGCAATCAAACACGCTAGAATCCCCACCAGGCCTGGTTCTAATATTTAGCTTAGTCCTTCTTTCTTCACCGGCAGGTCTGTAATGGTGGTGCACTTAAACAGAGTATAACTTTGTAATCCAAGGGGTATGAAAATAACTTGTAGGCCACGGCAGTCTATAGGCCTATACACAGCAACAGTATCTAAGCTGGGCTTATGCCCTCTCACCCGCCGGACTACGGATCCAGTCCGGGAAAACCTCCACCGGCCGTGTCACACACTCTCGATCTCTCCAACGATCGGGTCCCCGATCCGACAAGGCGGTAGCTCACAAAGTCAGATGCCACCCAGGCTCGCAGAGGGGAGGATGGAAGGCTCTTCGGTGCAGAGCAAGGCCTCAGGCTTCAGGCCTTGCCCCTCCGACACATCCGCACAGGAGGATCCGTCCGTGAAGTCTCGTGTCGCCAAAGAGACCGAGCCCGGCCCCGCCTCTTCCTTTTATAACCCCTCCCATGAGTCTCTGCAGTGGAACGTCACAACAAGAATGGGGTTATGGGTAATGTAGTTTCTTCCCAATATAGGGGAACACCCCGCTACATGTGTACAGCTACTATACCATGTGTACTGATTTGGAGGAGCAGATCCCAGAGATGTAAGTGCCGGCAGCTGAGATGGTGACGGTGAGTATCTGGAAATAGTGGTGTGACTTGAATGACTATGCAGTTAGAAAGGTGTAACAAGAGGACTGATATTTTGGCAGGTAAAATTGATTACTGTGTATTTAGCCATTTACCCAAAATTCCACTGTAAACCTTAACAATAAACTTTTTTTTCCTCTGTTAAATTTATCATTGAAAGCGTGAAAAAACGTTAAGGTGGTCTCGACCTCAGAATCTTGAGGTTGTATTGTCCCATCTGATTCAAGGGGTGATCGTATGGATGGCCACCTCCCAGTGTTTATAATGTTCTTGTTGTTCTATATCCATGTTCTAACACAAAACATGTTATTCTTGTCCACTTCTGTTGGTGACCAAATGCTCACCTGTGAGCTTAGAGAAGACCTCCCCAATTGCCAAGATTTTCTGTCATTCTGTTGCCCCCCAACTTATGTACCATTTCTTATTGTCTATTCAGAGCATGCAAGGATTGTTCGCTGCTCTGCACAGTGCTCCTTTTAATTTTATTCTTCACAAAATATTAATAAAAATGATTGAAATATAAAGCGTGAAAAATACGTGAAAAAAGCACCTGCTGAAACCTCTCCTGTGTCATGTGCACTTTGAAGTCTGTTGGAAAATATTCCATCGATCAGCAGCAGCAGCCAGTCATCTGCAACCCCTGGTGCTACTGGCTGAATACAATGTAATGGTGAGGAGATGCCTTCATCCATCTCATTTGTATAGATGGAAAAATCTGTTCTTTCTTGTTCATACATCACTGGACACAGAGCAGCATAGTCATTACTATGTGGGTTATATAGAATTACCTTCAGGTGCTGGCACTGGCAACTTCCAAAACAGGAAGTACCCTCCCCTATATAAGCCCCTCCCATCCGGGAGTACCTCAGTTTTTTGCCAGTGTCTAAGGTGTTGGCCAAGGTTAACATGTATTCATCTAGGCTTGTGTACAGGTTCTCTGGGCCTTAGCAAGCTATTCCGGATCCGACCAAAAAAGCTTCATAGCTAAACGGTCGGTACCCGGGCCTTGCAGAGAAGAGCAGGGTTTTGCCTGTAATGCCTCTCTTAGGAGGGCTGGACCCTGGGATCCAGAGCTCTGGTCATACCCAAAACCAAGAGGCTATCTGTGCAGGGTGCTATACAGGTCCAGGGGAGTGGAATCCTTGGGAACCCGGTCCCTGAAGGTCTAGTACAATGCCTGCCGTGAGAGGTGAAGTTTGGGCTTCTGTGGACCAAACAAAGTCCTGCGGCGGGGAAAAGGTAAGTGGGGGCCCCTCAGGAACTTGGTTCTATTGAGGGGACCCCCAAGCCTAATATGTCTTTCTGCCTGTTACCTAAAAGGTATTCCCGCTAATAGCTGTATATGCCTAAGAAATCCTAGAAATGTCTTTTCATAAAGGAATGTTTTAAAAACTGTAAACCTGGAAATGTTTTTCATAAAGGAGGTTTTAAAAAAAAAAAAAAAAGACAAACGTGCGGTACCTGTGTTTGTCCACTAGAGGCCGCTGTGGAACGTCTTTTTTTCTTGGGACTATTCCTTCCATGGTGAAAGTCCAGGCAGATGAGTGAGCTCTCTATCAGGGAAGCTGCATTCCTCTGTCATGCTGCCAAGTAGTTTCCTTCCATCCCCGAGTCCTGGTGAAACAGGGACCCTGGCTCCTCTCCCTACAGGGCGCCAAGAGCGCACGCGCGCGCGCGCACACACGCTTTCTTTTTATAGATTTAGCTTCAAAAAGTGGGCGGAGCCTGGCGGATGACGCGCTCTGTGCGCCCAGCGCTTCTGCGCATGTGCGGGCGTCCCAGCAAGATAAAAGGACTCAGTCCACGCTGCTTGCTATGGACACAGAGCATGAAAAGGAGCTGGTAGCATGGTATAGGGGCTTACAGCGGGCGGTTGATACAGGCATCCCCAGAAAGACGCATTAGTAGACACCCACTGATGTACATAGCAGCAAATTGCATTAGACTATTTCAGTAAGGGGTGTATTGCGGCTGGAATACCTCAGCTTTGAACTAAGGAATATGCCGCCTAAAAAACTCCGAGATATACCTCTCAGGAAGTGTAGGGGGTCTCCATCGGGCTCTGAGGATCTGGAGCAGTCATCTGCACCCTCCTCCCCTGAGAAATCAGAGGTTAATACCCATAAGGAACCCCCGGGAGTGCCAGGTACTGCGGCTGTCCTCAGTCCACCTGCTCCTGCATATATAACAGAGGAGGTTTTTGCCTCAACTCTGGAGGGATTGGAGCAGAGATTGGCAGCATTGATCGCTCCTTCTCTGCAGGAAAGAAAGCGCGCCAGATCTCCATCACCTCCATTAGAGTGCCTGTTGGCAGAGCAACAGTCCCAGGAAGGGACCGACCTACCTGAAGGGGATCAGGAGGAGGTTAACTCTGTTTTTGAGGAATCGACAGTAGATGAACCATTTTCAGCATCACAGACTGAAAGATTGTGGGTCCAGACCCTAACTGACATGGTTCGATCTGCATTTAAAATGCCTCTTGTTGAACCATCAACTACTGCTGTCTCCTCATTGGGGTCGCTAAAAGCTCCCCAGGTTAATTGCTCCTTTCCAATACATCCATTATTGGAAGGACTTATATACCAGGACTGGGAACATCCTGATAAACTATTTGTTCCGCCTAAGAAATTTCCAGTGATCTATCCCATGGAGGAAAAGTTCACCCAGAGATGGAATGTTCCTACGGTGGATGCAGCCATCTCTTCTGTGAACAAATCACTGACATGTCCAGTAGATAATGTTCAAATGTTCAAAGATCCAGTAGATAAAAAATTGGAATCTTTATTAAAATCTGCTTTTTCCACAGCAGGGGCTGTTACACAGCCAGCAGTGGCAGCTATTGGGGTCTGCCAAGCTTTAAAGGATCAAATGAAAATGGTCCTGAGGGATTTGCCAGACCAGCAGGCCCAGGCTCTGGCTGATCTGCCTAGAGCATTATGCTTTGCGGTTGACGCCATCAAGGATTCTATCCATCAGGCCTCCCGCCTCACGCTGTCTTTGGTACATATGCGTAGGCTTCTGTGGCTCAAAAACTGGTCTGCTGAAGCTCCCTGTAAGAAGCTCTTAGTTAGCTTCCCATTTCATGGGGAACGCCTTTTTGGCGAGGACCTGGATAAGTATATCCAGAAGATTTCCAGTGGTAAAAGTACTCTCTTACCGAGTAAGAAGAGGTCTAGGGGTCCATCTTTTAAGAGGACTACCTCTCCTATCCCTGCGACGTCTGCTACTAAGCAGTTCCGAAGGCCTCCTCGGTCAAACTCAGGGGGTAAAAATCAGGGACAGTCACAGGGTAATAAGAAACCCTGGATCCGAAGGGGTACTAAACCAGCCTCCAAGTCAAGCCTATGAAGGGCTGCCCCCACTCAAATGGGTGGGGGGAAGACTTCAGTTGTTCGCAGAGACCTGGCGGGAGACGATCAAAGACAGATGGGTGCTCTCCGCAGTAACTCTGGGATACAAGTTGGAGTTAAAAGAGTCTCCTCCTTCCCATTTTATGTGGTCAGGCATGCCAAGAGACCCTCTGAAAAGAGGGTCTCTCCTATTGGTGTTAGAACAACTATTGCTCCAAGGAGTAATTATGGAGGTTCCTATGGAAGAGTGGGGGTTGGGTTTCTACTCAAACCTTTTCACAGTCCCGAAACCAAACGGGGACATAAGACCCATATTGGACCTAAAGAGTCTAAACAAATTTCTAAACGTCCGGTCTTTCCGGATGGAGTCGATCCGATCGGTCACCGCTGCCCTACAGGGGGAGGAATGGTTAGCCTCGATTGACATCAAAGATGCTTACTTGCATGTTCCCATCTTTCCAGGTCATCAAAAATTTCTACGCTTTGCAGTAGAAGGGCGCCATTTTCAGTTCAGAGCCTTACCATTCGGTCTGGCCACAGCACCACGAGTGTTCACAAAAATTCTGGCCCCACTGTTGGCCGATCTAAGAACACGAGGTGTAACGATAATGGCATACCTAGACGACCTGTTGTTGATGGACCACTCAGTTGCCAAGCTAGAAGTGGTAATTGTCGATACAATCAAGTATCTAGAATCTCACGGTTGGGTCATCAACCTGGACAAGTCAGCCCTACAGCCAGTGAAAAACCTGGTATATCTAGGGCTACGGCTGGATTCAGACCAGAGGAAGATTTTCTTACCTCTAGACAAGGTATCCTCTTTGAGGGGCTTGGTCCGTCTGCTTTGTGCAAAAAGACAGCCGTCCATACGCCTGTGCATGAGGCTGCTAGGAAAGATGGTAGCATCATTCGAAGCTGTGCCATACGCCCAATTCCACTCAAGGAATTTACAGAGGGCCATATTGTCAGCCTGGAACGGAAAAATTCAGGCTCTAGACTTCCCGATGGCTTTGTCCCCTTCCGTTCGGAAGAGTCTCTGCTGGTGGTTGATCCCCCAGAATCTCCAGAAGGGAAAACCCTTCAGTCCGATATCTTGGAAGGTGGTCACTACACATGCCAGCCTTATAGGCTGGGGGGCAGTACTGGAGCAATGGTCTCTCCAGGGCAGATGGTCAAATGTAGTAAAAACCCTGCCCATCAATCTCTTAGAGATACGAGCAGCCCGGTATGCCCTAGTAGCCTGGACATCCAGACTCCAAGGGTCCCCTGTCAGAATTCAATCAGACAATGCCACAGCAGTGGCATATATCAATCATCAGGGAGGCACCAGGAGTCGTGCAGCCCAGAGGGAAGTAAGTCACATCCTGGAATGGGCAGAAAAGCATGTCCCATGTATATCAGCTGTCTTCATTCCAGGGGTGGAGAATTGGAAGGCGGACTTTCTGAGTCGCCAACAGTTATGCCCAGGGGAATGGTCCCTTCATCCCGAGGTCTTCCGAGCAATATGTCAGCGGTGGGGAACACCGGATGTAGATCTGCTAGCATCCAGATTCAACGCAAAGGTGGACAGATTTGTCTCCCGGACAAGGGATCCCCTCGCTTGCGGCTCGGATGCTCTGGTGTTCCCTTGGGATCAGTTCAGACTGATATATGCATTCCCTCCGCTACAATTGTTGCCTCGACTCCTTCGCAGAGTCAGGTTGGAGAAGAAGCCGGTGATCCTGGTGGCTCCAGCGTGGCCCCGAAGGGCCTGGTACGCGGAGATCATCAAAATGTCTGTGGGGAGTCCTTGGACCCTTCCACGTCGTCTGGACCTGCTTTCGCAAGGACCGATATACCACCCTTCCTTACTAACTCTAAGTTTAACGGCCTGGCTATTGAATCCCACATCCTAA
Source organism: Rana muscosa (assembly GCA_029206835.1). Lineage (NCBI taxonomy): Eukaryota > Metazoa > Chordata > Amphibia > Anura > Ranidae > Rana > Rana muscosa. The sequence goes on from CM055117.1 coordinate 931,780,015, forward strand.
AGAAGAGAGGTCTCTCTAACTCTGTGGTATCAACTATAATCAATGCCAGGAAGCCTGTATCCAGGCAGATCTACTATAGAGTTTGGAAAGCGTACATCACTTGGTGCGAGGCCAGAAAATGGCATCCACGTAAGTACGTTATAGGCAGAATTCTGGACTTCCTGCAGTGGGCTGTAGACAGGAAGTTTGCCTTAAGTACTATCAAGGGCCAGGTTTCGGCCTTATCAATACTATTTCAAAGGCCCCTGGCTATGCATTCACTTGTCAAATCCTTTATGCAAGGGGTGACTCGTATTATTCCACCGATTAAAGCTCCCATATGCCCATGGGATCTAAATTTGGTTCTGTCGGTTCTGCAGAAGCAGCCGTTTGAACCTTTGCGGCACATTTCCTTGGTTCTACTCACCAGAAAATTGATATTTTTAGTAGCCATATGCTCGGCTAGAAGAGTGTCGGAATTAGCCGCCATGTCCTGTAAGGAGCCATATCTGGTTATTCATAAGGACAGAGTAGTATTACGCCCTCACCCAGCCTTTCTTCCTAAGGTGGTATCGAGGTTTCACTTGAACCAGGATGTGGTTCTTCCTTCTTTTTTCCCCAAACCAAGCTCGGTAGAGGAAAAGTTATTACATTCTTTGGATGTAGTAAGAGCAGTTAAAGCTTATCTAAAAGCCACTGCTCAGATTCGTAGAACGGATTCTTTGTTTGTTCTGCCGGAAGGCCCCAGAAAGGGTCAGGCAGCATCAAAATCTACTTTAGCCAAGTGGATTCGACAGGTCATAATACAAGCCTATGGCTTGAGAAGTAGACCGCCTCCGTTCAAAGTTAGGGCGCACTCCACGAGAGCAGTTGGAACTTCATGGGCAGTGCATCACCAGGCCTCCCTGGCTCAAATTTGTAAGGCCGCAACATGGTCTTCAGTACACACGTTTACTAGGTTCTACCAGGTGGACGTTAGAAGTCAGGAGGATGTCGCCTTTGGGCGCAGTGTGTTGCAGGCCGCAAAAGATCCTCATGCCTGATGGCGCCCAGCTTATGTATGGTGTATCCCCCCCCTCATTTGGCATTGCTTTGGGACGTCCCACATAGTAATGACTATGCTGCTCTGTGTCCCGTGATGTATGAACAAGAAAGTAGGATTTTTAAAACAGCTTACCTGTGAAATCCTTTTCTTGGAGTACATCACGGGACACAGAGCTCCCACCCCTCTTTTGGGGACACGTATTGCTTTGCTACAAAACTGAGGTACTCCCGGATGGGAGGGGCTTATATAGGGGAGGGTACTTCCTGTTTTGGAAGTTGCCAGTGCCAGCACCTGAAGGTAATTCTATATAACCCACATAGTAATGACTATGCTGCTCTGTGTCCCGTGATGTACTCCAAGAAAAGGATTTTACAGGTAAGCTGTTTTAAAAATCCTACTTTTTCATTTTCATTTAGCCTGTTGGCTGAATGGAAAAAAACTGCATATGGCCAGTACACCCCCCAGTTCGGTTCGCACCAGAACATGCGAACAGGCAAAAAATTTGTTCAAACACGCAAACACTGTTAAAGTCTATGGGACATGAACATGAAAAATCAAAAGTGCTCATTTTAAAGTGTAATATGCAAGTTATTGTCATAAAAAGTGTTTTGAGGACCCGGATCCTGCCCCAGGGGACATGTATCAATGCAAAAAAAAGTTTTAAAAACTGAAGTTTTTCGGGAGCAGTGACTTTAATAATGCTTAAAGTGAAACAATAAAAGTGAAATATTCCTTTAAATTTAGTGCCTAGGGGGTGTGTATAGTATGCCTGTAAAGTAGTGCATGTTTCCCGTGTTTAGAACTGTCCCTGCACAAAATGTAATTTTCTAAAGAAAAAAAGTCATTTAAAACTACTCGCGGCTATTAATTAATTGTCGGGTCCCGGCAATGTAGATAAAAGTCATTGAAAAAAACGGCAGGTGTTCCCCCCCAATTCCTTTACCAGGCCCTTCAGGTCTGGTATGGATATTAAGGGGAACCCTGTGCCAATTTTTTTTTTAAATGGCGTGGAGTCACTTACAATGTGACGCGTCAGACGGGGCAGGGTCACCCGTGACACCACCGGAAACCCCCGTTGCATCACAGGGGGGGCAGGGTCACCTATCCACGTCACGGGTGGCCCCGCCCTCGGTTATATAAGAACTGTCAGACGGGTAGCGCGTCATTCCGCCGGGAGCCTCGGAGGAGACTGTATCATTCGTAGCAGCGGGTCCGGGTCGTAGAAGGATTTACAGCGCTGGAATTTTTGGTTTTATTTTTTATTAACGGACTTGACCCAAACTGTGTGTGTGTTTTTTTTACCTTTTTTGTCACTTTTTTGGGTGAAATGGTAGGGGTACAATGTACCCGTTACCAATTCACATAGGGGGGGGGCGGAATCTGTGGGTCCCTTTGTTAAAGGGGGCTTCCAGATTCCGATAAGCCCCCCGCCCGCAGACCCCCACAACCACCGGGCAAGGGCTGTGGGGATGAGGCCCTTGTCCCCATCAACATGGGGACATCCTCCCCATGTTGAGGGCATGTGGCCTAGTACAGGTTCAGGAAGGGGGGCGCTCTCTCATCCCCCCTCTTTTTCTGCGGCCTGCCAGGTTGCGTGCTCGGATAAGGGTCTGGTATGGATTTTTGGGGGGAACCCCACGCCATTTTTTTTTATTTTGGTGCCGGGTTCCCCTTAAAATCCATACCAGACCTGAAGGGTCTGGTATGGATTTTGAGGGGGACCCCACGCCATTTTTTTTTTAATTGGCGCAGGGTTCCCCTTAATATCCATACCAGACCTGAAGGGCTTGGTAATGGAATTTGGGGGGAACCCCCATGCATTTTTTATTTTATTTTGGCTGCCATTTTTTTCAATGACTTTTATCTGTATTGCCGGGGAGCCGACAATTCATTAATAGCCGCACATAGTTTTAAATGACTTTTTTTCCTTTAGAAATGACATTTTGTGCAGAGACAGTTCTAAAGATGGGAAACATGCGCTACTTTACAGGCATACTATACACCCCCCATGTACGAAATTTAAAGGAATATTTCACTTTTATTCTTTCACTTTAAGCATTATTAAAATCACTTCTCCCGAAAAAACGTCCGTTTTTAAAACTTTATTTTTGCATTGATACATGTCCCCTGGGGCAGGACCCGGGTCCCCAAACTCTTTTTAGGGCAATAACTTGCATATAAGCCTTTTAACCACTTAACGACCGCTCACTGTATATATACGTCGGCAGAATGGCACCGACAGGCACAATCACGTACAGTGTACGTGATCGTCTTTGTACAGTTGGGGGGTCCGATCGGACCCCCCTCCTATACAGTGAGCGGCCGTTTATCGTTGGGGAGCGATCAGAGATGAGGGGGTGACCATTCGATTTCGGCCACCCCCTCGCGATCGCTCCCGGCCAATGAAAATGCTTCCTCCGCCATGTGATGTAAACACAGGCAGGAGGAAGTGATGTCATCTCCCTCGCGGCGGTCTTTTCGATTCCGGCGCCGAGGAGAGAAGAAGCAGGTTAGTGCACCAACAGTCCACTGACACTTAGGTACACATAGGAACACATTACACCCCCCAGTCACCCCCAGATCACCCCCCAGGTCACCCCCAGCCCCCAATCACAGTGTCACTGATTGCAGTGATCATTTATTTTACTGATCACTGCATTTAGTGTCATCTGTGATAGTAAAAAGTTGCAGGGCAGTTAGGTTTAGGCCCCTTTAGGTCCAGGGTAGCCCCCTAACCCCCCCTAATAAAGGTTTAACCCCTTGATCGCCCCCCAGGTAACCCTTTCACCCCCTAACACCAGCATCACTAAGCGATCGTATTTTCGATCGCTGTATTTAGTGCCGGTGGTGCCCTAGATAGCCAGTTATTTATTTTTAGTTTCGCCGCAGGTTTTTAGAGCGTCAGGTACCCCCATATATTATTTTAACCCCCTGATTGCCCCTAGAGTTAACCCTTTCACCAGTGATCACCGTATAAGCGTCACTGGTGACACTGGTTACCCAGTTAGTTATTTAGTTATTTAGGTAAACCGTCAGGTTTTTATATAGCGTCGGGTACCCCCATATTTAACCTAATAAAGGTTTTAACCCCCTGATTGCCCCTAGTTAACCCTTTCACCAGTGATCACCATATAAAGGTTACGGGTGACAATGGTTGGTTAGTTTGCTTTTTATAGCATCAGGGCACCCGCCGTATATAACCCAATAAAGGTTTAACCCCCTGATCGCCCGGCGGGTGAGATCAATTAGGTTTTAGCGCCAGAGAGGGTCTGCGTCGCCCCAGGCAGCGTTAGGTTAGTGCCAGTAACGCTAACACCCACGCGCAAAGCATACACCTCCCTTAGTGGTATAGTATCTGATCAGATCTATACTAGCGTCCCCAGCGGTTTAGGGTTCCCAAAAACGCAGTGTTAGCGGGATCAGCCCAGATACCTGCTAGCACCTGCGTTTAGCCCCTCCGCCCAGCCCAGCCCAGCCCACCCAAGTGCAGTATCGATCGATCACTGTCACTTACCAAACACAAAACACATAACTGCAGCGTTCGCAGAGACAGTCCTGATCCCTGCGACCGCTAACAGTTTTTTTGGTAGCGTTTGATACATTTGCTGATGACAGTCGGGTGCTTTTTTTCCTGTGAATCTTACTAGTGTACCCCTAAATTTAGAGCCCAAAATGGCAAGACGAAGGTACACTAGTAAAGAGGCCTACGAGATTCTGAGCATGACAGATAGTGAAGAGGAGGTCACATATCTGTCAGATTCAGGCTCAGAATATCTTCCCGTAGAAGACAGTGACGTCAGCGGCCCCACGTCAGATAGCTCTGACGACGAAGTTGAGGTCCCTGCTAAGGTCAGGTGTACCCGATTCCGATCTTCTGAGGTTGTTGAGGAGCAAGAACCACAGGGCTCTCGTATCATGGAGCAGAGTAGTACTAGCGCCGCTATTCCTTTTGGTGAATTGGCAAGCACCAGCGGTCTAGTACAGCCTGGGTGTACATCCAGCACTGCAGTATCACGTGGTGACGTGGCGAGTCCCATAAGTGCAGTTCAAGCTGGCGAGGTGGCAAGCACAAGTAGTGTCCCGCTGCCACCAATAAGAAGACAAAGGCAGGCCCGTCGTACCCATAGTGCTCTTCCTGCAGAATTCGCCTATCCTGATTGGGTCCCCACCACTTCTGCAGAACCCGTACTTCCCCCATTCACTGCCCAACCCGGTATTCAGGTGGAAACAGCTGATTTTATGCCAATTGACTATTATTCGCTGTTTTTCACGGAAGATCTCTATAGATCTATTGTGGACCAGAGTAATTTATATGCTGGTCAATTCATCGCCGCTAATCCCCAGTTGCCTTCCATTTCCAAAGATTGGAAACCAATTACGGTTTCCGAATTTAAGACCTTTCTGGGACTTTCCCTCAACATTGGCACACATAAATTCCCGTCATTGCGTGCTTATTGGTCCACGCACCCAATTGACCACATGCCCGTGTTCTCTGCCTCCATGCCCAGGAAACGATACGAGCAGATTTTGCGGTTCATGCACTTCAACGACAATGAACTTTGTCGTCCACGTGGGGACCCTGAATACGACCGGCTCTATAAAATTCGGCCCCTCATAAACCACTTCAACGAACATTTTGCAGCCTTGTTTATTCCCGATCAAGCTGTCTGCGTTGATGAGTCCCTGATTACATTTTCTGGCCGCTTGGCTTTCAAGCAGTACCTTCCCAGCAAGCGTGCCAGATACGGGGTCAAGCTCTATAAGTGCTGTGACAGGGCAACAGGCTATGTATGGAGCTTTATGGTTTATGAGGGAAAAGATAGTCAGGTTGAGCTGGTCAACTGCCCGGATTACATAGGGAGCGCTGGCAAGATAGTGTGGAAATTGGTGTCACCCTTATTCGGAAAGGGGTACCACTTGTATGTGGACAATTATTACACGAGCGTGCCACTGTTTAGTCACTTGTTTGATCATCAGATTGGAGCATGTGGCACCGTGCGACCTAATCGCCGGGGCTTTCCCCAGCGGCTTGTAGATGCCCGTCTTAGGCTGGGGGAGAGAGCCTGCGTAAAGTGTAACTTGCTCGCTATGAAGTGGAGGGACAATAAGAATGTTTTCCTTCTTACCTCCCTTCATGCAGACACGACAGTCCAAATTTGTACGGCGACTGGTGTTGTGGAGAAACCCCTCTGTGTCCACGAATATAACAAAAATATGGGAGGGGTGGACCTCAACGACCAGTTGTTGGCGCTGTATCTAATTGACCGTAAGGCGAGACGCTGGTACAAAAAAGTGTCTCTATCCTTATTTCAATTGGCTTAGCTGAACGCTCATGTGCTATACAGAGCTTCAGGCGGGACGTTATCTCTTCTAAAATTCCAGAATGAGATTGTCACAGAACTCCTGTATCCAGGCGGTTCTGCACCTCACCATCCCCTACCAAATACAGTAAGCCGGCTGCATGAGAGGCATTATACGCATGTCCTCCCGAGTACCCCTACCCAACGAACCCCCCAAAAGATGTCGTGTCTGTAGCAAGCGCGGATTTAGGCGTGACACCCGTCATTATTGTCCACTCTGTCCTGACAAACCTGGTCTTTGCCTTGGTGAATGTTTTGAACGCTACCACTCAAAAGTGAAGTTTTAGCGTAGGGTACAGCATTTCACAGACTAGGACACACTTACACAGGGTCTCCCAAGATGCCATTACATTTTGAGAGACCCGAACCATTACAGTTGTTAAAGTTATAAAAAAAAAGTGTAAAAAAGAAAAAAAAAACGTAAAAAACAAAAACACAAAAAAAATATAAAAGAAAAAAACCAAAAATAGTTGTCGTTTTATTGTTCTCTCTCTCTCTCTATTTTCTCTCTATTGTTCTGCTCTTTTTTACTGTATTCCATTCTGCAATGTTTTATCATGCTTGCTTTTCAGGTATGTAATTTTTTGTTTTCAGGCATTCAACTGCAGCGCGGAATTATTTATCTTGACAGCAACAGCGTTTGCTCCCACGATACATAAAGCCGTGACTCCAGTGACTCCAGTGCCGAAGCATGGGGGCAGCAGGGGCGGAGGAGCAATTTTGCTCCTAATGCCGCGTACATGCGGTCGAAATTTCCGACGGAGGCTTGCCCGTGGAAAAGTCCGACCGTGTGTACGCGGCATAACCTTTCCTGCCGCGTACATACGGTCGAAATTTCGACGAAGGCTTGCCTGTGGAAAAGTCCGACCGTGTGTACGCGGCATAACTTTTTTGCGGGAGGATGCCCCCATGCTTCGGCATATATATATTTTAGGCACAGGTTGCGTTAAAAAAATGTTTTATTTTTTACTAGGTTTTGTTTTGGTATTTGCTTTGCAGGTATGGTATGGTAAGGTCTTACTGTTGTACTTCTAAAGTTACTTTGTTTTAATGTTAACCATCATTTGCTTAGCAGGTACGCCATTCAGTTGCATCGCGGATTTATTTATCTTGACAGCAACAGCGTTTGCTCCCACGATACATAAAGCCGTGACTCCAACGCTGTAGGAGGTGATTTCACCACCACAGTTAAAAAAAGAGCATATATGCCGAAGCATGGGGGCAGCAGGGGCGGAGGAGCGATTTTGCTCCTAATGCCGCGTATATACGGTCGAAATTCCGACGGAGCCTTGCCCGTGGAAAAGTCCGACCGTGTGTACGCGGCATAACTTTTTTGTGGGAGGATGCCCCCATGCTTCGGCATATTAGAAGTGGGTGAATGAAGGGAGGTATTCTAATGGTGGGCATACCCACCGATCAATCTCTTTTTTTTCGTTCAGCCAACAGGCTGCATGAAAAAAAAGATTACAATACATGTCCAACAAGGACCAGCAACGTACTGGTATGTTGCTGGACTTTGAATGTTTATACCAGAATGATGCCTGCAGGTTTAGGTATCATCTTGGTATCATTCTTTTCAGCCAGTGGCCGGCTTTCATGTAAAAGCAATTCTAGCAGATAATTAGCCTCTAGACTGCTTTTACAAGCAGTGGGAGGGAATGCCCCCCCCGGATATAAACAGCGCCATTGGGAAATTGGGAAAGCATTTTATCACACCGATCTTGGTGTGGTCAGATGCTTTGAGGGCAGAGGAAAGATCTAGGGTCTAACCCCCCAATTTTTTTCAAAAAAAGAGTACCTGTCACTACTTATTGCTATCATAGGGGATATTTACATTCCCTGAGATAACAATAAAAATGATAAAAAAAAAAAAAAATATGGAAGGAACAGTTTAAAAAAAAAAAAAAAAAGCAAAATAAATAATAAAAAAAAAAAAAAAAAAAAAGCACCGCTGCCCCCCCCTGCTCTTGCGCAAAGGCAAACGCAAGTGTCGGTCTAGCGTCATATGTAAACAGCAATTGCATCATGCATGTGAGGTATCACCGCGAAGATCAGATCGAGGGCAGTAATTTTAGCAGTAGACCTTCTCTGTAAATCTAACGTGGTAACCTGTAAAGGCTTTTAAATGCTTTTAAAAATGAATGTAGTTTCTCGCCGCTGCGCGTTTGTGCGAAATTTTAAAGCATGTCATGTTTGGTATCCATGAACTCGGCCTAAGATCATCTTTTTTATTTCATCAAACATTTGGGCAATATAGTGTTTTTTAGTGCATTAAAAATAAAAAAAGTGTGTTTTTTCCCCCAAAAAATGCGTTTGAAAAATCACTGCGCAAATACTGTGTGGAAAAAAAAATGCAACACCCACTATTTTAATCTGTAGGGCCTTTGCTTTAAAAAAAATATAATGTTTGGGGGTTCAACATAATTTTCTTGCAAAAAAAAAAATGTTTTCATGTAAACAAAAAGTGTCAGAAAGGGCTTTGTCTTCAAGTGGTTAGAAGAGTGGATGATGTGTGACATAAGCTTCCTAATGTTGTGCATAAAATGCCAGGACAGTACAAAACCCCCCCAAATTACCCCATTTTGGAAAGTAGACACCTCAAGCTATTTGCTGAGAGGCATGTTGAGCCCATTGAATATTTTTTTTTTTGTCCCAAGTGATTGAATAATGACAAAAAGAAAAAAAAGAAAAAAATGTACAAAAAGTTGTCACTAAATTATATATTGCTCAAAGATGCCATGGTTATATGTGGAATTGCACCCCAAAATACATTCTGTTGCTTCTCCTGAGTACGGGGATACCACATGTGTGAGACATTTTGGGAGCCTAGCCGCGTACAGGACCCCGAAAACCAAGCACCGCCTTCAGGATTTCTATGGGTGTAAATTTTTGATTTCACTCCTCACTGCCTATCACAGTTTCGGAGGCCATGGAATGCCCAGATGGCACAAAACCTCCCCAAATGACCCCATTTTGGAAAGTAGACACCCCAAGCTATTTGCTGAGAGGTATGTTGAGTATTTTGCAGATCTCGCTTTTTGTCACAAAGTTTTAAAAATTGAAAAAAGAAAAAAAAAAAATGTCTTTCTTCATTTTCAAAAATAAATGAGAGCTGTAAAATACTCACCATGCCCCTCGGCAAATAGCTTGGGGTGTCTACTTTCCAAAATGGTGTCATTTGTGCGGGTTTTGGGCTATCTTGGCATTTTATGGCCTTCAAAACTGTGATAGGTAGTGAGGAGTGAAATCAAAAATTTATGCCCTTGAAGGCGGTGCTTGGTTTTTGGGGTCCCGTACGCGGCTAGGCTCTCAAAAAAGCCCACACATGTGGTATCCCCGTACTCAGGAGAAGTAGCCAAATGTATTTTGGGGTGCAATTCCGCATATAACCATGGCATGTTTGAGCAATATATCATTTAGTGACAACTTTTTGTACATTTCTTTTTTCTTTTTGTCATTATTCAATCACTTTGGACAAAAAAAAAAATATTCAATGGGCTCAACATGCCTCTCAGCAATTTCCTTGGGGCGTCTACTTTCCAAAATGGGGTCATTTTGGGTGGGGTTTGTGCTATCTTGGCATTTTATGGCCTTCAAAACTGTGATAGGTAGTGAGGAGTGAAATCAAAAATGTATGCCCTTAGAAACATTGAAGGCGGTGCTTGGTTTTTGGGGTCCCGTACGCGGCTAGGCTCCCAAAAAGTCCCACACATGTGGTATCCCTGTACTCAGGAGAAGCAGCAGAATGTATTTTGGGGTGCAATTTCACATATGCCCATGGCATGTGTGAGCAATATATCATTTAGTGACAACTTTGTGCAAAAAAAACAAAGTTTGTCATATTCCCGCAACTTGTGGCAAAATATAAAATATTCCATGGACTGAACATGCGTCTCAGTAAATAGCTTGGGGTGTCTACTTTCCAAAATGGGGTCATTTTGGGGGGGTTTTGTGCTATTTTGGCATTTTATGGCCTTCGAAACTGTGATAGGTAGTGAGGAGTGAAATCAAAAATTTACGCCCTTAAAAATCCTGAAGGCGGTGCTTGGTTTTTGGGGCCCCGTACCCGGCTAGGCTCCCAAAAAGTCCCACACATGTGGTATCCCCGTACTCAGGAGAAGCAGCAGAATGTATTTTGGGGTGCAATTCCACATATAACCATGGCATGTGTGAGCAATATATCATTTAGTGACAACTTTTTGTACATTTTTTCTTTTTTTTTTCTTTTTGTCATTATTCAATCATTTGGGACAAAAAAAAAATATTCAATGGGCTCAACATGCCTCTCAGCAAATAGCTTGGGGTGTCTACTTTCCAAAATGGGGTCATTTGGGGGGGTTTTGTGCCATCTTGGCATTTTATGGCCTTCAAAACTGTGATAGGTAGTGATAGGTAGTGAGGAGCGAAATCAAAAATTTATGCCCTTAGAAACCTTGAAGGCGGTGCTTGGTTTTTGGGGTCCCGTACGCGACTAGGCTCCCAAAAAGTCCCACACATGTGGTATCCCCGTACTCAGTAGAAGCAGCAGAATGTATTTTGGGGTGCAATTCCACATATAACCATGGCATGTGTGAGCAATATATCATTTAGTGACAACTTTTTGTAATTTTTTTTTTTTTGTCATTATTCAATCACTTGGGACAAAAAAAAAAAAATATTCAATGGGCTCAACATGCCTCTCAGCAATTTCCTTGGGGTGTCTACTTTCCAAAATGGGGTCATTTGGGGGGGTTTTGTACTGCCCTGCCATTTTAGCACCTCAAGAAATGAGATAGGCAGTCATAAATTAAAAGCTGTGTAAATTCCAGAAAATGTACCCTAGTTTGTAGACGCTATAACTTTTTCGCAAACCAATAAATATACGCTTATTGAATTTTTTTTTACTAAAGACATGTGGCTGAATACATTTTGGCCTAAATGTATGACTACAATTGAGTTTATTCGATTTTTCTTATAACAAAAAGTAGAAAATATCATTTTTTTTCAAAATTTTCGGTCTTTTTCCATTTATATCGCAAAAAATAAAAATAGCAGAGGCAATCAAATACCATTAAAAGAAAGCTCTATTTGTGGGAAGAAAAGGACGCAAATTTTGTTTGGGTACAACATTGCATGTCCGCACAATTTACAGTTAAAGCAGCGCAGTGCAAAATTCTGAAATCACCTTTGGTCCTTTAGCTACCAAATGGTCCGGGGCTTAAGTGGTTAAATTAGCATTTTTGATTTCTCCCATAGACTTTTAAAGGGTGTTCCGCGGCATTCGAATTTTCCGCGAACCCCCCCAAATTGTTCGCTATTCGGCGAACGGGCAAACAGCCAATGTTCGAGTCGAACTCATGTTCGACTCGAACAGATAAATAGAATATATGTTGGAGAAACTACAATGAGATTATAGTTAGTCCTGAGACTTCCTACCACATCCCAATATTTGCAGGAAGAGAAAATGGAGGCCCCAAGGGGATTGTATGGGCAGGAAGCCAATTCAGGATAACACAATGGAAATAGTATAAAAATAGTTTAATATGAAAAATGAGAAAAAAATATATAACAGAGAATGCTAAAAAACAATCATGGAATACAGAATACGATAAACAGCTGCTCAAAAGGCGCAATGCATAATGTACTGATGCAAATCAGAAACAAAGGGTATATACACATGCGACCAACCCTACATGTTACGGAAAAACATAAAAGGCATATAGTTCCGAGTATGGTAGGTATGCTTCCTTCTTCAGGGGTTTGAGGCGAGTTCGCTGTTACATTTAAATCATGTGTTCCTTAAAGATACATGGTGCAGCCACAAGCGATCCCTTTGAGACAGGCACTCTGTTGAGGTCCCTCGCTCTGCCTTTGTTTGTTTTTTGGCTCTCGTGAGCCCTGACTTTACTGCTTCCAGGCAGTGGGTCTAAGCCATGTCCAGCCACTGACACAGTTTTCAGAGAGATTTTTTCTCACAGAGATTTTTCTCACTGTGTTTCAAAGGAACCCAACAACTATGCATCCCAAAGAGTCCAACTGCGTTGCCGGGAAATAAGTGATTGCACATTGTGCATTTCCCTGTGCTTCACTCCCTTTAAGTCAATATCTTTTTGGTCTCCTATGTGTCTTCCTGGATCCGGGGCAGCATCCATTTGTACCAATACTGTGCACCATGTATCTTTAAGGAACACATGATTTAAATGTAACAGCGAACTCGCCTCAAACCCCTGAAGAAGGAAGCATACCTACCATAATCGGAACTATATGCCTTTTATGTTTTTCCGTAACATGTAGGGTTGGTCGCATGTGTATATATACCCTTTGTTTCTGATTTGCATCAGTACATTATGCATTGTGCCTTTTGAGCAGCTGTTTATCGTATTCTGTATTCCATGAATGTTTTTAGCATTCTCTATTATATATATATTTTTCTCATTTTTCATATTAAACTATTTTTATACTATTCCCATTGTGTTATCCTGACTGTTCCGACTCGAACAGATAGCCCATCCCTAATGGCCAGCTTTATCTCAAACTGTAATCCCCTTCCTAGTTCTCTCTGTGGACTATATAACACCTTCACCACCTATGTTAGGGAGCTGAGGGGAGGGGAAGGTGAAGTCTTAACACACTTCCTGTCCTAGTGTGACCACTGAATCCATAGATACAGTACAGTGAGTGAGAGTTGTCGCCAGGACAGGTTTAAGGACTGCATTATATGAAATTCTTGTTCCTGGCTATCAAGACACTTTGATCCAACAACATTCACATGTATATCAAAGAAAATAAAAAGGTAAAAGATTGTAGACTTCCTGTAAAACAGGTCTTCATGAGAGGGTAATATTGTAAAACAGCACTTTGTTCAATATGGTAATAACTTTTACACAGTAAACAACACATCAATTTAATGAGCATCAGCACTCCCTGAAGATAAATGACTAAACATTTACCAATATGAATGAATGGGCCACTTTGAATCAGGAGCTCTTACTTAGCGGAAGTGCTATGTGTTCCCAGTAGAGACACATGCATCTCATTATTTTTCATTTTGCTGCAAAGAGGCCCTTCTGCCCGCTATATGCACAACAGGCATTTCTTCATCCAAATTTCAGCAGTTCATAATATTGCTACATCAAACACAGATACACTTCCTGACTGGCTCTTATCAGGAGAATAGGATTTGCGGGGAGAATATGTAGGCTGGAAAGGCCAAGAGATACATTTGTTTGTTTCAACATATTTATTAGGTATTTTGATAAAATTAAAAACAAAATGATCAAGAAAGCAGTGTTTGGAGCGGGGAAGAAGAGCTCAGACAGATCATGTGAGCACCCAGCGGCTCTGTAAATAAGGTATTTTCGACAACAAAGTTACAAAGGGAGACTCACTGGACATTATATAATATTTTTACAAAACGGATTACATATTTTTGGGATTAAAGATGTCATAATGATGACAGGAGGAGAGGGGAAGAGAAGACAGGGGACATAGATAAGACATCCCCTAAAAATAAGCCCTAGTTTGTTTTTTGTAGCAGAAATTAATATAAAGTCCTGTACACATGGCCGAGACTCCCGTCGTAAAAAACCCGTCGGTTTTCTCGACGAGATTCTTGTCAAGCTTGACGGAATTCTTGCCAAGCTTTCCTTGCATACACACTGTCAATCAAAAATCTTGTCGTTGTAAAGCGCGGTGACGTACAACACGTACGATGGCAGTTTAACCACTTCCCTACTGTGCACGAAAACCCCCTTCCTGCCCAAGCCATTTTTCAGCTTTCAGCGCTGTCACACTTTGAATGACAATTGCGCGGTCGTGCGACGTGGCTCCCAAACGAAATTTGCGTCCTTTTTTTCCCACAAATAGAGCTTTCTTTTGGTGGTATTTGATCACCTCTGCGGTTTTTATTTTTTGGCGCTATAAACAAAAGAAGAGCTTCCAGTTTGGAAAAAAAAACACTATTTTTTACTTTTTGCTATAATAAATACCCATTTTTTTTTAAATAACATTTTCCTCAGTTTAGGCCGATACGTATTCTTCTACATATTTTTGGTAAAAAAAAAAAAAAAATGCAATAAGCGCGTATTGATTGGTTTGCGCAAAAGTTATAGCGTCTACAAAATAGGGGATAGATTTATAGCATTTTTATTTTTTCTCTATTTTTTATTAGTAATGGCGGCGATCTGCGATTTTTATTGTGACTGCGATATTGTGGCGGACACATCGGACACTTTTGACACATTTTTGGGACCATTCACATTTATACAGCGATCCCTGCTATAAAAATGCATTGATTACTGTATAAATGTGATTGGCAGGGAAGGGGTTAACCACTAGGGGACGGGAAGGGGTTAAATATGTTCCCTCAATGTGTTCTTACTGTGGGGGGAGGGGACTGACTGGGGGAGGTGACCGATGGTTGTCCCTATGTACAAGGGACACACCATCGGTCCCCTCTCCCTCACAGGACGTGGATCTCTGTGTTTACACACAGAGATCCACTTTCCTGCTCGTTTCCCGGGCAATCGCGGGTGCCCGGCGACAATCGCTGCCGCCGGGCACGCGCACCGGGGCCTTGTGAACGCGGCGGCGCGCGCCTCCTAGCTCGTTTTAAAGGGAGGACGTCATATGACGTCCTCCCAGAACGAGAGTGTCCTCCGCCCGCCGTCAATTGACAGTGGGCGGGGGACAAGTGGTTAAAGGGGAAGTTCGATTCCAATGGCATCACCCCTTGGGCTGCTTTTGCTCATCTCGTGTTATCGCGTGTTAGTAAAACGTTTGGTGAGAGACGATTCGCGCTTTCCAGCCTCGTGCTTTTCAGTCCGTTACAGCAGTGGTCCCCAACCTTTTTGCAACTGGGATTGGGGTTGGCACGCGGGGGATAAGCGATTTTTCGCGGGCAATTTGTCAGCGCATTATTTCTATTATTACATTGTAGTAATAAATTAAATAGTTCAACTCACCATAATGCCAAATCCGTGGGAGCCCTGAGCGTGTAACTTGCCACGTCGCATGCCACCAGATGCCAAATGACACTTGCCACATCACCTGCCACGTTGCCTTTCACCAGATGCGGAATGTCACTTGCCACGCTGCCTGCCACAAGATGCGGAATGTCACTTGCCACGTTGCCTGTCACCAGATGCGAATTGTCACTGCAATGGTGGCAGCACTAGTCCATGTGGTGGGTGCCGAGTGAAGGCAGAAGAGCGGTGATGCGGGGGGCGGGGGGCGGTGAGAGATGTCATCTCTCTGCTCCCCGCGCACCTCCGACATTGACGCTAAAAAGGGCAAAGAGCAGCGATGCAGGGGGCGGAGAGAGATGATGTCATCTCTGCTTGCCCACCCGCTCACTTATCTCTTCCACCCGGCGCTAATATCCCGGCCGCCCGGCTGTCTCATACCGGCCACCCGCACCTGCAGCCCGTCTGTAGTAAGGCCACGGCCCGGTAGTGGGCCACGGCCCGGGGGTTGATGACCCCTGCGTTACAGCATGACGAATATGCTATATCCATTACGAACGCTAGTTTTACCAGAAGGAGCGCTCCCGTCTCATACTTGATTCTGAGCATGCACGGTTTTTTTAAGACTCGAAAAAGCATACACACGACCGGTTTTCTCGTCGGGAAACAGGCCGACGAGAATCCCGACGAGAAAAACGAGAATCCTGACAAGAAAATAGAGAGCAGGGTCTCTATTTTTCTCGTCCAGATTCCCGGCAGTATACACACGAACGGTTTTATCTGAAAAAAAAATCTGCCAGCAGTTTTCTTGTCGTTTCTTGCCGAGAAAACCGGTCGTGGGTACGAGGCTTAAGACCTGGTCTTATTTTTGGGGAAACACGGTATGTTGTCATGTTGCCTCAGGGAGTGGGTCCATGATGCCCAGCACTCACAAGATGTCCTCAGTTCTATGGGGTGAAAGACATAGGACCTCTTTCAATCCAGAAGACAATGGGCATCTATCTGTAGAAAATACTTACTGCATTAAAGAGGAAGTAAACCCATGTTTTTTTTTGTTTTTTTTTAAACCCTGCAAAAGAAATGCATAATGAGCTAGTATGCATAGCATACTAGCTCATTATGAATGACTTACCTAAGATCGAAGCCCCCGAACTGCTCCTTGTTCCCCTCCGCCATCTTGCCTCGATGTCCCATCACTGCCGTCAGTGTATCGCCGCTCCGGCGCTGTGATTTGCCGGAGCGGCGATGACGTCACACACATTCGTGCTCGGGCCAGCAAGATCCAATTCAGAAAACCGGCAATGATGGCGGCCCGCTAGTGCATATGCGTGTGACGTCATCGGTGCTGTGTTTATAGCAAATATCTCCTTAACGGTGTAGGTTTAGGAGATATTTCTTGCACCTACAGGTAAGCCTTAATCTAGGCTTACCAGTAGGTGCAAGTTGTCTAAGTGGGTTTAAAACCACTTTAATGCGGTGTACACACGATCGTTTTTCATGCCGTTAAAAATGCCATTAAAACCGATCGTGTGTATGCTCCAGAGCATTTTTAACGGCGTGAAAAACGGCCATTAAAAATTTCGAACATGCTCTATTTTTTCACGCCGTTTTTCATGTCGTTTTTTTTTAACGACGTGAAAAACGATAGTGTGTATGCTTTTACGAGGGGAAAAAAACGCGCATGCTCAGAATCAAGTATGAGACGGGAGCGCTCGTTCTGGTAAAACTAGCGTTCGTAATGGAGATAGCACATTCGTCACGCTGTAACGGACTGAAAAGCACAAGGCTGAAAAGCGCGAATTGCCACTCAACAAAGTTTACTAACATGAAGGGTGGCGCCATTCGAACGGAACTTCCCCTTTATAGTGCCGTCGTACGTGGTGTACGTCACTGCGCTTTGCTCGAGCGTTTTTTTTAATGATCGTGTGGATGCAAGACAGGCTTGAGAGGAAACATGAAAAAAAACGACGAGAAAAACGTCGGTTAAAAAAATGGCATGAAAAACGATCGTGTGTACGCCGCATAACACTGCTGGAGTGAGGTGAGTTTTGCAGCCAAAACTGGGTTTACTATAAGTAAAATCTGTATCTTGTAAGACTTGTAAGAACAAAAATATGTTGCAACTTACCAATACTTAAAGTGATACTAAACACACATTGGGGATTATTTACGAAAGGCAAATCAACTTTGCGCTACAAGTGCACTGCAAGTGCACTTGAAAGTGCACTTAGAAGTGCAATCGCTGTAAATCTGAGGGGGACATGCAAGGAAAAAAAAACATATTTTTAGCTTGCACATGATTGGATGATAAAATCAGCAGAGCTTCCCCTCATTTCAGATCTTCCCCTCAGGTCTGCAGTGACTGCACTTCCTAGTGCACTTGTAGTGCAAAGTGGATTTGCCTTTCGTAAATACTCCCCATTGTCCAATGAGTTGCCAACACTGCTCTACAAAATCCCTAGCTGATTTGGGGACTTGGACAGAAGAGGGAGATAGCGAACAGCAGGATCAACCAGGTATTTTGCAGAATACAGAAAACAAATCTCATTGGGACTGAATGAGTATGAACAGCATGTAATACACCATTTATTGATAGTTTTTTATGATGAGGGTTTAGTGACACTTTAATAGTCAGGACATAATATAGATAAAGAAGATGAGTAGTAACAAAAACAATTTGTGAACACGTACCTATCTGCGGGTGCAGTAGCCAACTGCTGAGCCCTGGGGCAAATTTAATAGATTGTATCCATACAGAAGGTTCGTTCTCATGTTGCTGTGGAGCTACAAATTCCATCATTGAACTTCACATCATTGGCTTACAATGAAGCCAAAACTATAGTGCTGTGAAAAAGTATTTGCCCCCTTTCTGATTTTTTATATTTTTGCATATTTGTCACACTTAAATGGCTCAGATCATCAAACAAATTTTATTATTACACAAAGATAACCCGAGTAAATACAAAATGCAGTTTTTAAATGATGGTTTCATTTATTAAGGCAAAAAAGCTGTCCAAACCTGCCTGGCTTCATGCGAAAAAGTAATTGCCCCCTAAATCTAATAACTGGTTGTGCCACCCTTGGCGGCAACAACTGCAATCAAGCATTTGCAATAACTGGCAATGAGTCTTTCACATTGCTGTGGAGCAATTTTGGCCCACTCTTCATGGCAGAATTGTTGTGTATGGTCATGTTACAGCATCTCAATTGGATTTACGTTCGGGCTTTGACTAGGCCACTCAAAAACCTAAATTTTGCTTTGTTTGAACCATTTGGAGGTGGACTTGCTGTTGTGTTTTGGATCATTGTCCTGCTACATAACCCAAGTGCACTTGAGCTAGAGTTCACAAACTGATGGTCGGAAATTCTCCTTTAGGATTTTCTGGTAGAGCTCAGAAATCATGGTTCCATCAATTCTGGTAAGTCACCCAGGTCCTGAAGCTGCAAAGCAGCCCCAGACTATCACACTACCACCACCATGTCTGACTGTTGGTATGATCTTGTTATGAAATGCTGTATTAGTTGCCAGATGTAACGGGACGCACACCTTCCAAAAAGTTACATTTTTGTCTCATTAGTCCTCAGAATATTTGCCTAAAAGTCTTGGGCATAATCAAGATTTTTTTGGTAAATGTGAGATGAGCCTTTGTGTTCTTTTTGGTCAGCAGTGGCTTTGGCCTTGGAACTCTACCATGGATGCCATTTTTGCCCAGTCTCTTTGTTATTGTTGAATCATGAACACTGATCTTCTCTGAGGCAAGTGAGGCCTGCAGTTCTTTAGATGTTGTTCTGGGTTCTTTTATGACTGTCTGGATGAGTCGTCGTCATGCTCTTGGAGTAATTTTTGTAGGCCGGCCATTCCTGGGAAGATTCACCACTGTTTCAAGTTATCTCCATGTGTGTATAATGGCTCTGCATCTCGGATTTACTCTTATCTTTGTGTAATATTACAATTTGTTTGATGATCTGAATCGTTTAAGTGTGAGAAATATGCAAAAAAAATTATAAACAGGAAGGGGGCAAATAATTTTTCACAGCACTGTATATTAGTGCTTTCAATTATTTTTCCTCCACAGTGCAGGTTGATAGAGAAAAGGACTACCATGAGACATAGCATACTATGGGTTCTCAGAAATGCTCCTTGGTGTTTGGAGGTTGATTACACTTGTGGTGCAGCTCTAATCTGTGGTCAGTGTAAAGGTCAGCTTTAGGCAGGCCTCTGTTTTGTCCTCCCAGTGAGGGGGGCATGGGTTGCTGTCCCTGCTGGGAAAACACAGTGATTATTGCTAGAGGCTATAGCCTCTGGCAAAAATCGCAGGTAAAAATCCAACATGCTGTTTGTACCCAAGTCGATCAATGGATCAACTTGGGTACAATGAGCCTGCCCATAAATGGTTTGAATCTCGGCTGTTGAACTGGCGGTGGTTCGAACCATCTATGGCCAGCTTTACATTGGTGGGCTATGTAAATGCTCCATATACTTTAGTAACCAGCGGTAGTTCCCCCTTTACCTTGATGGCCAGGGAAAGGGCCATCTTTTACATTGGTGGTTCATGGAAGGGCCTACTTTTCATTGGTGGACAGCGGAAGGGCTTAATTTTAACTAATGACCACTGGAAAAAAAAAATATATTTTGACGGTCAGTGTAAATGCTTACCGTACTTTGCATTTGTTTACTTTAAATACTAATTTATGTTTACGGTCAGTATAAATGCCTCCTTCATTTTGATGGTCTACTGTATGTAAATGTACATATCCCTATTACATTGGTGCTGCTTTGCATTTGTGATCTTTGTAAAAGTAAATCTCACCAATTACATTGGTCATCAGTGTAAAAGCCCCCCCTCCGAATTGGTTAGTGGAGGGTTGTCACATACACTGCTTTTGAGTAGAAATGCCCCTTTTCCATTTGCGCCAATGTGCCATAAATGCTGCTCCTGATTGCATGCTTGGTTTGGCTGGCTGGGACCATTGACAGATGTATGTACTACTGGCAGCCACAATGCACATGTCAGACACACTCAGAGGTTATTGCAGGTTTTACAGCTGCTAAGAGAATAAAGACCCTTTGTGTTTTCTGCAGGCCTATAATGTTATTAATGTGGGTATCAAGGCTCGTACACACGGCCGAGAATCTCGTCGTTAAAAACATGTCGTTTTTTTTCGACGAGATCCTTGGACAAGAAACTTGTCCCGGCCGAGTGTACACACGCTCATTTCAAAGAACCCGCGGTTCTTTGAAAGGGGCGTACGCGGTGACGTCATTGAATACGACAAGCATGCGCTCGTCACATTCGATGCCGTCGCCGCCAACTTGGTTCACCCTACCTATGCCTAGGAAGCTACCGCGCATGCGTCGAAGTCATTTCGAGCATGTGCGGGCTTCCCGGCGAACAGGTAAGTGTACACACACACAATTTTCTCGTCGAGAAACAGGCTGACGAGAATCTCGACGAGAAAATAGAGAGCAGGTTCTCTATTTTCTCGTCGAGATTCTTGTCGCTTTTCTTGACGAGAAACCATACACACAAACGAGTTTCTCGGCAAGAAATCTCTGCCAGCAAGTTTCTTGCTGGTTTTTGCAGAGAAACTCGGTCGTGTGTACGAGGCTTGTGTCTGTGGAAGCCCATGACACCAGATCCAAATCACAGTAAACAGGTGGAGGAGAAGGCATTGGATAACATGTATGAGAGAGGAAACTCTGTCCAACTGACGATCTGACAAGGGCCCCCCTGAAGTTGGGCACTATAGCAGTTAGGTGTCAGGTGCTTTAACTCTCCAGCACCTACCAAAAGCTAAAATTTCAGTTATGAGTGGACTGTCCCTTTAACCACTTAACGACCGCTCACTGTATATATACGTCGGCAGAATGGCACCAACAGGCACAATCACGTAGAGCATACGTGATTGCCTTTGTATAGTTGGGGGGTCCAATCGGACCCCCCTTCTGTACAGTGAGCGGTGGCTAAGTGTCCGGGAGCGTTCCGGGATGAGGGGGCAGCCATTCGTTTCTGGCCACCCCCTCGCGATCCCTCCCGGCGAATGGAAATGCCCCCTCTGTCTGTGTCAGACAGAGGGAGCAGGAGGAAGTGATGTCATCTCTGGTGCGGCGCTCACATATACCGAGCGCCGTACAAGAGAAGATATCAGGTCAGTGCACACAACACTACACTGACACCAGGACACATAGGGACATAAATCTCCCCCCCAGGCCCCCCAGATCACCCCAGATCACCCCCCAGATCACCCCCCAGCCCCCAGTCACAGTGTCACTGATTGCAGTGACCATTTATTTAGTGATCACTGCAATCAGTGACATTTGTGACTGTAAAAGTGTCACCAAAGTTTAGTCTTAGGTCCAGTGTAGCCCCCTAACCCCCCCTAATAAAGGTTTAACCCCCTGATCACCCCCCAGATAACCCTTTCACCGCCTATCACCACTGTCGCTTAGCGATCATTTTTCTGATCGCTGTCTTAGCGTCAGTGATGCCGATCGGCAGCCAGTATTTTTTTTTAGGTTCGCCGCAGGTTTTTATAGCGTCAGGTACCCCAATATATTATCTAATAAAGGTTTAACCCCCTTGATCGCCCCCCAGGTAACCCTTTCACCCCCTATCACCACTGTCACTAAGCGATCGTTTTTCTAAACGCTGTCTTAGTGTCTGTGATGCAGATCGGTAGCCGGTAATTTTTTTTAGGTTCGCCGCAGGTTTTTATAGCGTCAGGTACCCCAATATATTATCTAATAAAGGTTTAACCCCCTTGATCGCCCCCCAGGTAACCCTTTCACCCCCTATCACCACTGTCGCTAAGCAATTGTTTTTCTAAACGCTGTCTTAGTGTCGGTGATGCAGATCGTAGCCAGTAATTTTTTTTAGGTTCGCCGCAGGTTTTTATAGCGTCAGGTACCCCAATATATTATCTAATAAAGGTTTAACCCCCTTGATCGCCCCCCAGGTAACCCTTTCACCCCCTATCACCACTGTCGCTAAGCAATTGTTTTTCTAAACGCTGTCTTAGTGTCGGTGATGCAGATCGTAGCCAGTAATTTTTTTAGGTTCGCCGCGTGTTTTTATAGCGTCAGGTACCCCAATATATTATCTAATAAAGGTTTAACCCCCTTGATCGCCCCCCCAGGTAACTCTTTCACCCCCATCACCACTGTCGCTAAGCAATCGTTTTTCTAAACGCTGTTTTAGTGTCGGTGATGCAGATCGGTAGCTGGTAATTTTTTTTAGGTTCGCCGCAGGTTTTTATAGCGTCAGGTACCCCCATATATTATCTAATAAAGGTTTTAACCCCCTGATTGCCCCTAGTTAACCCTTTCACCAGTGATCACCATATAAGTGTTACGGGTGACGCTGGTTAGTTAGTTTGCTTTTTATAGTGTCAGGGCACCCGCCGTGTATATAACCCAATAAAGGTTTAACCCCCTGATCGCCTGGCGGGTGATATCAATTAGGTTTTAGCGTCAGAGAGGGTCTGAGTCACACCCCAGGCAGCGTCAGGTTAGTGCCAGTAACGCTAACACCCACGCGTGAAGCATACACCCCCCTTAGTGGTATAGTATCTGAACAGATCAATATCTGATCTGATCAGATCTATACTAGCGTCCCCAGCAGTTTAGGGTTCCCAAAAACGCAGTGTTAGCGGGATCAGCCCAGATACCTGCTGGCACCTGCGTTTTGCCCCTCCGTCCAGCCCAGGCCACCCAAGTGCAGTATCGATCGATCACTGTCACTTACAAAACAAAAACACACATAACTGCAGCATTCGCAGAGACAGGCCTGATCCCTGCGACTCCAGTGCTGTAGGAGGTGATTTCACCACCACAGTTAAAAAAAAAAAAGCAAATATGCCGAAGCATTGGGGCAGCAGGGGCGGAGGAGCGATTTTGCTCCTAATGCCGCGTACATACGGTCGAAATTCCGACGGAGGCTTGCCCGTGGAAAAGTCTGACCATGTGTGTGCGGCATAACTTTTTTGCGGGAGGATGCCCCCATGCTTCGGCATATATAAATGGTGCGTGTATGCCCATCATTGGAAGTGGGTGGATGAAGGGCGGTATTCTAATGGTGGGCATACCCACCGATCAATCTCTTTTTTCGTTCAGCCAACTGGCTGCATGAAATAAAAAGATTACAATATATGTCCAACAAGGACCAGCAACGTACTGGTATGTTGCTGGACTTTGAATGTTTATACCAGAATGATGCCTGCGGGTTTAGGTATCATCTTGGTATCATTCTTTTCAGCCTGCAGCCGGCTTTCATGTAAAAGCAATCCTAGCGGCTAATTAGCCTCTGGACTGCTTTTACAAGCAGTGAGAGGGAATGCCCCCCCGGATATAAAAAGCGCCATTGGGAAATTGGGAAAGCATTTTATCACACCGATCTTGGTGTGGTCAGATGCTTTGAGGGCAGAGGAAAAATCTAGGGTCTAGAAGACCCCAGTTTTTTCAAAAAAAGAGTACCTGTCACTACCTATTGCTATCATAGGGGATATTTACATTCCCTGAGATAACAATAAAAATGATTAAAAAAAAAATACTTGGAAGGAACAATTTAAAAATAAAATAAAAAAGCAAAATTAATAATAAAAAAAAAAGAAAAAAAAAAAAAAGCACCCCTGTCCTGCCCTGCTCTTGCCCAATGGCGAACGCAAGCGTCGGTCTGGTGTCATATGTAAACAGCAATTGCACCATGCATGTGAGGTATCACCGCGAAGGTCAGATCGAGGGCAATCATTTTAGCAGTAGACCTCCTCTGTAAATCTACTGGGGTAACCTGTAAAGACTTTTAAAGGCTTTTAAAAATGTATGTAGTTTGTCGCCAATGCGCGTTTGTGCGAAATTTTAAAGCATGTCGTGTTTGGTATCTATGTACTCGGCCTAAGATCATCTTTTTTATTTCATCAAACATTTGGGCAATATAGTGTGTTTTAGTGCATTAAAATTAAAAAAAGTGTATTTTTTAACCCAAAAAATGCGTTTGAAAAATCGCTGCGCAAATACTGTGTAGAAAAAAAAAATGCAACACCCACCATTTTAATCTGTAGGGCCTTTGCTTTAAAAATATATATAATGTTTGGGGGTTCAACATAATTTTCTTGCAAAAAAAAAAAATGTTTTCATGTAAACAAAAAGTGTCAAAAAGGGCTTTGTCTTCAAGTGGTTAGAAGAGTGGATGTAAGCTTCCTAATGTTGTGTATAAAATGCCAGAACAGTTCAAAACCCCCCCAAATGACCCCATTTTGGAAAGTAGACACCCCAAGCTATATACTGAGAGGCATGTCGAGTCCATGGAATATTTTATATGTTGACACAAGTTGCGGAAAAACGACAATTTTTTTTTTTTTTTTTTTGCACAAAGTTGTCACTAAATGATATATTGCTCAAACATGCCATGGGCATATGTGGAATTACACCCCAAAATACATTCTGTTGCTTCTCCTGAGTACGGGGATACCACATGTGTGAGACTTTTTGGGAGCCTAGCCGCGTACGGGACCCCAAAAACCAAGCACCGCCTTCAGGCTTTCTAAGGGTGTAAATTTTTGATTTCACTTCTCACTGCCTATCACAGTTTCGGAGGCCATGGAATGCCCAGATAGCACAAAACCCCCCAAATGACCCCATTTTGGAAAGTAGACACCCCAA
Organism: Rana muscosa; assembly: GCA_029206835.1. NCBI lineage: Eukaryota > Metazoa > Chordata > Amphibia > Anura > Ranidae > Rana > Rana muscosa. The sequence goes on from CM055117.1 coordinate 931,804,999, forward strand.
GCTATTTGCTGAGAGGTATGGTGAGTATTTTGCAGATCTCGCTTTTTGTCACAAAGTTTTGAAAATTGAAAAAAAAAAAAATATATATATATATATTTTCTTTCTTCATTTTCAAAAACAAATGAGAGCTGTAAAATACTCGCCATTCCTCTCAGCAAATAGCTTGGGGTGTCTATATTCCAAAATGGGGTCATTTGGGGGGGTTTTGTGCGATTTTGGCATTTTATGGCCTTCGAAACTGTGATAGGTAGTGAGGAGTGAAATCAAAAATTTGTGCCTAGAAATCCTGAAGGCGGTGCTTGGTTTTCGGGGTCCCGTACGCGGCTAGGCTCCTAAAAAGTCCCACACATGTGGTATCCCCGTACTCAGGAGAAGCAGCAAAATGTATTTTGGGGTGAAATTCCACATATAACCATGGCATGTGTGAGCAATATATCATTTAGTGACAACTTTTTGTAATTTTTTTTTTTTTTTTTTGTCATTATTCAATCACTTGGGACAAAAAAAAATATATTCAATGGGCTCAACATGCCTCTCAGCAATTTCCTTGGGGTGTCTACTTTCTAAAATGGGGTCATTTGGGGGGGTTTTGTGCTATTTTGGCATTTTATGGCCTTCGAAACTGTGATAGGTAGTGAGGAGTGAAATCAAAAATTTGCGCCCTTAGAAATCCTGAAGGCGGTGCTTGGTTTTTGGGGTCCCGTACGCGGCTAGGCTCCCAAAAAGACCCACACATGTGGTATCCCCGTACTCAGGAGAAGCAGCAAAATGTATTTTGGGGTGAAATTCCACATATAACCATGGCATGTGTGAGCAATATATCATTTAGTGACAACTTTTTGTAATTTTTTTTTTTTTTTAGTCATTATTCAATCACTTGGGACAAAAAATAAAAAATTCAATGGGCTCAACATGCCTCTCAGCAATTTCCTTGGGGTGTCTACTTTCCAAAATGGGGTCATTTGGGGGGGTTTTGTACTGCCCTGTCATTTTAGCACCTCAAGAAATGAGATAGGCAGTCATAAATTTAAAGCTGTGTAAATTTCAGAAAATGTACCCTAGTTTGTAAACTCTATAACTTTTGCGCAAACCAATAAATATACGCTTATTGACATTTTTTTTACTAAAAACATGTGGCTGAATACACTTTGGCCTAAATGTATGACTAAAATTTTCCGTTTATATCGCAAAAAAAAAAAATCGCAGAGGCAATCAAATACCATTAAAAGAAAGCTCTATTTGTGGGAAGAAAAGGACGCAAATTTCGTTTGGGTACAACATTGCATGTCCGCACAATTTACAGTTAAAGCAGCGCAGTGCAAAATTCTGAATTCACCTCTGGTCCTTTAGCTACCAAATGGTCCGGGGCTTAAGTGGTTAAAGTGCATATATAGCCCAAACCTTTTATTTAGTTTTAGGGCTTAACACTCTTTTTTTTGTCTGTGCCCTATTGTGGAGAATTCAGCCCCGTACACACGATCGGATAACCTATGGATTTTCGTCCGATGGATTTGTCCATCGGAAATCCGATGAAACTGTTTTTCATCAGTCTTGGCCACACACCATCAGTCAAAAAACCGACCGTTCCAAACGCGGTGACGTAAAACACTCCGATGAGCCGAGAAAAATTAAGTTTAATGCTTCTGAGCATGCGTCGACTTGATTCTAAGCATGAGTGGGTTTTTTAAAGTGGTTGTAAACCCTTTTTTATCTTTTTTTTTTTTTTACTAACCTGCAAGACAAAGCTATAATGAGCTAGTATGACTAGCATACTAGCTCATTATGTACCACTTACCTTCGATCAGGGCCCCCGAAGTCGTCCGTGTCCCTCCTCTAGCCGCATCCATCGCTGCGGCGATAGCCGGAATGTTACTTCCGGGTATCGCCGCTGCAGCCAATCACAGCGCCGCTCCGGCGCTGTGATTGGCCGGAGCGGCGAAGACGTGACTGCGCGCATGCGCGCGTGAGCTGTCGAATTCGGCTACGTCGTTGAATGTTGCGACCTAGCCGAATTTGTGAATGGGGTGACGTCAGCGTCGCCGCATTTACATACAAATATCTCCTTAACCGTGTAGGTTAAGGAGATATTTCATGCACCTACAGGTAAGCCTTAATCTAGGCTTACCTGTAGGTCTTTGTTTAAAACGTGGGTTTACAACCACTTTAACCGATGGACTTGCCCATAGACGATCGGAAATTCCCATCGGTTTTTTATCCATCGGAAAATTTTAAAACAAGTTCTATTTTTTACAACCGATGGAAAAAAGACCGATGAGTACCATACACGATCGGTTGGTCTGATGAAAACCATCCATCGGACGGTTTTCATCAGTCAAACCGATCGTGTGTACGGGGCTTTCCCCTCTCTTCCTGTCCAGGAGACACACCAGGAAGTGAGAGAAAAAAGAGACAGTTGAAGAGTCGTCAGCAGATCAGGTGACCCCATTAAAAGATTTACCCTCACCTCTTTATTCTGGGGACAGCTGTACAATTTTGGGGTTTCTTTCATTTTCTGGTGACTGGTTATCAGGACAAATAGAGAGAGTAAATTTTGTCAGAGGGGACAGAGACCACAAATGTGACTGGGGTTCTAACCCTTCTATAAATGTGACTGGGGTTCTAACCCTTCTATCTTAACCCACCACCAAAAAAATGTTGGGCCCCAATGATGGGCCCCAATTCCTCCTACTGACACTAAAGATGTGGTACTATTCCTCCCACTGACACCAATGATGAGGAACTATTCCTCCCACTGACACCAATGATGGGGCACAATTCCTCCTACTGACACTAAAGATGTGGTACTATTTCTCCCACTGACACCAGTGTTGAGGAATTATTCCTCCGACTGACACCAATGATGGGGCACCATTCCTCCTACTGACACTAAAGATGTGGTACTATTCCTCCCACTGACACCAATGATGAGGAACTATTCCTCCCACTTACACCAATGATGGGGCACCATTCCTCCTATTGACACTAAAGATGTGGTACTATTTCTCCCACTGACACCAATGATGAGGAACTGTTCCTCCCACTGACACCAATAATGGGGCACCATTCCTCCTACTGAAACTAAAGATGTGGTACTATTTTTCCCACTGACACCAATGATGAGGAACTATTCCTCCCACTGACACCAATAATGGGGCACCATTCCTCCTACTGACACTAAAGATGTGGTACTACTCCTCCCACTGACACCAATGACGAGGAACTATTTCTTCTACTGACACCAATTATGGGGCACCATTCATCCTACTGACACTAAAGATGTGGTACTATTTTTTCCCACTGACAACAAAGATGAGTAACTATTCCTCCCACTGACACCATTAATGGGACACCATACCTCCTACTAGTGAAATAATTGAAACATAAATTGCAGCACTAGTGAATCACGCACAAAACAACTAATGATCAACAATGTCCAGTGTTGATCATTAGTTGTTTTGTATGTTATTCACTCGCGCTGCAGTTTTTGGGGTACCATTCCTCTTACTGACATTAGAGATTTTGTACTATTCCTCCCACTGACACCAATCAGCTTGTAATGCCCTGTACACACGATCGGATTTCCGATGGATTTTTCCATCGGAAATCCGATGAAGCTGACTTTCATCAGTCTTGCCTACACACCATCAGTCAAAATTCCGACCGTCCAAAACGCTGTGACGTAAAACACTCCGACAAGCCGAGAAAAATTAAGTTCAATGCTTCTGAGCATGCGTCGACTTGATTCTGAGCATGTGTGGGTTTTTTCTCCGATGGAGTTCCACACAGACGATCGTAATTTGCTAACGTTTTTTTTTCCATCGGTAAAATTTAAGACAGGTTCTATTTTTTTATACCGAAGGAAAAAAGACCGATGGGGCCCACACACGATCGGTTTGTCCGATGAAAGAAGTCCATAGGTCTTTTTTCATCAGAAAAACCGATCGTGTGTACGCGGCATTAGTCTCCAACTTACAAGCCGACCTCAATGCTCTGTTTAATTGGGCAACTAAGTGGCAAATGAGGTTTAATGTTGATAAATGTAATGTTATGCACTTGGGGGCTAAGAATATGAATGCATCATACATACTAGCGGGAGTACAACTGTGGGGATCCGTAGTGGAGAAGGATCTGGGGGTTTTGGTAGATCATAAGCTCAATAATGGCATGCAATGCCAAGCTGCGGTTTCCAAAGCGAGCAAAGTCCTTTCTTGTATTAAGAGAGGTATAGACTTCGGAGAGAGAGATATAATTTTGCCCCTGTACAAATCATTAGTAAGACCTCATCTGGAATATGCAGTTCAGTTTTGAGCCCCAGTTCTCAAAAAGGATATCAGGGAACTGGAGACAGTGCAGAGAAGGGCAACCAAACTGATAAGAGGCATGGAGGAGCTCAGCTATGAGGAAAGATTAGAGGAACTGAAATGATTCACTCTTGAGAAGAGGAGAATAAGGAGGGATATGATCAACATGTACAAATATATAAGGGGTCCATATAGTGAACTTGGTGTTGAGTTATTCACTTTACGGTGAACACAGAGGACAAGGGGGCACTCTTTACGTCTAGAGGAAAAGAGATTTCATCTCCAAATACGGAAAGGTTTCTTCACAGTAAAGCCCTGTACACATGATCGGTTTTACAGATGAAAACAGTCCGATGGACTTTTTTCATCGGACAAACCGATCGTGTATGGGACCCATCGGTCTTTTTTCCATCGATTTTAAAAAATAGAACATGTTTTAAATTTTTCCGATGGATCAAAAACCGATAGCAAATTCCGATCGTCTATGGGCAAGCCCATCGGATAAAAAACCCACGCATGCTCAGAATCAAGTCGACGCATGCTCAGAAGCATTAAACTTAATTTTTCTCAGCTCATCGAAGTGTTTTACATCACCGCGTTTGGAACGGTCGGTTTTTTGACTGATGGTGTGTAGGCAAGACTGATGGAAGACAGCTTCATCGGATTTCCGATGGACAAAACCATCGGATTAGAATCCATAGGATATCCGATTGTGTGTACGAGGCTTTAGAGCTGTGAAAATGTGGAACAGACTCCCTGCAGAGGTGGTTTTGGCCAGCTCAGTAGATTGCTTTCAGAAAGGCCTGGATACTTTCCTAAATGTACATAATATAACTGGGTACTAACATTTATAGGTAAAGTTGATCCGAGGAATATCGATTGCCTCTCGGGGGATCAGGAAGGATTTTTTTCCCCTGCTGTAGCAAATTGGATCATGCTCTGCTGGGGTTTTTCGCCTTCCTCTGGATCAACTGTGGGTATAGGATTGGGTATATGGGATTGTACGATATTATTTTTAATTTTTTAATTTTTTTATTTTAATGTTTGAACTAGATGGACTTGTGTCTTTTTTCAACCTGACTAACTATGTAACCAATGATCAGGCATTATTCCTCAACTGTCACCAAAGATGGGACATTATTCTTCTCACTGACACCATCGATGGGGCACTACTCTTTTCGGCAATACCATTTCTTACTCCCACAGTCCACAGTCTGACACCCCCTAAGGTCTAAGCCTATGTTCACACTAGATGTGGTGCGAATTCACAACGAATCTGCTGTGGTTTCGGCACTGCATCCAAATCGCATCCCATCCATACGAACTGAATACGAAATGTATGTTAAATTAACTACACCCCGCAATCGGGTTCCAAAACGCAGCATAGCCCGATTCTGGTGCGGACAAAAAAAAGGGTCCTGCACCAGTTCGGTGCGAATGCGGTGCGATTTGAGCCATACAAATCCATGGCTCAAATCGCATCTCAGAGACACCGCATTTAATTCGCACAGGAATGTGCTGCGATTTCTGTGCGAATTATATGCAGTGTCTGAACCACAGCACTGCGATCCCAGGCTTAAGAGCAGTAAACTGGCCCTTTGTTTAGAAATTTTGGAGACCCCTGGTCTATACAAAAACTGTAACTGTGCAGCTGTACTTTGCGGTTTAATAGATAGTTACCCCCCATCCTATTCTACTGTCTATCTTCTATTTATGCCTTCCCTGATGCTAATTCAGCGTCTTTCTGTCTGTGTTTGTACACATAATATGCAAACAAATTGTTTGTTGTTAATAATTCATAGTGCATGGTACGGATTTAGGACAATCCATAAATTGTCAGAGGTCTCGTGGTACAACAAATTATGTTTTGGCTGTTTCCTGGTAGACAAAGGCTGCGTTCACCCAGAAACAAGCACTTTTCAATCTAAAGACATCAACCTATGACATTGCTTTACAAAGGATATAATATTACTTCATACAATAGAATGCATATATTTATATCAATAACGTCATAACAAACCAATAAACAGAAACATAAAATTAGCAGCTTTTTCCCGCAAGTACAAAAATACACATCTTTTTAATAATTGCATTGTAATGGATATTACAGGAGGGAGTCGGGGCAATCTGTACAAAGTCATGAAACAAATGAGATTTCAGATGGCTTTAAATATAAAACATAAAATACTCAACATCATGTCCTACGGCTACACAGCACATTGCACACACATACATTACACTGCTGAAATTATAAGAGGTAAACATAATAACATAGACATAGCCAATTCAATTATAGATATACTGTATATATATATATATATATATATATATATATGTGTATGTATAATATTTACAGATTATTACAGACATTAGTAACTGTTCTCTCATTTCACACTTACCACCACAGAACACACTGGTCCCACTTACATGTTAGAATAATAGCTTGTACCTATGAGCATCATTCGACTTACCTACCTGTGAGTATGCCTGTTTTCAGTGGTACTAAGGAGCCGCAATTTAGAAATGTGACTGCCTTAGACATAGGTAATTATTGATGACTTGCCAAGCAGTTTTCAGCACTTTTAGCACCAGCAATATTAACCACTTCAGCCCCGGACCATTTTGGCTGGTTAAAGACCAGGCCCCTTTTTGCGATTTGGCACTGCGTCGCTTTAACTGACAATTGCGCGGTCGTGCGACGTGGCTCCCAAACAAAGTTGACGTCTTTTTTCCCCCCACAAATAGAGCTTTCTTTTGGTGGTCTTTGATCACCTCTGCGGTTTTTATTTATTGCGCTATAAACAAAAATAGAGCGACAATTTTAAAAAAAATGAAATATTTTGTACTTTTTGCTATAATAAATATCCCCAAAAAATATATAAAAAAACATATTTTTTCCTCAGTTTAGGCCGATACGTATTCTTCTACATATTTTTGGTAAAAAAATCGCAATAAGCTTTTATTGATTAGTTTGCACAAAAGTTATAGCGTTGACAAAATATGGGATAGTTTTATGGCATTTTTATAAATTTTTTTTTTTTTTACTAGTAATGGCGGCGATTAGTGATTTTTTTCGTGACTGCGACATTATGGCGGACACATCGGACACTTTTGACACATTTTTGGGACCATTGTAATTTTCACAGCGATCAGTACTATAAAAATGCACTGATTACTGTGAAAATGACACTGGCAGTGAAGGGGTTAACCACTAGGTGGCGCTGTAGGGGTTAAGTGTTCCCTGCATAGTGTTTCTTACTGTAGGGGGGATGGGCTCTGTGTCACATGACACCGATCTCCGCTCCGGAGTACACGGAGCCAAGATCAGTGTCACTGTCACTAGGCAGAGCGGGGAGATGCTTGTTTACACAAGCATCTCCCTGCTCTATATCTATATTTCCGTGAGACGATCGCGGGGATCCCCGCGGCGATCGAGTCCGCGGGACCTGCGGTCCGACTCACGGGGAAGGCAGCAGGGTCGCACAGGCGGTGGCGCGCGGGCGACCACACGTCAGGCAGTTAAAGGGCAATGTACAGGTACGTGGATGTGCCTGTCCGCGCCATTCTGCCGACGTATAAGTACAGGAAGTGGTCGGCAAGTGGTTAAAGCCGAACTCCAGCTACATACACAGTTAAAATAAATAGGAGATCTGTTTTATCTGCTTTTTGCCCTCATCGTTATTTAGTTTAACACATTTAGCACAATAAAATAAACATTCCCCAGTAAACTATTTGTTAAAATTCTTGCCCCAGCAATTGCAGTTTACAACTTTCATTGCTGCTTTCTCATGCTCTCTCCAGTGCTGCTTCCTAAACTTCAAGACAGAAAAGAGTTATGCCCCGTACACAAGATCGGTTTTCCCGTCAGAAAAACCTTGGATGGTTTTTCCGACGGAATTCCGCTCAAGCTTGTCTTGAATACACACGGTCACACAAAAGTTCTATGAACTTTCAAGCGTTAAGAACGCGGTGACGTACAACACTAAGACGAGGAGAGAAAAAGAAGTTCAATGCTTCCGAGCATGCGTCAAATTGTTTCTGAGCGTGCATGTTTTTTTTCCCGTTGGAATTGCATACAGACGGATGGATTTTCCGATAGGAATTTTTTCCATCGGAAAAATAGAGAACCTGTTTTCAAACTTTTGCTGGCGGGAATTCCGACAGAAAAAGTCAGATGGAGCATACACACGGTTGGAATTTCCATTCAAAAGCTCACATCAGACTTTTTCCAACGGAAAATCCGGTCGTGTGTATGTGGCATTAGAGTATAACTAAAGGAAAAACATTTTCCTGGCACCTCCATGGCAGCATACATGTGGTAGTAGCCCCATCTACTTTCTGCCCACAGGACCAGTGCATAGTTATAAAAAGTTAACACCCACACAACAGCCCATTTCCATGTGGCTTTGTGGACAGCAATCGCCTTGCCGTTCCTAAAGGTAATTTTAAGGGCCCACTATGTGGCTGGGCTGCAGCCAACGAAAGTAATTGCTGTACATTTCTCCAGCAGCATCTGGACATCGTGGGCACCTTATGCCAACACGACAGGCAGGAGAGATTATCAGGTTCTATTATGGTGCCTTCTTTCAGAACTTCTAATGGGCTTAGTAGTCCTCATTACAGTCTTTCGCGGGAAGCCAGTAGCTTACTCACTCTTTCTTATATGATAGGATTTGCTGATAAGTCCCACCCGGGTAGGTAGTTATTGATCTACCACATGTACAGTATGCTGCCATGGAGGCACCAGGAAAACAGAAAATGATATCATATTTACCGAAATTTCCTTTCCTGGTGCCTATCCATGGCAGCATACTGAACCCACCCAGTTCTTTCCTATCGATGTACAGGACATGGGCTGTTGTGTGGGCATTAACTTTTTGTAGTTATGCACTGATCCTGTGGGCAGAAGTCACATGTATGCTGCCATGGATGGGCACCAGGAAAGGAAATATTTTTTTAATTTTGGATAGAGTGGAGAGGGATTAGAACACCAGTCAGCTTTTATTGCTTTCTGTCCCCCCGTTATGTAGATTAACCTTCTCTATTTGTCCTGTTTACCATTATCACTAAAAATGAAAGCAAAAGAAAATCCCAAATTTTGTGTCGTTCCCAGAAAAGTAATAGAGGGGAAATTTTCCAATAGAGACACTAGTTCTGGTGACCTGGGGGGCCCCAAGGAATTCCCTTAATTTTCATGGATTTCCTTTCACTTCCTGTTTAGTTATGGGACAGGAAGTGAAGGGAAATCTCCCCAATGGGACACAGATGGTGATAAAAATCTGACAGGGGTTATTACCCTCCCTTACACTATCCAAAATGGAAAGAAAAAAGTTTTTCCCATAGTTCTACTTTAACAGTGAACAGTACAGTTTGGATTTAGTCTGTTAGTTTGAAGAATGGGGAGGAGCAGGGAAGTGCCTTGCTATCCTAGGCTATGGGGCTGTGTGTTTCTATTGCTGCACACAGTGTAAGGAGACACAACTCTAGTCCATAGAATGAGGCAAGAGAATGGACAAGGAACATGGGGCAGCAGTTTACACTAACACATAAGGCAAGGATTAAAAGATAAAGAAGCTGCGTACTAAGTAAGTGATTACATTAGCTGCTGAAAGTGCTTAAAACTGAGGGTTCAATAACAATTTAAACACGAACACCCCTTTTCTGTTAAAAAAAAAAAAAGAACACCCCAAACCAGCTGAATGGACAATGAAGGTGTAGCAGCACCCTCTGTTCATCTATTAGTAAATTCCCTGTCAACGTATGTGCACTCTAGCAGTTTTAGAGATTTCTTATTAATATATAATTGCAGTGTTTGCTGTTCTTTTTGTATCTGTCTGAAATTTGGGCTTCAAGGATAAGTCAAACCCAATACTAAAATCGCTAAATATACATCTACAGCTACATCCACGATATAAGCCTAACTTATCTAGCACTATAAAGAAAGAATCACTTTTTTGAAGCCGATCTGGTCCGGTCTCCTGCGGCGGAAGCTCTGCAGAGGACACAGCCGACAACGGCTGTGAAATGAATGGGGATTTACGTCACCCATAGGCTTACTATATGGCTTGTTGGCTGTGTCCTCTGCACTTGCCTCCACAGCAAAGCCGCAGCTGACAGTTCAGTGTGGTATCGGGTCGGATCGACTTAAAAAAAGGTATGTATACTGATTTCTTCTTTACAAGTTTAGATAGGTTAGTGTAAGACCGTGGATGTCTGTAAATGTAGTGCTTTTAGTGTTAGGGTGCACTCATCCTTTAAAGAGAGACTGTCACTTCCCCCATTCAAGGTAAAGTAACAATGTCTGCAGATAGCCCACCACACCAGGCAGTTATACTTACCAAGCCATGGTCGCATGTAGCTAATGGAGTGTGGCTGCATGGGAGCATGTGACCTCCCCCAAGTAACAGTAGTCTGGCTTGAGCAGCCAGTTACCATGCCCATGCACTGTCACATAGGTTGAGGAAGGGAAGGTTGAGGTTAAGGAAGGGAAGGGGGGTGTTGTGAAGCTTGGATACTGCAGTAGAGAGGCAGCAACGAAGCACGGCCCAGCAAATTTATAAGCCTGAGGGAAGGGGGGTGGACTATCTGCAGACAAGGAAATACTACCCTAAATAGGCAAAGTTACAGTGTTGCATTAAGTGGGCGCTGCAGTGCAGAAAAAGGCACTGTGTTGGCGGGTCAAAAAGGAAGTAAGTAAGGGGCACACTCGATTTCTGGCAGATCAATTGGTATTTTTCTGTACATGCAGCATTTTTAAAGGAATAAAACATAGGAAATATGAATGTACTGGAGAAATGTACAGATTTTTTTTTAATTCTGCCAAATGTAAACATTAAGACAAAGTTACATTAACAACCCCTGTTGAAATGCTGCAGAAAATATTTTCTTCCTGGCAGGCATACTAATATGTAGGTTAGTGGAATAATTAATGCTCTCTAGAATGAGCCTTAAGTCAACATTTTCTCTTATGTCAAAACATTTACTGTCACCCCCCCCAAGAAAAACATAAAAATACTGTCTTACTCTTATTATGCACACTACATTCGTTCGCATAAATTACACGCAAAAGTGACTCTTCCAAAAACAAAGCTAATTTGTAAGTTCGAAAAAACAAGGTCCCCTAAAAAACACCTGTTTTAATGATCTGTCTTCACACATAGGACTCCTCAGTGAAAAATCTTTGGTCTATCTCTTCAAACTTGGGGTCGCTGCAGTGTTTTGCAGACCAGTCCCGGCTGGGGGTTTTTATGGCGTTGTCATAGTCTTCTGTGCCTTTTACAGGCTTAGGTAGATCTGGCTGCAGGATTAAGTCTCCTGTACTGGTGCTCAGTTTTGGAGATACGCAAAAGTTTTTCACCAAGTCACAGTTGGCAATTTTGGCTCCAGTGTCCACATTAGCAGGTAACACTTTATTCTTCTTGAAGCCAGTGACAAGAAGGCTGATGTCCCTACCAAGTGATGTTTTGGCGATCTCTTCTTTTGAGCAAGATGACTTATCCTCCGCCTGGTGGACAGAGTGTTCACTAGAAGACTTCAGGTTTGAATTGAGAAGCACAGGCTCCTCTAGAATGTAAGAGTTTGTCGATTTTCTTCGGTTTCTACGGCCTAACAGTGCAATATTTTGACCAAGGAAAACAGTTTGTGGCATTGGCGTGCTATCTTGGCTGTTTGGCGATAACTCAATGTTTATGGATACGGGAGATGGGAAAAATAATTCGCTGCATTCCACATCCTTTTCACCATTTCCTTTCTTGTCTGTCAAGCATCTCTCTGCTATATGAGGTTTTTGTTTCTGGCTACTTGTTTCCTCCTGAAACCTTGCAGTACAACTTAGAGGGCCATCCTCTTTGAGTTCTTTTGGCCTTTGTACTATGATTCGGTTCTTTGTTTCACAGTCTAAATTTGGCACAGATCCTTGTTCAACAAAGAAGGAACATTCTGAAATTTCAGATTTAGTTAGTCCTTTAGTGGAATGATTTCCATCTGTTTTACAGCAGTCCACTTGTGTCACTGATTTGTCCTTTTTTTTTGAGCTCTTAACACCAGATTTGCCATTTTTTAACCACGTAATTGGTTGAGTGCCGACGGGACTTTTGTGGCTTGGCCACTCGGTTTCACTTTTTCCAGTAGAAAGAGCAGTACTGTCGTAAGGCTGCGTATCATGATCAACCATTGATAAGGAGTTAACACTCAGGAAGTCTGGACTGAGTTCCAGTAGTTTTGTGTGTTGCCTTATAGTACAGTCAAAGTTTGAAGGCACTTCATTTGGATTCACCAGCACATAATCAGAGAAGTGGGAAAAAGCACTGTCCAAGGAACTCAGTGAAGATCCTGATGGAGATGTTCCCGGAGAAGACAAGCTGGAGCAACTAGTCTGAGAGCAAATGTGTAGCCTCAGTGCACTAGATGGCAGAAGTCTATTAGGAGTGCTCTTTTTGTCATTTGTCTGTTTTTTACTGTTAGCTTTGGAGACATCAATACCTAAAGTTACGCTGCGATTAATAAGTTTCTGCCCTTCAACCTGCAAATAGCGATGCTGTTTAAGATAATCATCTGCTGACTGGGAGAGAAGTGCATCACAACTTGAGTTATTCTCCTGTAGAGATTCATTAAGCTGGCTGAACCTGGATGCCAGTATTCCAATGGCCGGTTCTGAGCATCGCCGATGCCTCCTCACATCTGTTGTGGAGGAATATCCTGAAGTATTTGAGCACAGAGATTCATTCTCAGATTGCTCATGTAACACTGATCGATGATGAGAAACTGCTGACATCTTCAGGGGTGAGGTCTTAGAACAACCATAGGTCGGCGTCTCTTCATGGTAGGCCTGGTCCATATCACAGTCACTCAGAGTCAAAACAGAGTCTCTGCTGCGGTTTTCATGACTCATCTTTGTAGGTAAGCTACTGTATGGGGAATCTCCATCGTCATTAAGTTCATTCTCCAGGCTGTCATATGAAGAGTCAATATGTTTAAAAGAACAAAGATCTGGAAGATAATAATAATGAAAAAAAAAAAGAAAATAAACCAATGCTATTCAATCCTGAAGGTTAAAATAATACAGTCTATAGACATCAACATTATTCTGAGCCATAATTCTGCTGTCCAATAATTTTAACTGTTACTTATATGGAAATTCTAAAGTATTTTCAGAGCATACATGTTATGAGCTATTACTGTTACCTCTAAATAAAAGCTATTTTATATTTCACTTCCATGATTGTATTTAAAATATATCCAAAGCCAAAACTTTTTTGTTTCTTTTTTTGGATAGTGAGGAAAATGGATAAGCCCCCCTACAGCAGAGACACTTTTATTTCAGCCCTGCATCCCCTGTTCCCTATTCCAACAGTAAGATAGCATCATTCCAGCCTTATAATATCTAATGTAAACACAGAGAAGAAGCTTGTAGCACTTGGTCCCCTTCTCCACACTAGCTCTGCATCTGCAAAACCTAAAAAACAAGACAGTTCTATATGCACTTTGTCCCCTAGGGGACAGTAAGAGCAGACAATATTTCCTGTGAGACATCCTCTTCAAATGTCATATATTTTTAATTACTGTCTGGTAAACCATGAGATAAACCTGGTAAACCATCCAGCAGAAATCGGCCAGATTGGGTGACAATAATCTATGTGTATATGAACCTTTGTTCTGCCAAACCATTTAAACAGAATTAAGTTACATTGTAACTTATTAGGGACTTTGTCATAAAAAATTGCTCATGTGTAACTTTTTCATATCCTCATTATTATCAAAGATGGTCTAATGTTCCTTACATCAGTTAAAAAAGTTATGTCACATCATTGGCCTAAATACCATAGGCTCCTTATTCCAAATTTACAATTCATATATTATAGAAGCTAATTTGTTTTCCTCCATGGCAGCATACAAATGGGTGGTTGCACTGCCCACATCCAACCCAAGGACTATTTTAAACTTTATAAAAAAAAAAAAGAGCTACCCGCTCACTCCATTCTTTTTTCTGTCCTCAAACCTCCAGGACAAGAATGGGTTTTGCCAGACTTTCTAGAGGAGCAAGTCTCAGCCTAGTTACCTGAACTGGATGTGGCAAAGACCTTAAAGCCGTGTACACACGATCGGTTTTACAGATGAAAACAGTCCGATGGACTGTTTTCATCGGACGAACCGATCGTGTATAGGCCCCATCAGTCTTTTTTCCATCGGTGTGAAAAAATAGAACATGTTTTCAATTTATCCGATGGGAAAAAAAACGATAGCAAAATCCGATCGTCTGTGTGGAAATCCATCGGATATAAAACCCACGCATGCTCAGAATCAAGTCGACGCATGCTCAGAAGCATTGAACTTAATTTTTCTCGGCTCATCTGAGTATTTTACATTTGAAACGGTCCGTTTTTTGACTGATGGTGTGTGGGCAAGACTGATGGAAGACAGTTTCATCGGATTTCCGATGGAAAAAACCATCGGATTAGAATCCATAGGATATCCGATCGTGTGTACAGTGCTTAGGGAGCTACGTCTCCGCTACACTACCCTTTCGCAAAGATGAGAGGCTGTTTATAGTTCCCATCTGAGCAAGAGGGGGTCAGGCACCCTCTAAAAGAATAATATCAGGATGGATTGTGTGCATAATACAAACAGCATACCAGGCTAGTGGTTTTCCTATTCCTCGAACTGTGAATGCACATTCGAACCAGAGAAATCGCTTCTTTGTGGGCAGCTATGGCAAACGTTTCGTCTGAGACAATCTGTCAGTTAGCTGTGGGCAGAGCAACCATCTATATCTATGTTGCCATGGATAGGCACCAGGAAAGGTAAATTACGGAGAGGAAAGTATTCAATTTTCTGTTATTGATATTGTATTATTCTACTATGGAAATTTAGTACCTGAACTGTCCTCTCTATTGTCGTCCTTTGCTGACAAGCTGGCATACAATAATGAAAGGCCCTCCCCAAATATCGTACAATAGTTTTCAATTAGAAACTGTACAAGTACCGACACCTGGAAGTAAAGTGAGAAAACAATACATGAGATGCATTACAAACATCAGGATTCCCTCTAAAACAGCCTTTAACAAGACAAGGATGATACTGAGCATAGCAATTAAAAACCAACTTTATTTTTTCATAGAGTGGGGAAGTATCAGAACAGGTTTTAAAGGTTCTATGCATGCCTGATGAGAATTACTCCCACTTCCTATTTGTTTGATACATGTCACTTGGAAAAGAAGTGAGGGGAAATTTCCCCAGTAGAGGCACAGACAGCAATATAAGCCTACCAGAGGTAGGCCCGAGTTCCTATTGGGAAAATCTATTTTCAATTCCTGTTCTGAGACTCAACACCTGCAGATGAACTGAGGAGAAATCTTCTACACTGAGAGCAGAGGGAAATAAAATAATATATATTTTTTTATGAAAAACAGCATTTTGGCTGGTGCTGGGCTTTAACTCTCTCTGGACTATGTGTGAACTGCTGTGTCTGGCTCTTGTGTGTAGCAGAGATGGTTCATATACTTTCTTCAGGTGTGTGAAGTGGCACTGCACCAACCACAACACATCTATAGCACAAATGTGAGGCTTGTAGAAGTCAGACTCCTGCACAATTATAATAAGTCAGGTGATCTTTATTTTACATAGGAAGCCCAACTCCACGATTGCTTTCATCATTACTTTTCATGTACATGAGTAACAGGTGTATCTGCAATATCACTGTATATAGAGGAGACTGGGTCAGAAAACCTGAGGTTCTGTTTTTTCAATTTGCCTGGCTCGCCTTCCGGGTATTGTCTACCATGAGGCAAGGTGTGAATCAGGCATCAACCTCTTGATGGACACACGAGGCTGGGTCTCCCACCCTGCCCTAATTCACCAGTGTAAATCTGGATATACACAAACATAATTGAATTGGATATTTTTCATTGATAGAATGTTGCAAGAAAGCTTGTTAATTTTTCTAATCATTAGTGGGGTCAAACCAACGTTCGGTTTTTACTGCAGTGCCAAGAAAATTCGAAGGAGCAGGATAGAAAATTTTCTCATATTTTTCTTGAATGTACACATTTTCGTCCGGTAAATTCCATTCATTCCAAAATTTAATGTTAAAAGCAAACGAAAACTTGAACTACTTTCAAACGACATTGGAATGTCCTAAGAATTTTATAAGAATTTTCCTACAAAAAATAATAATAATTTCATGCAAATTTTCATTGCAAATTCTACTGGTGTATACCCAGCTGTAGAATGCCTGTAACTACTTTAGAGACTGTTCTCTTAACACCAGGGCAGAGCTTCAAACTGGGAGTGCAGGCAGTTCTTCTACCTCCTAGTTTTTTACATTCCTATGGCTAATGAATCAATCTTCTCTCTTAGGCCCCTTCCAAGCAGGACAGGCACCGTTGGAGTCCACCTGCTCAGCAGGGAATCTGCCCGCTCATCCCCACTGGGCAGGCGGATAGCTGGCTCGTGCAGACACATTTGAATATAAACAGACCGCCAGTCTGTTTACACCCGACTGCCATCTGATTCGATCCGCCAGGCAATCCCCATCCGTCTGTTTTTAGCAGATAGGATGGGAACGGATATCAATGGTTGTCAATGGACACATGTCCGTTGACACTGGCAGCTCCATTAAAGGAGACTGGAGGGTCCGATGGGGTCCTAAAAAACTGACATACGGACCTGATGGGTACGCCCATGTGAAAGGGGCTAAAAGTACATGTAAACACAATTACTAAATTCACAAATACGCTTTAACAGGCCATTTTACAAACTATTTTCAATGTTTTTATCTGTAGCTTTCAATAAAAGAATACCTAGTCACTCTGCCATTAATGTCCTTGTTTATGCACTTCCAATTATAGGGCGAAAAAGCTGTATCCCTGTCTCCCAATTGTGCTCCTGGGTTTCCACTATATATCCTACGAAGTAAACCCTCTAAAACTTTTTCTGCAAAAAAAAACCCCTGCAAGAGAAAGGCATAATGAGCTAGTATGCATAGCATACTAGCTCATTATGTGGCACTTACCTAAAATTTAAGCCCCCGAAGTCCTCCTCGTTCTCCTCCGCCGCTGCCATGTCCCCTCGGAGCTTCTTCCTGTTATCGCCGCTCCGGCACTGTGATTGGCCGGAGCAGCGATGACGTCACACGCATGTGCGCGGGGCCGGCATGGTCCCATTCATAAAACCGGCATGATCCCATTTATGCAGCCGGCCCGCTAGTGCACCTGCGCCGTTGTCTACGGCTCGCATGCGCCGTAGACATCGGTGCTGTGTTTTCAGCAAATATCTCCTTAACCGTGTAGGTTTCTTGCACCTACAGGTAAGCCTTGATCTAGGCTTACCTGTAGGTGCAAGTTGTCAAAGTGGGTTTACAACCACTTTAAGAAATGACATGCTGTTGTGTGCATGTACACAGCTGCAAAGAGGCTGCAAGGGATCAGCAGCATGAAGATGCAACAAAAGATCGAAAAAGGTGAAAATGGCTATTTCATTTAAAAAATATGACAACTTTTTTATTTTTTTTATAAAACACAATGCATTAGCAAACTAAATTTACTTCAATGAGGGTTTTCAATGAGGGTTTACATTTACTTTTAAGTCCCACCCAGAAATGAACACAGCCTACGGATGTAAAGAATAGATCAAAGATACAAATGCAATATAAAGTGAAAGAATTCCGCGCTACCTAATAAAGTAATACCAAAATAAATAACAAATAAAACATGGCAGCAGCACTAACGTGAGATATACACATCAAGGAATACAAATATAATGAATGAGCTGCGCTAAAAAAAATAAACAAAAACTGTGACAATAGTGAATAATTGCATACACTACTCAAGATAGGAGGATCTCTGGAAATGATCCAAAAAGTCCAAGTGAATAAATATAGAGCCTCAATACAGGCCACCACTGATTGGAAAGATGATAGGTGATAGAAGGGTGATCGCTCATTGATGACACCACCAGTAAACCGTGACGAAACGTACGTGGGGAAGTTGATGCGCTGACGTCATCGCGCGTGGACGGGTGTCTGCATGCAGGCCGGCTGATTTAAATTTTTATGGATGTTTTTATCTCTTGCTTGATGTAAGTGCAACTTTTTTATTTAATAAACCCCTACCTAGTTTGAATTACACTATTCCGAGTGTTTTTAAATTTTGGGTATACGTTTGTGGTCTTTCTGGTCCTCCGGAGTATTGAGCCTTGATCTACCTACCTCTGTGACTTGGAGCTGGACGCTGACCTGGAGTGGGATCTCCATACAGGCATCTTTCAGCTTGCCTTTGATAAGCAGGAAATTCATTAGGTGGTGGTTCACGGTTTACTGGTGGTGTCATCAATGAGCGTTCACCCTTCTATCACCTATCATCTTTCCAATCAGTGGTGGCCTGTATCGAGGCTCTATATTTATTCACTTGGACTTTTTGGATCATTTCCAGAGATCCTCCTATCTTGTTCTTGAGTAGTGTATGCAATTATTCACTATTGTCACTGTTTTTGTTTATTTTTTTGAGCGCAGCTCATTCATTATATTTAAAGAAAGGATCAGGTTGGTGCAATGGTTTTCGTTTTCTGTGACAGGAGCACTTGACTTGATGACATCTAAAAACTGGATGGTTGGTGGTGGACCTCATCCCGGCCCTCCTCTTCTGGCCCGGCCTGATGACTCTCCTGATTCCCCTTTCTGGTAGAGACAGACAGGGGTGTTCCTCCCCCCCGCCCCCCTTCCTTTTTTTTCCCAACCCCCCTTCCCTTGTCCCCTGTCACGTTGATAGCAAGAGACAAATTTGATGGTTACACCTTGTCAGTTTTTGCTGGACTGCTCGCTCCCTAATTTTGCTCTATGATTTTCCCTGCTGTCATGTCGCTTATTGTCTTTCATTGTAACAATTGATATGCTTACCATGTAACTGATTGAATATCTCAATAAACATTCCTTCTGTTAAAAAAAAAAATGGTTTCCATACAAGTCACCTTTATTTTGTTTTCCATGGTTAAAATGTAACCCATCTGACTATTTCCTATAAACCCAGGCACTCTCCTAATAAGAAAAGATCTGTCTTCCACAAGTATGATAAGGCTTCTCTTGCACATGGATAGGACTCTTACTCCAAAAATGCCACGTTTTTAAGGCATTAGGGCATTTTTCTTTTTACTTATCTGAATACAGTCCATTGCTTTTAATGCACCTGTACATACAAGCAAGTTATTATCAGTAAACTTGCACTATGTTTAGATTAGTAAAATCTCTGTTACTGGTCAGTATTTTACACACATATGCACAAATACGTACAAATATGCGCCAGTACTCACAAATGCACATAAATCACACCTCCCATTGAAGGCCTCATGCACGCGGGTATAAAAAAACGCATTTCAAAGCGTTTTTTTGTTCACACATCTGAATGAAGGGGTATTGTTGTTAGCGGAGATATGATCAAACCAAATATCAAAAAATCTGTATCTGAAGACATGCATTTTATGTGCTTACGAGCATGTATACATTTATTCATAGATGCAAGAAGGGTATTCTGGTATTGCAGAAAAAAAAACTGAAGGATATAGACCTATAGTACAGTATTATGCTTTTAAAAAATATATCTAGTGGTTGCTTTGGCAGCACATATACAAAAACATCTAAAAGCTAACATTTTACTGATCATTCACACAGAAAAGCCAGAAAAAGCTTACCTATATGGAAAGTAAAATTGTTATGGCCGTATACATATAAGAATAGTATATGATAAGAATTATAAAATATTATAATTTATTATAACTATTTATTGTATTATATTCTAAAAACGTCTGAATAGTAAGTTATAGGAGATTTTCTTAAACTCCTACACATGCATATACGTATGTGTGTAGACATGCCCACTATATGGACCATACAATTTTTTTTACGCAGGAACTTTCTGCCAGGAAGATACAGTGTTCATACATTAGGACCCTGTGCAAGGACCTATATGCAGTACATGATTTCTGCAAAGAATGCAAATTCTTGCTGGCAGAGCTAGCAGAAGATCCCACATAAAATACCAGTACTTGTCTAAAGTACTTGCGTTGAGACATTTTCAAAGTTTAAATGCATTCATTTTTTCACTGTACAAATTTAACCATGGTGTTTTAGACACCTGTGTGAATGAGCCATGAAAGACAGCTAATTGACTCGCCCTTTTCAGTATACCAGAACAAATTCTGACCTGGAAGGAAGGGATACAGTATAATATAATATTGAAATTAAAAGATTTTTAGCACTAAATATATTTGTGTAACACTTATTGATGCAAAATATGACAAAAAGTGATGGAATAGTTTTAGAACAAGTCCACATGTTCACTCCGCTAGAAATTTTACTTTGCACTACAACGCACACACCATGTAGCAGTACTGAGTGATCGTGAGGGCCAAAGCATTAATATTTACACATATGCCAAAATCGCACACTGTGTTCTGCTTTTTTTTGCTGAACATTACCTTTCTTGTGAACTCGCCCTCTGCTTCTGGACTAGAAAGGTTTGGCAGCCAAAGCAGGCTAGGAGCAATACACACTGCCAGATTGAAGGCTGTCATTTGGTTGGTGTCAGAACGTTGCTCAATGCAATGCAGAACCCCAAACAGGTAGTGTAGTAAAGTGACATTTATTTGGGGAAGCTTCTCCAACAACCTGCAGTAGGAAAACACGGGATAGTAATTACTTTATAGTATTGCTAACAAAAATTAAACACGTTTAGAAAGATTCAGCTTTGTGGGTATGGGAATTTGGCAATAACTCTGCGTGGTCTATTAAAAAAAAAGCAGTAATGGCTTTACTACAACAAAAGCATGGTTTAAAAGCATTGTAAAAAACTTTCTATCTGCACCTTGAGTTTTTCACCTGCATAAGATGTGCATTGCCCTGTAAACACATCCTATACTGCATATGAGTAAATCTTCACATTCCCGTGACATATTTTACTGTTTGTGTTCATGAGGCATGTGACATGGCACTGCACAGGTTAATGCATGACCACTGTCTGTGGTGTGAGAACTGATACTTTCTACTACATATCCCACAATCCCTGGGTCTCTCAGTCTAGTTCTCTTGGGGTAAAAGCGTACAAGAAAAGTTTAGGGTTTAGAAAAAATATATATACTCACCTCAGTGGATGCAGCATCGATCTGATACTGCATCTGTTCCCCTCTGGTTTAGCACAGAACAGTTAGTCTGCAGCTCTCTGCTCTGCCAACCCCGCCCCCCACACTCACTGGAGCTGTGGAGGGGAGGGGTGAAGCTGGCTCGGGTTGAGCCAGCTGCCGGTCTAGGGTTCTGGGTGGATCCCAGCCATATGGGGACTTTTCAGAGCCTGGACCGGCTCTATGATGTCAGCTGACACCAGGCTTCAGCCCGGTGTAGGCTGAAAACGGGTCACAGGAGTACAGAAATAACTGCACTCCTGTGATCCATAGGAGAAGTATGGACAAAAAAGGCTTTGGCCATACTTCTTCTTTACCAGTAATTAGATCTGACATAGACCAAGCAGACAGAGCAATTAACAGAGAAATCACCATGCAGTCTTTCATTACATTAGCACTCTCACATTTGTGATGCAACACACAGCAAATGGCTGGACATCAATTGGGTGCATGACTCTTTAGCAAATAAGAATAAGCTTGGGACAGGCTAGATGAATGAATACGTGGACATAGCAAGAACGATTAGCCATGACACAAGACACTACAAGTTGCAACAACAAAATGTGAGCCCATCATTACAAGGTAAGGCAAAAAAACAGCAAAGGGAATGTAATTACACTAATGCCTAGTTAAAACAGTGAAAACATTCAAAGGTGTATAATAATATATAAGAAAACAGCACAGGGGGAATAAAAAAATCCCGGGTCAGAGACTGAGTGTCACAATTTAGTTTTTGAATTCATGTGAACCTCAATGTACTTTACTGAATTGAAAATAAAATAATCCTGTCCATGAAACTAAACAATTGCTGATGCTGTATGCTGACCAATCAATCACAATCTGTCTTATTCTGGTCTGATTTATGGGTTAGAATTTTACAAGGAAAGACACAATATTATATATTTGTTTGCCAACTGCCTTACAAAGAGAGGATAATCTGGCACCTACTTCTTAACAGCTTTTATTCTTTCAGCGGGACTTCCGTGGTCCATGACAGAAACCCATTTATCATAAAGTTTGGATGAGAAGACACTGCCGGGGATGTTGCGCAGAAAGTCCTGTGTGAAGAAACAAATGTCAGGACTGAGCATGAAGGAATTTAGAAACAGATGTACTGTAGGCACGTATGACTGAGAGGAAAAAGTCTAATCTAGGCGAACTAAGAAAGTTAGTGGATGCCAGAAATCATGTACAACTACATACACAGATGAAATACGCAGAGGTCAATTTGGAAGCAGCTATTGTGTCCGTTCAGCCATCTGACATCAATAGGACTGCCTGCACATGGATGGATATAATAACTGTGCATCCTCTGCAAACAAATATGGCTCTTTGCATGTTGTAAATGCAACCGTGTAAACAATGCCTTCCAAATCTTGGCCACCTCCTCAGCCTGGCTGTGACTAAACAGTGAAGGGAGAAGCAGCATACTGATGAGCTTATTTTCTGTCACTCTGCACTCTCCTTTTTCTGCATGTTCCTTGTTAGGTCATGAACAGCAGTTAGGTCAAGATTTTACCTGGAAAAATATTTTTGGAAATGTTGGTATATTTTTATTTGTGTATAAAATTTACTATGTAGACATTTTTAAAATGAATAATTATTTCTGGTTTAAAGATCAACTCAAGGTAAACAGTAAATTCACAAATAAAATGGTGGTCTCTTATGCCATAAATGCCTATTCCTGCCTGTCAGCGGTATTGTACACTGGGCCACGCAGGGGCAGGTCAGAGTACATTACCGTACCAACTCTGTGACAGTGTGATGTGACTCCCGTGTGCAGGAGTGACATCATCGCGGTCCGGCCATTTAGGTGGCCAAAGGGATTGAGAACTCAGAAAGAAGACTGGGTAAAGATGACAGTGCCCTCACACTGACAGCGCAGTGCTAAAGGTCTTCCTTTGACAGATAAGTCTGTCATAATGTGCATACTAACACATGATGGCATAAAGCTAGAGTGGACCCAGATAAAAAATAAATTAACACGTTTTCTACCGCTTTAAGAAAACATAAATACAGCCCTAGGTGGGACCAGGAAGGCAGATGAGATAAGCCAAATTCTAGAGGGCAATATAGATCAAGTCTTATTCTTTCATACCTTCAGCACTGAAGCGGTGACAAAGATAGATTCACAAGCAAAGTCAACATGGAATCCTGCATTGAGCCTCTCCTTCATTTCCTTACAGGATTTTGCATTTGCTGAACGCCTGAAGATGCCTCTTGTGAATGGTCCATCTTGGCAAAGCACAGAGAGCATATCCTAAAGAAAAAAAAATGTATATGCATTATCAATGTAGCACCCTCTAGTGTGATAGATGTAAATAGGTTAGTTGTTAGAGTACAAAATTTGGCTTGGCTGAGAGCCAGGCCTGGGTTGTGAATCTGGGTCAGGGTTTAGTGACTCAGGGAGGCTGGATGACTCATTCAGACAGCTCTTCTGGTGCCTCTTCCTGTTTTCTGGGGCCTTGGAGAAGGTTTTAGATGTAGTGGGTGGAGGCTAGGAGGGGCTGTTTGGAATATTTATGAGGGCTCAGCCAATCCCCAGCTTTTAGACAGGGGGCAGAGCTTAACTCATAAATAGACATGGGCCATTCATGCTGGAAGGATTCCCCACAGCACAAGATGGAGGCATGAGAGTAAGGAGAGAGGACAGCGGGAGCAGGTCAGCACTTCTGGGAGATCTCCTGAGAAGTCAGCCAGGTGGGCTGGCGAGTGTTCAGTCTGGGAGGACTGTTGAGAGAGTGTCAGTCTGGGAGGACTGTGGGAGAAGTTAGCCCGGAGGGCTAGTGAAAGGGGCAGCTGCAGCCAGGTGGGTTGGCAGTGCCTGAAGTGGTGGTGCTGGGATCAATAGCCACAGGAGTGATTAATGCTGGACTCTGAACTTTTGCTATGGGGCCTTGGTTTCCTGCCACTAACAGGCAATTGCTCAAAAATCTGACTGCCTTGTCAGATCTCTATAGTGTATCAGCTGGATTCTGCAAGCACGAGTGCTGGAGGAAGAGTGGAGTGTATATAAGACTGTATATAGGAAGTGTTGTCCCTGAAATTGAAGTCAAGTGGGCATCCCATAATTTCCAATTCCTATTCAAGTTTATATCCCTCAGTAAAACGAATAAAAAAAAGTAACGGACTGTTCTCTGACTCTGGAGTGACTGTGGAAATTCGGCGTGCCTGGCTGTACAAGGTGGGGGATCCCAGTTACTAGTGGCCCTTAAGGGGGTGCGCTACATCAAGTTTTTAAATATTTAACATTATCTCTCCTTGCAGTCATTATGGACAATGTTAGTTCAGTCTAAAACATGTATGTCAAGTTTCAGCTATGTAGGTCGGGTATGTACATTGTTTTAAGAAAATGAGAAATTAAATGATTAACTGTTTTCTGGAAATCCTCCAGTACTCTTAATTAAGGTTTGTCACTAAGCTTTATAAATCAAAAGGGGGTTTACATGTACCTTTCGGGAGACTTATGTATAATTAAGTGTCAGCCCCAACATTCTGGGCTGCTGCTAGGCTTCCATTACTAGAAAACTGAATGTACAGTGTATCTGGAAAGTATTCACAGCACTTTACTTTTTCCACATTTTGTTATGTTACAGCCTTATTCCAAAATATATTAAATTCATTATTTTCCTCAAAATTCTACAAACAATACCCCATAATAACAACGTGAAAGAAGTTTGTTTGAAATCTTTGCAAATTTATTAAAATCTTTGCAAATTTATTAAAATAAAAAAATGAACATAAGTATTCACAGCCTTTGCCATGACATTCAGTCCACCTGTGGTAAATTCAGTTGATTGGACATGATTTGGAAAGGAAAATGTAAGAAGTTTGGTACCCCTAGGACTCTTCCTATAGCGGGCCACCTGGCCAAACTGAGCGATCAGGATAAAAATGGCTTGGGTCCAGGAGGTGACCAAGAACCCAATGGTCACTCTGACAGAGCTCCCGTGTTTCTTTGTGGAGAGAGGAGAACCTTCCAGAAGAACAACCCTCTCTGCAGGACTCCTCCAATCTGGCCTGTTTGGTAGAGTGGCCAGACAGAAGCCACTTCTCAGTAAAAGGCACATGACAGCCCACCTGGAGTTTGCCAAAAGGCACCTGAAGGACTCTCAGACCATGAGAAACAAAATTCTCTGGTCTGATGAAACAAAGTTTGAACTCCTTGGCCTGAATGGCAAGCAACATGTCTGGAGGAAACCAGGCAACGCTCCTCCCCTGGCCAATACCATCCCTACAGTGAAGCATGGTGGTGGCAGCATCATGCTGTAAGCCTGTTTTTCAGCAGCATGAACTGGGAGACTAGTCAGGATTGAGGAAAAGATGAATGCAGCAATGTACAGAGACATCCATGATGAAAACCTGCTCTGGACCTCAGACTGGGGCAAAGATTCATCTTCCAACAAAACAACGACCCTAAGCACACAACCAAGATAACAAAGGAGTGGCTAAGGGATAGAGATGTCCTGAACTATTCGCCGGCTTGTTCGCGTTCGCCGCGGCGGGCGAACATATGCAATGTTCGGTCCGCCCCCTATTCGTCATCATTGAGCAAACTTTGACCCTGTACCTCACAGTCAGCAGACACATTCCAGACAATCAGCAGCATACCCTTCCTCCCAGACCCTCCTACCTCCTGGACAGCATCCATTTTAGATTCATTCGGAAGCTGCAGTCTTAGTGAGAGGAGGGACAGTGTAGCTGCTGCTGATGTAATAGGGAAATCTATAGCTAGGCCAGTGCATTGAGTGTCCACTCCAGTCCTGAAAGACTCATCTGATCTCTGCTGTAAGGACAGCGTCCTGACAGCACCCCAAAAAGCCCTTTTTAGGGCTAGTACATCAGTCTGCTTTTTTTTTTCCTCTGTAATTTAATTGCAGTTGCCTGCCAGTGTGTGTGTGTCAGGCTCACAGTGTATACTGTGCCCACTTGCCCAGTGCCACCACTCATATATCTGGTGGCACAGTAGATTACATAAAAAAAAAAAAATTGTTGGACTGCAATAGAATAGCAGTCAGTTCCCTGCCAGCGTGTGTGTGTCAGGCTCACAGCGTATACTGTGCCCACTTGCCCAGTGCCACCACTCATATATCTTGTGTCACAGTAGATTACATTTAAAAAAAACAAAAACATTTTGACTGCAATAGAATAGCAGTCAGTTCCCTGCCAGTGTGTGTGTGTCAGGCTCACAGCGTATACTGTGCCCACTTGCCCAGTGCCACCACTCATATATCTTGTGTCACAGTAGATTACATTTAAAAAAAAAAAAACAATTTTGACTGCAATAGAATAGCAGTCAGTTCCCTGCCAGCGTGTGTGTGTCAGGCTCACACAGTGCCAGCCCAAGACATCGTGCTGCCTGGTGCCAAGAATAATATGCTGCCCCCCCCAAAAAAAAAATCACGCCCACCAAATACCCCACATTAATTATTTTATATCATGATAACTAAAGTGGACCTGTCATGGCTCTATACATGTATGTAGGAGTATAAAGGGGACCTGTCATGGCTTTATACATGTATATATGAGTATAAAAGGACCTGTGCGTGGCTGGTGGCCGCAATGTCAGCCGGCCACCCGTGATCGCTCCAGAGAGCCAGAACGGGGATCTGTCAATGTAAACAGACAGATCCCCATTCTGACAGGGGAGGAGAGACAGATCTGCTCTTCCTAGTGATTAGGAACAGAGATCTCTCTCCTCCTCCAGTCAGTCCCATCCCCCCAGTTAGAAACCCCTCCTAGGGAACACATTTAACCCCTTTCCTGCCAGTGACATTTACACAGTAATCAGTGCATTTTTATAGCACAGACCGCTATATAAATGTCACTGGTCCCAAAAAAGTGTCAAAAGTGTCCGATCTGTCCACAGTCTCGCTAAAAATCGCAGATCACCGCCATTACTAGTAAAAAAATAATAATAATACTAAAAATGCCATAAATCTATGCTCTATTTTGTAGACGCTATAACTTTTGCGCAAACTAATAAATATACACATTGCGTTTTTTCTAACAAACATATGTAGAAGAATACATATCGACCTAAACTGATGAAGAAATGTTTATTTTTATTTTTTGGATGTTTATTATAGCAAAAAGTAAAAAAAAAATGTTTTTTCAAAATTGTCGCTATTTTTGTTTATAGCACAAAAAATAAAAACCGCAGAAGTGATCAAATACCACCAAAAGAAAGCTCTATTTGTGGGGGGAAAAGGACGTCAATTTTGTTTAGGTACAACGTCGCACGACCGCGCAATTGTCAGTTAAATCGATGCAGTGCCGAATCACAACAAAAATTATTGAAGTGCATTATTTCTATTATTACATTCTTATATAAAATAAAATAGTTCAACTCACCATAATGCCGAATCAGTGGGAGCCCCGAGTGTGTCACTTACCGAGTCACCTGCCACCAGATGCAGATTGTCACTTGCCCCGATGTTACACATTGCAGATTGTCACGGGCACAGTGTGGCTCCCTCTCTGATTGTAAGGCCCCTTTCACACTGACACGTTTTTTAGGCGGTTTAGCGCTAAAAATAGCGCTGCTATACCGCCTGAAAAAATCGTGCCCTGCAGTCCCAATGTGAAAGCCCGAAGGCTTTCACATTGAAGCGGTGCGCTAGCAGGACCGCTCCAAAAGTCCTGCTAGCCGCATCTTTACAGCAGTGAAGGAGCGGTGTGTTCACCGCTCCTTTACCACGGTTTCCCATTGAAAGCAATGGGAAACCGCGGTAATACCGCCCGCAATGCGCCTCTGCAGAGGCGCATTGCGGGCGGTATTAACCCTTTTTCGGCCGCTAGCGGGGGTTAAAATCACCCCGCTAGCGGCCGAATACCGCGGTAAAAATTAAGGTATAGCGGCGCTAAAAATAACGCTGCTATACCTCCCCGCCTCAGTGTGAAAGGGGCCAATGGTACAGTTTGGGTGCCTCTCTGGCTTCCCCCAGCACATCCCTCTCTTTTCCCTGTGTCCTGTAGCAATTACTCCCTCAGTTTCTTCCTGGGTTCCAGACTCTCTCTCCCAGCAGAGTGCATGCTGGGGGCTGAAGTCTGCTGGCTGTGCACAACAATGGGGCAGTCAAGCTTCTGGGACTGCATGTTCCATGATGCTCCACTAGACCCTAGTCTCTTTTGATTGGCCACAGCGCAGCCAATCGGGATGGAAACAGACCAGGCAAAGAACTAAGCAGCAAACCAGGTGAGAGCCGCTCTCTCTCCACTGCTGACACTCGGGAGAAAGGAGGGGGCGAGCGGGGGAGATATACTGACGTCCCGCAGCTCGCCTCTCTCCCTTGTCACAGCTTCTAGTTCCTTCACTATAGCGGGCATGCGGCACGCTGGGGCCCCTTACAGGAGTACTACTGCCTGCCTGTACCCACCTGATGGCGGCCCTGCGGCTGGCTGATGGGCGGCAATTTGCCGCCCCCCTATAAGTGCCGCCTGGGACCGAGGTACCATCGGGTCCCATGGTAGGGCCGGCCCTGGGCTCACAGCGTATACTGTGCCCACTTGCCCAGTGCCACCACTCATATATCTTGTGTCACAGTAGATTACATTTAAAAAAAAATTATAATTTTGACTGCAATATAATAGCAGTCAGTTCCCTGCCAGCGTGTGTGTGTCAGGCTCACAGCGTATACTGTGCCCACTTGCCCAGTGCCACCACTCATATATCTGGTGTCACAGTAGATTACATTATAAAAAAAATAAAAATTTTGACTGCAATAGAATAGCAGTCAGTTCCCTGCCAGCGTGTGTGTGTCAGGCTCACAGCGTATACTGTGCCCACTTGCCCAGTGCCACCACTCATATATCTTGTGTCACAGTAGATTACATTTAAAAAAAAAAAACAATTTTGACTGCAATAGAATAGCAGTCAGTTGCCTGCCAGCGTGTGTGTCAGGCCTACAGCGTCTACTCTGCCAACTTCTGCCAGTGCACAGTGCCACTCATATCTGGTGTCACAGTAACTTGCACGCATAGTACAACTAAACTAATCTAAAAAAAAATGACAGGCAGAGGCAGGCCACCCCGCAGGGACCGTCGTGGTCTTGGTGCTGTGATTCCCTTTGGCCCTAGAATAATGCCCAGTGTTCAGAGGCCACGTACCCTGAACTCGAAAAGTTCTGAGGACATAGTTGACTGGCTAACACAGGACACTCAATCTTCTACAGCTTACGCTCGGAACCTTGAAGCACCATCCTCCTCCAGCTCAGCTTCGGGCACCTCTCAAGTTACCACTCGCCCGCCTGCCGCCACCACCAACACTAGCACCACAGCTGCTTCACTTGATATGTCAGAGGAGTTATTTACACATGAGTTGGAAGAAATGACTGATGCGCAACCATTATTGCCAGTATTGCCAGAGGATGTAGATAAAAGGGATATGTCTCAGTCAGGCAGCATTACACACATGGACATACGGTGTGATGATGATGATGTTGTACCCGCTGCTGCTTCCTTTGCTGAGTTGTCAGATACAAGTGAAGCGGTTGATGATGACGATGTGTCCGTGGATGTCACGTGGGTGCCAGCTCGAAGAGAAGAAGAACAGGGGGAAAGTTCAAATGGGGAGACAGAGAGGAGGAGGAGACGAGTTGGAAGCAGGGGTAGGTCGTCGCAAGGAGCTAGTGGCACAGTCAGACAGCATGTATCAGCACCCGGGGTCAGCCAGACAGCACGCCAATCAACGCATGCTGTTGCCACCACCAGAATGCCGTCATTGCAAAGCTCAGCAGTGTGACATTTTTTTTGTGTGTCTGCCTCAGATAACAGCGATGCCATTTGCAACCTGTGCCAAAAGAAACTGAGTCGTGGGAAATCCAACACCCACCTAGGTACAACTGCTTTGCGAAGGCACATGATCGCACATCACAAACGCCTATGGGATCAACACATGATGACGAGTACAAGCAGCACACAAGCTCAAAGCCACCATCCTCCTCCTGGTCCAGCATCTTCAGCCACTTCAACCACTGCTGTCCTCCTTGCCCCCTCTCAACCATCCGCCACTACGTCTCTCGCCTTGAGCAGTTCCTGCTCATCTGCCCACAGTCAGGTGTCTGTCAAGGACATGTTTGAGCGTAAGAAGCCAATGTCACAGAGTCACCCCCTTGCCCGGCGTCTGACAGTTGGCTTTTCGGAACTCTTAGCCCGCCAGCTTTTACCATAAAAGCTGGTGGAGTCTGAGGCCTTCAAAAAATTTGTAGCTATTGGGACACCGCAGTGGAAGGTACCCGGCCAAAATTTATTTTCACAAAAGGCAATCCCCAACCTGTACTCTATTGTGCAAAAGGAAGTCATGGCATGTCTGGCACACAGTGTTGGGGCAAGGGTCCATCTGACCACTGATACCTGGTCTGCAAAGCACAGTCAGGGCAGGTATATCACCTACACTGCGCATTGGGTAAACCTGCTGACGGCTGCCAAGCATGTAATGCGTGGCTCTGCAGAGGAGTTGGTGGTGACACCGCCACGACTTGCAGGCAGGCCTGCTGCCACCTCCTCTACTCCTCCTACTCCATCCTCTTCGATAACCTACTCAGCTGAGTCCACTTCTGCTGCTGCGTCTTGCTCCACATCAACTGCACCCCCCCAGCTCCCCAGGGGCTATTCCACATCCCGGATACGACAGTGTCACGCCGTCTTGGGGTTGACTTGCCTGAAAGCAGAGAGTCACACCGGACCAGCACTCCTGTCCGCCCTGAACGCACAGGTGGATCAGTGGCTGACTCCGCACCAACTGGAGATCGGCAAAATGGTGTGTGACAATGGAAGCAATTTGTTGGCAGCATTGAATTTGGGCAAGTTGACACATGTGCCGTGCATGGCACATGTGTTGAATCTGATTGTACAACGCTTTGTGCATAAGTACCCAGACTTACAGGACGTCCTCAAGCAGGCCAGGAAGGTGTGTGGCCATTTCAGGCGTTCCTACACGGCCATGGCGCACTTTTCAGATATCCAGCGGCGAAACAACATGCCAGTGAGGCGCTTGATTTGCCACAGCCCGGCACGTTGGAATTCAACACTCCTAATTTTCGACTGCCTGCTCCAACAAGAAAAATCCGTCAACGAGTATTTGTATGACCAGGGTGCTAGGACAGCCTCTGCGCAGCTGGGAATTTTTTTGCCATGTTACTGGACGCTCATGCGCAATGCCTGTAGGCTCATGCGTCCTTTTGAGGAGGTGACAAACCTAGTCAGTCGCACTGAAGGCACCATCAGCGACATCATCCCATTTGTTTTCTTCCTGGAGCGTGCCCTGCAAAGAATGCTGGATCAGGCCGTAGATGAGCGTGAAGAGGAAGAGTTGTGGTCACCATCACCACCAGAAACAGCCTTATCAGCATCACTTGCTGGACCTGCGGCAACGCTGGAAGAGGAGTCTGAGGAAGAGGAGTCAGAGGAGGAATGTGGCTTTGAGGAGGAGGAGGAAGACCAACCACAGCAGGCATCCCAGGGTTCTCGTTGTCACCTATCTGGTACCCATGGTGTTGTACGTGGCTGGGGGGAAGAACAGACCTTCAGTGAGATCAGTGAGGACGAGGAACGGGACATGAGTAGCTCGGTATCCAACCTTGTGCAAATGGGGTCTTTCATGCTGTCGTGCCTGTTGAAGGACCCTCGTATAAAAAGGCTGAAGGAGAACGACCTGTACTGGGTGGCCATGCTACTAGACCCCCGGTATAAGCAGAAAGTGCCTGAAATGTTATCGAATTACCGGAAGTCGGAAAGGATGCAGCAGTTCCAAAGTAAATTAAAAAGTATGCTTTACACAGCGTATAAGGGTGATGTCACAGCACAACGGGAATCTAACAGGGGAAGAGGTGAAAGTAATCTTCCTCCTACCACGACCACGCCGGCAAGGACAGGACGCTTTACAGATGTGTTGTTGATGGAGGACATGCAGAGCTTTTTAAGTCCTACGCATCGCCACAGCCCTTCGGGGTCCACTCTCAGAGAACGACTCGACCGACAGGTAGCAGACTACCTCGCCTTAACTGCAGATATCGACACTCTGAGGAGCGATGAACCCCTTGACTACTGGGTGTGCAGGCTTGACCTGTGGCCTGAGCTATCCCAATTTGCGATAGAACTTCTGGCCTGCCCCGCTTCAAGTGTCCTTTCAGAAAGGACCTTCAGTGCAGTAGGAGGTATTGTCAGTGAGAAGAGAAGTCGCCTAGGTCAAAAAAGTCTAGATTATCTCACCTTTATTAAGATGAATGAGGCATGGATCCCGAAGGGACTGACAGTGGGTGATACATTTGACTAAAAAAGGCCTGATGAGATTAGCTGCCTTGGGCTAAAAATGGTCCACACGCTGCTGTATTTTATCTCTGCATGCCGGATGACTTGCGTGACTTATCGGCCACCAAATAGGGTTCAAGCCGCAATGTTTTAGGGCACTTTCTGCCTGGAAAACATAAATTTTTCTGCCCGCTGCTACAGCAGCGGCTGCAACAATACCTAATTTTTCAGGCATGTGTACATGCCTAATTTTTCTGGCCTCTGGTGCTGCACTGTGGCTGCAAAAACAAAACAAAAAAAAAAGCACATACATGTGTCAATTCCCCTTCGTGATCGTTACCTTGTTGTGGTGAAGGGGCTTGCGTATCACAATGAAGCGACCACCTCTATAAGTGTGTTGGCAATGGCAATGTTGGCACACCCCAGATGATAAGGTCGTTGCTTCATTGTGAACAGACCAAAAGCGATCGGCTGGATAATTTTGCATAGAAAAAACATTAATTTTCTTTGTGATCATCTAAGGTGATCATTAAAGCCTTGCGGTTGTGCAAATGGACTGTTTGCGGTTGTTTGCGGTGCGTTAAACGGGGAGTTTGGTCTGTCACTGTGAAGCGGGCGTAACCCTTACACTACCTGATCGATACAACATCATACCTGATGTTTTAAAGCACGTTATTCCAAACAATTTAGGAATGTTAGGTGATTTATGCCCTTTATGGATTAAAACCCGACTCTGCGTCAACTACGTAATTTTCCATGGGAGTTTTGCCATAGATCCCCCTCCGGCATGCCACAGTCCAGGTGTTAGTCCCCTTGAAACAACTTTTCCATCACTATTGTGGCCAGAAAGAGTCCCTGTGGGTTTTAAAATTCGCCTGCCTATTGAAGTCTATGGCGGTTCGCCCGGTTCGCCCGTTCGCGAACATTTGCGGAAATTCGCGTTCGCCGTTCGCGAACGGAAAATTTTATGTTCGCGACATCACTACTAAGGGACAACTCTGTGAATGTTCTTGAGTGGCCCAGCCAGAGCCCAGACTTGAACCCGATTGAACATCTCTGAAGAGATCTAAAAATGGCTGTGCACCGACGCTCCCCATACAACCTGATGGAGCTTGAAAAATCCTGCATAGAGTAATGGGAGAAACTGCCCAAAAATGGTGTACCAAGCTTGTAACATCATACTCAATAAGACTTGATGCTGTAATTGGTGCCAAAGGTGCTTATAAATTATTGAGCAAAGGCTGTGAATACGTATGTATTTTTAATAAATTTGCAAAGATTTCGAACAAACTTCTTTCACATTGTCATCATGGAGTATTGTTTGTAGAATTTTGAGGAAAATATTGAATTTAATCCATTTTGGAATAAGGCTGTAACATAACAAATTGTGGAAAAAGTGCTGTGAATACTTTCTGGATGCACTGTATACTAACATAAATAAAAAAGTTGGCTTATGTATTAGTATTTATGGTGTATCAAAGTTAAGACATATTCATAGCTGAATATATTTAAAATGTACATATGGTATGTAGGAGATACAATATTTTCCAAGATACAGCTAAAATCTTCCTACTAACTCATCTTTCTAGTTGTCTTACTTACAAATCTAACCTTTAAAATGTTGGTCCAGCCATTTTTTTTTTTATCGGTTTATATGGTTAATGCTAAAAAATGAAACCAACTGACAATTTTTTAATCTCCTCTTATTTTTTAATATACCATCCAGTCTTGTAGTAGATATAACACAGTACCCAGCAGATTTAGGTTTGGTATTAGAGTTCAGCCTATGCTTACACAGTCACGTACAGACAGTGCAGTGATACATCATCTGAAATTAACATTTAGCACGAGCAATATACAATTTAGGAATTTTCTTTCCACATGATTGGCCTTTTCAGAAACAGTGCCAGTTGCTTACAGTTGAGCCAAGGTTTAACTGCAACATTTCTCAGCCACCTACAACACATCAGAAAATGATTGTAGATTAAGATTAATTTATTATTCTAAAAGACAGTCCCATTAACTAGCCGCTGTATCAAACAGATATGTTTTCATTGAATTGATTTAGGAATTATTCTCAGTCTGGAGAGCGACGTTCCATGTCATTCCAGCTACCAAGAGAAATGTTCTGCTGTCGTGTGCTGTGTATAAACCTCACAAGGAAAATGAATCAGTTAGTAAGATGCCAAAATACCATGGATAAGAAGGCTGATATAAAGTTGCTGACTGGTTTTAAAATTAATTTCCATCTTCTGTGAGACGGTACAAATGGATAGAAGTGCCTGGAGTGGGTGACAACCTAACCACGGCCAACAGTAGTGTCCTATAGCAACTAATATCATAATGTATGTAAACTCAAGAACAAAAATGGAAAATAAAATGCAGTTTACCAGTCCTAATGCCGCGTACACACGACCGCTTTTCTCGACGAGAAAAACGGCATTTTTTTTTTTCGCCGAGAAAAACGATCGTCTGTGGGCTTTATGTCGTTTTTCTCGTTGAGAAAAACGGCATAAAAAACGACGAGAAAAATTAGAACATGTTCTAAATTTTCTCATCGTTTTTTCCAGCATTTTTTTCCGCGGCAGTTTTCCCATAGGGAGACACTGCCGCGGAGCCCACAGACGGTCGTTTTTCTCGTCAAGAGAAAAAATGACGGGAAAAACGACCGTGTGTAGGGAACCAAGCGGTTCCCTCGTTTTTCCTGTCATTATTCACAGCGGTTTTTTAACCGCCGTGAATAATGATCGCGTGTACGCGGCATCAGATGTGGTGGCTGCATTCATTTTTTTCTGCCTTTTTTTCTTATTTTTTTTTAGTGATCCTGACAGTATCACACAACAGTTATAATAGTCCACAAGGGAACCTCGGCATGGCAGACAACAGTGCTTAGGATTTTAGTGCAGCAAAGACAATGTACTGACAAATCAAAAAGGACGTTGGGAGCTCACAGATAATTTTCTTTACTGTGTATTTAGAGTGACAAAACATGAAGGGATGTGCATGTATTGGAACATGTCTGGTCAACATACAGTATATTGACCAGTCATACTAGGGGAGATTTACTAAAACTGGAAACTCAGAATCTAGTGCAGCTGTGCAAGGTAACCAATCAGCATCTAACTTCAGCTGGTTCAATTAAGTGTAGCGCCCCTTTACTTTCAGGGGAGCTAGGTACCTAAATTTAGGGGTTGGTCTGGGTTAGTAGCCAGACCCAGACCGCTTCAATTGTTAGGTTTTGTTCTTCTGCTTTTGCCAAGTGGTGTTGCTGGTGTACAGTTCCCTGTGGCCTGTGGGTGGCGCTGCCATATCAGGTCAGGGTTGAACCGCTAGTGATATTGCTGTACCTTTGGGTATCCTCTCCAGGCAGCTGTACGGAGGGCGTGGTCAGCCCGCTGTGCATGCTGGGAGAGGATACATAAGGGGCAGACGCCATCTTAGGAGGGGAGAAGGAGGGGTACTGAGGAGCAGTACCGAGGAGCGGTCCGTCTGCGTCTCATGGCCCTCCAGGCCATGGGAGTGCGCAGGGGTGTATCAGTCTCAGGCACCTTTAGCCTGGGGCTGCAACTCTTCATGTAGGCCCAGCACCTTTAGCTGGCCTACCATCTAAAGAGGAATTCCAGGGCACTCGAGGGTGACCCGTTCTGGAGAGGGAGCCAGGGTTACCGGTGAAGAAAGTCACCGCCTTGGATGAGGACTGGTCACCTTCAGAGGGATTCCACAAGTCCGCCACAGGCATTGTAGCGTGCTTTAACTTGCACCTAGGTCCTTATGCTACAAGTGCCGGGAAGTTTGGAACTAGGCAAATGGGTTCCGATCGTATCCCTAGGAAAGTAAAGTAAAGTTCGTACATCACTCCGGCTGCTAGGACCGTGAGAGGGAACTATCTGGGTGAGCAGAGTCCACTTAGGATTGAGTGGTGATATTAAGTCCCGCGTGCCTGAACCTGCCTCCCTGTTATTCTATTCTTCATTTTCAACTTTCCTGTCCGATTTCAAGCATAAAGAAAATAAACCTTCATTCATTGAGGTTTAACCTTGTCTGGACATTGGCCTTATTGATACACAAATAACAGACTTTTCCCTACACTCTAGAGAAAGGAACCAGCCCAGAAGAGGGAACTCGCTGCGGAACCCAACAATTTGTGAACACTGCTTAACCTCTTCAAACAGGAGGGTACGGGCATATAGCACGGTGTGCCCTATCTTACAAGTGAGCCATGTGAGAAAAAGGTCCGTGTGCTACATAAGCTTTGATAATAAAACCTAGAAGCTGATTGGTTACTATGCAGAGCTGCACCAGATTTGGTGTGCTCTAGTCTTAGTAAATCTCCCCCATTGTGCACAGTAAAGTAAACTTGTAGGCTACACCAGTGTTTCTCAACTCTAGTCCTCAAGGCGCCCCAACAGGTCATGTTTTCAGGCTTTCCATTATTTTGCACAGGTGATTTGATCAGTTTCACTGCCTTAGTAATTACCACAGCCGTTTCATCTGAGGGAAATCCTGAAAACATGACCTATTAGGGCGCCTTGAGGACTGGAGTTGAGAAACACTGGGCTACACCAGCATAACATCTGGCATTTTGCAGTAATAAGAATTACTATATACATTATTCCAGTTCTAAAATATTGCTTCTTCCAGTATGTTTTTGTGAAATCTGTCTTTATCATCTTTGCGATGTCACTTCCTCCCCCTCTGTTTTATATGACTACATTTAAACATAACGAGATACTTCTCTCTCAGCAAAAGCTATGCTACAGGTCTGTATTTAGACATTACATTGCCCAATGCCACATATGTCAAACACAAGGTCCGCAGGTCGAATCTGCCATTTAATTGGTCTTCGCACCTCTTCTGCAGCTGCACCCCCCCCCCATCTGTCTTTGTTATCACATTGTCTCAGCAGTTGGCAGCAGAGAGGACAAAAGAACTCTTCCGCCAGATCCTGCATTTCCCTTTGCAGCCACAGGGAGGCTGGTCTCTGCCCCCCGGTCTCAGCATTTGGCAACAGAGAGGACAGGACTCCTCTTACAGATCCTGTGCAGCCGCAGCACCCCTTTGTTTCCGCCTCACTGGTCTCAGCATTCAGCAGACTTCAGCAGCTGACTCCTACCCTCCTTTACTCCTGCTCTAGAGCCTGCACTTCCTGATTCCCAGCTCTACCCCAGCTTCTTCCCAGCAGCAGCACAAAGTAAGGGGGGCGGGAGACTCCTGACCTCTGACCGTGAGGTGGCTTGCTTTGGACATCTAGTTTTACAGATACAACCAGCCCTTTAAGGGCACTCATAATGCTGATGTGGCCTGCGATGAAATGGAGTTTGACACCCCTGCCCTAGGCATATTGAAGAGATAACGACCTTTCGTTCAAGCTCCACCCCTTGTGTCTTTTGATTATTTGCGTAGACACTAAATGTCCTATTGAAGGCAGCATTGGGTGTCCTCTATATACACAAATGCACCAAACAAGAGAAGGCACAAATAATTTAATGGTTCCTGAAATGTCTTGAACCATTTCAATATAAATAAAAAAATTCTGTTTCTTTAAAGTGTTTGTTAACCCAATTAATAACAAAATACCAATGATCCACACATTTAAAGTGCATTGATGTGTTGACAATTGTAATTGACAAACCAGTCAATAGGAAACATATTGAAGAAATGGATTCTGAACAGCCGCACTCCGATAAAAGCCTTTATTGTAATGAATAGTCAACGTTCATGTGACAACAGAAGCAGGACAAACAGCTGACGCATTTCACAACATCATTGTTGCTTAGTCATAGCTAGTCAGTCAATAGGAAACCCCCATCAGTGTTGTCACCCCTTCATACCCAATCCCGTGCACAGTCTAATGCATGCTATGCCCTCCCTGTCCTGTACTCAGCAGCCCACATATCAGGTAGCAATACCTGCCAGGGTGGTCATACAGTAAGTGATTGCCTGACAGCGGCTCCAGCAGAGAATCTTGCTGTCATCTAAGCACACAGCAATCTGGTGACAAATAGTTAAGCAAAAAACTGCCTAACTGTCTTAGACTGAGACTTAATACCCCCACTGCCCTTGAAGAGACAAAAGTTGCATAGTCATGTGACTGCTTGATAATTTGATAAAAATGGGTTTAGTTGCATTTTATTCATGGTGCTTTCTTCCCTATTTGTTCCTGGGTAAAATATAAGGAGAAAAGTAGATCGTTTACATATGCTTTAACATTGGATACATTTCAGAAGTGTTCTCTCATGTGATGAGGGTTGTGTTAGTATTTTATGTGCTTCTTAAGAAGCAGTTTCAGGATTTGCTGCTCACCATTATGGCTTTGGGCAGGTTGTCATTCTCACATATGGCTGGCAATGACAGTCCAAACAGCTTTCCAGGAGTTAAGGAGGTTGGAGAGAGCGGGATGTTGTCCAGATGAGTGTTAGAACCACGCCAAAAGGTCCAGTTTATGAGAGACCTCTTCCTTTTAAATGGCTTCTGGCTTGAATCTGGGGAAAAAGTGAAAGCATTTAATGGAAAGGCTGCACTCTAATCAACTTAAGATTTGTTTTCTTCCTGGGCAGTGACCACGTCTATCTTATAAAACACAATACACAATCCTGCTTTATATCGCCAAGATTTTTTAAATACGTACCAGAAATGATAGCAAACTGGATGCATAAAAACCTTGAAATCAGCTTTGCTTTGACATCTTATTTTGAAAGCAGGCCCTGTGTTAAAGCATCTAATGCTTGCGGGTGACGGACAGCATGCCAATCGTTTTAAAGGGACAGTTTAAAGGTGGCCTTCAGGCATAGTACTAAACACATATGAAATACATATTTGTAAACTGTCTACCTACCAAAAGACTCGTACTTCTGTTCAGATGATTTTTATCCAGGCACCCTGCCAGATAACATAGCCAGGTCCTTGTAGTTAACCTGTATAGCTTGACAAGGGGCTTGCTCCTGCCCATGATTGGACAATAAATGAGCAGCAGCCTAATGAGGAAGCCATAACTCAACTCGCTCTGCTCTCTTCTCCTGTTATCAAGTTCCAGTGTTAGTTTGACAGGACAATTCAATGCACTAAAAGCTGATTGGCGCATAGTGCTGACACTCCCACTTTTAATGCTAGAAGACTGCAAGTTAAAATAACTGCAGATTCAAGAGTTTTGGATTTTAGATATTATTTAAATGGTATCCAGAACCTTAGGTCCCAAAACTGGTAAACAGAAAACAGCAAATATATGCTTTAGTTTCTACCCATTGCCTAAAGTGTCACTAAACTCACATCATAAAAAACTATCAATAAATGCTGCATTACATGCTTTTCATACTCACTAAGTCACTATGAGATTTGTTTTCTATATTCTGCAAAACACCTTGTTCATCCTGCTGTTCCCTATCTCCACCTTCTGTTCATGTCCCCAGTTCAGCTAGGGATTTTGCAGCTGTGGTGGCAACTCTGCACATGCTCAGTTCTCCCTCCTCCTCCATGCCCACTAACCAGCTAAACACAACAGGGGCGGGATATTACATATAGATTAAACATTTTCCACCCATGCTATAGCCGAATGACAGCTACAGTGCCAGGATGCCAATAGGGCGGTTATTTTAAACATGTGACCAGCAGCAGGGGACTAGAAACTTCTCCTGCTTATGTTTCCCTGCAGACAGGCTGGGAAAGAGCTGGGTAATTTGACAGCTGTATATCGATTAGGAAAAGGGTACTTACCGTATATACTCGAGTATAAGAAGACCAGAGTATAAGCCGAGGTACCTAATTTTACCACAAAAATGGGAAAAGGTATTGACTCGAGTATAAGCCGAGGGTGAGAATGCAGCAGCTACTGTAAGCGGAAAAGAGGGTCAACAATGCCCATTTGCAGCTTCACTGTGCCCATTGCAACCTCACTGTGCCATACCTCACTGTGCCCATTGCAGTCTCACTGTGCCATACCTCACTGTGCCCATTGCAGTCTCACTGTGTCATATACCTCACTGTGCCCATTGCAGTCTCACTGTGCCATACCTCACTCTGCCCATTGCAGTCTCACTGTGCCATACCTCACTGTGCCCATTGCAGTCTCACTGTGCCATACGGTACTCACTGTGCCATACGGTACTCACTGTGCCCATTAGACATGTGCACACTGAAATATTTCGTTTCGGAATTTCGTTTTCGTCCGAAAAATAAATTTATTAAGTTACTCCCGAAATTCGTTTTTATTTATGTCGTTTTTCGTAAAAAATTGCATTCGTCCGAAAATCTGAATTAATTAAGGTCGAATCTGTCATTGAAGGCTTATGGTGTCTGTCGAATGTTCAAAGAAGATTCGACGGATCAGCGAAACTGTACGACTCTGCAATCATACATTTCTGGTCGAATGTTCCGCCCACAAGCAGTGATCTTTTCTCTCTATAATGTCGAATCTTTTCTCTCTATAATGTCGAATCTTTTCTCTCTATAATGTCGAATCTTTTCTCTCCTATGTCGAATCTTTTCTCTCCTATGTCGAATCTTTTCTCTCTATAATGTCAAATCTTTTCTCTCCTATGTCAAATCTTTTCTCTCTATAATGTCAAATCTTTTCTCTCCTATGTCGAATCTTTTCTCTCCTATGTCGAATCTTTTCTCTCCTATGTCGAATCTTTCCTCTCCTATGTCGAATCTTTCCTCTCTATGTAGAATAATCTTGGACTAATAGAGTTAAGGTTAGGCACATTCGACCACAGGTTCGATAGACACAGATTGTTATTGTCAGCGTCACGTCGAATCTCCTATCTATATCGAACTGTTGTAGCAACGAAAACGAAAATAAAGCATTTGTTTATGTCGGTTCTTTCGGTTTTCGGATTCTGTGCTTTCGTTTTCGTTTGTTAAAACGATAACGAAAATAGCTGAAATTCGGACGAAAATGCATTTGGACGAAAACGAATGCACATGTCTAGTGCCCATTGCAGTCTCACTGTGCCATACGGTACTCACTGTGCCCATTGCAGTCTCACTGTGCCATGCGGTACTCACTGTGCCCATTGCAATCTCACTGTGCCCGAGTACCTGCATTCTTGACAGGTGTCCACTTTTTAAAAGTCGCTGCTTTCTCCTGGCGTTCCTTACCGTGATAGGCATTTGACACTGTATTCTGCCTATCACGGAGGTACGCTCATCCTCGGACTCAGTTTCCCAGCAGACACTGTGTTCAGTGTTCCGCCAATCACGGGCATTCTTTCATCCTCGAACAAGAGGACGTCCGCGAATAATGTGCATAAAATTTGAACATTTTCAACAATTGAACATTCCCCCCCCCTCCCCTCCCTATGTTTTTTTTACTCCCCCCCATGTTCTTTTTACCCCCTCCCCCCTCCCTATGTTCTTTTTACTCCCCCCCCTCCTTACCGTACCACGCGGCAGGAGATTCAGTTTCCTGTTCCTGGACGGACTGAAAGGAAGTGAGCACTCACAAGGAAGGAAGAGGAGCTCGGCCACACTACAGGGAAGGGGAAGTGATGAGAGAGGCAGCAATGCTGCAGCCGCCTGAGGCTCTCTATAGAGCGCTCAGGTGGCTGCAGCATTTATAGGAGCGCGGCAAGGGCCCTGCTTGGGGCACCAGGCCAGCTAGGGGGCCCCAAGCAATTGCTTGGTTTGCTTGCCTTGTCGCGACGGGCCTGGGTACTATATATTGTTCAGTATCTTAGGTTTACATTGTACTTTTACAGACACCAGAGGATATCAATGTATACAGACTGACTCCTTTGTATGTTTCAAGTATATTCCATTTACAAACACTATATTTTAGTAATATGCTGACACCATATTTTTTCCAATAGTATTTTTCAGAACCTCTAAATAGAATAAATATCACACGGAGGCACCTCCTTTCATATTCACTGAAGGCCTCACAAGTAGTTGAGAAAAAGTTGTACCGAGTTTGCGTATATAGCTGGAGGAACTTATTATACCACTTGGATCTTTTAATATGGTACCGATAAATTGTGATAAATTATATACACATACCTGAACATCAAAGAACAAACTTCATTTTAAAACTAGAGTGTAATACACATAATGTAGGCGTATAGGATATATAGTGCCCAATAATTTTTGGATACAGGGTGACCTGCTGTGCAAATCTTAATCAGATCCTGTATTGGTTTATGGATGCCTGCCCCCTTCTCCACCCTATGATTGATCCTTAACTATGATGGTCGCTTACCAATTGTAAGGGGCAGTAGGAATTTACAGGGTGCCCAATGTGTTGAAACTCTAAGGGCACTTTCACACTGGGACGGGGGAGCATCGGCGGTAAAGCGTCGCTATTTTTAGCGGCGTTTTTGCAGAGCTTTTCGGCCACTAGCGGGGCACGTTTAAGCCCCCGCTAGCAGCAAAAAAAAGGGTTAAAAGCGACGCTGATTTAGATGGCAGGGGAGTTTTAGGAGCGGTGTATTCACCGCTCCTGCAACGCCCCAAAGATGCTGCTTGCAGGTCTTTTTTTTCCGTCCTGCAAGCGCACCGATCCAGCGTCAAAGCACTTGGGCTTT
The DNA here is from genome assembly GCA_029206835.1 of Rana muscosa. Lineage (NCBI taxonomy): Eukaryota > Metazoa > Chordata > Amphibia > Anura > Ranidae > Rana > Rana muscosa. The sequence goes on from CM055117.1 coordinate 931,848,230, forward strand.
CACACTGGGGTGGCAGGGGAGGCGTTTTTCAGGCGCTTTACATGTGCTATTTTAAGACCTTTAGCGCCTGAAAAACGCCTCAGTGTGAAAGTAGCCTTAGAATTATCTACAAAATATATAAACATGAATACAGGCACCTATGCCGATTTTAATAACTCAGCACTTCAACTATGACCACAGTTACCTCTGCGTTTTCTGAATGGTCCCACCATCTTCTGGGACCTCTGTGGAGAGGGCAGAAATGTTGTAGATCGCCGAGTGGCGATCTTACTCGCAAGTGGGAGCGGGTACCTGTCAAAACCAGGTACCCGCTCCCTCCTCTCCCCCAAATGTGTCAAATGTGGCAGTGGGGGGATGCGAACAAGCGGAGCTTCCCCTTTTGGGTGGAGCTCCGCTTTAGTTATATATTTGCTTTATGTACTGTATGTGGTATATTCAGGACTAAAAATACAATTGATCATTTTAATATCTTTTCGAATCAGGTAAATAGAAAATATTGCATATAAATAATTCATATTTTCCACTCACAGCCAGCAGGTGACCAGCTCCATAAGAGTGGAAGCTTTCTAGAAGTTCATATACAGTTTTGAAACAGACCTGAATGGCACAGAAAACAGATTTCACATATCGTTGACTTATACAAGAGGGACACAACCCCTCTCCAAGCAGTAATGGGAGTGTATGGCCTAGTCAATTATACACAGGCTGCCAGCAAGCATACACACAGTACTGGACTGGCTTATTAGAAAGCAGAGCATGCTTTGCCAACTGGGAATATTAAATGTTTGCTTGTAAAATAGTGGTTTTATGAAAATAATTTTAATGTAAATATAATAAAGTTAATTATATAAAATATCGATCTACAAACTTAAAAAAAAAAGCAGAATCAAGGCCAAACGTATTTACTTTTTAGTGATGCCAATTCAGCAAAGGATGAATTCCCATTTGCCTTGCCGAATTAGCCGACAGAAAAGCAAGGAGAGCAAAGGAATCATTTTGCTCCTTGGCTTGCAGGAACGATGGCTCTGACTTCACTATTCAAACTGTGGTGTGAGATTATTTTTTAATTCAATGTGTATGTTTTTCCTTAAAAACATTGGGAAAATATTGTACGTATCTCCTTTTAATGGCAATAACATGCCTCATTTTCTCTAGTAAAAGCACACACTGCTGACATCCAAATACTTGCCTTTGTCCTGTGAGAGCATTGCAGCCAATTTATGTGTAAAATAAGAACAGCTCTTTTGAATCCACCAACATAACAGCCCCACCAAAGAAAAGCTGGCCCAAATCTTTGACGTGTATGGTTACCGCCAAACGTTAGGAAGGACGGAAAATACAACCGTGTGTTCCTTTAACCCCTGTGGTAGCCAAGGATTTTAAAGGATCTCCATCTTGAAAAACAGAAAAGGCTCATGTTCCATGTTCCCCCTGAATATGACAGCAATCAGCCCCATATGTCATTGACAAAGAATTCAAGTTTTTTTTCTTTTTCTGGGTGTGGTGTTTCTAAGACAGCTGAAATATGAATATCACAGTCTGTTTCTTTTTCTTTTTATTATTCTATATATTTCAGTATTGGATTTGCACTGCCCCACTTGGGACTGGGTGGAAAGACCTTTACTGGAGGCTTTAACTTATAAAAATATTTCTCTACATAACCCCTCGGTAACCCTCTGACTTTTCAACACGGGAGTACAAAGTCAATGCAGAATTTACAGCGCTGTACAGTATTGCGCTTGGCTTTTAGGTGGGAGTTCAGAAACAGAGAACAATAAAAAATGCTAATAAAATGAATAACTAACTTCTTTATGTCACCTAGTCCTTTATTTTACCTTAAGGGCCCATTCACACCTCTAAGTGTTAACACAATCGTTAATGTGTGCTTCGTTAAGGTCACCTATTCACGTTGAATAGGCAATTAACAAGCCTCGGTGCAGGCAAAAAAATAAACCTGGCTACTTTTAGCAATGCAGAACACCACAGTGCACAAAACATGCCAGATAACAAGCAATTGAGCTGTAAGTTTGAAAATGGCTTGCTAAGCTATTGCTAGACTTTCCAGGCTTCACAAGTCTGTTGCAAAATTGCAGCAGGTCCGCATTGCATTACTCCATATCAACTTTCTTTGCAAACATTCTGCAAGTCTGCTGCAAGTTCTGGTTCAGTTCTGTTGTGCAATAGTCATCCCACCACAGGGGTCACTGTGGCTGAATTTTCATCATTGCTCTCTGCTGTAGACTCACCACTGCAACTTTTCTAGAGACTTGCCATGCAAATTTGCTACAAATTGGAAAAAGTGTCAACTAGAACTTGTGCTTCAAGTGCTCTGCACGTGTACAACTTGCCAGTGAAAATGTGCAGCAAGTTAAAAGACTAAAGCCCCGTACACACGGTCAGACTTTTTGCCAACAAACTTCATTTTGAGCAAGTTTGCCAAAAAATCAGACCGTGTGTACGCTCCATTGGACAAACTTTTTGGGTTTTCATCGGACAAAAGTTCGGTCTGCAAACGGACAAACTTTTGGCCAACAAAAGTCCGATGGAGCAAAGTCCGACCGTGTGTACGAGGCTTTACAATTCAACACTGCCACAAATTTGTGGCAAGTTATCCTTGCTATCTGGGATTCACACCTGTGCATTGTGGTGTGCTAAAGCAGTGGTTCTCAACCCTGTCCTCAAAAACCCCCAACAGGCCATGTTTGCAGGTTTTCCTTTATCTTGCACAGGTGCTTTAAATCAGAGTCAACAGCTTGGTATTTTATACAGCTATTTTATCTAAGAGAAATTCCCAAAACATGGCCTGTTGTTAGTACTTGAGGACAGGGTTGAGAACCACTGTGCTAAAGCATGCATGTATATGGACATGTGTGCATTACGGTACAAAGGCATATACACCATGTATTACTTAACTTACTTAATGTTGTGTTAATGTGCAATCATGGTTTTAAACTGATATTGACACACATAGAGGTGCTACCCAGATAGCAAGGATACCTTGCCACAAATATGTGGCAGTGTTGAATTGCAAGTCTTGTTAACTTGCACATTTTCACTTGCGAGTTGTACACTTGCAGAGCATTTGAAGCACAATTTCTAGTTGAGACTTTTCCAATTTGTAGAAAATTTGAGTGGCAAGTCTCTAGCAAGAGCAAAGTTGCAGTGGTGAGTAGGGATGAGCCGAACACCCCCCTGTTCGGTTCACACCAGAACATGCGAACAGGTAAAAAATGTGTTCGAACACGCGAACACCATTAAAGTCTATGGGACACGAACATGAAAAATCAAAAGTGATAATTTTAAAGGCTAATATGCAAATTTTTGTCATAAAAAGTGTTTTGCGACCTGGGTCCTGCCCCAGGGGACATGTATCAATGTAAAAAAAAGTTTTAAAAACTGCAGTTTTTTCAGGAGCAGTGATTTTAATAATGCTTAAAGTGAAACAATAAAAGTGAAATATTCCTTTAAATGTCATACCTGGGGGGTGTCTAAAGTATGCCTGTCAAGTCGCGCATGTTTCCCATGTTTAGAATTGTCCCTGCAATATTTCACTTTTATTGTTTCACTTTAAGCATTATTAAAATTGGCAAGTCTAGCAATAGCTTAGCAAATCATTTTCAAACTTGCAGCACAATTACTCGCTATCTGGGTAAAATGGTTGTAAATCTGAACTTCAAGCAATGAGCTATACACACACAGATGAAATACAAATACTGGACTGTTTTACTTCCCATAGGATTGTATTATTCTGCATCTAGTTCTAAAACTGACACTGCTCCATCAAACAGCACAGCTCTATATGGCAGGCCAGAAGACTTTCCAGTTCTAGTCCCCAGCCTGTAACTGGACAATAAAAGGAAGGGCAGTAGATTTATAAGCTCATCCCTGCTTACTCCTTCTGTCAGCATTGTCTTTGTTAGCCCCTGATCACTGCAGTACAACTGATTGGCTCCTTGGGCTGTTTCTCCCTGTCCCAGCCTAAGCTCTGTTGTACAGGGACTGCAAGTGGCTGATACTAGGCCCATTAGTCCCACAACTCTGTATAGAATCACCTTTTTCTCAGTATGGAATTCTGATTTCTCATCCTGTAACCTGAGGGGGAATGTCACTATAAAAGCACTATAAAAGCCGGGTTCTTCAGGAAACGTTACCCCATCAAGGTCTTCGAACATTAAGAAAAGTCTGCAGATGGTTAATATCACCAATGTTCCCTATCCTGTCTTAAATAGGTGAGTGCACTTCTAGGAAGAAACTGGAATGCCTACACACGTGCATGCTCAAAGGACTTCTTATCGTATTCACCAACAAAAGTACTTAAAGGTGCAGGTAAATCCATGTTCCCACTGCCTGGACTGCTCAGCTGGAGCAATATTTTTTTTGTGGTACTTTGCCCCTTGCATGAGCTTGACCAGTACATGCATAATAAAGGCAATCCCACAAGCATGATTCAAACATTTAGGCCAATTATTATTCTTTCTATCAGGGTTTCAGAGGAAGCAGCAGCGCTGGAGGACATAATGAGGTTGATTTACTAAAACTGGAGAATACTAAATCTGGTGCAGCTGTGCATGGTAGCCAATCAGCTTCAAATTTCAGCTTGTGCAGTTAAACTTTGATAAAAAAACAAACTGGAAGCTGATTGGTTTCTATGTAGAGCTGCACCAGATTTTGCATGCTCCAATTTTAGTAAATCAACCTTAATCACTGCTCCATGCCTTGGTCAGACCAAGCAGTGAGAACACAACCATTTAAACCATTTTGCTACATTCAGAAGAACCTCATTTCTTTATTTATCCTGAAACCTTGTCCAGTCACACCTAGAAAAACTGTGACTAAACTAAGCAGAAACAGATCTATCTTTAGCATCTGGCAAATGTGGGAAGGCTAGACGCTGCGCATGGCAATGGACTTTATAGATCAACCTCCATAGACAAAGTTATAATTAGCCTGCCTATGAAAGCTGCTTACCTACTGCCATGGGGCATTGCAATCAAAGGCTGTGTGTTGGCTGCTTAACTCCTTCATCTGTGCATTTTATTGCAAAACATTTCTATACGTAAAAGGCTAAAGTAGCTGGCTTTACAGCAGAAGATTAAAGGAAAAGTGATATATTGTGAAAATCATATTTATATACAGAACAAAATCCTATGTGCTTACTTGATATGAAAAATTAAATACCATCAACAAGGGTGCAGCAACTAGTGGAACCATTGTGGGAAGAGGCGAGTCAACTACTCCTGCAGTAGAAAAGGCGAAGAGGGTTTGTTGACATCTCCTGTGCTGCTGCCTGCAGAAAGTTGGATGTGTCTACATTGATGGGTGTACGACTCAGGTAAGCATATTCCTACACCAATCCCAAATGTATGTCTTAGTAGGACGGTTTTGCATCTACTTAGTTAAAGTGGTTGTAAACCCTTACATATAGCCAGTGAAGGAATGTTCCTCAGGTGATATGTTCCTCAGTTGTACCTGTCTATCTGCAGTCTCCTCTTCTCTACATCCCTTCAAAGTCCAGAATGTATAAGCTTTCCTGAGAGCTCAGAAAAGAAGGGGAGGAGAGCTGAAATTACACTCTGCAGAGATCAGGGAGGAAAGCTCTTAGAGCTGATTGGAGGGACACCACCAACCCCCCCCCCACCCCCACACACACACACACACACACCACACAAACACACACAGCACACAGGAACAGAGCTTAGGCTGTCAATCTGCTGGAGATCCCTCCCCTGCCACCAAAATTGTCAGAAATGATTCATGCAGATAGCAGAGGAACAAAGCGGCAGACAGAAATGACACTAAGGGCACGTTTACACTAGCTTCGAAACATGGCTTCGGACACACTTTTCTAAAGCTCTCTGAATGCCAGTCAAAGCCCCTGTCACTAAATAAAATGGTAGTTTATAGTCCTGTTTACATCTTGTGCTTGCTTTGCTTCAAAAATTATACCCCATGTCTCTTTAGTGGTGCTTCAAAGCATCTTTAAAGCCTCCATAGAAGTCTATGACAAAGCTCGCTTGAAGCACCTGCAGCTTTTGAGAGGCTTAAATTCAGCTTTAGCTTTGCTTCATTTTGGAGGTATTGCAGGTATCAGATATCAACACACACACAGGGCATCTGCCAAGTTTCATTAAATCTTTAAAAAAGCACCATTGAAGCACCACCGAAGCATCAAAAACACATAAAAAAGCAGGTTGAAGCGGTAGGTGCTTTAATGTGTGTTGAAGTCAAAACAAGTGTAAATGAGCCCTTAAGCCTCGTACACACGACCGGTTTTCTCTGCAATAAAACGGCTGGGAGAGCTTTTTGCAGAGAAAACCATTCGCATGTATAGTTTCTCGGCAGGAAAGCTGCCGGGAATCTCGACGAGAAAAATAGAGAACCTGCTCTCTATTTTTCTCGTCGGGATTCTCGGCAGAGTGTTTCCTGCCGAGAAACCCGGTCGTCTCTATGCTTACCTGTCCAGGGAAACCCGCGCATGCTCGATGAGACTTCGACGCATGCGCGGTAGCATACAAGGGTAGTGTAGGGTGTAGCAAGATGGCGGCGATGGCATCGAATGTGACGAGCGCTGGCTCGTCATAGTCGATGACGTCACCGCGTTCTTGCCATTCAAAAGAACGGCGGTTCTTTTGAATGGCGCGTATGTACACAGGGCTTGGCAAGACAAGCTTGCCAGGAATCCCGTCAAGAAAACCGACGTTTTTTTTTCGACGGGATTCCCACCCGTGTGTACGAGGCTTGAGTGCTTTTAATTGAGACAAGTACACATTATAGAAGGATATGCTTTGGTCATATTTCATGTCTGAGGTTTACAACCACTTTAATTGTTGTCTGGGGCTTAAGGGAATGTGAGGGCACCTTCCTTTTTTAGAATATTTAGGAAGAAACAAGCAAGTCTGAAGACCAAACCTTTTCCCTTGCTTTCATTAATATATAAATATAATAGTCCTTAATAAAACTTACTAGAAATATACAGCTCTCCAGATAAGAAGTTATGTTAATAAAGGCATCTACAAAATCCTTTGTATATGTAGCGGGGTGCTATATTTAAGGGAAGTATCTGAGTGGTAATAAGGCTCAGATACACAAATTGTTAGGGTTCATGGACCATTTCTGTCCTTGGGAGATAGTACTGATGTGTAGTTCCCTGGGGCCTATAGGTGGCGCTGTTGCCATAGGCCCGGGTTGAACCGCAGTACAGGGTTGTGCCTTTTCTTGTCCCCTCTTGACAGCAGTGCGGTGGGGCGGGGAACATGCTGTGCCTGTCGGGAGAGGGTATAAAAAGGGGCGGCCATCTTCCAGAGGGGTCGTTGTCGTTCCGCACCCAGGCACCTTAGGCCTGGGTGTGGGTGTCGCCTCCGGGTGCCCTAGGCCCGGAGGCCTGGGTGTGTGTGTTGCCTTCGGGTGCCCTAGGCCCGGATGCAGAGTTTCTGTTCCATCCCAGACACCTTCAGTCTGGGGTGAGGTACTAAATAGGAGGTCCGGGGTCCAGCAACCTTTGGCTGGGGTCCGCTAAGGATCGAGAGCTCCCAGGGTACCGCCTTGGGAGGGGACCCGTATCTTGGATCGAGGAGGCCGGAGAGGTGACCCTTTCTGAAGACCCAGCGCAGAGTCATGGTGACAGTGAGGGCCTCTGGTAACTCTCCGGAGGGATGTTTTTCTCTTTGACATGGGTCAAGTTCTCCAAGAAGGCAGTGCATGTTCTGTAGGTCATAGTGGCAGTGACTCTACGCACACCAGGTCAGTGGCAGTGACCAAATAGGGCAAGGCCATATTCACCCGGTCAGTGGCAGTGACCATCTTCAACAAGACAGTGGCAGTGACTTTCATATTCATTAGGTCTGTGATAAAGATCGCACGCCAAACCTGTTCATGCATATCAGAACAGTAAGAGAACCAAGATTTGAGTTTGTGCCTGGACCTCTCTCCCACCTTATCTGACCTGTGTCTCGTCTCAACCTGTCTGCTCTTAAAGGGACTATTTATTAACCATGTGAAAGAAATACAGAAGTTGGACTTTCAGTTGGTGTGGACAGTGACTTTGCTGGGGAGAATTAAGGACTTGTTTCTGGCCAAGCCAGAAGTGAGATCAGCTCGGGAGGATTCAAACACCAGACGCAGACAGGCCCGAGAAAACTAACACCGCTCAACCTCCCCATCCAGGAGGGTACGGGCATGTAGTGCGGTGTGCCTCAGTCTTTCCTGCGGAGGAGCCAAGTTAAGAAAAGCAGGTAAAGTCTGGGGTGGGTGCGCTATACGATTATAAGCTAGCTTATGATTGCTGTGCACATATAAGTAGGAGGCATGCACAGGTAAAGGGATGCTTGAAGTATGTTCTGTCAAATAACATTGGAAAACATAAGGGGTTTATTTAGTTGATTTTAAACACTTCCTGTCCTAGGTTGACATGGCTCACTCACTGTGCTTTATTCATTCTCTCACTAAGACGGGACTATAGAACACTTCTGTCAGTAGAGGCAGAGAAAAGAAGAGAAAGTTGACAAGATTTCTGCCAGGATCAAAAGGTAATTCTTTGCACTTATTGATCAGATATAACATTGTCATAACATAACATGACATTTTAAATGGTATATTGAACAGACCAAAAGGGACTAAATAAGGAAAATGTGTTTTTAGTAATTACATATGCTTTAAAGCAAGGGTAGACAACCAGTAGCCCTCCAGCTGTTGTGGAACTACATTTCCCATGAGGCATTGCAAGGCTGGCAGTTACAATTATTCCCAGAGGCATGATGGGACTTGTAGTTCTGCAACAGCCGGAGGGGCCCAGGTTGCCTACCCCTGCTTTAATGTATAACAAAAGGTATTTGTTTTAGTTTTGAATAGAGTGGAGAGGGACTAAAACCACTGTCTGTGCCCTGATAGGCAAATTTATCCTCTCTACTTGCCATTATTGCCCAAAGTGAAATCACAAATTTGGGTTGCCACCAGAACAGAAATCTTCCAATAAGGACACTAGTTCTGGTGACAACCAGTCTTTCCTTCACTTTACAGGAATTTCCTGTCACTTCCTGATTTGGCTATGGGCAGTGGCGTCTCCAGCTTTCATATTTAGGGGGGGGCACATGGGGGGACAGGGACAAAAGTAGGGGGGCCAACTATAAAATGCATGTTCTGCAGTGAGCTCCCTTCCTACTATACTGGGGCCCCCCAGAGTGGCAGAAAACAAGAGATATATGTCACCAGCACACCAAGAAAATGTAAGGGTCCAAAGCAGTGGGAGAACTATCAGGGTTGCAAAGGTTGTCTTGCCACCAGGCCCTGGTGTTCTGACACTGTGGGGTTCCCCAGCTGTCCTGTCCCTGTTATTAACAGCACTGGTCTGGCATCTGTCTCCTTGGCAGCAGCGGCAGTCTATTAGGACCTAGTGCTGGTGACATTATGCGTGCATGCAGGGGAAGGCTGGCACTATTGCTTATAGAGAGCCGAGCCCCCAGCTGGTCACCTAGCAGCAGTAATGCTGTATAACCTTCTCTGTTGACATGCTGATCAGGATGTGATCCTGGTGATGCTCCCAGTCAGATCTAATAAACACAGTATTTATTAGCATCAAGAGTACAACCACATATATATAATCAACCGTATGTTCAGCAGCCATGTGGGCTCTATGCCTGTAAAGTGTGGGCTTTGATCAATAAAATCACTGATATTTAACACTAGGGTTTGACTAGGAGCATCACCTGGATTGCATCACGATTAGCATGTCAGAGAAGGCTCCACTGCTGCTAAGCAACCTGCAGGGAGCTCAACTGTTTACAACCAATAGAGATGGGTTCGGGTGTGTTTGAAATCCCACATGCCCGATCCCGCCAGGAAGCCGACACTCCACAGTGCTAATCACAGCCAGTGAGACATTTCCTGATCTGTGCAGCTGCGGACCGGGAAATGTCTCACTGCCTGTGATTAGCGCTGTGTAGTGTGGGCTTCCTGGCAGGCTCTGGCATGTGGAATTTTGAACATGCCCAGCCCATCTCTAACAAAAAATTGTGCTGGCCCTCCTGTACATCAGCCCCATAAAGTAACCAGCACTGGGTTCCAATGTGCTGCCGCCGCTGCCATGGAGACAGAGACCAGCGCTGTGAATAGCCGGGACAGGACAGCAACTCTGGTTGTTCCAGCACTGGTCCACACTGGGAGGATTCCCCCATCCACCTATAATGTGCAGATGGGGGAATTGGATAATTTCTTTTTTTTTTCATTCAACCTAATAGTTGAATGAAAAAAAGTGATCAATGTATGGGCTGCCTAAGAGCTAAGACCAGCCATAGACAGTTTAAATCTCAGCTGGTTCAGCAGGAACTGGCTGAGATTTGAACCATTAATGAGCAGATTCTCTTATGATTATCACTAGTGGTTGCTATAGCCACTAGTGATAATCACTGTTTGTCGGGAGAATACAATTGCTGGGCAGGAGGGATATTCCCCTGTCAGCACTGTCTGTGTTGATGGGGGAATTATGCAAGTTTCTTTCCTGCAATCTGTGGATGCAGGAAATAAATTTGCACCGTATATTACCTGCCTTACTGAAAGTGAAAGTAAATTGTGAATGTCTTGAAAGAACAGGAGAGGGGGAGGGAGACAGATGGGGGAGAGAAGGGATGGAGAAAATGCGGTTCAGTGATTTTAGTGTACTGCAGTCTGCAGTGCACACAACCACAGGTCCAGGCTAGAATCTCAGGCATCATTCACACACAGCCAGGAATGCTGCTGATTTTCATATTTCCCGCCCACACATCCCCTCTCTTCAGATACAGCACGCCAGGATAGTGTGGGCGGGACTGGAACGAGGAGGAGGAGGAGCTGTATTCCTCCCTGCTCGTTTGTGAGGAGAGTGAGGGGGGGTGGGTGGCTGGACTCGCTGGGCTGTGAAAGAGTGTCATAGACCGACACTCGGCTCAGCTTGCAGTCACCACTCTCAGGATTTACAGGCTGGTTCTCCTGTCCTAAGGACGGGAGAAATCAGTCTGTTTTTTCAGTAACTGAGATGAAGACTTGGGCCCCCCTCCCCCCCACAGTGCTCATGGAGTCCTTCCTGCAACTCGCTCTTTTCCGTGCCAATGAGGATGCAGGGGAAGGAGCAGATCAGGTGGCTGTGGTTGTGTGAGCGCTCGCATTATGCAGTGTCAGCGAGCAGAGGGGGGGGAGGAATCCCCCACAGGAGCTGACAGGGGACACTCTCCCTCTCAGGAGAGACTATGTTACCCCAGCGGCAGCTCGAGCAAAATACAAAAATGCAAAAAAAAGATTTTTTTTGTGGGGCACAGCATATTGTTGGGGGGGGGGGGCAGGGCCCTCTCTGTCCCCCTAGAGACGCCATTGGCTATGGGACAAGAAGCGAAGGGAAATCTCCCCAATGGGAACATGACAAAAAAACAAAAAACAGATACTTTTGGTGCCTTGGATATTTAAGGCTGCATACAAGCTAAATGGAACTAAATCTACTTCAGAATTAATTTTTTCTTGTCTGATATTTAAACTTGTCACAAATATGGACGTAGGGCATGTATTATTATTGGTAATCCAGTAAACAAACTACAATTTCTTGCACAATTTTATACAAAAAAACAAAAATGATCAACAATGTATTTCTTTTTAAATATTCAATTTAAAAAAAAACCTGCAGGTAAATGATAGGTTCTCTTTACTAGCTAAACTGTGGAATGCTGCCCTTTCCCCTTTTCCTCCACACACAGAATAATATCAATACAGAAAGAGGAAAACATGTATTTCGAAGTAAACATATATCAGGATGGATTTTTAAATATTCCCTGTTGTGGTAATTGGAAGCGGCCTCAGAGGACGGTTTCCTGAAAATTTTACTTTTCCGAACATGTGTAAACATGCCGTAAATTCTAGGAAAATACTTCAGGCAGCTGGAATGTGCCGCTCTCATTATGTCAGCTCACAGGAATAACAGTAGGCTGAAAGGGCCCCTGTAACAAGCAGCACTCACCAGTTAGTGGATGGCATATGGCCATACGGCTGGGCTTCAGTATGAACTGACATTGCATCTCCCGAGGAAACTGTTCCATGAGGAAGGGCTCCTCCAGATTTAAGGGACAGGTAGGCTCCTTCCCTGCCTGGAGTTGTGGCAGTGCGTCACGAATATGGCTCATTTTTATTGAGAATGGGTATTCATGCCCTGAAGAAAGACAGATAAAATTTAGACATTATGTAAAAGCTATTGACCATCCATGTAATATATATTTTATATATATATATATATATATATATATATATATATACCGGTATTTATATTTATTATGCATCTAAAATAAATTATTTATATTATTATAATACAGGATTTACATAGCGGTAACAGTGCTTTACAACGTGAGGACAGACTAAGTTACAATATGTAAATAAAGAGTGCAGCGCTAAAAACATACTTGCAATATATAACACAATGCATATAAAGGTGCAAAGGTTAATAAAGTGCATTCAGTGCAATCAATAGTGTATGAAGAATATAGGAAATCAATAGCAAAATATTGCATAAAAAATAAATACTGTATATACTCGAGTATAAGCCGACCCGAATATAAGCCGAGGCACCTAATTTTACCACAAAAAACTGGGAAAACGTATTGACTCGAGAATAAGCCTAGGGTGTCCATGTGCATGCCTCACTGTGCCTCACTTTGCCTCACTGTGTCCATGTGCATGCCTCACTGTGTCCATGCCTCACTGTGTCCATGCCTCACTGTGCCCATGCCTTACTGTGTCCATGCCTCACTGTGTCCATGCCTCACTGTGCCCATGCCTCACTGTGCCCATGCCTCACTGTGCCAATGCCTCACTGTGCCCATGCCTCACTGTGCCCATGCCTCACTGTGCCCATGAGTAGACTGACGTTTAACATGGGAGTCTATGGAAGGGGTGCCCAGCTTTGAAAAATCGGTTCTCCCCGGCCGTAGGTCCCCCAGACAACAAACTTTGCACACTTGTAGAGGAGAAATGGGGCTACATGTGTGCCAAGTTCCGGGTCCAGGGGACCTCTGACCGGCCAGTACCGGGTCCCCAAAGTCACTGGAGAAATTACCATTTACCATGGGAGTCTATGGAAGGGGTGCCCGGCTTTGAAAAATCTGTGCTCCACCTGCCGTAGGTTCCATGGACAACAAACTTTGCACACTTGTAAAGGAAGAGTGGGGCTACATGTGTGCCAAGCAATGGGACCCGGTACCGGGTCCCCAAAGTCTGGGAAATCAGACGGATGATCAGGCGCAAAAAGGTGACTCGAGTATAAGCCGAGGGGGGCATTTTCAGCACAAAAAAATGTGCTGAAAAACTCGGCTTATACTCAAGTATATACGGTATGCAAAAATTTAAATAAAACATGTACTAATTGTAGCGACCTCACCCCTCTCACCCCTTCTCATTCTTGTCTTGTTGGTCTTGTCTAGGGGGTTAGTACTGGGGGGAGGGATGCGATACACCACGGCCCATGTCCTCCAGAGAGACTGGAGGTGAAAGCCAGAACGATCTGGTTTTTTGTGTGTGTCCCAGAGTCAAATCCTTTCCTCGAAATGACTCCCTTTGCTCCTAGTAACCAGAGTTCCACACACTGAAAAGGTCCAACTCGTATTTATTATTTTCCAGCAATAAATAGTCATACAGCACAGACAGGTTGAGACCCAGAGAACACTTCAGTATTTGTGGGGAGTAGGCCAAGGCACAATTCTTTAAGTAGAGCTAACCACTGTGGTGTCACCAATGGTTATGATGTATAGTCACTGCCACTGACTATATAGAACAAGAGCATGAATTACCTTCGCTATCACAACCCCTGTCAGAGGGAAGACATCCGTCCAAGAGAGTTACCGGAGGCCTCTCCGTCACCGGCAAATGCTGCGCCAGACTTTCCGGAGAAGTTCCGCTCACCGGCCTCCTCAATCTCAGACACGGGCACCCAAGGCGTTAGGGTCCCCTCGGATTCCTCCACCCTCGCGGAACTCAGTCGAAGGTACTGAGTCCCAGGCCTCCGCATTAGTACCTCACCCCAGGCTAAAGGTGCCTGGGATGGACTCCATCTCCCGCTCCTGGCCAGGTCAAGGGCACCTGGGCCCGGAACTCCGGAACGCCAGCTCCCAGGCTGAAGGTGCCTGGGCGCGGCCGCGTCCTCCGACTCTGAACCCAAGGTCAGGGCATCCGCCCCTTTTATCTCCTCTCCCTTTGCATCACAGCAGGTTCCCCGCCCCGCTGTACCAGCGCCAGGAAAGGACAAAAAGGGATGCAGTCTTGCGGTGAGTGTTCAGCTCCGGCCTAGGGCGACAGTGCCACCTGCAGGTCGCAGGGAACCTCACACCACCAGAGTCCTCCAAGAACCACAAAAGGGTCTCAGATTCCCTAACAATCAGTGCATCTGGGTTACACTACCACCCAGATGCCTCCCCTAAATTCAAATCCCCGCTACATAATTAAAGTGCAATAAGTGGCATCAATTGTGTTAAACCTAAAATTCAGCTAAAGTTACATTTCAAGCATAAATATCAGTGCAATATATAAAAAGGGTGCAGATCTCTGCAAAAAATCACATGTGTCTAAAGTCCATGTGTAAAGTCCATTGCAAAACCCATGTTGAAATGATGATTAAACACCCAGTTGTGTGAAACCCATCACCAAAGTAAAAAATGGAGTACAGTTACAATACAATTGAATACAGGAGGAATCAGAGGGCCAAGTGTAAGCTAATTTACCTTTTATTGTCTATGAGGTTGTACTGAACACCACTGGGTTATATCTGTTTATTGTTGCACTGAAATCAGTAAGGACTGTGACAACTGGGGATGAGTACAGTATTTAGTGGTCAGTCTAAGCTGACCTTTATTGCCCATGTGCATACTTACCTCCTTTGTCTATTGGGTGTTAGCTTGAAGGCACGGGCTGCACTAGATTTTTCCCGGTACAGATGTTTACAATGTAGTAGGCTGTCCCTGTCGAAGGGGGTGAGGAAGAACCCCTGGGGGGGGGGGGGGGCGATGGTCAGCTAAGGCTAGTTTAGGGGGCTAGGGAGGAGGGCTGGAGATGTTTTAGAGAATTTGTGGATTGGTCCCACCAAAACCACTTTAAAGCAGAATTTAGCTTGATCTTTGCCAGTAAAACAAAAAGCATCACATATTTCTATGCACACATACTTCCCAACGTTTTGAGACAAGAACGAGGGACACCTATTAAGAAAAGTATGTAGGCATAGGAGACACCCCTACCACGTCCCCTTAAGGGAGAATTATACTAAAAAAATGATTAGGTAAACCCACAAGTGCTTTTTTTTACCACTGCTATTCCTTTATATTGGCTTTTAAAACTTACAAATGCAGCAATTTAGAATTTGGATGAAAGGTTTAGCACTGGGAAACATTTTTTGAAAGATAAAAAGTGCATTTTATATACAACTATATAGATCAGACCAAAATGAGGGACAAATGAGGAGGAAAGAGGGACAAATGAGGAGGACAGAGGGACATAGAGACTTTGTTCCAAATCAGGGACAGTCCCTCGGAATCAGGAACATATGTGAGCTATGTGAATGTTCATTTAAAACACACCTGTCCATTCATTTCTGCAGCCTTTAATTTACACTTGACTATTCTCTGGAAAGCTATCCGCAGTGAATAGGTTTTCAAAGTGCTACTAAGCAGCCACTTGTCAGGTGCTCAGGAGGGAATCCTGCTGCCTCTTAAATGCCTATTTCTTTTTTTGTTGCTTTATTTTTGCCTTTCCATGGAATTAATGCACTGCAACTGTGAACCAAGCATGTGGCTCATGGTTACGGTGAGGCCCCATTGATTTGAATAGCCAAATATGACAGGTGATCTCAACTCAGCATGCACATGTTAAGTTTGCTTTGGCTGCATTGCAAAGCATTATTCTTATGGCATGTGAACAGCAACTTCCGGCTGTAGTGTAGGCTTTAGGTGGGGGGTTGTAGGACAGTAAAACTGTTGCTCAACAGCCTTTTTTAATTGCTCCCCCCCTAATCAAAATAAAAGGGGAGTGGGAATAGGACCCAAGGTGTCCTTGCCTTCAATGAAGGGAAAGGAACAAACTGTGGTTTAACCTGATATAACTTTATTAGAACAATTAGTAGAAAAAATTATTTTATCATTGAAAGGAAAGCATAAACAATAGGAAATTGCACATGGTAAAAACTGACAACGTTGTCACTTAAAAACACATGCCCATGAGCTCAGCCATATCCAAGTCATCCACATGTGTCAATCACCTCAAGTTATTTAGTGTGACTTAACATATAATGCTTACGTATGTTAGGCGAGGTGAGTTCTGGGAAACCTTCGTAGCACAGACCAGAATCAGTATTGTTCTTAACCATTGACCTCCAGACTCCCTATATGCATATAGAACTGCTGCATTAGGTATTTACAGTTGTAGGGCCCCCCCAATATTTGGGGGCGCTATGTGGAAATTTAGGGGTAGTCTGAGGTGGTAGTGGTGCTCAGACCAATCACTGATTCACTATTGCTTCTGCTCTGGGTGTGATACTGCCTGGCTGTAGTGTTCTCTGTTGCCTGTAGGTGGCACTGTCACCACCGGCATAGGTTGAACTACAGGGGGTATCACAGCACCTTGGGTGTCCTCTCTCGGCAGCTTGCAGTGGGCGTGGTCAACCCGCTGTGCATGCTGGAAGAGGGTACATAAGGAGCAGACGCCATTAGGCGGGGCGTTCCAGGGGACCTTCGGTCCTGTAAGTGTGCCTCGTGGCCCGCATGGCACGAGCTGCGCGAGTGTGTTTGGGCCTTGGGCACCTTCAGCCCGAGGTTTCGATGCTGCGATGTAGGCCCGGCTCTGCTGGCAAGGACCTACACCTCAGAGAAGAATCCCAGGCTGCCCACTTGTAGGGAGCCCACCTTTAGGAAAGGAGTCCAGGGGAGGATCAGTCAAGCAGGCAGATTCGGCAAAAAGTCCATCCTCTCACTGCTGCTGTAATCTCGCAAGCAAAAGAGAAAACCCTGAAGACTGCTGGGATGTATGACGATGATATCCCAGGAGTCTGCAGGTTGGAGAGGTAATGCCATTTTACCCCAGGCCATGAATGCGAAAGCAGATTGAAAACCTGCCTAAAAAAATTGAACAGCAAATAAAAATATATGTTCCTATTTATTTTCAAAGCAGAAGAGACTGAGGATTTCTAAAATGTTATGTTGCATGTCAGAATTTAGGTTTGTGTTTCCCATTGACACCAATTCATTTTGGCAAATTAAAATATTTCACCAAAATCTCCCAGTTTGGCCAATCCTTATTGACCATCTGAAACGCAACACATGATTTTAGTGTGACGACATCTGTATACATATAGCTAATTTTAAGCCCAATGAGAGTAGGAAAATAACTGATATGAAAAACTTTATTTGTATTTGCACTTTTGGATCTTAGCTATTTGTAATGGACAAATGTAGGCCCCGTTCTCTTTTTAGTGCATACACTATCATTGCTGACAGTTACTGAATACACTGAAACAATTTCCACACTCGTTAGCTTTCATTTGTTATTACTGGCACAATTTTTTTTTTATTTTCATAAGGGTTATTTTCAATATTTATCTGTTATATTTGGATTAATGTAATCTGTTTTGCTTCAAGTGCCCTGGAAACGTTATAAATCTGCCGAGGAACTTTTCATGTGCCAATGTTTTTTTGTTTTAAAATTGCCGCTGCTTTTTTTTTTTTCCTACAGTACACAGCATGTCTCAGCCAATCAGGAGGAGTGTCCCGGACAGCTTAGACATTCGTGGACATCGTTGGAGAGAGATAGGGCTCAGGTAAGTAATCAGGGGGGGCTGCTACACACAATTTATTTTTATCTTAATGCATAGAATGCATTAAGATAAAAAACCTTCTGCCCTTGCAACTCCTTTAAGGCATCCCATGCACTAATGCATGCAAGCACCGGTTCCATGCATTGCAGTAACGAGTACATTAAAGTGCCCATTAATGTATGCAAAGGAGTGCTATATTTAGTGCTATATTTAGTGCTTCATTGATGAAGTACATTTTTTCAAACTATGATTTATCCTAACTTTGGAGATCAGAATAAATTTGAAGCTTAACAGAGTCAAAGATGTTTTCATAAAGGAGCATATGAATTTGCTGTAGCCTCTCATGGAAAAAGGGCCTACCAGCAGACTTGTTACACATTAAAATGAAACTCTAGCCAAAAATGTATTTTTAGTTTGGATACAGAGGGGATTAGATCCCCGTCAGGCTTTTATTGCTGTGTTTGTGTCATTATATAGCAAAAAAGGAGAAAATCTCTACAAATCTTAAACACAAAGCAATAAAAATTGTCAGAGGTTACAGAACTACAGTATTTCACGCTATTAAAAAATGCTTCTATTATTATGTCCCATTGGAGATATGTTGCTCACTTCCTGGAGATGGGCTTTAATGCAATATTATCAAAAGATTACTGTATCCACCGCCGGGAGGAACACAGTGACTCGGAGCCAGGCACACCTTGATGACATCCCCCCCCCCCTCTCTTCCACCTTCTCTCCTCCCCTCCCTTTTCTTTTTCTTCCTTCTTATTCTTTCCCTTTCTTTGGGAGTCCTTATGGGACCCATGTATTTGTTTATTTAATAGCTATATCAGTTCGAAGGTTTGGTTGATAGCACTTTACGTAAATGTTAGGATAACCTGATAGGATCAGAAAATTGCAAGGATAGCAGATGTACAGTGCTTACACGCTCAGGAATTTTCACAACCATGTAACCCAGGAGAGAAAGCGTTTATTCTGTTTGTTGTAAGACCATTGCACTTAAACTGTATCTGATATAACTTTAAATAAAACAGTTATTGATAAAAAAAATAAAAATACTGTATCCTAATTAACAAGTTGTTGAAGCATAAATAATAATTGATCACAGCAAAGGAAAAACCTTCTAGTGGTGAAGGACCACCCAAGGCTAAAGCCCAATTTATGGGCATTCCTGTAGAGGAGTTAGAGCCAGCATTGAAGATGCCGCTCCCTCTGCATTCTGCAGCTCTGCCATCTAATCTTTCCTGCTGAACCAGTCGGTTTTTGAACAGTGTGTACCCAGCTTTAAGGTGTTACTGCTACTTCTGCTCTCTCCATAATGTAAAGTAAATTAATAATCCAACAGGGACTTTGAAACCCCTTTTGTAATGCTCCCAACAAATGTATAGACATTGGTTCTTACCACTGTAGTTCCCAATGGACTCAAGAAACTGATTTCTAACATAGACTATATGGCCAAAAGCATGTGGACACTTTTCCAAGTGAATAAGTTCAGGTGTTTCCAATAAATGGCACAGTTTATGCTACAGATAGCATAAAAAGACATTTTAGAGAATTGTGTGACTCTTTTCTGTTTCAGTATGTCTGTGCCCCTATGCAGAATGCCAGGTCCATAAAGACATGGCTTGATGAATTTGGTTGGGAGAAATTGGAGTAGCTTGCATTGATCTCTGACCTAAATCCTATTAAACGTCTCTGGGATGAACTGGAATGTCAATTGTGAGCCACGTCTTCTTGTCCAACATCAGTACCTGACCTCATAATTGCTCTTTTTGTCTCAATGAGCAGAAATACCTAAATACATACTTTCAAATCTTGAGGAAAGCCTTCTCAGAAAGGTTGAGGCTGTGTAGTCACACAAGGGCCCCAACTCTAAAATAATGCTACCCATAGTATTGGAATAATATGTCCACCAAGCTCATATATACGGTATTATGGTCAGATGTCCAGAAACTTCTGGCCATATAGTGTAACTCTCCAGCATCCATTAAAAACTGAAATACCAGTTTTGGAGGAGCTGACCCTTTAAGAAAACCCTTAAAATAATTGACGAGTTTGAACATGAACTAATGTCTCAGACACATCTAACATTTTCCTATTGTCAGTTTAGTACATGATTACCTTTTCAGACTTAATGCTCTGTTACTAGTGCAACAAGCTATAGTGTAAACTAGATAATGAATCTATCAATAGATTAATATATGGAAGAATTATTGATCACTGTGAAGGTTTGGCATCCTCTAAATATGTCATTGATGGGCTGGACATCCTATATGTCATAATTTAGTGAAACCTGAAATTAATTTGATGGGTAAATCAATAGATTCCAACAATAGCATCTATCTGTTGTGAAATGATTGCAGAGGTCAGCTATTCATACATTCTTGTCATATCTGTGTGACTGTGTGACAGGCTCCATTTAAACACTTAAGCTGAAGATGACATTCCTTGTACGTACCAATAAGAGGATAAGGAGCATCATCTTTGCCCGAGGTGACCCACAGCTGGTAATCTGTATCTGAGCCCTGTGGACAACACAACAGAGGATGAACTGAGGAAAGTTTACTGGCCACACATCTTAATTTGTCCTGTCAACAGAATTTTTCTCTTTTTTTAAATGCAGGAGGGCTCATCTGTCCCGAACCACAGGTAATCGCTCTATGTGTGATTACCACCCAAACACCCACACATAGTTTTAGTTGCTGTCAGCCTATCATTGCTTTTTACCGGCTGAGCGGCCACAACTATCCACATTCACCTGTGAATCCAGCCCCAGGGATATGCTGTATATTTGCCCAGCCAGTGATTTAAATCCCATGAGAATGACGCCTTAAAAGACAACTCCAAAGGTTGAAACACCATATACAAATCCTCCCTGGCTCTGGAAATTTTTTTTTTATTAACGCAAACACTGCACACTCATTTACCCACTATTGTATGAAAAAAATCAGTGCATAAAACTCAAGGCTTCATGCCATCACTGCTTCTTGCACTGGCTTACCAGACATAGAGTCAGCCAGCTTATAGATGAGTCAGTTCTTTTTTGCCCAACTACATAATCAAGGTGGATGGGAGAATCCTCCCTGCTGAGTGATTATATTTTAATGGCAGGGAGACTTTCCCACCATCAGAATACACTGATCAACATTGCAGGCTACAGCCTGCGGCGCTGATCGAGCAGGGAAAATCGGACAGGGTGGTTGTACAGAACTTGATCGGTAAATCAACTTCTGTACAACCTCCCTGCCCATACATGGTTCGAAATTTGGCCGGTCCCTGCTGAACTGGCTGAACTTAAATCTATGTATGACTGGCTTTAAAAATATTATATTTGGAATGATTCCTTTCCTGTTATAAACCAGTCATGCAATGTACAGCTTAAATTACATATTATATTTGTGGTGATCCCTCCATCCGTTGGTGACTTTGCAAGTGAGTAATCCCAGCGCAGTTATGAAAACAATCTTCCAGAGGTGAAATTGATTATCTCTAGCACAGTTTTCGCAAATAATCCCTGCTGCAGATTACATCATGTTGGAAGGATATTGTGATATTATGTAAAAATGGAATTTTGATTTAAATCAGAACGGAACAGCAATTATGAAAACATTTGACAAGCTGCTGAGAGTTGGGAAAGTGAGATGATTCTATTAGCCCAGAAGATGGACGGCAAAGAAAATTGTCATCCTACACTCTCATTGTGACACGTCACTGTGGTGGGTGCTGGAACTTGAAATAATGCATTGCAGATCTCACGCTACCTGGCCTTAGGCCTCATTCACACTGGCACCCCTGCACTTTTATGTTCTAAAGGCAGAAGAAGTCAAATAAACAAAATTTTTTTTGAATCCTAGATAACTTTTTCCTGCACGTTTAGGGCCAGTTCACACCAGATGCAGTTCCGTACAGTTTTGTGCGCATTTTTTCTGCACTAAAAATGCATGCACAGTGTTTTCCATGTATTCCAATGGCTCTTGTTAGCTCTAGTTCACTGACTGCAAGGTGTAAACTAGAGCCAACAAGAACTGACCGGAAACTGACTGCATGGTGTGAACTAGAGCCAACAAGAGCCATTAGAATACATGAAAAACACTGCGCATGCATTTTGTGCAAAAAAAAAGCACACGAAACGGAACGGAACTGCGTCTGGTGTGAACTGGCCCTTAGAGAAAAATATAATTTTGTGGGTCTAGGATCTGATTAAAAACTTTAAGGGCCAGTTCACACCAGACACAGTTCCGTTCAGTTCCGTGTGCTTTTTTTCTGCACAAAATGCATGCACAATGTTTTCCATGTATTCTAATGGCTCTTGTTGGCTCTAGTTCACACCATGCAGTCAGTTTCCGGTCAATTTCTGCACTGGAAACTGACCGGAAACTGACTGCACGGTGTGAACTAGAGCCAACAAGAGCCATTGGAATACATGGAAAACACTGTGCATGCATTTTTAGTGCAGAAAAAATGCACACAAAACTGTACGGAACTGCATCTGGTGTGAACTGGCCCTTAATGCATATAAATGCAGATTTGGCAGTGCCAGTGTGAATGTGGTCTTAGGCCCCTTGCACACAGGGCTGTCCAGCTACGGTGTGGCCCTCCTGGTACTTTAGTGTGCCTGGGAGGGATAGGTGCAGTGTCCAGGCAGCCTGTCAATGTCTATGGCAGGCTGTCAGTGAACGGGGCTGAATGCTGTACGCAGTAGTACCAACATTTATGGCCCTATGCATTCAAGGATGAGGTTCTGGAATGCACTGCAGCTGGATGGTCCCCGGTACAGGAGGCCTAAAATATGAATTTATTTATAGAACTACAAATAAAAACAGCCCTGGACTAGCCATTTGGCAACTCTGGCAAATACCGGGGAGCTGGGGAATCTAAAACGATTTAATTGTGAGTATTGTGGAATACTTTTCCCCCTTATGAAAAAAAGGAAAGAACAAGGGCGCACCAGCCTGGTGTGATATCGTTTAGGATAATTTATTGGAAATAAAAGCAATAGAAAGGTACTCACAAAACTAGTACAAAAGTTCGCATTGTACAAACAGTGCCTTGGAAGCTGCAGCATGTGAAACCCAAACCTCCCCCATCACCCAATTAGTGGCCCACATGCACATGTCCCCATATAAAGGGTAGGTAGAGGTCTCTGCACTGCGTGAATTTGATAAAGAAGCTGTACGCTTCGAAACGCGTCAGCCGATAGTGCGCCCCATCACGGTCTCCTTGATCGGTCGAAGTGTGGTTTGGGTTTCACATGCTGCAGCTTCCAAGGCACTGTTTGTACAATGCGAACTTTTGTACTAGTTTTGTGAGTACCTTTCTATTGCTTTTATTTCAAATAAATTATCCTAAACGATATCACACCAGGCTGGTGCACCCTTGTTCTTTCCTTTTTTTCATTTGCTACTAGGACACCCCTATCCACGAAGGGCAGCAAGTCCGGTGCTATCATTATAGATTACTGAATGGTCGATGGTCATCTCGTGCGCAGGATTGTTTGTTGTTTTTCTGCCATTTTAAAATACTTTTCCCCCTTAGCCTTGGTTTATAAATACAGGATGTAGAAGTGTTACTGGGAAAACAGCATTACAAATTGAAATACAGCACTGCCCCTGGCCATTGTTTATAATATGACAGTTATTGGGCAAGCTGTTCTTATCCCTGCCAGCAACCGGTGTGATTTAGTGTACTGAGCCATATGGCAGCTTGAAAGTTTTGGTGAAATCAACAGATTTTAAAAAATTTCTTTCCACGTAATTATTTATGATTACCTATATTTGAAATATTAACTTTACTATCTTTTCTACAGTCAAAAATACTGACTGTCACTAATCAAAATACAGTGCTTCAGGAGGCAAGCACAGACCTTATACGCAGCCCAACACTTAACTTAAAGTGGCTGTCAAGGCACAAGATTTTTTACATTCATGTATTCTATGCACAAAGGTAAAAAACCTTCTGTGTGCAGCATCCCCCCCTAATACTTTCCTGAGCCCCCTCTCGATCCAGCGATGTCCACGAGAGCCTTGCTTCTCCGGGAACTTGCACTCCTGATTGGTTTTTGGCAGCAGTGGGAGCCACTGGCTCCCACTGCTGTCAATCACATCCAGTGAGCCAATCAGGAGATGGACGAGTCGTGGCTCTGTGTGTGAATGGACACAGAGAGCTGCGGCTCAGGAGCGCACCTGCTTGGGTGCCCCCAGAGCAAGCTGCTTGCTCTGGGGGCACTCGGCAGGAGGGAGGAGCTAGGAGTGCCGGCAAGGGACCCGAGAAGTAGAGGATCCAGGCTGCTCTATGCAATTCTACTGCACAGAGCTGGTGAGTATAACATCTGACTACGCTGCTGCTTATTGCGAGACAACAGCTTAGTGTTGTCAGGCTGCAACAGGAAGTGCTGTTACCTGTTAAGGTTTGCTGTTACTGGTACTTTGAAAAACAAAATGATTTGCTAAGAAACGAGGAATGATGTCAAATATAGATTTAGGGCACTATAAAGCACAAACAAAAGGATTTCCCATACACTTACCAACTAGTTGTAATTAAGACAAAATGACATTGTGTAAAATTTGTGTTAAAAAGAGAGGTTTCAAAGTGCTTTCTGTCCACGAGTGGAACGAAAGAAAATCACTAAATTCCCCCATCAACACATTCAGTATTGATGAGGGAATGCCTTCCGCAGCGCTATTGTATTCTGCCAGCAGGGGGCGCAGGGAGCCTTCCAGCTGGCAGAATACAATGGTTACTTCTAAAAGCTATAGCCGCTGGCAGTAATTGGTATGCAGAAAAATCTCACAGGCTGGTTGTATCCAAGTCAATCAATAGATAGACTTGGGTTCAATCAGCCTGCGCATACATGGATTAAAATTTGTCCGCTCCCTGTTGAACTTACTGAATTTCAATGCATGTATGGCTGGCCGGCTTTAGGAAGACAGTGCTTTAGCAAACTAAAGTTCATTCAGTTGGGATTACATGTACTTTAAACACATGCATTTCGTCTGTTGTAACAGTATCAGACAATCACTTACCTCTACACCAAACTGCTGTAAAGCCATTTTAATGATATCAGCCACTGTGTCTTCATTGGTAACAGTCAGTGTTTTTGACTATAAAAAATAAATAAAGTAAGGTTAACATTTCAAATATAGGTAATTATATTTAATCATGTTGGATCATGTCTAAGAATAAGTACCAGTTCATTTCTGAAAATCCGAAAAGCTAGCACTTCTGAAAACCTTCCCTGTGATTAAAGAGCAACACAGAACCCAAAACTCTCACAAACTATGGTTACCCTTTTCAATATTCTTCTCTGGAGTTGTTTTTTGTAACTGATGATGTGCATGTATTAATGTGTGTAGAGTATGTATGTATTAAAATGCATGTCAGGTTTTCTTGCTCTCCCCTTTGGAAGATTCATTCTATTTAATTGTCCTGGTGGTCTTTGTCATTAGCACAAAAAGTGATGAAATAGCCAACATTTATAAGTGGTCACTGGAAGTCACTGCAACAGGAAATGAGTGAAAACCTTCCAAGGGGGACACCTGTTCTGATGATATCTGTTTATTGGAGGAATTTCCCTCACTTTGGAGAGGTTTACCTTCCTGTTGTGTCTCCGGCATGACAAGAAGTGAATGGAAATCTTCTCAAAGAGAGACTAAGCCCAGGTTCACACTGGGCTGCGGGAGTGAAGCCGTGCGAGTTCAGCCGCGAATACAAAGACATCTGTGCATGTTTCTGAAATCGGTGCAGCGCCGCAGATGTGGCGTCGCACCGATTAGGACAGTGCCATTGCCGGCAATTTGCGGCAAATATCGCCGTTTTGAAATGCGATTTGACATGCCAAATCACATGTCAAAACGCTCCAGTGTGAACCAGGGCAAACAGCAAGAAAAGTGATACAGTTACTAACCTCTTTCCTACTAGAAAAACTTTCCTACTCAAAAAAGCACTTTAATTTATATACGTTTGTTTGTATCCTTTATGTAATGTTGGCTTTTAACCTCCCTGGCGGTATTCCCGAGTCTGGCTCGGGGTTAAATTTCAGCACCAAAAGCGGTAAGCCCGAGCCTGACTCGGGCTGCGTCGCAGTGATCCAGGCAGGAGTTACTTACCTTGTCCCCTGGATCCTGCGATGCCTCTCCGCTGTGTGATCGAGCCGTCATCTCGCTCGATTCACACACTGCCGAATGCCGCCGAGCTCCGTTCCCTGCGCCGTTACGACGCACGGGGACGGAGATCGGCGCCAAATTCAAAAAAGTTAAAACACAGTATACATACAGTGCACTGTAATCTTACAGATTACATTACTGTATATAATAGTTACACCCCCCCCCCTTTTTTTTTCTGCCTGGAAACTGGAGATTGTCCATAGCAACCAAAAAGTGTCCCTTTATGTCCCTTTATGTCAAAAGTGGTTTTAGACCAGCTAAAAAACAGCGATAATAAATTAGAATCACTCGCAGAATTAAGCGATAGCGATTTGTGGGGAAATTCCTCATCAAACACTGAAAAACACTTTTATTATTATTATATTATTATTTGTTATAATTATTTTATAGTTATTTATTTTATTATAATGTATAATTTTGTTTTTTTAACTTTATCATACCCGGGATGTCTACTAGACTCTGGTTTGGACAGATTTAAGTGAGTTATTCCTAAGAATTACAGGCCTACAATATAAAACGCCAAATATCCATGCAGAATAATGGTACCGCTTTCAGCACCCAAAATCTGACAGAATCATACCGCCAGGGAGGTTAAAGTCTACGTTTATACATTTATTTCCCCTGAATTGAGTTTGAAAAATGTGCCATTTCACTGACTACTCATTCAAATTGGAACAAGTTGGAACAAAAATAGAACAATATCAAGGTCTTTTTTTTTTTTGCAGAATAGTCTGCTTACGCTTAAAAATAATAATAAGACTTAGCAGTAAGTGGAATGGTTTGCTCAAAAT
This sequence comes from Rana muscosa, assembly GCA_029206835.1. Classification (NCBI taxonomy): domain Eukaryota; kingdom Metazoa; phylum Chordata; class Amphibia; order Anura; family Ranidae; genus Rana; species Rana muscosa. Next base: position 931,874,980 of record CM055117.1, read on the forward strand.
GAATTTTACTGCAAAACAACCGATTTCTGGATGAGCAAATGTTGTTCATTCAGTTACTTAGGTTAAGGCGTTTGAATTTTTTTATTTAATCTATTAATTTAAAGTGAGTATAGGTGTGTGCAGCCTATTGCATTAGGGTATGCACCTCAAAGCTCAAACACATGTATGTGTGGACGGTATCAGTAGGACAGTGGATGGAGTCAGTAGACCAGTGGACAGTGTCCGTAGAGCAGAGGATGTGTCAGTAGGGCAGAGGTTGGTTTCAGTAGGACAGTGGATGGCGTCAGTCAGTAGGGCAGAGATTGGAGTCAGTACTGTTGTAGTGAATGGTGTCAGTAGTTTTGTTTTGTTTTTTTATAATTTTTTTTATTATTATTTTTTAAATTTTTTATTATTTTTAAAATATTATTATTATAATTTTTTTACGAGCCCTTTTTGGTTTTTTTTGGTGAGATATCAAGGGACTAAACGGACCAGGGCATGAGCAGCAGGGGGAATCTGCACCATGCGGAGTGATTAGGTTGTGCCCAGGCACACCTGGCATACCCTGTGCGCACACCCATGAAAGGGGGTGATTTTGGTGTGTATTGAGGGTAGTTTATTTAATTTAGTGATCTTTGTATTTCAATTCTTGTTTGGACAAGAGAAGTTAGGCTAAACTTTCCTGTTGTCACCTGAATGTTGAGTACTGGGGGTAAATGGAGCCATCCTCGCTCCAAAAACACTGGAGAAAATGACACACATGACATCAATTCTATACAAGGTTATTTCAAAAAGCAACGACAACAGCAGTCCCCACCTGAAAACCACCCCCTCTAACATGTTTAGATCTCTCTGCTTAATCAAATAATAGTAAAAAAAGTGTCATTTTTTCTGACACTTATTGCTGGTCAGTGATGTAAGAATCATTAAGCCCAATACATCAGCAATATAGCCAGGCAATCAACATTTTTAAAAGTAAGACCCCTTTCACACTGGAGCGTTTTTACAGCGTTTTAGCGTTAAAGATAGGGCTATTAAAATGCTCATAAAACGCCCTCCATGCATCTCAATGGACCCTTTCACACTGAGGCGTTGCGCTGGCAGGGCGTTGAGAAAAGTCCTGCAAGCAGCATCTTTGGAGCAGCTTTTGGGAGCTGAAAAAAACGCTCCGAAAACGCCCCTCTCCATTGAAATGATTCGAAAGCGCTGTAAAAACGCCTGAATAGCGCCTATAATACGCTCTGAGCTGTAGAAAAGTCACATGATCTCCCAAAAATGTAAACATGCAAGAAAAAAAAAGAGCATCTACAACAGCAGGACTGAAATTGCCCATGCTGCAATAACGCTTGAAAAACGCTGTTAAAACGCCCGCAGCGTTGCGTTAATTTTACCGCTAGCACCCTAAAAATGCGGTAAAAACGCGGTAATAGCGCTAAAGGCTTTTAAGGGTGTTTTTGCAGCGCCTAAGTGTGAAAGGGCTCTAATGGTCAGTAATGGCAGCCTCTTTCATTTTATTATGGATTGCCTTTAAAAACCATAAAATGTAACATAATTTTGTCTTGCCAATCAACTCCACGCATTTTGCCAAAATATTCATGCTTATTTGCACACATTTCAGAAAAAATAAAAAAGGAACTTTGCTCATCCCTAGTAGGCACTTTACGGGTCAGCTTTTACGTTTAGCGGCAGGTTCACTTCATGCATTTAATAGAAAACTCTACTAAATAAAACAGAAGAAAGTTTACTAAAGTTCATCTGCAGCAGCAGATGAAAATGTAGCGGAGCCTAAAGCCTGGGGCGCACAGCACTTGAAATAAATGACAATAGAACTGTGGAACATTGGGGTAGGTTACAAAGTAAACATGCTGTGGAGATACATTCGTTTTCCCTGAGGTCCTTGCGTTTGATTGACTCGTCGAGGTCAGATGATCCGAATCTGGCACCAGGAAAACATTAGGTTATATGCCACATTTTGCCGGTTTTGAAATAATTGTGGTCACTTCTGGGCGTTCTGCATGTCTAAGATACTAAGCAAGACATGCTGAAGATGAGCCAATGCTAATGGATTGCTGTCATCTGACACTTCACCCGTCACCAATTAAATAACGAGGTGCAAATGCAGCTGTCTGATGATTCCCCATCAGGGTTATTTTTATGTGTGGTGTAAAGTAGAACCAAATAAAACTGAACTCCAGGCACTGCATTTGTAATTTCTTTCTTTTTTTTTAATGTATTTATTTTAATGTACAAGCCAACGCTGTATCCTGGCCTAGGCCAACAAGGCCCAGGCCTAGGGAAGCACTTTGCAGGGGGGCAGCACGGAAAGGGTCCCCACCGGCTTGTGCTACACTGTTAGTGTAGCGCCAGTCTTATGGGGCGGACTGGGCAGAGAGGGAAATTAGTCTAGCACCCCATAAAACGGCTGCACTGATTCCGGTATGCGGGCGGCCGGCATTCCGCAACTGTGGGGGTGGGGGGGCGGTGCTTCTAATTTCCTATCATCCTGGACCACAAACCTTCCTCACTGTGCTATATGTTTTCTGCTGCACCATTGGCATGGTTATATCTTCTTAGTCCTCTCCTTTTTTATTTTGGATAGAGTAAGGGAAGGTTATAGCCCCTGTCAGTTTATTTTTTACCATCCCTGTCCCTTCGCGGAGATTTCCCTTCACTTCCTGCCCCACAGCCAAACAGGAAGTGAGAGGAAATCTATGCCAATTAAGGGACTCCATTGCCCCCCCCAGGCCCTCAGAACTAGTGTCCCCACACAAACTTTTCAGGGCGGGTCTTCAACAGCAAGATGTGTGGCCTTGACAGGAAGGGGTGGGTCATATTTAAATTAGGGGGTTCACGAGTTTAGTCAGGCCTAGGGCAGCACAAAACCTGAATACACTACTGGTACAAGCAGGGGCGTAACTAGAAATCACAGGGCCCCATAGCAAAATGTTGTATGGGCCCCCCCCCCACAAAAAAATGGCAGACTTAAATTAAATAGTGGGCGTGGTTTAAAGGGCGTGTGGTTCGAGTCTGAGATGAAAGAAAGAAAGAAAGAACCCAGATCCTACACCACAATAGCAATATATGTATTCCAGAAAGTTTAATCAACAGATAAAGATACTCCAAACACCTGGTGTTAGCGCTTCAATAATCCTCACCTGTGCCCAATGCAGCGTGGTCTGCCTGTGCCCAATACTGCCCCACCTGTGCCCACTTGTGCCCAATGCAGCGTGGCCTGTGCCCAATGCAGCGTGTCCAGTGCCCAATGCAGCCTCACCTGTGCCCAATGCAGTGTGGCCTGTACCCAATGCAGCGTGTCCAGTGCCCAATGCAGCCTCACCTGTGCCCAATGCAGTGTGGCCTGTGCCCAACGCAGCCTCACCTGTGCCCAATGCAGCATAGACTGCCCATGCCCAATACAGCCTCACCTGTGCCCAATGCAGCCTCACCTGTGCCCAATGCAGAGTGACCCGTGCCCAATGCAGCCTCACCCGTGCCCAATGCAGCCTCACCCATGCCCAATGCAGCCTCACCTGTGCCCAATACAGCGTGACCTATGCCCAATGCAGCCTCACCTGTGCCCAATGCAGCGTGACCCGTGCCCAATGCAGCATGACCTGTGCCCAATGCAGCATGACCCGTGCCCAATACAGCCTCACCTGTGCCCAATGCAGCATTACCCGTGCCCAATACAGCCTCACCTGTGCCCAATGCAGCATGACCCGTGCCCAATACAGCCTCACCTGTGCCCAATGCAGCATGACCCGTGCACAATGTAGCCTCACCTGTGCAGTGGAAGAGGCGAGCCAGTGGCGGAACTACCGGGGAGGATGAGGAATGCATACTGCAGCCCTCAAATGGCTATTGGCGAGCATGGGGCTGCCTCAGAGTGGGGGGGCGAGCACCGCCCGCACGGTCCCCCAGACAGGGGAAGTGAGGAAAGGAAGAGGCGCGCTGTGCGTACAAGCAGAGAGCTGTAATACCTTTCATTTGAATGTCCTGCGATCCCAGGGCTCACCGTCACATAGCCCCACCTCTTGGCCCAGCGCCTTTGATGACATCACATGTCCCGCATTGGACCGGCGTTCTGTCTATCAAAGGCGCCGGGCCAAGAGGTGGGGCTATGTGACGGTGAGCCCCGGGAACACAGGACAACGACATTCAAATGAAAGCTATTACAGCTCTCTGCTTGTACGCACAGCTCACCTCTTCCTCTCCTCACTTCCCCTGGCTGGGGGACCGTGTGGGCGGTGCTCGCCCCCCGGCAGTATGCATTCCTCCTACTCCCCACGGGCCCCTCTCGGTTGCGGGCCCCATAGCGGCCGCGTGTGTCGCTATGGCGTTAGTTCCGCCACTGGGTACAAGCAGTGCAAGTACCTGAATTTGAGCTGGTATCCGCCTTTTGCAATCCATCGTACTACAGACCTGAGCCTGGGAGAGGGAGGGGAAGGACTAGAAGCCAATCAGGTGGGCTGAGTTTTTTTGGCTAACAAGAAGTATGTTGACAGGTGAAGACAGCAGAGAAGTCAGCTAATCATTTTGCTGCTTCTCCATTCACTGTCCAGTCACAGTCTCGGGGTAGATAGCTATGACCTCTTACCTAACTGCAGCAGAGAAAAATCAGGTCTACTACTCTGCCAGACAGAAATGAGCTGTGTGGTGGAGCTTTGTAAATTGGATGGACATAAATATCCTCTGGCAAGTTAACTGCTCTCTTATATGCATTTCATTTAGGTATTTACTGTTTGCCTGGGGTTTACTTCAGTGATTTCCAGCTTCCAGGAGCATCAACCACAAATTATATATACTGTCCATAGTTTCATTGTTCAATGCTGGACCAATGTACCTATGTATAAAATATGCATACCTGGGACTCATCTTTAGGATATACAGTTGTGCTCATAAGTTTACATACCCCGGCAGAATTTATGATTTCTTGGCCATTTTGAGAGAATATGAATGGTAACACAAAAACTTTTCTTTCACTCATGGTTAGTGTTTGGCTGAAGCCATTTATTATCAATCAACTGTGTTTACTCTTTTGTGTTTAAACCTTAATGACAACAGAAACTACCCAAATGACCCTGATCAAATTTTACATACCCCATTTCTTAATACTGTGTATTGCCCCCTTTAACATCAATGACAGCTTGAAGTCTTTTGTGGTATTTGTGGGTGAGGCTCTTTATCTTCTCAGATGGTAAAGCTGCCCATTTCTCTTGGCAAAAAGCCTCCAGTTCCTGTAAACTCTTGGGCTGTCTTGCATGAACTGCACGTTTGAGATCTCCCCAGAGCGGCTCAATGATATTGAGGTCAGGAGACTGAGATGGCCACTCCAGAACCTTCACTTTATTCTGCTGTAGCCAATGACAGGTCGACTTGGCCTTGTGTTTTGGATCATTGTCATGTTGGAATGTCCAAGTACGTCCCATGCGTAGCTTCCTGGCTGATGTATGCAAATGTTCCTCCAGTATTTTTTGATAACATACTGCATTCATCTTGCCTTCAATTTTGACCAAATATCCTGTGCCTTTGTAGCTCTCACATCTCCAAAACATCAGCGATCCACCTCCATGTTTCACAGTAGGATTGTTGTACCTTTCATCATAGGCCTTGTTGACTCCTCTTCAAATGAAGCGTTTATGGTTGTGGCCAAAAAGCAAAGTTTTGGTCTCATCACTCCAAATGACTTTATGCCAGAAGGTTTGAGGCTTGTCAATGTGCTGTTTGGTGTATTGTAAGCGGGATACTTTGTGGCATTTGCGTAGTAATGGCTTTTTTCTGGTGACTCGACCATGCAGCCCATCTTTCTTCAAGTGCCTCCTTATTGTGCATCTTGAAAAAGCCACACCACATGTTTTCAGGGAGTCCTGTATTTCACCTGAAGTTATTTGTGGGTTTTGTCTTTGAATCCCGTACAATTTTCCTGGCAGTTGTGGCCCAAATTTTAGTCAGTCTACTTGACCATGGTTTGGTTTCAACAGAACCCCTCATTTTCCACTTCTTGATTAGAGTTTGAACACTGTTGATTGGCATTCTCAATTCCTTGGATATCTTTTTAGATCCCTTTCCTGTGATCCCAGATCCTTTGACAATTATTTTGCTTTCCCCATGACTCAGAATTAGGGATGAGCTCGGTGTTCGAGTCGAACATACGTTCGACTCGAACATCGGCTGTTCGATCGTTCGACGAAGATCGAACGATTTGGGCCGTTCGCGCCTAATTCGAGTGACGCGAACGGCCCACAATGCACTACGCCATCGCAGTGTCATCCAGGCGCTGTGATTGGCCAAGCATGCACTGTGACTCCGCATGCTTGGCCAATCACAGCGCCGGCAGCGAGGAGAGCAATGATTGGCCACAGGCAGGATGCCTGTGGCCAATTATTGCTGAGGGTGTTTAGTACACGCCCCACACTATAAAAGTCCGCCAGCACGGCGGCCTAGTGTAGTGTGTTCCGGAGCAGGGAAAGAGAAGCATAGGCAGGGACAGTGACATTTTTTTTTCTTGCTTAACCTGGATTCCTTTAGTTTAGGGAAAGAGAAGGATAGGTAGGGAGAGTGTCAGTGTGTTTTACTGTGCGAATCCTTGTTTCTAGGGACAGGGAAGGACAGTGAGGGAAATTCTCCTTGTGCTATAGTGTGCTAAAGCATTGATCATCAACCATCTTTAAAAAATCATTTTTTCTAGGGACAGAAAACTATAGGTAGGGAGAGTGTCAGTGTGTTTTACTGTGATAATCCTTGTTTCTAGGGACAGGGAAGGACAGTGAGGGAAATTCTCCTTGTGCTATAGTGTGCTAAAGCATTGATCATCAACCATCTTTAAAAAAACATTTTTTCTAGGGACAGAAAACTATAGGTAGGAAGAGTGTCAGTTTCTTTCACTGTGATAATCCTTGTTTCTAGGGACAGGGAAGGACAGTGAGGGAAATTCTCCTTGTGCTATACTGTGCTAAAGCATTGATCATCAACCATCTTTAAAAAAAAATTTTTCTAGGGACAGAAAACTATAGGTAGGAAGAGTGTCAGTTTCTTTCACTGTGATAATCCTTGTTTCTAGGGACAGGGAAGGACAGTGAGGGAAATTCTCCTTGTGCTATAGTGTGCTAAAGCATTGATCATCAACCATCTTTAAAAAAACATTTTTTCTAGGGACAGAAAACTATAGGTAGGAAGAGTGTCAGTTTCTTTCACTGTGATAATCCTTGTTTCTAGGGACAGGGAAGGACAGTGAGGGAAATTCTCCTTGTGCTATAGTGTGCTAAAGCATTGATCATCAACCATCTTTAAAAAAACATTTTTTCTAGGGACAGAAAACTATAGGTAGGAAGAGTGTCAGTTTCTTTCACTGTGATAATCCTTGTTTCTAGGGACAGGGAAGGACAGTGAGGGAAATTCTCCTTGTGCTATAGTGTGCTAAAGCATTGATCATCAACCATCTTTAAAAAAACATTTTCTCTAGGGACAGAAAACTATAGGTAGGGAGAGTGTCAGTTTCTTTCACTGTGATAATCCTTGTTTCTAGGGACAGGGAAGGACAGTGAGGGAAATTCTCCTTGTGCTATACTGTGCTAAAGCATTGATCATCAACCATCTTTAAAAAAACATTTTTTCTAGGGACATAAAACTATAGGTAGGAAGAGTGTCAGTTTCTTTCACTGTGATAATCCTTGTTTCTAGGGACAGGGAAGGACAGTGAGGGAAATTCTCCTTGTGCTATACTGTGCTAAAGCATTCCTCATCAACCATCTTTGAAATCCTTGTTTTTTGGACAGTCAGGGAAATTGTCGTTGTGCTATTCTGTGCGAAAGCAATCATCCTCAACCATATTTAGAAATCCTTAAGTAAAGGGACAGAGAAGGACACCTGAAGGTAGCCCTTATTGCTTTTTTCCCATCTCCCTGCAGGCCATCTATTAGAATGTCTGGAAGGCAAACAAGGAGAGGCAGACAGTCAGGAGGCAATAAAAGAGGGCAAGCAGGCTCTGTGTCTGGGGGCAACAGTGCTGGTCGTGGACGCGGTGCATTGTCATCAGCACATGGCCATGGGACACGCTTGTCCTTCTTTTCGGCAGCTGGACATGTTGAGCCACATCATGCCGAAGACTTGGTAGAGTGGATGACCAAGCCCTCCTCCTCCTCCTCATCCTCTCTCACCCAGGCTCAGGGTACTGGCAAAGCAGCTGCCAAAGTGTCCTCTTCCCTGGTATCAATGTCAGACTCATCATCAGTCACTCCTTCCCTAGACCCACCATGTCCTCCTCCTGAGGAGTCCCCCGAACTGTTTGAGCACAGTGTTGGGTACATGCTCCAGGAGGATGCCCAGCGTTTCGAAGGGTCTGATGATGAAACCCAGCTACAGGAAGGCAGTAGCGTGAGAGCAGACAGAGGGGATGCTCAAGAAGGACACCAATCTGGCAGTCATGTTCCAGCAGCTGCAGCATACTGCCAGATTGGCTCCAGTGATGAGGAGGGAGGGGATGATGAGGTCACTGACTCCACGTGGGTGCCTAATAGGAGAGAGGAGGAGGAGGAGGATGAGGAGGAGGCACATCTCCAACGAGGCAGGATGTCCTTTGGTGGCCAGCGTAAGGGCAGTACACCGACGGAATCACACCGCAGAGCTCCGCCTGTGCAGGGCGCTGCCTCTGCCCGTCATTCAAAAAGTTCTTTGGTGTGGGCCTTTTTTGAGGCTAGTGCATCAGATCGCACAGCTGCTGTTTGCAACATATGTCTCAAGCGTATATCGCGTGGCCAAAACATCAGCCGCTTGGGTACCACATGCCTGACCAGACATATGTTGACCTGCCATGCAGCTCGTTGGCAAGCCTACCTCAAAGACCCACACCAAAGAACAAAGCGGACCTCTCCTTGCACCGCATCAGCTGGGATCTCCAACCCCACTATAACTTCAGTCCTCTCTGAAACATGCACTGAGAGGAATGAAGGTGTAGAATTAGGTGTGTCACAGCCAAGTACTTGCGGCCACTCTGCTAGCAGTACACCGACGTCCGATTCTAGCAGGCAAATTTCCCTGCCGCAGCTGCTGGACCGTCGAAAGAAGTTCACTCCCAGCCATCCACATGCCCAGCGGTTGAATGCTAGCTTGGCTAAATTGCTAGCGCTTCAACTGCTGCCTTTTCAGTTGGTAGACTCGGCCCCCTTCCGTGAGTTTGTGCAATGTGCGGTTCCTCAGTGGCAGGTTCCCAAACGCCACTTTTTCTCACGGAAGGCTATTCCGGCTCTCTACCGGCATGTGGAAGGCAATGTCTTGGCCTCGCTGGACAGGGCGGTCAGCGGTAAGGTGCATATTACCGCTGACTTATGGTCCAGCACGCATGGACAGGGACGTTACCTTTCTTTCACGGCCCATTGGGTCACTCTTTTGGCAGCTGGGAAGGATGCAGGACAAGGTGCAGTAGTGTTGGAGGTTGTTCCACCGCCACGCCTCCAAAATGCTACTACTGGTTGTGACACACCTCTCTCCTCCACCCCCTCCTCTTCTTCTTCCTCCATGGCCTCTTCCTGTGCTTTGTCCTCTGAACCAGCGGTGCTCCGTAGCCGTTCAAGGGGCTACGCAAGTACGCAGGCAAAAAGATGCCATGCCGTGCTTGCGCTGGTGTGTTTGGGGGACAGAAGCCACACTGGGGCAGAGGTCCTGTCTGCTCTGCAGGGCCAGGCCGAGAGGTGGTTGACGCCACGCCAGCTTAAGCCAGGAATGGTGGTTTGCGACAATGGCACCAACCTCCTCTCCGCCCTCCGACAGGGACAACTGACCCATGTGCCCTGTGTGGCTCACGTCCTTAACCTGGTGGTGCAGCGGTTCTTGGGCAGGTACCCGGGCTTACAGGATGTCCTGAGGCAGGCCAGGAAAGTCTGTGTGCATTTCGGCAGATCTTATAATGCCAGTGCTCGCCTGGCTGAGCTGCAAAAGGAGTTGAACCTGCCCAAGAACCGCCTTATATGTGACATGCCCACCAGGTGGAACTCAACGTTGGCCATGCTGCAGCGGCTGCACACGCAGCAGAGGGCCATCAATGAGTACCTGTGCGACTACGGCACCAGGACAGGGTCAGGGGAGCTTGTTTTTTTTCTCCACGCCAGTGGGGCATGATCAGGGATGCATGCACTGTCCTGGCACCATTTGAGGAGGCCACGAGGATGGTGAGCAGTGACAGTGCATGCATCAGTGACACTGTACCTCTTGTCCACCTGTTGGAGCACACGCTGCGTGGAATAATGGACAGGGCACTTGAGGCAGAACAGAGGCAGGAAGAGGAGGACTTCCTTGCCTCTCAAGACCCCCTTTACCCAGACAGTGTTCCTTCTGTCCCACCCATCGCACAGGAAGAGGAGGAGGAGGAGGAGGAGGAGGAGGATTGTGTCAGCATGGAGGTGGAGGCTGGCACTCAGCATCATCAGCAGCAGTCTTTTAGGGATGATTTACAGTCCCAAGAAACCAGTGGACTTGTACGTGGCTGGGAGGAGGTGGCTGCGGATCATGTCGTCCTTAGTGACCCAGAGGACTCCGGACCGAATGCCTCAGCAAACCTACGCTGCATGGCCTCCCTGATCCTGCAAAGTCTGCGGAAGGATCCTCGTATTCTTCGGATCAAGGAGAGGGACCATTACTGGCTGGCCACTCTCCTTGATCCACGGTACAAGGGTAAGGTTGCGGACCTTATGTTACCGTCGCAGAGGGAGCAGAGGATGAGACAACTCCGGGAGGCCTTGCAGAAAGGTCTGTGCAACGCGTTCCCAGAGACTGGGAGGTTACAAACTCCTGGTCCTGGACAACGAGTTGCTGAGGCTTCGGCCAGTCAAAGAAGGAGCGGTGGGGAAGGTGGCCGTCTGACCGATGCGTTCAGACAATTCTTTAGTCCGCAGCCCCAAAGTATGATCGGTTCCAGCAACCATCGCCAGCGTCTGATAAACATGGTGCAGGAATATCTAGGGGCAAGGTCAGACTTGGACACCTTCCCCACCGAAAATCCTCTGGCTTACTGGGTCTTGAGGATGGATCACTGGCCAGAGCTTGCACAGTATGCAATTGAGCTACTGGCCTGTCCTGCATCCAGCGTTCTTTCGGAACACACATTCAGTGCTGCTGGAGGATTTGTCACGGATCACAGGGTGCGCCTGTCCACCGACTCGGTTGATCGACTGACTTTCATCAAGATGAACCAGTCTTGGATCACCACCAGCTACCACACACCTGATGCTGATATAACAGACTAATTGATTTTAACATGTCACATCCCTTCAAGACTGATGCTGATGCTGAGTGCCTGTGCTGTTATGTTGACTGGCTATCCTCCTCCTCCGAGTCCTCAATGATACGATTGATGATGATAGCTTGGAAGATCATTTTTGTTCATGGGTGCCGCCACCAGTGGCTAAGGCCCAATTTTTCAGCCCCTGTTTAACAGGGGCGTGTAATTACAATTTTTGAAGCAATACTTTGCAACAGGGCTCATTGCTGTGCTCCAAGTACAGTATCTGTGAGGGGTTGGAGTGTTGTGCCACCAGTGCCTAAGGCCCAATTTTTCAGCCCCTGTTTAACAGGGGCGTGTCATTACAATTTTTGAAGCAATACTTTGCAACAGGGCTCATTGCTGTGCTCCAAGTACAGTATCTGTGAGGGGTTGCAGTGTTGTGCCACCAGTGCCTAAGGCCCAATTTTTCAGCCCCTGTTCAACAGGGGCATGTAATTACAATTCTTGATCTAATAATTCACAGCAGGGCCCATTGCTGCACCCACCAAGAGTAACTCTGAGGGCTTACAGTGTTGTGGCAACGCCACCACCACCACCACCACGAAAGGCCCAATTTTTCAGCCCCTGTTCAAAAGGGGCATGTAATTACAATTCTTGATCTAATAATTCACAGCAGGGCCCATTCCTGCACCCACCAAGAGTAACTCTGAGGGCTTACAGTGTTGTGGCAACACCACCACCACCACCACCACCACGAAAGGCCCAATTTTTCAGCCCCTGTTCAACAGGGGCATGCAATTACAATTCTTGATCTAATAATTCACAGCAGGGCCCATTGCTGCACCCACCAAGAGTAACTATCAGGGCTTACAGTGTTGTGGCACCAGCACCACCATCAAAGGCCCAATTTTTACTACCACTGTTCAACAATTATATGTAATTACAATTCCTGATATAATAGTTGACAGCAGGGCGTTCCAGCACCAACCAAGAGTAACTGTGAGTGCTTACAGTGTTGTGCCAACACCAACAACTAAGGGGCCTATTTCTGCAGAGTATATACGGCAGGTCCCTACTTTCAAACATCCAACTTACAAACGACTCCTACTTGCAAACGCAAGAAGACAACAGGAAGTGAGAGGAAATCTACCCCTAGGAAGGAAAATTCTCTCCTGTAAGAATTAATATGGGAGAAAGGTGTCTCCTCTGTACTGATGCTTTATCACCAATCCTTGTTTCAAGAAAAACACCACATTTCAAAAACAGTTGTCATTGGGACGGAAAGTGAGGTGAAATGTTCTGAACAGGGGCACAGACAGCAAAACAAATGTTACAGGGGTGATAACCCTTACCTATGTTTTCCAAAAAGTTTAAAAATAGATTTTTGGGCTGGAGCTACACTTAAACAATGTACCTGTTCAAAATTACAAACACATTCTACATAAGAACAAACCTACAGTCCCTGTCTTGTATGCACCGCCTGTATACGGCTGTTCAGAGTATATAGGGCCTTTTTTATTTTGTGTGCGGTGTTCTCCTTAATATCCATACAAGACCCAAAGGGGCTGGTAATGGGCTGGGGTAGGGGGGGGGGGGTCATGGGGTAGCTATGCCAATTTTCTTAAAGATTTTAATCCATATTACCGGGACCAGACATTACATTAAAGCCGCAAGCAGTTTTAAATGGCTTTTTTTTCCTTTAGAAGTGTCATTTTGTGCAGGGACAGTTCTAAACACGGGAAACACGTGGCACTTCACAGGCATACTTTAGACACCCCCCAGGTACGATATTTAAAGGAATATTTGACTCTTTTTTTTTTCACTTTATGCATCATTAAAATGACTGCTCCCGAAAAACGACCGTTTTTAAAACTTCTTTTTGCATTGATACATGTCCCCTGGTGCAGAACCCGGGTTCCCAAACCCTTTTTAGGACAATAACATGCATAATAGTCATTATAATTAGCACTTTAGAATTCGAACGTTCGCATCCATTGTATTTAATAGGGTTCTAATGTTCGTACGAACTTTCGGTCCGTTCGCGGGTTCTGGTGCGAACCGAACCCGGGGGTGTTTGGCTCATCACTACTCAGAATCCAGAAACATCAGTGCAGCACTGAATGAAAGATGTAAGGGTCTGTCAGGAGTCCAGAAACTCATTGACCTTTTATACACACACACACTAATTACAAGCAGACAGATCACAGGTGAGGATGGTTACCTTTAATAGCCATTCAAACCCCTTTGTGTCAACTTGCCAAAATCACCAGGGTATGTAAACTTTTAATCAAGGTCATTTGGGTAGTTTCTGTTGCCATTATTATTTAAAAAGAGTAAACACAGTTGATTGATAAAAATGGCTTCAACCAAACACTAACCATGAGTGAAAGAAAAGTTTTTGTGTTATCATTCATATTCTCTAGAAAATGGCCAAGAAATCATATATTCTGCTAGGGTATGTAAACTTATGAGCACAACTGTACATACTGGACATAAATAGTGCAAATCCAACTCCAGACAAAACTTTGTGAGGGAAAATCACTCCAACATGGACACAAAAATAATCTCCTCTTGAGTAGAGTTAAGAAAAGTTAGAATTTCTGGCAATATTTTTTATTACTGTCTGTGCCTTTCTGTCTCCGTAACAATAGTATTCCCACCTTATTTTTGTTATGGGCGTCACTGGGACACAGTATGAGGAAATATGAGGAAAAGTCTATTCAACAGGGTAACAGACACACATGTAAAACCAAGGCTGTAAATACTGTAGGTTTCAAAGCATATGTCTTGGCAAAAACATGCAGTGTATCTCTGTAATCCATTCAGATTAATCCATTTTTAGCCAAGATCCTAACATCCCATAGTGAGCTGACAGTGCTGGCAAATGTATGTGCTTCCCCCTCCTAATAACTGAGTTCAGGCATTTCCAGTGAAGGGTACGGTCATTCTACAGCATACAAAGACATTTTAGACAAGTGTTTGCTTCCAACCTAGTAGCAACAGTCTGGAGAAGGCCCTTTTGTGTCCTAGCATGATTATGCCACTGTGCACAAAGCCAGGTCTATTTGGTAGAAAAGACATGGTTTGATGAGTTTGATGTAGAGGAACTCAAGTGGCACAGTGCCCTGACTTTAAACATACTGAACACCATTTGGATGAACTGGAAGGTCTTCTCATCCAACATCAGTACCTGATTCCACAAATGCTCTTCTGGCTGAATGGGCATTACTCCCAACAGGCATACTACAACATCTTGTGTTAAAGGGGTTGTAAACCCTCGTGTTTTTTCACCTTAATGCATCCTAAAACACATCTTGCTGTGTCCCGCCCCCCCGAGCCCCCGTTTTACTTACCTAAGCCCAGAATTTCCATGGGCGCGATCCCGCGTCGCTTTCCCCACGGCTTGTTGGCTCTTCATTGGATAGATTTATAGCAGCGCAGCCATTGACTCCCGCTGCTGTCAATCAAATGCAATGACGCGGCCGCCGGGGGAAACGCGCCCGCAAGGTAACCCCCTCGGGGAGAGAGCTTCCCAGATGGGGTTAGCTATTGTGGGGAGGAGCCACGAGAGCCGCCGTGGGACCCCAGAAGAGGAAGATCGGGGCCACTCTGTGCAAAACAAACTGCACAGTGGAGGTAAGTATAACATGTTTGTTATTTAAAAAAAAAAAAAGGAAACTTTAGTAACACTTTAAGTCACGGATCCTATCCTCAAACTACGGCCCTCCAGCTGTTGGGGAACTACACATCCCATGAGGCATTGTAAAACTCTGACATTCACAGACATGACTAGGCATGATGGGAATTGTAGTTCCTGAACACCTGGAGAGCCATAGTTTGAAGACCCCTGCTTTAAGTCTTCCTAGAAGGGTAAAGCCTCAAATTGGGAGGCCTGCTTCTAAATAACTTGGGAATGGGGTGTCCAACAAGCTCATAGAGGCAGTAGTGTATTTAGGTTTTGTGCTGCCCTAGGCCTGACTAAACCTCGTGCACCCCCTGATTTAAATATGACCCTCCCCTTCCTGTCAAGGCCACACCCCTTTCTGTTTAAGACCCACCCTGAAATTTTCGAGTGGGGGCACTAGTTCTGAGGGCCTGGGGGGGGGCAATGGATTCCCTTAATTTGCATAGGTTTCCTCTTACTTCCTGTTTGGCTATGGGGCAGGAAGTGAAGGGAAATCTCTGCAATGGGACAGGGATGGTAAAAAATAAACTGACAGGGGCTAACCCTCCCTTATGCCCTGTACACACGATAGGAATTTCCGATGAAAAAAGTCAGACGGAGTCCGTTGGGGTTTTTTCATCGGAAATTCCGACCGTGTGTAGGCCCCATCGGAGAAATTCCAATGAATTCCATCGGAATTTTCAAATAGAACCTGTTCTATTTTTTTCCGATGAAATTCTGTCGGAATTCCGATGCAAGTTTGATCGGAAAAAGGTCCGATCGTGTGTACGGGGCATTACTCTATCCAAAATGAAAAAAAAAAAGTGTTGCCTATAGTTCTACTTTAAGCATAAATTTCTGATAATTTTATGGAGAGGACTAAGAAGATATAACCATGCACGCCGGCGGGGACTCTTTCCGTGCTGCCCCCCTGCTGAAAAGTGCTGCCCTAGGCCTGGGCCTTGTTGGCCTAGGCCAGGATACAGTATTGCATAGAGGTGTGATGGTCAGGTGGCCAAAAACAAATGTCTATATAGCATATCATTTTTGATATAATGTGCCAACAAGAAAAACAAAAGAACACACAAAAGAAATAATGAAAACTATAAAAATGTGACCTTTATGAAAATAAGTTCCAATGACTATTTCCTAAAATATACTCCAATTTCCTTTTATGTCTGTGTAAGCCCAGAATTGATGAGTGAGCGTCTATTGTACAGCGTCTCCCTGCACGGCACAAATAAGGACAGTTTTATGTAACTGCAGCTGGAGAAGTCTGGCATCATTTATACTGTATGTGACTTTTAAAGAAGTAGGCTGTGGCTGAAATAAAGAAGATTAAGTGTAACATAAACTGTCTGTGAACCATCATGTAATGTGGGATAATTATCAGCAAAGGTCCTGACCCATGAGCTAAATTTAGATAAGTATTTGTGAGGAGCACACTCAAGATGCTAAAGTGGATTCCATGAAGGGAAAGTAAATCCCCTTTTTACATACTAGTTGATCCACGTGTATCACAAACTCCAGGCCTCCTAATGCTGCCCACACTTATTAGTATTTGACACCTTTCTGTCACCATGGATGCTGAAGGGATAGTTGTGTGCTTCTCTTTTATTGGACTGATCAGCCAGTCAGATGTGTGGAAAAGTTTTTAATTAAACTGATTTAAAAACTGTAAAAAAAATAAGGTCATTTTGGAAAAAACTTTAGGGACTGATTTACAAAAACGAAAGCATGGAAATCTGGAGTAAAAGTGAGGCTTTATTGATAGTTACCTCAATTAATTACCTCACCATCGTATTGGTTGCTAAAGACTGGAATCGCAATATAGTGTTATAAAAAGTAGCATTTTAGTGTGCATTTTTAGGCTTATGTTTTTATGTACATTAACAATCACAGATTTCATGTGCTGCGCTATTGATGCCTCAGAAAATGGACCAGGCACATCAGCACTTCACACATGTATGAACTGGCACTATTTAAGACAATGGCTAAACACGTGTTAACACACAATAAAACATGTGGATTAAAATGCATAGGTGTTAAGTCCTTGATTCACATTTAAAACTGGATTCAAACTTTGCATTGTGAAAATGCATGCAATTTTGTGCATTTTCAAACACGCAATATGGCATTAGGTTCTTTGTGTTGCTGCATTACTAATATGCATTTTTCATGTTATTGCTTAAAAAAATAAAAAACATAAATTCTGTTTTCTGGTTATACATATGGTATACTGCATTAAAATGAAAATGTACTATATCTGTGTTTTATGCTTGTTTATAAATAATTTAAATGTGCTTTTTTTGTGCATGCATTATGTCAGGTCAAGGAGAAATATTAAGAACAGAGATTCTTTCTGGTGTAGATGAGATAAAGACACACATAAACTACTGTATGTTTTGTGCAGCATAGTTCAAGTAAAAGCGTGAAGAGAAAGAAAATGCATATTCCTAAGCCAAAACTTGTTCTAAAAAAATTGGAGTAATATACTGACCCATACCTGCACAATCCTTACTGAATTCAGAATGAATAAATCCAATGTAGCGGGGTCTTCAGATTTAGTGGGATACACCTGGGGGTAGTGTGACCCAGGTGTGTAATTGTGACAGGGCTTAGACCCCTTTTTGTTATTCGTGGAGGATTGGGTGGTGCAATATTCTCCTTGGCCTGTGGGTGGCGGGGTACCTACAGGCTCCAGGCAGAATCACTACCGCAGTGCTACCCTTTTTGTCCCTTTCCGGAGATGGAACGGCTGGGGCGGGGAACCCGCCGTGGTGTCGATGGGAGGAGATAAAAGGGGGAGACGCCCTCACCACGAGGTTTTCGAGGATCATCTCTTCACGCACCCAGGCACCTTAGGCCTGGGTGCGGGCGGTTCGGGGTTCCGTCCCAGGCCCCTAGGCTTGGCCGGAATGGAGTTGGAGTCCATCCCAGGCACCTTCAGCCTGGGGTGAAGTACTATGTCGTGGGCCTGGGACCTGGTGACTTCGACTGGGTCCCGCGAGGGTGAAGTGATTCCAGGGTGCCCCTTGCGAGGGGACCCGCATCTGAGGTGAGGAGGCTGGGGAGGTCACCCATCTGAAGATTCCGGAGCAGCGTCAACCCGGTGACGGACGGGCCTCCGGTAACTCCCTTGGAGGGTCATCTTCCCCTGATAGGGGCCCCAGCGCAGCGAAGTTGTTCTAATCAAGACTCCTGCAACCCTTGGTCATAGCACAGGGGGTGTAGGGACTACAATCAGGATAGTGCCTCGGCCTGCTCATCCCACCGTATCCTGCCATTAGCCTGTTGTTGTGGAGCTACGAAATAAAACTGAGAGTTGGACTGTGATCGGTGTATGGACTCTGTTAATGGGAGCAAAGGGAGATTCCAGCATAGCAGGGCTAAGTTCCGCAACCCAATGCACGTTTGGCCCGAGGAAGATATTGAAATTGGCCTTCACCTCAACCACAGCCATGGATAGGACATGGGCCGTGGCGCACCTCACTCTCGAAACCCAGGTACCCCTAGACGAGAGCCATCGGATGACCGATAAACATGTAGAGCGGGTGAGGTCGCTACACGTGGGGGCTCGTGAGTCCGGGATGAAATGTGTATTGACCCTAAGGTTTGGAACGGCTGTGTCTGGACTTTGCTGCCCGGAGGAGGTCCGAGCAGGTCGGCCATGTGATTGGCCAAAGTGCGTCCCTGTGCTCGAAGTCGTGGAAATTTCTCTGAAAAACCCGGAAAGGCCTATGCAGAAAGAGCGGGAAGAGGGAGGAGTCCAGCCGTGTGACGTACTACATGTGGGGACTTTTGCTGCACTGCGCCATGAGGCACCCCGTGACTGCGCAATTCGTGGGCGGAGGCTGGTGAAAGCCTGCGAAAACGTGCAAGTCGTGGGAGGAGTCTGGCCATGTGTGGAGATACACGTGGAGACTCCGGCACGTTGTCAGTGCGTGATGGAACAGCAGGTGGTCGGGATGGCCTCAAGCTCCCCGTGGATGCCAGTACCTTACCCCACGAAAATGACTGCATTTGCTGCACCCATTACAGACACGGGGATAAGGCTCAGGCCCCGAGGACAGTTGGCTCTGTATTCATGCAGAGACACGGAGGCCCTCGGTGTGATCTGTCCCGGATGCTCGGGACTGGTGGTCCAACTAAAGCCGTTCGGGCGATGTGAAGCGTGCAAAGAGTTTCTTTTTGAGGTCGAATCATCCACAGTAAGGCCCCGGGCCCTTCGCCTCAACTGCATCACAGGAACCGCCACTCCGGAGGGAGAGATCCAGGCCTTTGCGGAGGTCCCCATGCGCGCTGACCAGGGCGACGGGACTGCCCAACCAGAGACTGAGAGAGAAAAATCCGAGGACGCTGCTTCGGTCACCACAGACTCCCTGCTCCCACCTCCGAAGAGGAAAGTCGGCCTGGTACAGGCATCCTATGGTCGTGGTCGAGCTTCACCCCGCCGCTTGCCTGGCCTAGATGGCGCCGGTAGAGAAGAGAGTCCCGGACATCCCAGTTCTTCAGAAGGTCCAGGTGAGCCAGGGGCTGGGACTGTGGTGTTGGTTGGAGGTGTCGGGGGTCCACAGTCGGTGGAGCCCGCAAGGGAGGGTAGTTCTCCATCTACTAAAGACTACCTTCCCGCTGAGATGTATGACACCTCCGACCTAGAGTCGCTGTCAGACTGTGGGGGTGACGGAGAAATAGACAAACTGTTTCACCGGAAGGGCTGGGACAAACGCCCGCTACCTGTGCTATGTAAACCGCAGGATTCCCCTATGTCTATAGAGGACAGTACGCCCCGGGCGAAGGCCCCGGAGCTCAGGAGGGAGTCTAGTCCTCTGGCCAACCTTCCACATTCTACCACATCACCCGCTCTGATAGTGGGGATGCAGCGCGCTTCATTGCGGGCACCAAAGGAGAAGCCATCTGAGACGGTGAAGGTACCTCGGCACCCGGAGGCCATCGTACAACCAGGAGAGGATGTCGAATATTCAGTTGAAGTGTTTGACAATCACTTAAAGCCTCTGTTTTTGCCAGATCCAAGATTCTACTTGTAGGAGAAAAGAACTCCTATTTGTTTGCTTGTCGAACTCTCTGGAAGGAACATTCCCAGATACTCAGAACAGTGCCCTACTTTTGTTTTGATTTGGGCTTTTCTTTTACTCACTGGAGACTTGGGAGCTTTTGTTTTTTTTTCTCCCTTTTCTTCATGTACCAAAGGCAGAGACTTTGGGGATAGAGTCAGTGTAGGGAAAGCGGGAAGAATGAAGATCTCACCAAGTGTCATTCCCGCAGCGCTGTCACCAGGTGGCAGTGTTGTGCAACGGTTGTTTGAAATTTTACACATGCATCACTTTACTTATTGGAGTGAGTGGGTCTCTCGGCTGACGGACCCACTCATGCCAAGTTAACACAGAGTGTTAGGATGTTGTTTTTTTGTTTCCCTTCTGCAGGAGATTCGTCGGTCAAGACTACTGAGTATGGGGTGGTTCTTAGGCAGTGACGGGAGGGATTGTATATGTGTACATGACAGATGTTTTATACAAAAGTTTTATTGTTTTATAGTTCCCTTTCCCTTGAGCAGGTCTTGGCACACACAGTATCCAAAATTTGAGGGATAGCCTCTGGGGCCCACTTCATGTCACCACTCCTTGGGAGACATGGGTGTGCACCTGACGCTGGGGACCAGCGTCAAATCACAGGGGGGAGTGTGTAGCGGGGTCTTCAGATTTAGTGGGATACACCTGGGGGTAGTGTGACCCAGGTGTGTAATTGTGACAGGGTTTAGACCCCTTTTTGTTATTCGTGGAGGATTGGGTGGTGCAATATTCTCCTTGGCCTGTGGGTGGCGGGGTACCTACAGGCTCCAGGCAGAATCACTACCACAGTGCTACCCTTTTTGTCCCTTTCCGGAGATGGTACGGCTGGGGCGGGGAACCCGCCGTGGTGTCGATGGGAGGAGATAAAAGGGGGAGACGCCCTCACCACAAGGTCTTCGAGGATCATCTCTTCACGCACCCAGGCACCTTAGGCCTGGGTGCGGGCGGTTCGGGGTTCCGGCCCAGGCCCCTAGGCTTGGCCGGAATGGAGTTGGAGTCCATCCCAGGCACCTTCAGCCTGGGGTGAAGTACTATGTCGTGGGCCTGGGACCTGGTGACTTCGACTGGGTCCCGCGAGGGTGAAGTGATTCCAGGGTGCCCCTTGCGAGGGGACCCGCATCTGAGGTGAGGAGGCCGGGGAGGTCACCCATCTGAAGATTCCGGAGCAGCGTCAACCCAGTGACGGACAGGCCTCCGATAACTCCCTTGGAGGGTCATCTTCCCCTGATAGGGGCCCCAGCGCAGCGAAGTTGTTCTAATCAAGACTCCTGCAACCCTTGGTCATAGCACAGGGGGTGTAGGGACTACAATCAGGATAGTGCCTCGGCCTGCTCATCCCACCGTATCCTGCCATTAGCCTGTTGTTGTGGAACTACGAAATAAAACTGAGAGTTGGACTGTGATCGGTGTATGGACTCTGTTAATGGGAGCAAAGGGAGATTCCAGCATAGCAGGGCTAAGTTCCGCAACCCAATGCACGTTTGGCCCGAGGAAGATATTGAAATTGGCCTTCACCTCAACCACAGCCATGGGGAGGACATGGGCCGTGGCGCACCTCACTCTCGAAACCCAGGTACCCCTAGATGAGAGCCATCGGATGACCAATAAACATGTAGAGGGGGTGAGGCCGCTACACCAAGATCCTTCATATTTGTAGTAAATCGAGCCTGAATCTTGGCCAAGATTCACAGCAAGTTTCAGGCTTGATTTACTAAAGCGTACAGTATGGTAACGTGAGTCTATGTTAGCTTTAGATGTCCAATCCTATTGTTTTTTTCAAACCTCTCCAAAGTGTGAGCTGGCATTTTTGGTCAGTCGAAGAACGTAATGCCGTGTACATGCGGTCAGGATTTCCGACGGGAAAAGGTCCGTGGGAAATTTCGACGTAAAAATAGAGAACCTGCTCTCTATCTAAAGCTGGCCGAATTTCGGACAGAAAAAGTCAGATGGAGCATACACACGGTCGGAAATTCCAACCAAAAGCTTCCATCGGACTTTTTCTGTCCGAAATTCCGACCGTGTGTACAGGGCTTTAGATTTTTTTGGTGTAAATATATTCTGTCACAGGGTAAACTGCGGCAGATATGAAATGAGTTGACCCTTCCTACAGCAGCCTCCCAAACACATGGTGGGCCCCTTTGACAGACAAAGCATTGACAATTATGAGTAGTGTTGAAGCTTACCATTGAGCTCCACTGCCACACATTGCTACTGGCCCATCGATATAATGGAACCCCCAGTGGGCAGTATCAATGAACAGGAGGCAGAAAGGGATGGGCAGACTTCAGCACTATGAGGAAGCCCTTCTCTTTACTCTGCTGCACTAGGCTATCCTCAATTGTAATTTTACATTCAATTATATAACCCACTCTGGAAACGTTAGACATTTTAGACAATTGTGCACTTCCAAATTTGTGGTAACAGTTTGCTCTGTGTACAAAGCCAGTCCCATACTTTGGTTTAATAAGTATGGTGGGGAGGACTTGGATAGAATGCAGAGAACCATGACCTTAACCCTACTGAACAACTTGGGGATATTTGAACACTGATTACCAACCAGGTCCTCTCATCCACCATCAGTATCTGACTTTTAATTTTCAATAAATTTTTATTTTTCAATTCAAGACATGTACAGAAAATCTTAAAAAATTGTTGTTTAAACATGACAAAGGGTTATTTCCAATTGTTTATGTCACAATGTTCTCATCAAGAGATTAAAAAAAAAAAAAAAAATGAAAAATAGGCATTCAGGGATTTTTTTTTTGTTTTTTTGTTGCAATGTAAAGTTTATTGCGGAATACAAATTATTAACAAAAGTTATCCATCTATTGTCAGATTAAACAAACGAGACAAAAATATACAGGAGAAGAAACAAAAATAGCAAATGCTTTACAGGTCAAAACTCTTCTAAAATTGCATAGTGTCTGACAATGTAGATCATGCTGTCTAAAACACAGCATTTTATCTGCTCAATATAAAACCTTTATTTCCTAAAACATGACAACTTAGTGCCACCATCGCTCTATTAAATTCCAATCAATATACTAAACTCCCTAATTTTATAGTCTAAATTAGCATAATGTAGTAGAACTTCAAAAATGGGAGCAGACCTATTTTTTTTAAATACTTTTTTTTCCCCCTCAGTATCTGACTTTTAAATGGTCTTTTGGATAAATAGGCACACAGATAGAATATTGTGGGAAAATAAATCCTAGGCAAGTGGAGATTGTCGTAGCACCAAAGGAAAGGCCAGTTCCAAATAATGCCCATGGTCTTAGAAAGAAATATCCAACAAGCTTATATAGGCATGATGTCAGATGTCCACAAATCACTGATCACATAGTGTACAACAGTCATGGCTTTTTTTCAGCTGGAACTTGGTGGAACTCAGTTGGTGGAACTCAGCTGGAGGTGGTGGAACTCAGTTCCACCACCTCCAGCTCAGGCCCTCTGCTCCCTGCACACAACTATCGCTCTGTGGAAGCCAAGCTGTCACTTGTAAACACAGAAGCCAGACTTCTGTGTTTACAAGTGACAGCTTGGCTCCCTCAGATCTGATCTCCTGAGTGGCTCCCACTGAGTGCAGGATGGGGAGAAGGCGGATGCAGGTGCACGGTGTGTGTGCAGGGCATGGTTGAGTTCCTGCACCTATTATCTGAGAAAAAAAAGCCCTGACAACAGTTAAAATTAAATTGCATTCTATGGGCAACATGGCTGTTTCTTTCCAAAAATTACAAACATCTAAACTATTGTAAAAGAGGAACATTTTTTAACAAATGTCCTGATCCGATGAATGACAGAAACTTCAGGAATGGCCCCATTACCAGTAAACACTACAATTATAAGCACTGTATATAACATAGATTAGGCTAACTATAACCTATAAAGTACAATATAAACCAGTATCACGCCAAGGCTTTATTAGATAAAATAGTCACATTATTACAAGTTATGCTAACTGCACATGGAATGTAAGAAATGTTACTATTTATGACCTTGGGTTAAATTTTGATAATGTCTTTCTTACTATTGTTGCATTCTAAACTATTTTAAGTAGACACAATGAAAAGGTTTTATCCTTCTTACGAAAGCAGAGAAAGTACTGTAAAAACAAGATAATATTCTGATGCTATTCCTGCGATGTTAAAATGTAAACATTTACTTTCAGCGCTCAGTGTTTTTTTTTTTTTCCTATTTAAATAGACTTTTCAGGATTAAAAATGTAAGATTCTAGCATGTATAAAGCGTAGGCACCTCTCATCGCCCTCCTGAATGCTGGGACACTCTGGGCAGGTATATCTTTGGCATTGCTGGGTAATGACAGAGCTTGCTCCCTTCCTTCCCCAGATTTCTGTCACAATGATGGGCTACCTAGTTGGCCAATAGGATTGTGTATAAATACACATGTTCACTTTAAAAACATCAGCCTTTTGGAGTCCACTTTCAACATAAAACATGTAATTGTACCTTAAATAACACTGTTGCCTTAAAAAACGAATTCTAAATAATGCACTTAATAAGAAAGAAAGCAGTTAACGGTAAAAAAAATGCAGAGCTGTAAGGCCCCTTTCACACGGGACGGATCCGTGAGGTGTAGTTCTGGGCTGATCCCTCACTTTCTCATGATCATCCTTACCCCATGAGGCGAATATCTTGCATGGAGCTCAAGCACAACGGCAATTGATGGTTATTTTGTATTTCTTCAATTTGCGAATAATCATTCCAACAGTTGTCTCCTTCTCACCAAGCTTCTTGCTGATGGTCTTGTAGCCCATTCCAGCCTTGTGCAGGTCTACAATCTTGTCCCTGATGTCCTTTGACAGCTCTTTGGCCTTGCCCATGATGGTGAGGTTTGAATGGAAGAAAAAGATTTGGTGGACAGGTGTCTTTTAAACTAATAATGAGTTGTCGTTAGGAGAACTTTCTTAAATTGACAGGACTAATCGGTGTACCACATGAGCACATACTGTAGCCAGTCTATGGGAGCCAGAATTATTTTTGGTTGGTAGGGGATCAAGTACTTATTTTACTCACTGAACTGCAACTCAATTTATAACATTTGTATCATGTGTTTTTTTTCGGGGGATTTTTGCTTGATATTTTGTCTCCAACATTTAAATGACACCTATGAAAAAATGATAGACCCTTCATTTCTGTAAGTGGGCAAATGTACAAAATCTGCTGGGGAACAAATAATTATTTTCCCCACTGTATGCATAGCCTATGATGACACTGAGCCTTTATTAATACATTATGTGCCATTACTGCTTAATGAGGCCGCATTGTAT
The DNA here is from genome assembly GCA_029206835.1 of Rana muscosa. Lineage (NCBI taxonomy): Eukaryota > Metazoa > Chordata > Amphibia > Anura > Ranidae > Rana > Rana muscosa. The sequence continues at coordinate 931,900,219 of CM055117.1, forward strand.
GTAACATCTAGTTTGTTGTTCAGTTCATATTGCTATTTCCTAATGTGGTCTGTGGTCCCAATGTATCATCCCTGCAGTAAAATACAGTATAGCATTGATTGTAACCCTTCCAAACCAAAGTTTTTTGTAGTGTTCCTATTGAAGAGATTTCCTTTCTTGGTGACGATCAGGGACAAGAGCAGACTGCCAAAAAAAAAAAAAAAAAACTAACAGAGGTTCTAGCCCTCTCTCTAGCCAAACAAAAACACTTTTTTCTGGAGTTCCACTTTATCAGTTGTGACAGGAGTGACTTTGGGTCGGGGGTTTGTGTGGCTCAGCTTGCCCTGGAGAGTTCTGGAGGCTCCTTGTCCAGCTTCCCCAACGCCTCTTATGTGTAAATCACCCTGTGTCTCTAATAGGGGCCCAGGGTGAATGAGAACCCCCACTATGATCTGTGCTAGTCAGATTCAATGCTGTATATATGTATATATAATGTGTGCTGTGTCATGCTGTTGGACTATTTGCTGTGATGGTTTGGGGTGGGACTGTATTCTATTGTCTATTGTGGCTGGCTGCTTCAACTATTATGGGATGTGTAAGTGTCTTGCTGTGAGGAAAGAGGGGGGGATTCCTCCAGCAGCCCCCTGCTAAGACTGTTTACTGATGAGAAGTTAAACACACCTGACCTGTGTGTCCATTGTCATTGGACAGTTTAACCTGCCCTGTGTCCCAAGGGTGGGAGGGAAGTGTTTTGAAGGGAGATATCTGTGTGTCCATGTGTGATAATAAAGTCAGTTTGTTGTTTGCCACCCTACACTGAGGTGTTGTTTGTTGACTGGGGGGCTAAAGAAGCTTGGAAGGTTCTGGATCTGAACAGAGGAAGCATTGACGGCAGACCTAGATCTGTTTGAGGACAGAGGGTTCGTCACACCAGTCTTTGCAGATTAGGAGGCAGTCACGGAGTGAACACACAGAATCTCAGAGCGCAGTACATACTTGAGAAAATGTGTTCAATGGAAAGTTATGAAGAGAAATATTTTCCTAACCTGGGTTACAGACGTCAGTATACCTAAGTGAAATTTAATGAATTTATACAAACACTTACATAGGCACAGTTCCCGATATCCTTTGTAATAATCTTTAGAGGAATGGTTTTTGGGTGGTCGTTTTCTTTCTCTTCCTTGATGTATCTAGTAAGCAAGAATAGAAATAAAGCTTAAAAAGGCTAAAGCTTAAAGGAATACTCCATTTACAATACAAATTACTGGGACATACTGTATATTCACAAGACATTTTCTAATGCAATGTTATTTAACCACTTCAATACAGGGCATTTTCACCCCCTTCCGGCCCAGGCCAATTTTTAGTTTTCAGCGCTGTCGCACTTTAAATAAGAATTGCGTAGTCATGCAACACCCAAAGCAATTTGGTGGTATTTGATCACCTCTGCGGTTCTTATTTTTTTTTTGCGCTATAAACAAAAGAAGAGCGGTAAGTTTGAAAAAACATTTTTTTTATCATTTTCTCCTCAGTTTAGGCCGATATGTATTCTTCTACATATTTTTGGTAAAAGAAATCGCAATAAGCGTATATTGATTGGTTTGCGCAAAAGTTATAGCGTCTACAAAATAGGGGATAGATTTATGGCATTTTTTTTTAATAGTAATGGTGGCGATCTGCGATTTTTATCATGACTGTGACATTGCGGTGGACATATTGGACACTTTTGACACTATTTTGGGACCATTCACATTTATACAGCGATCAGTGCTATAAAAATGCACTGATAACTGTATAAATGTCACTGGCAGGGAAGGGGTTAAATGTGTTACCTAGGGAGTGATTATAACTGTGGGGGGAGGGGACTCACAAGGGGAGGAGACCGATTGGTGTTCCTCTGTACTGGGAACACACCATCGGTCTCCTCTCACCTGACAGGATGTGGATCTGTGTGTTCCACGTCCTTGGCTCTGTTACCGGTAATCGCGGGTGCCCAGCGGACATCGCGGCCGCCGGGCACGTGCACCAGCTCCCGAGAGACACGGCGGGCGCGCGCGCCCCCTAGATGACCGGGAAGCCCAGGATGTCATATGACGCCCGTCCAGGATGGGAGATTCCTCCATACATGGGTAGGGAAGTGGTTATAGAAAAACACCCTCGTTTTATTCTACAGTCAGCTATAATTTTCTAAAACTGCCAAAAAAAATCCAGTTTGGCTTTATTGCATCTGCAGCAAAAGTATTTAATTGTCTATAGCAGGCCTTTTCATCCTTTTTACCCTAGAGGAACCCTTGAAAAAATGTCAGGTCTTGAGGAATCCCTGCTAAAACCAATTTATTGTGTGTCAGTGAAAAAAATACCCCTGATATTGGTGGTCAGTGGGCAGAATGACCCCCTTACAGACAGCTAAAATTATAATTGCCAAGTGGCGCTGGCCTCCAAGCAATGCAGGCACTATCAAATAGGAAGTCAATTGGCCAAAGATAAAGGAACCCCTAGAAAACACCTAGAGGAACCCAAGGCTTCCACAGAACCCTAATTGAAAATGGCTGGTCTATAGGATGCCCCAGAAATCTCATTCCCTGCTGAAATGATTGGCTCATTGCTTTTCCCCTTAAGTTGTATATTTTCTCTCTTATAGAGCTAAGCCAACTGAAGATGCCTGAGAATCTTCATTCCAAAAATACTGGTCCCTCCCTGCATACTGTAGCGCAACATGTTGGCCTCTACATGGCTACAGGGCACATTAGTGACGTAGGGGCAGTTGAATGAAACCACAACACTCAGTGGGGGATTAGGTATCTGAGACACAGAGTGTCGGCAATGGGGATCTTTTTAGGTGGCTTAGCTCTTCAAAATAAGGAAAAACCCAAGGCATGGGCAGCAGGCCCTCTTCGTTTACCAGGAGCCCTTTTTAATGTATTTCTTTTTTTTTACGTGGTAACCGAGTAACTTTAAGGTCAGACAAATCAGGGTACTAATAAGAGCCAACAAATCAACATTTCTAAACATTTTTCAGGTGTACGTGGAGGGGGTGACTTATTTACTTTTAATGACATGGATAGGGTGGTAAGGCTCTGTTCAGGGGGGGATACTCAGCACCCCTTGCTTTTTTGTGATCTCCTGGGGATCTTTAAACTGTAAGCCTGGATGCTAATGGAGTGCTGGAGTTTTGACTATGTATAATTTGTGCACCTCTAAAGGAGTGCAGCTATGAACCATTGTGACCAGGATTATTTTAAATCCAGGAAGCTGATGACTGTTTGTTCACTTTAAGGTCAATTCTTGGACATCCCCAGCAAGTCTATACATTTACTGCAGTTGACCTTCATGTATGGGAGTTGTACAAACCAAATACTGTACCTATGGGTGCTAAGAATGCAACTTTTTTTTTTTATTACAGTACTGAGAAAAATCATGTAGTTACTGCAGTATAGAATCCTCCACTCAAAGCCCAATTTTAGCTTGGTATCATTCAACTAGTCTTTGTGGGGGCAGCCCTGGGAGAAGGTGAATATTGCAACCAGAGCTGTGGGATTTTTCATTTTTTTATTTATGTCTGTTATTTCGGAAACAAAAAAAAATAGAATAGGGCCTAAATGGCCTGTCTTAGTTACCTACAGAACAGAATCAGGAAAGAATCTGTAAGAAATTTACCATAATCGTTGGAATGCAAATAAGTGACCAGAAAACAATTCTTATCTTCATAGCAAATGTGGAGATTCACTTTAGCATAAAATTGTTGAAAATAAGGTCATAACTACAAACATTAGGAATGATAATGCAATGAATATTAACCCATCCCACAGAATCATTATATCAGATAAAGCAGGAAATTATGATTTAGAAAAAATATATAAAGCCGCGCTAACCAATAAAGTGAGAAGGGATCCCCAACATATGGGAGTTCCAGAATGTGAAAAACAGTGTGCAAACCAATTAAACCCAATCTCAAAAAACAATAGTAAACAGATTACAAATGTAGCGGTACCCTCAGCTTAAGAGGGCTGCTTGTTTGTTTGGGCCCTGCAATGCACTGCTACCAACCCCTGGCAATCGGCTCTGACTTCTCTTTGACACAGTTAGGAAAGGGGAGGATGGTATAATTGTATTATCTCTATACACTATTATACAGAACAACTCCCTTTGTATACCAGCACAGTAATTGACACTCACCACCAAATTACTTAACTATAACTCTTTACTGAAGGTAGAAACATAACAGAGTAATTTGTATACAATATTCTATGGAGATCCCTGCAATATAGATGTGCACATTAAAAGGGTATGACAGTCAATAATGCAATAACACATCAACCCCGCTGCTGCAATCCTCCCTCGTGAGCATAAAATGGTGCCCAGCAATGTCCTATACTACCCAGTCAGGCCTGACTATAACTTAGGGTATAGTTTGCTGGAGAATCTTTGCTAGCAACTGTCGGTGGTGCACATGGAGAAACCAATTTGTAATCCAGTAAAAGGGGGTAACAGATATTCGCCAATCAGGCAAAGCTGGAGAGGCTGACAAACTCAGTTCAGCACAAACAGTCTCTCCAAAGTATAACTGTGTTCAATAATGGGCCTAAGCAAAGTTAATAGGCACAAAGTTATTGATATATGGTTCTGAGCTGGCGCTCTCTCACCCAGACCGGACCGATTCCTGTCCGGTTCCTCCGCTACTGAGTGGCGTCACAGTGCCCACGATGCATCGAGTCCTCAGTCCGTCAGAAGATGATGGCACCTCAGGTGGATCGGATGCCTCACAGACTCCCCAGCGGAACGGAAGGCTCTCTGGAACAAAAGCGCGAGGCCCAGGCTTCAGGCCAAGCGCGCGCAGCAAGTGAGTGCAGGGGATCCTCTTGCAAGGAGGGTGGCGTTCCGAAAGAGCGAGCGAGCTCCGCCTCTCCCCTTTTAAAGTCCACCCCAGCAGTCCTTGCGCTGGGAATGGCACCCTGGGTGCCGCAAAGCGTGCTGGGAAATGTAGTCTTGTGGGTAAAACGATACCCCGCTACACAAATATATGTGAAAAATTTGTAATAAGGTGAATGTCCCAAAATAAAGTCCAAAAGAACTAATATATGATAAATCCTTGAATCGTCCACAGATAAATGAACATAGTTGGTAAATTTCCACCCGTGCAGATAATCCTATAATAGTGACAGTCCGCGGTCTGCGGCAATGGAGCAGCAAACCAATGAGTGATATCCACCACCAAGGAAGGGGATCTGCTTACCAGAACCCCGTGGTCCCCTATTACGGAGGACCCAGGGAAGCCTTAAAGTGTAGATGTTGTTGGGCTAGATGGTTCCAAATTCCTCCACACCTGCTGCACTTTACCCTCCAAGGTAATGGATCCCGATGGATATAAAATATGGATCAAACAAAAGCCTCTGATAGTGTAAAATCCTCAGGTTTATTCCAAAACATAAAAACGAAATACACTACACTACAGCCTTAAGCCTGTAGCAGCGGCCTAACTCAAACAGGCTACCCGCTCGTCCAGGAGATACGAGCAAAAGAAGGAAGGTGACGAAGGGAGGTGCCCCTGGAAGAAGTGATTTGTCACGAAACTAGTCGGGCGGAACGAGCGGTGTGCTGTCGTCACCTCCCTTCTTTTGCTCGTATCTCCTGGACGGACGGGTGGGCTGTTTGCGTTCGGCCGGTGCTACAGGCTATAAGGCTTATTTGTCACTGCAACTCTGTAAGTGTATTTCGTTTTTATGTTTTGGAATAAACCTGAGGATTTTACACTATCAGAGGCTTTTGTTTGTTCCATATTTTATATCCATTGGGATCCATTACCTTGGAGGGTAAAGTGCAGCAGGTGTGGAGGAATTTGGAACCATCTAGCCCAACAACATCTACACTTTAAGGCTTCCCTGGGTCCTCCATAATAGGGGACCACGGGGTTCTGGTAAGCAGATCCCCTTCCTTGGTGGTGGATATCACTCATTGGTTTGCTGCTCCATTGCCGCAGAGCGGCACGGGTGGAAATTTACCAACTATGTTCATTTATCTGTGGAAGATTCAAGGATTTATCATATATTAGTTATTTTGGACTTTATTTTGGGACATTCACCTTATTACAAGTTTTTCACATATATTTGTAATCTGTTTACTATTGTTTTTTTGAGATTGGGTTTAATTAGCATTGGTTTGCACACTGTTTTTCACATTCTGGAACTCCCATATGTTGGGGATCCCTTCTCACTTTATTGGTTAGCGTGGCTTTATATCTTTTTTCTATGTTGTTCACTGTTTGATGTATCACAGAAAGCCGCAGCTTGGCACTGGTGTTCATTTGCACAAATTTTCTGTTCAATCACAGGATTATTTGTTCATTTATTTACTTTTAGCGCAGTTGTTATTTTTATTTTTCCTAGGAAATTATGTTTGTTGATTGGTTGATATGATTTACTGAGGGTCCTGTCTGCATGGAGTTTGTATATACTACCCAGTGCTCCACTTTCTTCTTAAACACTTGAAATGTGCTGAGATGATTAATGAAAACTGGAGCAAAAAATGGAACAGCTGGCAATAACAAAAAATGAGGTTTCATCTTTCAGTTACTAGGGGGAAAAAAAAGGAATATGATTGCTTAATATGCGTAAATGTCTCCCTTTTGCATTGATTTTCTTTTCTGCTTTGGTAAATAAATTTGATATGTCAGTCCCAATAGTAGGTAATTGGCTTCCGTCCAAACAGATCTTAGAGCAAGAGTGTTCATATGACTGCAATTGAGAAATTAAAATGACCCTGTCCCCAAAGGGTCACTTAGAAAAGAGGCCCATCTTTACTTACCATTTCAATGGTCCGGGGTCCCTGTCTTGAAATGTTTCCTCATCAGTGACCGATACAGTCCCTGAGAAATATAAGAAACTGTCAGGTGGTTATATTCTCCAACATTTACCCAAAACTAAAAGTCTGTTTTCACTGCTCCCTGATGCTGCAGTTATTTCACACTTCCATGTGTGTAAATACCTGCTCCCCCCACTACATGCATTGGTTCCTCCCGCAGGCTTGTACATCTCTATAGGACATACGTGCTGGCAGGAGGGACCATTGAGTGTGATGGGGGAGAAGGTATTAAACCCTCCTAAAAGTGTAAAACATTTGCAGCAGTTGTACAGCAGTGAACGCAGATACTTTTTTTTTGGTAGATGCTGGAGAATTTCTTATATTTCTCAGGGACACTATTGATGAAATCAATGTATGTGATTTCCTGGGTCTGCACACATACTGGAGCCATTATGAGGGAGGTGGACTCTTCACGTTATTTTCTGCACAATATAATCTAAATAAACAACATAGCAGGGAGAGTGGATACCGCTCATAACTGTAATAGCATGCGTGCAGAAATAATACTCTATAAATAAATAAAAGGCAGCAAATAACGTTTTAATTTTCATATATGTATGAATGAAAGCATCATAAGCGAAATAACAGTACAGCAGAGTACATGCACAAGATCTCCCCACAGTTCCTCTATCTAGACAAAGACAACGTCTAAGCTACAAGCAACATACACATTTTCATTAGAACAGTGGTGAGATCCAGGCTAATAGTACAGCAATCGACAAATATCAATACACATGGATAGCAGGGATGAGCCGAACACCCCCCTGTTCGGTTCGCACCAGAACCTGCGAACAGACAGAATGTTCACGTGAACTTTAGAACCCTATTAAATACAATGGACTCGAACGTTCGAAATCTAAAGTGCTAATTATAAAGGCTAATATGCAAGTTATTGCCCTAAAAAGTGTTTGGGGACCCGGGTTCTGCCCCAGGGGACATGTATCAATGCAAAAAAAGTTAAAAAAACTGAAGTTTTTACGGGAGCATTGATTTTAATAATGCTTAAAATGAAAAAATAAAAGTGAAATTTTCCTTTAAATTTTGTACCTGGGGTGTGTGTATAATATGCATGTAAAGTCGCGCATGTTTCCCATGCTTAGAACTGTCCCTGCACAAAATGAAGGAAAAAAAGTAATTTAAAACTCACTCGCGGCTATACATAGAAAAGTAATTGATAAAAAAAAAAAAAAAAGCGTGGGCGTTCCCCCAAATTCAATTACCAGGCCCTTCAGGTCTGGAATGGATATTAAGGGGAACTCTGCCACAAATTTAAAAAAAAATGCGTGCGTTTCCCCCCAAATATCCATACCAGGCCCTTCAGATCTGGCATGGATTTTAAGGGGAACTCCACCCCAAATCAAAAAAAATGGTGTGGAGTCCCCCCAAAAATCCATACCAGACCCTTATCCGAGCACGCAACCTGGCAGGCCGCAGGAAAAGAGGGGGAGACGAGAGAGCGCCCCCCCTCCTGAACCGTACCAGGCCACATGCCCTCAACATGGGGAGGATGTCCCCATGTTGATGGGGACAAGGGCCTCATCCCCCCAACCCTTGCCCGGTGGTTGTGGGGGTCTGCGGGCAGGGGGCTTATCGGAATCTGGAAGACCCCTTTAACAAAGAGGACCCCCAGATCCCAGCCCCTCCCTATGTGAATTGGTAAGGGGTACATTGTACCCCTACCATTTCACGGAGAAAGTGTAATTTAAAAAAAAAAAAACACACAAACACATTGGAAAAGTCATTTATTTAAAAAAAAAACAAAAAAAAAACATTCCAGCGATGAAATCCAGTGTCCCGCGGCGATCCGATGTCCAGCGCTGTCCATCATTGGCTGAGCCTGAGCGGACCTGATGGGGAACTTCCTCCGCAGTCTATTACATGTATAGACCCGCCCCTTCTAAAGTTCCCCATCAGGTCCGCTCAGCCAATGACTAGGTGTAAGGCTAAGCAGATCAGATGCGGAACATGAGAAGGGGCGGGTCTATTCATGTATTACACAGTGAAGGAAGTTCCCCATCAGGTCCGCTCAGGCTAATGACGTAGGCGGAGTCTGACATAGGGGGGGGCAGAACTGATGGGGAACATCCTTCACTGTGTAATACATGAATAGACCCGCCCCTTCTAAAGTTCCCCATCAGGTCCGCTCAGCCAATGACTAGGTGTAAGGCTAAGCGGACCAGATGCGGAACATGAGAAGGGGCGGTCTAGTCATGTATTACACAGTGAAGGAAGTTCCCTGTCAGGTCCGCCCCCTTGTATGTCAGACCCCGCCTACGTCATTGGCCTGAGCGGACCTGATGGGGAACTTCCTTCACTGTGTAATACATGAATAGACCGCCCCTTCTCACGATCCGCATCAGGTCCTCAGCCTTAGACCTACGTCATTGGCTGAGCGGACCTGATGGGGAACTTTAGAAGGGGCGGGTCTATACATTTAATAGACTGCGGAGGAAGTTCCCCATCAGGTCTGCTCAGGCTCAGCCAATGACGGACAGCGCTGGACATCGGATTGCCGCGGGACACTGGATTTCATCGCTGGAATGTTTTTTTTTTTTTAATAAAGGACTTTTCCAATGTGTTTGTGTGTTTTTTTTTTACATTTTTTTACACTTTCTTCGTGAAATGGTAGGGGTACAATGTACCCTTTACCAATTCACATGGGGGGGCGGGATCTGGGGGTCCCCTTTGTTAAAGGGGTCTTCAAGATTCCGATAAGCTCCCTGCCCGCAGACCGCCATAACCACTGGGCAAGGGTTGTGGGGATGAGGCCCTTGTCCCCATCAACATAGGGACATCCTCCCCATGTTGAGGGCATGTGGCCTGGTACGGTTCAGGAGGGGGGGCGCTCTCTTGCCCCCCCCTCTTTTCCTGCGGCCTGCCAGGTTGCGTGCTCGGATAAGGGTCTGGTATGGATTTTTGGGGGGACTCCACGCCATTTTTTTTTACATTTGGGGTGGAGTTCCCCTTAAAATCCATGCCAGACCTGAAGGGTCTATTATGGATATTTGGGGGGAACCGCACACATTTTTTTTTTAATTTGCGGTGGGGTTCCCCTTAATATCTATACCAGACCTGAAGGGCCTGATAATTGCTTTTTTTTATTTTTTTTATCAATGACTTTTCTATGTATTGCCGGAAGCCGACAATTCATTAATAGCCGCGAGTGAGTTTTAAATTACTTTTTTTCCTTCAAAAATGACATTTTGTGCAGGGACAGTTCTAAGCACGGGAAACATGCGCGACTTTACATGCATATCATACACACCCCCTAGGTACGAAATTTAAAGGAAAATTTCACTTTTATTTTTTCACTTTAACCATTATTAAAATCACTGCTCCCAAAAAAACGGCCGTTTTTTAAACCTTTTTTTGCATTGATACATGTCCCCTGGGGCAGGACCCGGGTCCCCAAACACTTTTTATGACAATAACTTGCATACGAGCCTAATCGGCGAATGGGCGAACAGGCAATGTTCGAGTCGAACATTAGTTTGACTCGAACTCGAAGCTCATCCCTAATGGATAGATACCAGAAAAAGCCTTTAGCTGACATGCAGACACAAAGGATCATGCAGAGGAGGGAAACACAAAGTTTCGGAGTAAAACCCTCTTTTCTCCAGATGGATCTCTCTTGAGCAAGGGGTTTTTACTCTGAAACGGTTGTGATTCCCTCCTCTGCATGATCCTGTGTGTCCGCATGTCAGCGAACGGCTTTTTCCGGTATTGATGTTTGTCAATTGCTGTACTATTAGCCTGGATCTCCTCCCTGTTCTAATGTATATGTATATGATGCTCGTAGCTTAGACGTTGTCCTTGTCTAGATCAGGGGTGCCCAACCAGTGGCCCGCGGAGCTCTTTGATGTGGCCCGCGACCTCTTGCTCTGGGATGGCGGGTTGTCAAGCCCAGATCGTGGGTTCCTGACCCGCCATCCCAGAGCATCAGTGCTGTGAATAAAGCTGGCGGCAGAGGAAGCAAGCGGCCGAGCCACATAAGTCGATGCGTCTTGTATAGTGCCGCCTCCTGTCACAGACAGAGTGATACCAAATGCACTCTGCCTGGGACAGCAACAGCCTGCGATACCTGAATAGAAGACTGTTATTAAAGGTAAGTTTAATACTAAAATCACAGTGTATATATATCTGTTCTGCAGTGGTTATTGGGCTCCTTTCAAACTGATCCGCAGGTGCAGCGCAGTGCCTCTGCAGGTTACCTGCACTGAGCCATAGGCTTCTGATATTTCCTGTGGGTTTTGTGCACTTTCAGAAAGTGCACCACACCTGCAGGGTATAATAGAAGTCTATGACAAAGTGCAGCTAACCTGCAGGAATGCCACAGGTGCACTGCGCTGCACCCGCGGTGTGGGTAAACCACAGTGCATCAGTGTGAAAGCAGCCTTAGGCCCCCTAGGTCCGAACCAATCAGACCCTCCATTCACCTCTATAAAGCGGCAAATGTAAACAGTCTTGTGTCCGCCTACACCCGCCTGCTTCCAATCCGACCCGCTAAAAAAAAAAAAGAGAAGGGGATCTGTCCTCTTCCATCTGGGTGGATCGGATCGGAGGGCCCATAGAGTAGAGTGGGCTGTATCCATGTCCCCTCTGCATATGCAGAGCGGATACGGACCTGTCATCAACCTGCTCCGCTCATTGTAGCCCGCGACCGGTTACCAAGTCGCTTAAGTGGCCCTCGCTCTTCAAAAGGTTGGGCACCCCTGATCTAGATAGATGAACTGTGGGGAGATTTTGGGAATATACTCTGTTGTACTGTTATTTCTCTATATTTATTTATTTATTACAGGTACTTATATAGCACCGCCAGTTTACGCTGCGCTTTACATGTATATTGTATATTAATATCAGTCCCTTCCCTCAAGGAGCTTACAATCTAAGGTCCCTAACTCACATTCATAGTACTAGGGCCAATTTAGACAGGAAACAATTAACCTACCAGCATGTTTTTGAGTTTGGGAGGAAACCAGAATACATCAATGCAGGCACAGGGACAACATGCAAACTCCAGGCAGGTAGTGCCTTGGTTGGAATTCGAACCTAGTGATGCTAGGCAGAAGTGCTTACCACTTAGCCACTGTATATAATGCTTTCTTTCATAAATACATGAAAATCAAAACGTTAGCGGTTTGGAGTGCTGTGTATTATTTAATTATAGAATATTATTCCTGGGTCTTTCTTGAGGGTTTTACTAATAGCATGTGTGCAGACCCATGAACATCTGGAGCTGGAACATATAAACATCAATAAACATGGCGGTAATACCCAAGACTCTCAGGAGGACTGGAAAAGAGTCAGAAATTATGACTGGGATCTCACTGTTGGAGCATCCAAGATATTTAAAAATCCAGGGCCTGACATAACCTACCAGGCTCCACCTATAATTAAAATATCACTTTTGGAAAGATCTGACACTTTAAATGTTTCTTACATTTTTAACAAGGGCTAATGATGATAGAATCTAGATCTAGAATTCCCACCTATCACAACAGCTACATTTGGGTTTTACTTTCTTCATGGATTAGGATCCATTCACATTTCTTAATTTTTACCAGATGGGATTTACATTGAAAGCAATGTAAACCCATCAAAATGCATGTCAATGTGCATCGGAACCTGCTTTAAAATGAGTGTCAATGCATGTCAGTTAGCATTAATGCATGTAAACTTGCATGCAAAGTGCATTGATATGCATGCTAAAACCAGATCTGCACGTTTGTCAAACCAAACATGCCCTGAAATACTCCATCTAAATAATTTGTGAGTGTTTGGTATGCATTGTTCCTCTACCTTTCCCGATAGTTCCCTGACTGCAGATCTTGCTTCTCTTGTGTATATTGACACTCACAGAACAGCTCATGTGGTGCAAGTCAATAAGAATTATGATGCAGCAATGTCATTCAAAAAGTGACCTCTAATCTGTAGATAATGTCAGGTAAAGCAACATTGAAAGTTAACAATAAATAAAGGGTTTTCTCATTAAACCCCTTATTACCCTCAATTAACCACTAAGCAACCTATATTAAACTTCTTGCTTAAATTGCTTTGACTGTTTTTTGCAATTTTTGGGTTATTTTTTTTACCATTAGTACTTATTATTATATTACTTATTATACAGGATTTATATAATGCCAGCAGTCTGTACTGCTCTTTACAATATGAAGTGAGACAGTACAGTTACAATATACAGTAATTTAAAAAAAGAATCTTTGGAGGATCCTGTTTGTAAGAATCTACAATCTAAAAGGGAAGGGCAAGTGATACAAAAGGTAGTAACTGTGTAGGGATAAGTTGATGAGGAAAATAAAAGTTCAGTGGTAAGGTGGAAACAGGATAGGCTTCTCTGAATAGATGAGTTTCCAGGGATCGCCAAAAGGCAGACAGAGTAGAAGATAGCTAGACAAATTGGGGTATGGAGTTCCAGAGGATGGGAGAAGCTCTTGGGAAACCCTGGAGGAGAACATGGGAAGAGGTGAGAGGTGATGAGGAAGCTAGAGAGCAGGACGCCTTGGCAGAAGTGAACAGAACGGTTTAGGTGATATTTTGAAATAAGGTTGGTGATATAGCTCAGGACTAGGGATGAGCTTCGAGTTCGAGTCGAACTCATGTTCGACTCGAACATTGCCTGGTCGCCCGTTCGCCGAACAGCGAACAAATTGGGGTGTTCGCGGCAAATTCGAAAAATCTATGGGAGAAATCTAAAGTGCTAATTATAAAGGCTTATATGCAAGTTATTGTCCTAAAAAGTGTTTGGGGACCCGGGTCCTGCCCCAGGGGACATGTATCAATGCAAAAAGAAGTTTTAAAAACGGCCGTTTTTTCGGGAGCAGTGATTTTAATAATGCATAAAATGAAAAAATAAAAGTGAAATATTCCTTTAAATTTTGTACCTGGGGGGTGTGTATGATATGCATGTAAAGTGGCGCATGTTTCCCGTGCTTAGAACTGTCCCTGCAAAAAATGTCATTTTTGAAAGAAAAAAATGCATTTAAAACTGACTCGCGGCTATTAATGAATTGTCGGCTCCCGGCAATACATACAAAAGTCATTGATAAAAAAAAAAAAAAAAAGCGTGGGGGTTCCCCAGAATTCAATTACCAGGCCCTTCAGGTCTGGAATGGATATTAAGGGGAACCCCGCCGCAAATTTAAAAAAAAATTGACGTGGGGTTCCCCCAAATATCCATTCCAGGCCCTTCAGATCTGGCATGGATTTTAAGGGGAACTCCACCCCAAATTTAAAAAAAAAATGGCGTGGAGTCCCCCTAAAAATCCATACCAGACCCCTTATCCGAGCACGCAACCTGGCCGGCCGCAGGGGAAAAGGGGGGGACGAGAGAGCGGCCCCCCCTCCCTCCTGAACCGTACCAAGCCACATGCCCTCAACATGGGGAGGATGTCCCCATGTTGATGGGGACAAGGGCCTCATCCCCACAACCCTTGCCCGGTGGTTGTGGGGGTCTGCGGGCGGGGGGCTTATCGGAATCTGGAAGACCCCTTTAACAAAGGGGACCCCCAGATCCCGCCCCCCCCTATGTGAATTGGTAAGGGGTACATTGTACCCCTACCATTTCACGAAGAAAGCGTAAAAAAATGTTGAAAAAAACACACAAACACCTTGAAAAAGTCCTTTATTTAAAAAAAAACAAAAAAAAAACATTCCAGCGGTGAAATCCAGTGTCCCGCGGCGATCCCGATGTCCAGCGCTGTCCTTCATTGGTTGTGCCTGAGCGGACCTGATGGGGAACTCCCTCTCAGTATTTTAAATGTATAGACCCGCCCCTTCTAAAGTTCCCCATCAGGTCCGCTCAGCGGACCAGATGCGGAACATGAGAAGGGGCGGGTCTATACATGTATTACCACAGTGAGAGCAGTTCCCCATCAGGTCCGCCCCCTCGGTATGTCGGACCCGCCTACGTCATTGGCTTGAGCGGGGAACTTCCTTCACTGTGTAATTTAAATTTACATAGTGAAGGAAGTTCCCCGCTCAAGCCAATGACGTAGGCGGGTCCGACATACCGAGGGGGCGGACCTGATGGGGAACTGCTCTCACTTTGGTAATACATTTATAGACCCGCCCCTTCTCATGTTCCGCATCTGGTCCGCTGAGCGGACCTGATGGGGAACTTTAGAAGGGGCGGGTCTATACATTTAAAATACTGAGAGGGAGTTCCCCATCAGGTCCGCTCAGGCACAACCAATGAAGGACAGTGCTGGACATCGGGATCGCCGCGGGACACTGGATTTCACCGCTGGAATGTTTTTTTTTTTAAATTTTTTTAATAAAGGACTTTTTCAAGGTGTTTGTGTGTTTTTTTTAAACATTTTTTTACGCTTTCTTCGTGAAATGGTAGGGGTACAATGTACCCCTTACCAATTCACATAGGGGGGGCGGGATCTGGGGGTCCCCTTTGTTAAAGGGGTCTTCCAGATTCCGATAAGCCCCCCGCCCGCAGACCCCCACAACCACCGGGCAAGGGTTGTGGGGATGAGGCCCTTGTCCCCATCAACATGGGGACATCCTCCCCATGTTGAGGGCATGTGGCTTGGTACGGTTCAGGAGGGAGGGGGGGCCGCTCTCTCGTCCCCCCCTTTTCCCCTGCGGCCGGCCAGGTTGCGTGCTCGGATAAGGGGTCTGGTATGGATTTTTAGGGGGACTCCACGCCATTTTTTTCCAATTTGGGGTGGAGTTCCCCTTAAAATCCATGCCAGATCTGAAGGGCCTGGAATGGATATTTGGGGGAACCCCACGTCAATTTTTTTTTTATTTGCGGCGGGGTTCCCCTTAATATCCATTCCAGACCTGAAGGGCCTGGTAATTGAATTCTGGGGAACCCCCACGCTTTTTTTTTTTTTTTATCAATGACTTTTGTATGTATTGCCGGGAGCCGACAATTCATTAATAGCCGCGAGTCAGTTTTAAATGCATTTTTTTCTTTCAAAAATGACATTTTTTGCAGGGACAGTTCTAAGCACGGGAAAACATGCGCCACTTCACATGCATATCATACACACCCCCCAGGTATGAAATTTAAAGGAATATTTCACTTTTATTTTTTAATTTTAAGCATTATTAAAATCACTGCTCCCGAAAAAACGGCCGTTTTTAAAACTTCTTTTTGCTTTGATACATGTCCCCTGCGGCAGGACCCGGGTCCCCAAACTTTTTTAGGACAATAACTTGCATATTAGCCTTTATAATTAACACTTTAGATTTCGAACGTTCGAGTCCATTGTATTTAATAGGGTTCTAAAGTTTACACAAACATTTTGTCTGTTCGCAGGTTCTGGTGCGAACCGAACAGGGGGGTGTTCGGCTCATCCCTGCTCAGGACAAATTGGATAGCTTTGTATTTGTTGTTAGTATTTTTAATTTTATTTGTTAGTCAAGTGGAGTTGCAGTAGCCAAGGCAATAGATAACAAGGGGGTGGTATTTTTGATATTTATGTTACTCAATTTTATAAGTGAGTTAAAAAAAATGTGCAAAATTAAACAGAAAATAACTTTTATTTAATTAGTAAATTACTTCACCATGTTTTGTAACCTGAAACATAACAGATATCAAAGAGAATAAATATAGCAGACAGAGGTCACCAGACAAGTACAGTAGGTGCCGCCGATATTGTGTCAATCTCGCCGCTTCTAGCGGCGAGATTGACACCCTATGAGCTCCGTCGCAAGAGCCAGCGCCGAGCTGTCTCATCATCGGGAAAGGAAAAATGTTCCTTTCACGATGAGCGACACGCATTGCCGATAGACGGGGATCCAACGTGGATTCCCGCCAATACCAGGCACTGCGTTTGGTATGAATCCTGAGCGGGAACTCCACGCCAATTTTTAAAGAAAAAACTGGCATGGGTTCCCCCTCCAGGAGCATACCAGGCCCTTGGGTCTGATCTGGATTTGAAGGGGAACCCTACGCCGAAAAAATGGCGTGGGGGTCCCCCTCAAAATCCAAACCAGACCCTTATCCGAGCACGCAACCTGGCAGGCCGCAGGGGAAGAGGGGGGGGGGGAACGAGAGCGGCCCCCCCTCCCTCCTGAACTGTACCAGGCCACATGCCCTCAACATGGGGGGGTTTGGTGCTCTGGGGCAGGGGGGCGACCTGCGGCTCCCCCACCCCAGAGCACCCTGCCCCCATGTTGATGAGGACAGGGCCTCTTACCGACAACCCTGGCCGTTGGTTGTTGGGGTCTGTGGGCGGGGGGCTTATCGGAATCCGGGAGCCCCGGAGCATGTGACTGTGACGTCATGGGAGCATGTGACTGTGACGTCATGAGAAGCCTATATCAATCGGCGTGCACCGCAACACCCAGCATTAGAGCGGGAGGAAGCGACGGGTCAACATCGAGGAGGAGAAGAGAGAAGAAGACGGCGACGGCGACGGGAAGACCGGCCCCTCCACTAGCAAAAGAGCTACAAGAAGGTAGTGGAGGGGCCGGCAGAAGGACAACGGAGAGCCGGACGAGACGACGGGGAAGACCGGGCCTCCGCTAGCAAAAGAGCTGCAAGAAGATAGCGGAGGCCCGGCGGAAGAAAGAACCGGAGAGCGGGAGAAGAACCGGAGAGTGGGAGAAGAAGAAGGCGACGGAGAAGACCGGGCCCCGCTAGCAAAAGAGCTGGGAGAAGATAGCGGTGGCCCGGCAGAAGAAAGAACCGGAGAGCGCGGCGACGACACCGGAGACCCCCGAAGACGGAAGAGACCCCCGGAGCTGTGCAATAAAATACTTTAAAAAACTGTGTTGTGTTTTTATTGCCATTTTTTTCCACCAGGTGAATGGGTAGGGGTACGATGTACCCCATACTCATTCACATAGGGTGGGGGGCCGGGATCTGGGGGCCCCCTTATTAAAGGGGGCTCCTGGATTCCGATAAGCCCCCCGCCCGCAGACCCCGACAACCAACGGCCAGGGTTGTCGGGAAGAGGCCCTGTCCTCATCAACATGGGGGCAGGGTGCTCTGGGGTGTGGGGGCCGCAGGTCGCCCCCCTGCCCCAGAGCACCAAACCCCCCATGTTGAGGGCATTCGGCCTGGTACGGTTCAGGAGGGAGGGGGGGCCGCTCTCGTCCCCCCCTCTTCCCCTGCGGCCTGCCAGGTTGCGTGCTCGGATAAGGGTCTGGTTTGGATTTTGAGGGGGACCCCCACGCTGTTTTTTCGGCGTAGGGTTCCCCTTCAAATCCAGACCAGACCCAAGGGCCTGGTATGCTCCTGGAGGGGGGACCCACGCCGTTTTTTTCTTTAAAAATTGGCGTGGAGTTCCCGCTCAGGATTCATACCAAACGCAGTGCCTGGTATTGGCGGGAATCCACGTCGGATCCCCGCTCAATACAGTGCCGCGTCTCCTCGCCATTGCAGCGAGCGCGACATGTGTCGCCACCCTGTCGCCGAGATGTCAGCACCCCTGTCGCCGAGAATCTCCGCGATAGGATCACGATGAATATACAATGTCGGCGGCACCTACTGTACCGTATATACTCGAGTATAAGCCAAGTTTTTCAGCACATTTTTTGTGCTGAAAATGACCCCCTCGGCTTATACTCGAGTCACCTTTTTGTGCCTGATCTACCGAACTTTGGGGAGCCGATACCGGCCGGCCGTAGGCCCCCTGGACCCCAAACACACATGTATTTTCACTCTTCCTCTACAAGTGTGCAAAGTTTGTTGTCCAGGGGACCTACGGCCGGGGAGCACCGATTTTTCAAATCCGGGCACCCCTTCCATAGACTCCCATGTTAAACGGTAATTTCTCTGGTGACTTTGGGGACCCGGTATTGGCCGGTCGTAGGTCCCCTGGACCCGAAACTTGGCACACATATAGCCTCATCTCTCCTCTATAATTGTGCAAAGTGTTTTGTCTGGGGGACCTACGGCCGGGGAGCACCAATTTTTCAAATCCGGGCACCCCTTCCGTAGACTCCCATGTTAAATGGTAATTTCTCTGGTGATTTGGGGACCTGGTACCGGCCGGTTGTAGGTCCCCTGGACCTGAAACTTGGCACACATGTAGCCCCATCTCTCCTCTATAATTGTGCAGAGTTTTTTGTCTGGGGGACCTACGGCCGGGCACCCCTTCCATAGACTCCCATGTTAAACGTCAGTCTAGTCATGGACACAGTGAGGCATGGGCACAGTGAGGCATGGGCACAGTGAGGCATGGACACAGTGAGGTATGGGCACAGTGAGGTATGGGCACAGTGAGGCATGGACACAGTGAGGCATGGACACAGTGAGGCATGGGCACAGTGAGGCATGGACACAGTGAGGCAAAGTGAGGCACAGTGAGGCATGGACACAGTGAGGCATGGGCACAGTGAGGCATGGACACAGTGAGGCATGCACATGGACACAGTGAGGCAAAGTGAGGCACAGTGAGGCATGCAGATGGACACCCTAGGCTTATACTCGAGTCAATACGTTTTCCCAGTTTTTTGTGGTAAAATTTGGTGTCTCGGCTTATATTCGGGTCGGCTTATACTCGAGTATATACGGTAAGTAGGGAACTGCTTGGTTTTTGGTGACAACCATGCCACTTTATGGAAAACAGGACAGCGTTATCCAGCTGAAAAAATTTACCGATCTAACAGGTCATACCTAAAGAAAATCAAATCTGTGTGTAGCCAGATTCTGTTTACTGTAACAGAAGCAGAAGCACCCAAAAGTGTGAGGAAGTGCCCAAAATGACCAAAAGCAGGATCAGAGCCAAGAACTCCGACATACAGAACATTCTGCTGGAGGTCCTTAAAGATAACACAAGCCAGACGATCATCCGGACTTGACTTTAGGTATCACTTTTGGGTGGACTGTTTCTTACAATCAGCACACAATACAGTGTACAGATGTTGTCATTTTTCCACTCTTAAAATAGAAAAGGTAGCAAAAAAATTTAATGGTTGATTTGTTAACTGTTAGAAAAGTGATTACTTTTCATTTCAACACCACAATAAAAAAGTGGACTTGAACTTTTCAGTCCAAACAGCACAAATTCCGCAGACTGAAAATAAAGCCAGGCAGACCACAGGAATCCAGCAGCAGCTGATCGTCCAGCATGCATCTCCGTATCACAATAAAACCATCCATCATATCCCTGACAGTAAGCATTTTTTATAATGAAAGTGATTTATACTCGGTACAGTGGAAAGGAGCAGTTTGTATTTCAAAAAAATTACAAAGGAAAACAAAAGTGCTGTGTTATTTGTTTAATAAGTGCCTGATGTTATGAATCCAGCACTGACAGTGCTAAGTGTTATCACATGGCTAAATGGCAGCTGCGTCCATCCAATCAGTGAGCACCATTTGTTCCCACCTCTGTACAAATACCCGAAAGTTTCACTAAACGCACAGTATGTACAAGCTGATTATTTATACACAGGTTAGCCATTGGTTTAAATTGTTCTGGTTTACATTTTGGGTCCCTTATCATTTTTTTGATGCATCCATGCGCCATTGGCAGTGAAAGCCTATGCATTATTACTGATAATACGTGTAAAAAAACACATACCAAAAGATGTAAATATAACCTAAAATATAATTGCACCTTTCATACTGTAGTCCCCCTTGTCCCCCCCATATACTCAACTGCCCCAGATTTACAGAGATATTGGCAAGTCCACACAGATGCTTGTCAGTCTTTTTCAGCTGGGTCAGCTCATGAGCTCTGTACTCCTCCTAAAAGAATTAGGTAAAGGGGGGTACAGACGGCTGAATTTCAATCTTTGTTTGGCCCTCGTAGTTCTACTGAAGTTGATCATTAGATCGACTTCTGTCGAACGGCCATGCTGAAAAACCTTTATCCATCATGGCTGCGGCCACTGATTTCGTGTATTATGACAGCAGAGAGTGCCTACTGTCAGAATACAGTGGCACAGTAGGAAGGATTCCTCCATCCACCTCACTTGTATTGTATCAGTATGTTTTTTTTTAATTCAGTCCACTAGCCGAATGAAAAAAACTAACCGTGTATACCCAGCCCAGCCAGTCTTGAGTACGATCTTGTACTTGAAAAAGATAGGATTGTACGAGAGCACAGAGTGGGCTTAAAGGAGAAGTACAGCCAAATCTCATTTGGCTGTACTTCTCCTGTGAATCACAGTAGTGCAGTTCGTTCTGTGATCCATTTTCAGCAGACAGCAACAATGAAGTTAGGATCCGTCCACATGCCTGGACCGACAACCGGCTCAACCTCTCAGCGAGTTGCAGAGAGCCTGAGCTGGCACATCCACAACCACAACCCAGAGCTCCAGTGAAAGCGGGGGGGGGGGGGGTTGGCTTGGCAGAGCAGACAGCCACTGACTGACAGTCACAAACTGAGCAATCAGCGGTGTTCGATCACTTGGTTCTCCATTTTTGTACCGGGACAGATGCAGCATCAGACCAATGCTGCATCCACCTAGGTAAGTATGATTCTGCAAAAACAAACAAACACACTTCTCTTTTAACCTGGAATGTTTTGATAAATAGTTGTGTGGCCTTGTCGGTGATAAGTACAGTTACTCTTTAAATCACCAGATTGTATTTTTTGGGAACTCTTTTGTTGAAGTATCTTGTGTTGAATTCTTGGCTCAGCACACCTGCTGTGGTCATTATAAGGGGCTCTCTTGATCCCTGCTGGATGGTTTAAGTGTATTTTACATTATGGGGAATGCATCAAAAGGAGCTTGAGCACAAAAAGATAGGCAGGGACTCCCAGCATTCTCAGATTAACAACAAACATAGTTGGGAAATATGGCACTAAGAGCTTTCTGTTGGATGGGTCTCAGACATTTATTAGATATATAAGAAGACAGGGGCTGGCACAACACATAAGGGTACACCTATAACAGGGGTGCTCCACCTGTGGCACATGTGGCCCTCTGAGCCCTCTGATGTAGCCCTTAACTTCAAACCAGGGAAGTGAGTGCTTGGGGTCGGCAACCCATTGATCGAGATCTGGGCTTGTCGACCCGCCATCCCTGAGCATCAGAGTGCATCGAGCCAGCAGCAGAGGAATCAGTTGGCCAGTGAGGGGCTTCTGTCCCAGGCGGAGCGATACCAAGTACACTTCACCTGGGGACCTTTCTAGCAGCCTGGAGAGTGATGCCAGCAGAAGCTGGAAGACGAAAAGAAGGTCAGTGTAATAAAAAACACATACACTGCGCATTTTGCAATGGGCATATTAGCACCTACAACAGGGTTATTAACTATTAGGCTGCTTTCACACTGATCCGCGGGTGCAGCACAGCGCACCTGTGGGTGTCCTGCGGGTTAGCTACACTGAGCCATAGACTCCTATTATATCTTACGGGTGTGGTGCACTTTCTGAAAATGCACCAAAACTCCTGAACTCCTGAATCCTGAAACTCACTTTTCGAAAGTGCACCAAAATCACAAGATATAATAGAAGTCTATGGCAAAGTGCAGCTAACCCAGGAAAGCTACAGGTGCATCAGTGTGAAAACACCTAGGGGGCTCAGGACAGTAAGGGCTTGTTTACATTTATATTTTGGGTAGGGGGGTGGTAAAACCCCATAGTTGAGCCATATTTTTACCACACAACCCCAACCACTGGTGTAGCGTTAGTGGTTGCAATAGAGCAACCCCGCCCCATACTCTAGGGGGCCCTTGCGGCCTCCCTGTCACATTCTGTTTTAAACTTGGACAGGAAGGGTGGCGGGGGCGGTGGGGCAGGGGATGCATATACAGGAACCAATCCTCTCCATTTTCCACCTGCAAATGCTGAAAGACGACTTCTCCTCCTCTCCCTCCCACCAGAATTCAGCAGCAGCAGGAGGAAAGTTTTAATTATGCTTTTCCAAATTGAAAAATTGAAATTCTGAACCATTTCCTTTCATTGTGGCCCACGTTACCAAATCATTTAAGTGGCCCCCACTCTTCAAAAGGTTAAGCACCCCTGACCTATAACATATATACCATGTTGGGTATACTGACCCTTTAAGAGGAACCCTGGTCCAGTAATTGCACATGATCACAGAGTGGTGGCAGATCAGAGTGGGTATTGGCAAAGTACAGGTCACGTTAAGCAATAGGAAGGGAAATAAAGCACTGTGCTCTACATTGTACAAAAACAATACAAACAGTAACATCATAATAAGAAGCAACCTACCTTTCAAAAAGCATAAACCATTTTTCTTTCTCCTCTGGTGTACTGCAAGAGAAAAACAGACAAAACCATACATATTAAACAAAAACAATTCTACCTTCAGGCAATATATTACATTAAAGCCTAACTCCAGGAAAACAGCTAACTACTCAGCCAAGGCACATATTTCTAAACTGTTCTACCTGCCAAACAAATCTGTAACTCTCTTCAGCCAGTCTTGTGATTCAGAAACCACAGCCAGGTCAGTGACTTCAGTAAACTGAAACCATATACTAACTAGAAGTGATCGGACACCTAATTTAACACATGAACTCTCTTTTTACTGTAAACAGCAAATAAGCCCAAGACATTGCTATTATAAGTGAACAATAGCAGACAGCACCAGTAGGGAGTACAATGTGGGGGGTGATCTGTAATTGTAGCTCTGGTTTATTTCAAGAGGTCTATGGGCTGCTGTACAAAAGCCAATAAAACAAAAAACAAAATATTACTTTTACTAATGCGTTTTATAAAATGGAAAACCATAGGCAATTGAAACAATATAAAAATATAGATAGATAGACACTATATTACCAAAAGTATTGGGACACCTGTCTTTACATGCACATGAACTTTAATGGCATCCCAGTCTTAGTCTGTAGAGTTTAAAATTGAGTTGGCCCACCCTTTGCAGCTATAAAAGCTTTAACTCTTCTGGGAAGGCTGTCCACAAGGTTTAGAAGTGTGTCAATGGGAATGTTTGACCATTCTTCCAAAAGCGCACTTGTGAGGTCAGGCAATGATGTGGGTGAGAAGGCCTGGCTCGCAGTATCCGCTCTAATTGATCCCAAAAGTTTTTTTATTGGGTTGAGGTCAGGACTCTGTGCAGGCCAGTCAAGTTCCTCCACCCCAAACTCACTCATCCATATCTTTATGTTCAAGCCCAACCCAAGGTAAGGTTGCAGGATTTATGAATGGACTTTTTGTTTTCTCTGAATCTAACTGGGTCTTGAAGCCAGGAGCCTTTGAAGAGACTTTGCTTGGATAAAGCCCCAATCCTGGGTCCACATCATACCTGGTAGTCACACTTTATTGTTTGTCTCAGTTGTCCACAGACCATTTTATATGTAAGCTGACTGCCCAGATAGCAAAGATAATTGTAATTCTTGTTAACTTGCTGCACATTTTCACTGGCAAGTTGTACACTTGCAGAGCACTTGAAGCACAAGTTCTAGTTGACACTTTTCAAATTTGTAGCAAATATGCAGGTCAAGTCTCTAGCAAAGAGCAAAATTGCAGTGGTGAATCTACAGCAAGAGCTCTGCAAGTCTACAGCATGAAAATTCAGCCACAGTGACCCCTGTGGTTGGATGACTATTGCACAACATAACTGAACCAGAACTTGCAGCAGACTTGCAGAATGTTTGCAAAGAAAGTTGATCTGGAGTCATGCAATGCGGACTTGCTGCAATTGTGCAACAAACTTGTGAAGCCTGGCAAGTCTAGTAATAGCTTAGCAAGTCATTGTCAAACTTGAAGCTCAATTGCTTGCTATCTGGGTGATGTTCAGCACCCTCTCTCTCACTTTGCTGTGCAAACCTGCTGCTGGGTGAAAAGGCTAACTGCTGACAGAAAACTAAAAAGGTAATGTGATGCCCATCAGAATCATTCACGTTGTGACAGGTTAGTCCCCTATCTTTTTTCAGGGATGTGGGCAATTGGAAAAATGTTATTACATCTGGTGGACATGTCACATGGCTCAATAGTACTGGGCAGACATCTTTTTGCTCCTTGCTACCTTGATAGGCACAGGATTCCTTGCAGAGTGAAGTACTGCCTCCTCTGTGCCAGGCCACCTTTCAAGGCTCAATTCAAACTTATGATTCATGTTCTTACTGCTGCTAAGCAGACAATCAACAAAGCATGAAAGATTTCCACTCTTTATGTAGCCAAACTCAGGTCTAGAATCACAAGGATCACCTTCATGAAACAATGTAGGTCAGGCACAATTGACACAATGGAGAAATACTCATCTACCTAGTACTCCTGGTTTACACATTTTCTTCCCTCAGGGACTAACGTGGACCTCCAGGGTCTTTAGGTGAAGTCTGATCATGGCCCTATCTACCAATCCCCTCTCTCTTACCCTTCCCTTAACCACTTGCCGACTGCCTTTTGTACATTTACGTTGGCAGAATGGCACGGACAGGCACATCAACGTACCTGTACGTCCCCTTTAAGTGCCTGTCCGTGTGGTCGTGCGCGCTCCGCCGCCGGCGCATTCGCGACCCTGCCGCCATCCCCGTGAGTTGGACCACGGAGGTATAGAGCGGGGAGATGCTTGTGCAAATAAGCATCTCCCCGCTCTGACTAGTGACATTGACACCGATCTCAGCTCCGTGTACTCGGAGCGGTGATCGGTGTCATGTGACAGAGAGCCCATCCCCCCTACAGTAAGAAACACTATGCAGGGAACACTACAGTGCCACCTAGTGGTTAACACCTTCACTGCCAGTGTCATTTTCACAGTTATCAGTGCATTTTCATAGCACTGATCGCTGTAAAAATGACAATGGTCCCAAAAATGTGTCAAAAGTATCCGATGTGTCCGCCATAATGTCGTGTCACGAAAAAAAATCACTGATAGCCGCCATTACTAGTAAAAAAAATAAAATTAATAAAAATGCCATAAAACTATCCCCTATTTTGTAAACGCCATAACTTTTGCACAAACAAATCAATAAACGCTGATTGCGATTTTTTTTTACCAAAAATATGTAGAAGAATACGTATCGGCATAAACTGAGGAAAAAAATGTTTTTTATATATTTTTCGGGGAAATTTATTATAGCAAAAAGTATATTGGTGGGAAATAAAGGACGTCAATTTTGTTTGGGAGCCACTTCGCACGACCACGCAATTGTCAGTTAAAGTGACGCAGTGCCGAATCGCAAAAAGTGGCCTGGTCTTTAACCAGCCAAAATGGTCTGGGGCTGAAGTGGTTAAGTAACTATTGTGTAGCCCTATACCTCCCCAATAGAATCTTGTAAGTTTTTTGGGGGGATCCCTAATAGATCAGACTATGACTTTTTTTTTTATTCTTTTGTCATTAGTTCTATACCTCGTAACACAGATAATATGTACCTTTATGTTTCTATGACCTGCCCCCTAGTGGGTCAGATTTTCGTAAACCCTGAATGTCATGTTTGTAATGGAAAGAAAACAATAAAAACCACTGAACCATAAAAAGGTACATACCCTGTCTGTTTTGAGGAACCCATTAGTTGCCACCCTGTTAGTCAGGATTCAGGAACTAAAATACATTTTTTAGTAGCTTATATGAGCAGGGTTTTTTTTTCACGCTACGGCCCTGCTGTGCAAAGTTCCTTTGCTCTGGAACTGTCTGTTCCTGGGTGTCCTGGTCTTGTGCCTGGTTTACCACTGCCAATACCAGTTTAACCTGCTATATATATATATATATATATATATATATATATATTCACTGTATTACACTGCTAATTGGAAGCCTGGTGCAGCACTGCTGAAGCACACTCAGCAACCACAGCATAACTGGAAGGAGATCAGTGTTCTCCACTGTGTTATTTAAGGAAACAATGTACTCCTGCCAGTTTTCCAGCAACAAGAACAGACTCTTGATAAACATTTGGATTTTGTCACATATGTTCCTAAGCAGGTGTACTCAGCAATCATTCTCCAACTGAAACTGCAAATTAAACATATTGGTTGAATTGTATTATAATGTTATGTCAGTGAATGGTATATGTGGCTATGGCACTTTATTTTAACTTTCAAAAGTGTGTGATTAAATAGACTCTGTACTGTAGTAGCCATCAGTGGCGGCTGGTGCTCAAATTTTTTTGGGGGGCGCAAACAAACAGAAAAAAATTGCCGCCACTGTGCCCATTAAAACGCAGCCACTGTGCCCAAACGCCACTAGTTTGTCCCCAAATGCAGCCAGTTTCCCCCCAATATACAGCCAGTTTCTCCCCCATAATACAGCCAGTTTGTCCCCCAATAATACAGCCAGTTTGTCCCCCAATAATACAGCCAGTTTGTCCCCCAATAATACAGCCAGTTTCTCCCCCATAATACAGCCAGTTTCTCCCCCATAATACAGCCAGTTTCTCCCCCATAATACAGCCAGTTTCTCCCCCAATAATACAGCCAGTTTCTCCCCCATAATACAGCCAGTTTCTCCCCCATATGCAGCCAGTTTCTCCCCCATATGCAGCCAGTTTCTCCCCCATAATACAGCCAGTTTCTCCCCCATAATACAGCCAGTTTCTCCCCCATATGCAGCCAGTTTCTCCCCCATAATACAGCCAGTTTTCCCCCATAATACAGCCAGTTTCTCCCCCATATGCAGCCAGTTTCTCCCCCATATGCAGCCAGTTTCTCCCCCAATAATACAGCCAGTTCTCCCCCATAATACAGCCAGTTTCTCCCCCATATGCAGCCAGTTTCTCCCCCATATGCAGCCAGTTTCTCCCCCATAATACAGCCAGTTTCTCCCCCATAATACAGCCAGTTTCTCCCCCATATGCAGCCAGTTTCTCCCCCATAATACAGCCAGTTTCTCCCCCATAATACAGCCAGTTTCTCCCCCATATGCAGCCAGTTTCTCCCCCATAATACAGCCAGTTTCTCCCCCATATGCAGCCAGTTTCTCCCCCATAATACAGCCAGTTTCTCCCCCATAATACAGCCAGTTTCTCCTCCATAATACAGCCAGTTTCTCCCCCATAATACAGCCAGTTTCTCCCCCATATGCAGCCAGTTTCTCCCCCATAATACAGCCAGTTTCTCCCCCAAATGCAGCCAGTTTCTCCCCCATATGCAACCAATTTCTCCCCCATATGCAGCCAGTTTCTCCCCCATATGCAGCCAGTTTCTCCCCCATAATACAGCCAGTTTCTCCCCCATATGCAGCCAGTTTCTCCCCCATAATACAGCCCGTTTTCCCCCATAATACAGCCAGTTTCTCCCCCATATGCAGCCAGTTTCTCCCCCATATGCAGCCAGTTTCTCCCCCAATAATACAGCCAGTTCTCCCCCATAATACAGCCAGTTCTCCCCCATAATACAGCCAGTTTCTCCCCCATATGCAGCCAGTTTCTCCCCCATATGCAGCCAGTTTCTCCCCCATAATACAGCCAGTTTCTCCCCCATAATACAGACAGTTTCTCCCCCATAATACAGCCAGTTTCTCCCCCATATGCAGCCAGTTTCTCCCCCATAATACAGCCAGTTTCTCCCCCAAATGCAGCCAGTTTCTCCCCCATATGCAGCCAGTTTCTCCCCCATAATACAGCCAGTTTCTCCCCCATATGCAGCCAGTTTCTCCCCCATAATACAGCCAGTTTCTCCCCCATAATACAGCCAGTTTCTCCCCCATATGCAGCCAGTTTCTCCCCCATATGCAGCCAGTTTCTCCCCCAATAATACAGCCAGTTTCTCCCCCATAATACAGCCAGTTTCTCCCCCATATGCAGCCAGTTTCTCCCCCATTTGCAGCCAGTTTCTCCCCCATAATACAGCCAGTTTCTCCCCCATATGCAGCCAGTTTCTCCCACATATGCAGCCAGTTTCTCCCCCATATGCAGCCAGTTTCTCCCCAATAATACAGCCAGTTTCTCCCCCATAATACAGCCAGTTTCTCCCCCATATGCAGCCAGTTTCTCCCCCATATGCAGCCAGTTTCTCCCCCATAATACAGCCAGTTTCTCCCCCATATGCAGCCAGTTTCTCCCACATATGCAGCCAGTTTCTCCCCAATATGCAGCCAGTTTCTCCCCCATATGCAGCCAGTTTCTCCCCCATATGCAGCCAGTTTGTCCTCATAGTACAGCCAGTTCCCCCCCCCATCCCTGCACTTACCTTCCTCGAGTCAGCGCCGTCCTTCTTCCGTCCTCAATGTCTTCTCCCACCCTCGATGTCACTTCAGCCAATCAAGTTACCGTAACCAGACCCGGTGAACCTAATTGGCCAGGGAACGTACCCCCGTGTGTCCTCTCATTGGATATTTAGAAGCCGATTACAGCCCTCAGGCTGTAGTCGGGAAGCCTATCAGAGCCTGCTGGCTCTGATAGGCACTTCTAAAGACCAACCAGACGCTGTGATTCAGATGGCCGGCGCTCAAGGGGCCGGCCACCTGAATAGTGGGCGACAGCAATACATAGGTTCATGCAATGCATGAACCTATGTATTGTTGTGAGTGACGGCCGGGCGCAGAAGCGAGCGGTAGCGGCGCTTCTGCGCCCACTATGGTCGCGCCGCCATGTGTAAAAAAAAGACATTTAAAAAAAAAAAAAAAATCTTAAAGGGCCCGTTTTTTTTGGGGGGGGGGGGGCGGCGCCTGGGTGCCCCCTATGGACGGGCCGCCACTGGTAGCCATCTAGATGTTTTGGCCTCAAAATCGGACCAAAGTAGTGCAGGGACTACTTTGAAGTCGGAATGACTTGAAGTCGTACTAATATGAATGGTTGTCATTGGAAATCATGGGAAACGACTTGTCATGTTACTTTGCCATCACAAATCGTGGGACAAGTCGTATAAGTGTGAAAGGGGCCTGAGTGTTTCAATGGCAGGCCTGTAAACTTTAGAAGGAGCCTTATGCCCCATACACACGATCGTTTTTCATGCCGTTAAAAATGCCATTTTTAAAAATGGGCATTAAAACCGATCGTGTGTATGCTCCAGAGCATTTTTAACGGCGTGAAAAACGGCCATTCAAAATTTCGAACATGCTCTATTTTTTCACGTAGTTTTTCATGTCGTTTTTTTTAAGGACGTGAAAAACGATAGTGTGTATGCTTTAACGACGTGAAAAAAACCGCGCATGCTCAGAATCAAGTATGAGATGGGAGCGCTCGTTCTGGTAAAACTAGCGTTTGTAATGGAGATAGCACATTCGTCACACTGTAACAGACTGAAAAGCACAAGGCTGAAAAGCGCGAATCGTCGCTCAACAAACTTTACTAACATGAAGGGTGGCGCCATCCGAACGGAACTTCCCCTTTATAGTGCCGTCGTACGTGTTGTACGTCACTGCGCTTTGCTTGAACGTTTTTTTTAATGATCGTGTGTACCAGACATGGGAGTAAGTCACACATGTGCAAGTCACAAGCAAGTCTCAAGTCTTAACCTTCAAGTCTCAAGCAAGTCCCAAGTTACTGTGACGAAAAGCAAGCAAGTCAAGTTGAGTCCCTGCTAGAAGTCAAGTCAAGTCATTTATTTTGGGCAAGTCACAAATCAAGTCAAAATACTAATCTACCCCATACTGTATAAAAATAATAGGAGGGATAACAAAAAATTATATTGGTTATGTGCCCATGCCTCACTGTGCCTCACTGTGCCCATGCCTCACTGTGCCCATGCTTCACTGTGCCCATGCTTCACTGTGCCCATGCCTCACTGTGTCCATGCCTCACTGTGCCCAATGCCTCACTGTGCCCATGCTTCACTGTGCCCGTCAGCCGTGTACCTGATCGGCGGCATCCCGGCGGCCAACGCTGTATCCTGGCCTAGGCCAACAAGGCCCAGGCCTAGGGCAGCACTTTGCAGGGGGAAAGCACGGAAAGAGTCCCCGCTGGGCTTGCGCTACACTGTTAGTGTAGCACCAGTCTCTTGGGCTAAGAGGCAAATAAGTCTAGTGCCGCCATAAAGCGGCCACACTGCTTCCGGTATGCGGGCGGCTGGTATTTCGCAACTGGGGGGGGGGGGGGGTGCTGCTTCTAATTTTGACTGTCCTATCATCCTGGACCATAAACCTTCCTCACTGTGCTATATGTTTTTTGCTGCACCTTTGGCATACTTATATCTTCTTAGTCCTCTCCATAAAATTATCAGAAATTTGTGCTTAAAGTAGAACTATAGGGAACACTTTTTTTTTTTCATTTTGGATAGAGTAAGGGAGGGTTATAGCCCCTGTCAGTTTATTTTTTACCACCCCTGTCCCATTGCAAAGATTTCCCTTCCCTTCCTGCCCCATAGCCAAACAGGAAGTGAGAGGAAATCTATGCAAATTAAGGAAATCCATTGCCCCCCCCCAGGCCCTCAGAACTAGTCTCCCCACTCAAAAATTTCAGCGCAGGTCTTAAACAGAAAGGGGTGTGGCCTTGACAGGGAGAGGTGGGTCATTTAACCCCTTCCATACCGGGCCATAGCAGAATGACGCCGGCAGGAACCCCCTCTCCCTCCGGGTGGACGTCATATGACGTCCTCCGCTTTGAGGGGGGATATCTGAATGATGCCTGCAGCTAGAGGCATCATTCAGATATCCTTTTTTTCAGCCGGCGATCCTGCGCACAATAAGAATGATCATAGCGGCGGTTCCACCGCTTGATCGTTCTTATAGGCGGCGGGAGGGGACATCCCTCCCTCCCGCCGCCATCCGGTGGTTCTCCGGGCTCTCCCGTGCGATCGGGGACCCGGTGAGGATCTTCGACGCCGTTGGTGGGTCACGTGATGAGCATAGAGATGACTGGTGACCAGATGGTCACCAGTCATCTCTATGATCGTCGGAGGACCCGGGCGCGATGTGATGACGTCACGCCCGAGTCCTCAAATGTAAACAAAGCCGCCATTGCGGCTAGTAAGTATGAGATCTCATGCTTTCCAGCCTGGAGGAGAGATGTGGGGTCTTATTGACCCCGCATCTCTCCATAAAGAGGACCTGTCACACACATTCCTATTACAAGGGATAAAAGTGATCAAAAAAAGTGTAAAAAAAATTGTAAAAATAAAAAAAAATAAGTAAAATAAAATAATTTTTTTTTACATTTTTTTTTAAAACGCCTGTCCCCAATAGCTCGCGCTTAGAAGCGAACACACATGCAAGTCCCGCCCGCATATGTAAACGCCGTTCAAACCACACATGTGAGGTATCGCCGCGTGCGTTAGAGCGTGTGCAACAATTCTAGCACTAGACCTCCTCTGTAACTCTAACCTGGTAACCTGTAAAAAATTTCAAAATGTCGCCTATGGAGATTTTTAAGTACCGAAGTTTGGCGCCATTCCATGAGTGTGCGCAATTTTAAAGCGTGACATGTTAGGTATCTTTTTACTCGGCGTAACATAAGCTTTCATATTTTACCAAAAAATTGGGCTAACTTTACTGTTTTTTTATTTTTTAATTCATGAAACCATTTTTTTCCCTCAAAAAAGGCGTTTGAAAAATTATTGCGCAAATACCGTGCAAGATAAAAAGTTGCAACGACCAACATTTTATTCCCTAGTGTGTCTGCTAAAAAAAACATATATAATGTTTTGGGGTTCTGAGTAATTTTCTAGCAAAAGAATGATGATTTGTACATGTAGGAGAGAAGTGCCAGAATTGGCCCGGTATTGAAGTGGTATAAAAAGCCCTGTATGGAAGTGGTTAAATTAGGGGGTGCACGAGTTTAGTCAGGCCTAGGGCAGCACAAAACCTAAATACACTACAGCCGGGGGCCATTCCAGTATTCAAAAGCCACGCCTCCTCCTCGTCTGTGATAGGCGGAACACTCAATTTCCCAGCATTCAGTGTTCCGCCTATCACGGACATCCGCTCATCCTCATAACACAGACGAGGATAAGAGGATGTCCGTGATAGGCTGAACACTGCCTGCTGTGAAATTGAGTGTTCCGCCTATCACAGACGAGGAGGCGCGGCTTTTGAACACTGCAATGGCCGCCGTCTGTCTGCATGACACGCTGATCAGGTAGACAGACGGCGGCTTGTGGTTAGTGTTAGTGGTGCCAAGTCATTGCAAGTCATATAGCCCAAGTCAAAGTCAAGTCGCAAGTCATTAGTGTCAAGTCAAAGTCAAGTCGAGTCATTTATTGAATTCTGTCAAGCAAGTCGCAAGTCCTCAAACAGGTGACTTAAGTCTGACTTAAGTCAAGTCATGTGACTCAAGTCCCCCACCTCTGGTGTGTACGCAAGACAGGCTTGAGAGGAAACATGAAAAAAAAACGACGAGAAAAACGTTGGTTTAAAAAATGGCATGAAAATCGATCGTGTGTACGCCGCATTAGGCCCCTTTCACACTTGTGCGACTTCAAAGTCGCATGATTTTACTGTGATTTTGCAGCGACTTTTGCTGCGATTTCAAGGAATGCCTGTGTAATTGGCATCAAAATTGGACCAAAGTAGTGCAGGAACTACTTTGAAGTTGGCACGACTTGAAGTCGTACTAATATGAATGGTTGTCATTGGAAATCATGGGAAACGACTTGTCATGCTACTTTGCAGCCCAAAATAGTGGGACAAGCCGTACAAGTGTGAAAGGGGCCTAAAGGTCCCTGCAAAAGAAGACACGCTGGGGTTGATTTATTAAAACTGGAGAGTGCAAAATCTGGTGCAACTCTGCATAGAAGCCAATCAGCTTCCAGTTTTTTGGCCAAAGCTTAATTGAGCAAGAGCTGAAGTTAGAAGCTGATTGTTTACCATGCACAGCTGCACCAGATTTTGCACTCTCCAGTTTTAGTAAATCAACCCCACCATAGTTATTTTTCCAGCAGACCACATGTCTCCACATGTCTCCAACCTGTTGTGAACAAGGCCGCTGTGGCTGAAACGCGTTTACCTCTGCTGTATTTTTAGCCTTATAATAAATTCAGAGTGATTTAAAGAGCATGTATAGAGTTGCGGATTGTCATTTATCCATTCATCACTTTGGCAGCTGAGCAACTGCACATCCTGCACCCGACAGCTCAGGAGGAGTTTCATTAATCTGGGGTAGTAGCACCATTCGTTGTTGTTTATGGATATGTCTCCAACCTTCCCTCCATTCCAGTACTGCAGGCTATTGAGACACCTGGATGTGTCGGCTGCATGTGTAGCCATGCTATGGTTCCTTCCTCCAACCCCAATGTTACTGCTAAGTACTGTAGTAAGGTAACGGTCGAAGGCCAAAGATACCTTTGGAGGCTGCAGAGTAGAGCTGCACGATTAATCGTTTAAAAATCGCGATCTCTATTCAACCTCCCACACGATCTTAATCCAGCATTTGTACGATTCATGTAAAAAGTGCTGATACTAAGCTTTTGCACAAGTATCGGTACTCGTGCAAATGCTCCGACAACCGAAACCGATACTTTCAGGCTCGGTTATTTCAACTGGCGGTGGGATTCCCCCACTGACAGCTGAAATGTAAAAAAAAAAAAGCCGCAATTACCGGTTGTTAGGGAGTGGGGCCGCCGCGTGCTTTACAATTGATGACTCATTCATCTGTCAGAGCAGTTCCCCTGCTCACAGCTCTCAAAAAAAAATCAGCCGGAAATGTTTATCAACAACATTGCTCAGCCGCTGAAATAGATAGATGAAAAGAAACATTGTATCTTCTTATCTGTCCTTCTGTTCATTCATTTACAGATCAAAGGGGTGAACTTTGATCTGCAAATGAAGTCAGTTTAACGCAACCTTGTCAAGTAAAAAAAAAAAATAGATATTTTTTATTTTTTATTCAATTGTTCCTCTGTTTAACCCCTTAAAGTGGTTGTAAACCCACTTTTGCAACTTGCACCTACAGGTAAGCCTAGATTAAGGCTTACCTGTAGGTGCAAGAAATATCTCCTAAACCTACACGGTTTAGGAGATATTTGCTAAAAATTACATTGCTCCGTGTCTATGGCGCATGCGCGCCGTAGACAACGGCGCATTCATGGGCTTAATCCCATTCACAAATTCGGCTAAGTCCCAGCAATGCTTGGGCTTAGCCGAATTTGACGGCTCCCGCGTGCATGCGCGGAGTGACGTCTTCGCCGCTCTGGCCAATCACAGCGCCGGAGCGGCGCTGTGATTGGCTGGAGCGGCGATACCCGGAAGTAACATTTTGGCTATCGCTGCAGCGATGGCTACGGCTGGAGAGAAGGACACGGACGGCTTCGGGGGCCCCGATCTAAGGTAAGTGGTACATAATGAGCTAGTATGCTAGTCATACTAGCTCATTATAGCTTTGTCTTGCAGGTGGGCTAGAAAGAAGAAAAAAGTTATGTGGGTTTAAAACCACTTTAATAACCCTTAATTTACTCTAATAAGCCGTATTAACTCCTTATTCCGCTTCTCCATTTAATTATTATTTTTCTGCTGATTTTTTTTTATTATTTACTTCTATTTTATGAACTATTAATAATTCAAACTTTTTCTTGTTTATTAATAATTCAAACTTTTTCTTGTTTATTAATATTTTTACACCTTTAACATATATTTACACGTTTCACATTAAAAAAAGCGCAAATATATATATATATATATATATATATATATATATTTATATTTATATATATATAATTTGTAAAATAACTTTTCAATGCTTTGTACCATTGCCGACAGCTGAAGTGTAAACAAAAAAGTTGCGGTAGGTATCAGTAATTGGTATTGGCGAGTGCTAAAAAAAAAAGACCCTAATATAACTTAATGGTCATTTTTTTTTATTTCTTCACACATTACATAGTTATTCAGGTTAAAAAAAGACACAAGTCCATCCAGTTCAACCAAAAAAAAAAAGAAAATCATACAATCCCATATACACAAGCCTTCAGCCATAGTTGATCCAGAGGAAGGTGAAAAACCTCAGCAAAGCATGATCCAATTCGCTACAGCAAGGGAAAAAATTCCTTCCTGATCCCCCGAGAGGCAATCGTATTTTCCCTGGATCAACTGTACCTATAAATGTTAGTACCCAGTTATATTATGTACATTTAGGAAAGAATCCGGTCCTTTTTAAAGCAATCTACTGAGCTGGCCAGAACCACCTCTGCAGGGAGTCTGTTCCACATTTTCACAGCTCTTACTGTGAAGAAACCTTTCCGTATTTGGAGATGAAATCTTTTTTCCTCTAGACGTAAAGAGTGCCCCCTTGTCCTTTGTGTTGAACTTAAACTGAATAACTCAACACCAAGTTCACTATCGGACCCCTTATATATTTGTACATGTTGATTATATCCCCCCCAATCTCCTCTTCTCAAGAGAGAATAAATTCAGTTCCTCCGATCTTTCCTCATTGCTAAGCTCCTTCATGCCTCTTATAAGTTTGGTTGCCCTTCTCTGCACTTTCTCCAGTTCCCCGATATCCTTTTTGCCAACTGGTGCCCAAAACTGAACTGCATATTCCAGATGAGGTCTTAATAATGATATGAACAGGGGTAAAATGATATCTCTCTCTCTGGAGTCCATACCTCCCTCAATACAAGAAAGGACTTTGCTCGCTTTGGAAACCGCACCTTGGCA
This sequence comes from Rana muscosa, assembly GCA_029206835.1. Classification (NCBI taxonomy): domain Eukaryota; kingdom Metazoa; phylum Chordata; class Amphibia; order Anura; family Ranidae; genus Rana; species Rana muscosa. The sequence goes on from CM055117.1 coordinate 931,936,375, forward strand.
TTGCATGTTATTATTGAGCTTATGATCTACCAAAACCCCCAGATCCTTCTCCACTATGAATTCCCCCAGTTGTACTCCCCCTAGTATGTATGATGCATGCATATTCTTAGCCCCCAAGTGCATAAATTTACATTTATCAACATTAAACCTCATTTGCCACTTATATGCCCAATTAGACAATTAGTGCATTGAGGTCGGCTTGTAAGTTGGAGACATCCTGTAAGGACGTCATTCCACTGCATAGCTTAGTGTCATCTGCAAAGACAGAAATGGTACTTTTAATCCCAGACCCTATAAAATTAATAAAGATATTAAAAAGTAAGGGTCCCAACACTGAACCTTGGGGTACACCACTGATAACCTTAGACCATTCATAGTAAGAATCATTAACCACTACTCTCTGTATTCATTTTTTTTTTAGCCAGTTTTCTATCCATTTACAAACTGATCTTTGCAAGCCTGTAGACTTTACCTTACACATGAGCTGTGCGTGGGGAACTGTGTTACATTATTTTTCATTATATTTCTTTAAATTTGATTAAAGCAAAGAGAATTATGTCTTATTTTTTTGCCATCTTGTTTGATAGCCTAATGTTTAGGGGTTGAAAATCTTTAAATTAAAAATGTTCTTCGGAGTTGTGAGAGAATCGTAATCTTTATTCTAAGCAAAAAAAAATATTCTCATTTTATCCAGAATCATGCAGCTCTACTGCAGAGTATAATTGTTCTTTTACAACTGGACCAGTGGCGGTGCGTCCATAGAGGGCGCCGGAGCGCCGCCCCCTCTCGCTCCCGCACCGACACTGAAAGACAATACACAGATTCATGCATTGCATGAATCTGTGTATTGTCACCGCTGCCCACTATACATATGGCCGGCCTCCTGGTGAGCGCCGGCCATATGAATTAGAGCGGCGGCCGGCGGTGGGTGTGACTTGGAAGTGTCTATCAGAGCCAGCGGCTCTGATAGGCTTTCCGAATACAGCTCTCACGCTGTATTCGGCTTCCAAAATCTCCTCCCAGGTACGCACGGGGGTGCGTTCCTGGAAGAAGACTGTGTGGAGGTTTCAGCCAATCAGGTTCACCGGATCTGGTTACCGGTAACCTGATTGGCTGAAGCGACATCGAGGGCGGGAGAACACATCGAGGACGGAAGAAGGACCGAGGAAGGTAAGTGCAGGGCTGGGGGGGGGGGACAGGCTGCATTTGGGGGACAAACTGGCTGAATATGGGGCACAAACTGGCTGAATATGGGGGACAAACTGGCTGCATTTGGGGGGAACTGTCTGAATATGGGGGACAAACTGGCTGAATATGGGGGGAACTGGCTGTATATGGGGGGAACTGGCAGAATATGGGGGACAAACTGGCTGAATATGGGGGACAAACTGGCAGAATATGGGGGACAAACTGGCTGAATATGGGGGGAACTGGCAGAATATGGGGGACAAACTGGCTGAATATGGGGGGAACTGGCTGAATATGGGGGGAACTGGCTGAATATGGGGGACAAACTGGCTGAATATGGGGGGAACTGGCTGAATATGGGGGACAAACTGGCTGAATATGGGGGACAAACTGGCTGAATATGGGGGGAACTGGCTGAATATGGGGGGAACTGGCTGAATATGGGGCACAAACTGGCTGAATATGGGGCACAAACTGGCTGAATATGGGGGACAAACTGGCTGCATTTGGGGGGAACTGGCTGAATATGGGGGACAAACTGGCTGAATATGGGGGGAACTGGCTGAATATGGGGGACAAACTGGCTGAATATGGGGGAACTGGCTGTATATGGGGGACAAACTGGCTGAATATGGGGGGAACTGGCTGTATATGGGGGACACGCTGGCTGCATTTGGGGGAACTGGCTGTATATGGGGGACAAACTGGCTGCATTTGGGGGGAACTGGCTGTATATGGGGGGGAACTGGCTGCATTTGGGGGGAACTGGCTGTATATGGGGACAAACTGGCTGTATATGGGGGCACACTGGCTATATATATGGGGACACGCTGGCTGTATATGGGGGCACACTGGCTATATATATGGGGACAAACTGGCTGTATATGGGGGCACACTGGCTATATATATATATGGGGGCACACTGGCTGTATATGGGGGCACACTGGCTGTATATATATGGGGGCACACTGGCTGTATATGGAAACAAACTGGCTGTATTTGAGGGGGCAAACTGGTGGCGTTTGGGCACAGTGGCTGCGTTTAATGGGCACAGTGGCGGCAATTGATTTTTTATTTTTTTTTCAGTTTGTTTGCGCCCCCCCAAAAATTTTGAGCACCAGCCGCCACTGAACTGGACCATTAAAGTGGTTGTAAACCTCAGACATGAAATATGAACACAGCATATCCCTCTATAGTGTGTACTTGTCTCAGCCCAGCGCACTAAGTGAAATTTCTGTCTGCTGCTTTGATTCTCTGCTATCAGCATGAATCCCTTCTAACAAGTTTTCCTGACACCAAGAGAAAAAAGATGACAGGAGATGGAGCTCCAGCGGATTAACAGACTCAGCTCTATTCCTGTGTGCTGTGTGAAGGGGGTGTGTCCCTTCCCTCCAATCAGCTCTCAGAGGTCTCCTCACTTATCTCTGCAGAGTGTAACTTCAGCTCTCCACCGCCTTTTTTCTAAACAGCTCAGACAAGCTTTAAAAGTTCTGCACTTTTAATGGTTGTAGAGAGAAGAGAGTATTGCAGATAAGCAGGTACAACTTATGTAGGAGGGTTTGTTTCATCTCTGTGTATCACCTGAGGTCAGCCACTTCACTGAGTATATGTAAAGGTTTACAGCCACTTTATGCTAAATCTATTTTGAATCTGACAAGGTCACCTAAGCATAAATCTGAATGTTATTATAGTCCATAAAAATATATCCTTGCACAAGCTTACTTCTGTAAAATGTTTTTGCCCCCTATTTAATTTTAACCTATTTTGTCTGAGTCTGATCTTACAATTTAAAAATCAGGGCTCAAAGGTCACCTGGAGTCCGACAGTTGGTGCCTGGGCAAGCATACACTATCTTCTAGCTACTTAGTGCATATACAGTATCAGTGTAAAATAACAATTCCCTGTATTGGTTACATTCGTTCTTACCGCAGGCTTCTGTTATCTGCCCAGGGCAGGTCAGTTTTGCAGAATGTGGGATATTTTCCCTCACTTCCTTTAATAATGTTTTTACCAGCACAGAAGGTGAGGGGAAATCTCGCTAAGCCCAGGTTCACACTGGGGCTGCGAGAGCGAAGCCGTGCGAGTTCAGCTGAACTCGCACGATTTCACTCCTGCCTGTCAGTCCCGATTTCGGCCGCGATTACAGGGACATCTGTGCAGGTTTCTGCACAGATGTCAATGTAAATCGCGTCCGAAATCGCAAAAAGTAGTACAGAAACTACTTTTTGAAATCGGTGCAGCACTGCAAATGCGGCATCGCACCGATTAGGACGGTGCCATTGCCGGCAATTTGCGGCAAATATCGCCGTTTTGACATGCGATTGGACATGCCAAATCGCATGTCAAAACGCACCAGTGTGAACCAGGGCTATCAGAGAGAAGGGCTGGAACCTCTGTTACATTATTATTGCTATGGGGTTAATTTACTAAAGGTGAAGAGTGCAAACTCTGGTGCAACTGTGCATGGTAGCCAATCAGCTTCTAACTTCAGCTTGTTCAATTAAGCTTTGGCAAAAACCTGAAAGCTGATTGGTTTCTATGCAAAGTTACACCAGTTTTTGCACTCTCCAGTTTTAGTAAATTTGCACTGGAGATTTGCACCCACTTTACTCACCCACTTTCTGTCCTGGAGACACAACAGGAAGTAAAAGGAAATCTCCCAAAAATGAGGGAAAATCCCATCCTGGATTATTATCACCAAAACAGGTGTCACTATTGAAACATGTCCCCTCACTTTCTGTTCTAGTGGCAACTGTAACATTTTAGATTATTTACTTTCTTTTTCATTTACAGGGGTCAATCATAACACAGACAAACAAATGACAGAGTTTTTATCAGATGGGCACCCTATCCAAAAATAGAAAAAACGTAAAGTAAAGCCCACTCTTTATGCGTCTTTGCATAGTCAATCATCTTTCTCTTCACTATGTGGCTCAGTGGGAACCAGACTTGGAAACTGAGATTGACCCGGCGGACTGGAGCAAGACTTGGTCTTCTGTTGCTAAATGTTAATTTAACACTGCCACAGAGGTGGCATACAAAAAGTTGCTGTGGTGTTATTGGGTCCCAGCTTGTATAACCCATGCCAACCTAACTTCTAGTAAGCGCTGTTTTCGGGGGTGTGGCCATAGTGGGGAGGTTTTGCACATCTGGTGGACTTATCCGTGACCAGTAGGCTTTTGGTCTTGATTATTTGGTCTGCTGTATTCCCTGTTCCACCTGAACATCAGAAAGAAGGCTAAATTTGCTTTGCTGCACAGCACCATTCCAAGCTTATTTGCTCATCAATAAAATATGGCATCCTATCTGTTCATAGCAGCCAAGAGGACAATTGCCCAGGCCTAGAAGAACCCCACAGTTCCCTTTCAGGGAGTGAGAGACCAGTTGATGGCTATGATGCTTAAGGAACGAATGTCTAGTATTCCTAAGGAGTGCAAATAATATATGTGCTAATAAACTGTGGGAAAATATCAGTATCCAATACAGCATAAATATCAGGGCGTGCAAATATGAACAAATACGTGCAAAATTAGTACGTGCGAAAAATGCTAATAAATACAATATTACAATTAATCAGAAAAGATATATATATATATATATAAAATGGTTAAAAGGTGATAAAAAAATCCATCATGGGAAAAAATATAATATATTTTGATATGCTAAAAAAGGTGCATAAATAATGAAAAAAGTCACGAGTGCTTGATAATTGAAAAACGTGGTGCGTGTCTTGTGGAAAATCCTTGTAATATTCCTATGGGTGATCACAGCACGTACTAATTTTGCACGTATTTGTTCATATTTGCACGCCGTGATATTTATGCTGTATTCGATACTGATATTTTCCCACAGCTTATTAGCACACATATTATTTGCACTCCATATCAATATTTAGAGCAAACATTAGAACAGCGCCACATCTACTCTCTCACTTTATATATTCATTTACTACACCTAGGTGGCAGTAATCCGTAGAGGCAGCAGTTCTTTTGGATTTTCTCTGGTATTAATTCTTTCCTGCTGGCATTTTTATATATTTTTTATATATTTTTTTCTCCATTGCGCGGATCCATATACACTTATTCTAGTATTCTTAAGGACATGCACGCCAAGTGCATGAAAATTTGGAAGGAACCATGGTTGGCGTATGCCTTCTCTGACCTCCCCCTGACAAGTGTGGGCTGGCTCTAACTGGTTTCTCCGACGATCCTGAGTCCCTACTCTTTCCTTCTCCCTCTTACCTTGCCTTTGTCTTATTTTTTATTTCCATCCCTCTGCCCTATTTAGTCTCTTGTGCCCAGGACTAATCACAATGTGGTTTGCTAGCTTATATGTCCTGGCTGATTTTGCTAACCATGGGGACTTCCCCACGAACCTATGCATGTTACATTTAGGTTTACTATGATTGTCTGTGGAGGATGTTCCTCTTCTTTTGTCTATGCTGTATATGGTTGTTTTCACTTATGTCACCAGTCATAGCCCCTGCGTGGGCGAACTAGGTGCCTTTTTGTGTTTTAATGATATAATTGAATAAAAATTATTGAACCATAAATGAAAGTAAAGGCCCATGATTAGTTGGCCTAAGACAGTGGTAAGTGGTCTCTTGTGTTTAATTTGCTGAAAGGTCCTGTTGTCCAAGGCAAAGCTATCTGAACAAATTGTGTTGCACTGAGGGAAGGCCGGTCTGTATTATTATAATAATTGTCATTAAATGTCATTAAAAATGATTAGCTCCTAGAAATGAGAATTTGTTTTCAATCCTCCAAATTCAAGTCCAGTGTTTAGTATGACCTCTGGATCACAGTTACTCATTACGGAACAAGTCGAAGGCTTTAATCACACTCAGTCCTTTGGATGAACTCTCAGTCATAAAACCTTGATCTACATAGCATATGTTGCTATTTTACTACAGGGTATTTTAGGAGAATCTAAGCAGAGATGAAAAGGCAATCAAGGCATGGAATAAGACACATATAATAGGAGGTCTAGTCATCATCGCTCCTAATATTTGTCCACATTACTGGCAATTCTTCATGAAGGATCAGTTACCCTCCAACCCATTCCATCTTCATCCACCAAGTATTGCTCAATGCTCACATTCCATCTTGGCCTTTCTCATTAAGTCTGCCGCTGTTAGGAAAGCCAGTGGGAAATGGGGAATGTTCACATTTTCCTTGCTGCTTTACAGAAATGAAAGTGCCTGCAAACATCAGGGATTGCTGTCCCAGTCAGGGAATGTATGTATCTACACACCCCATTGAATGTCCTCACTAGGGTCATTTGGCCTAGGGTAGTCTTCAGGGTCACGATTGCAGAGTGCCACCGTTGAGAGCCGGCGGTGCGAAGGATGGTCTATGTGGGCAGCTTTACCCCGGATGCCTGTATACTTAGATGTGCCTCTTTTAATCATCAACCATGTGAGTTGCTAAATGTTGTACCTTCATTAAATGTAACCACATTGCTACACTTAGAGGTGCCTCTCTTCTCTTTTACACTCAGTTGTGACATGACGCTACTTGTATATCAAGTCAAAATGTATTTAAAAATTTTGCTTGCCTTGCAGAGTTGGTCCACAGGTTCTCTTAAGCTTGCACTATCAACAGCTTAGGAAAGGATCACAATTATAGTCCATATCAGATCCTGTCTATAAACAACATATTTGTCTATAATAACTCCAGGGCAAGGATCAAAACCAATTTTAAATTGAAAACCAGAGGCGTGTAACATTTGTGTCTACGAGTGTGTTCCCCTGTGTTTGAAGGACAGCAATAACGCTCCAGCTCCCTTTATGGTGAAGACATATGTAGCGGGTATGTACTTTCCCGGGTGTAATTTTGAATTTGGCAGAGACATCAGTGATGTGTAATTCCCTGCAGCCCAGCGGGTGGCGCTGTCGCCCTGGGCTGGGGTTGAATCATTGCAGTGTGCTGTGCCTCCTTTTTGTCCTCCCTCGGCAACGGTATGGTGGGGCGGGGAACCCGCCATGCTTGCTGGGAGAGGGTATAAAGGGGGCCAGCCATCTTGGTCACGGGGTCGAAGTCCCAGGCACCTTCAGCTTGCGGACGGTGGGTCGTGTCGCTCCTCTGGGTGGCTTAGGCCTAGAGGACAGCGGAGGTCAAGTTCCATCCCAGGCACCTTTAGCCTGGGGTGAGGTACTTGGATGGAGGTCCGGAGCTCAGTGCCCAACACTGAGTTCCGCGAGGGAAGGAGATCCTAGGGTACCCAGGGATTGGGTACCCGAATCCGGAAGGCGCAATGGACCGGGGGGAGCTCCTCATTTGAAGACCCGGTGCAGCATATTGCCGGTGACAAGTGAGTCTCTCGTCAGAGACGGCCTGGAAGGAAATCTACCCTCGTGCGGAGACCAGGACACACTTCTAGGAAGGGAAGTGGCAGCTTAAATTGTGTCTGGGCCTGTTCGCATCCACACCTCCTTTTCTGTTCTGTTCTATGAAGGGAGTTCAACTGTTTGTGTTCAGACAAGGAGAATAAAGGAGTGTTGAACTTTAATGGTGTGGAGCTCATTTTCTGACAGACATGGTTCGTGGTGACTCTTGGAGGGAGGATCCAGGTGCACAGCACTGACCTGAAGGTAATACAGAACTGTGGCTTATACCGCACTAACATCTGTGGTGGAAGTCAGGTGTAGTGTCCCCGCTCCCTCCCCTCTAAGATACCCCTAGACAAGAGAAAGACGAGACCGAGAGGGGAGTGTGAGGGGCTGCCGCTACACATAAAAGGTATTATAATTAATAATAATAGAATTTACAAAACAGAGTTGGGATCGCTTTGAACAGAACGGCAGCCAGTGAGTCATTTAACAAGTACGGTACTCATTTTCATTGCAGCTCATCCAACTAGCAGCTGCAGCCAAAATATTGTTTATCGGGGGAATATTAACACGCAAATGTCTCTAAAAATGAATTCTTCAAATAATCAACTTCATTAAACAGTCGTAAATTTAAGGTACAGAAAAACGAATCCAGTAATTTATTTCAGACGGTTACAACTGTATATGACATTCCTGATTGTATGCACCAAAGATATTTATTTAAAGAGAATTCAAGCGTCTGTTTCCATTGTGGAATAGGTAAGGAAAGAGTCCTTTAAAAGGAAACTTTTTGTTAAAAAATTAATATTAACAATATATGTAACAGAAGCCATTTTTCTAATATAAAACAACCTGTCAAGGCTGGGCTTCACTATAGTCATATGAGCAGTCTTGTTTACATTCTTTCAGTAACTTTACAAGTCTTCATAGATACATCCCTGACCCGCCACAGTATGCAGCTACAGCATATTATTTAGGCTCTGTGCACACTGCACGCTAAAAAAAGGTATAAAAACGCCAGTAGCTTTGCAGGGAGTCTTTCAACGTTTTTTAATGTTTTTGCAATATCGTTTATTAGAGTTTTTTAGCGTTTTTCAGCGTTAGTGTTTTTTTTTTCAATGGATCAAAAAAGGCTTTTTTTTGCGTTTTTTGACGCCAAAAGACGGCACTTTGAACGCGATTTTCGGGCATTCAGAAAAAAGCCCATAAACTCCACTGCTCATTAAAGCTGAAAAACGTCTATGTATGTATGGACACATAGGCTAACATAGAGTGGAGTTTATGGGCTTTTAAAAAAAAACGCCAAAACGCCAATAAACTGCAGTTTATCAGCTCCAGTGTGCATGGAGCCTTAAAATAAAAAAAGATCAGTGCCTTTTATTATTAAAGCTGAACTCTGGCCTTACCTTCGGGTTCTGCACAGCTGTACAGGCTCCTCTACTTTAGACCCCTTTCACACCAAGGCGCCCGCGGTAAAGCGCCGCTATTTTTATTGGCGCTTTACCGTCGTTTTTGCGGAGGTATTCGATTTTAAACCCCGCTAGCGGCCGTAAAAGGATTAAAACCACCCGCATTTGCCGGCGGTTCGGCCGCGCTGGCCATTCATTTCAATGGGCAGGAGAGGTGGAGGAGCGGTGTATACACCGCTCCTCCACCGCTCCAAAGATGCTGCTTGCAGGAGTTTTTTTAACGTCCTGCCAGTGCATCGCCTCAGTGTGAAAGCCCGAGGGCTTTCACACTGATACTGCAGGGGAGCAGTTTTTCAGGCACTTTACAGGCTTATTTTAGCCCAAAAGCACCTGAAAAACGCCCCTGTGTGAAAGGGGTCTTACTGAAATTGCTTATTCTGATTTCACTGTACACTCACAGTGTGCAAAAAAACTGCAGAAATAAATTTAGTGAATGCCAGATTTTTTGCTTCATCTATCTCTATCCTCCACAGCCTTAACCCCCTTAGCGGTATTCCCGAGTCTGGCTCAGGGTGAATTTTCCATACCAAAAGCGGTAACCCCCGAGCCACACTCGGGATCACATTGCAGGATCCATGTACAGCTTACTTACCTTGTCCCCAGGATCCTGTGATGTCTCCCCGCTGTGTGTGTGAGCTGTGTCTCCGTTCGATTCACAGTGCCACGCTCCATTCCCTGCTAGCGTTGCGACGCACGGGGATGGATCTCGGCGCCAAAATAAAAAAGTGAAAAACACAGTACACAGTACACATACAGTACACTGTAATCTTACAGATTACAGTACTGTATCTAATAGTTTCACATCCCCCTTAGGAGTCTATTGAAAACGTCCACGGAATGACGAAACGCGTCTAGGAGGACGCTCAGTGACGTCACCACGTTCGAGGAGTGAGGCTTTTGATATGCCGGCCGGCATTTTACTGTTCACATACTGAATCTACTTTTTACTTTGCTGGGCGTATGATTTGGATACTGTGTGTACGGACCATCCGAACGAGACGTATTGGCTAAGGAAGGGACGCTTGCATCACCAAAGGCTGCAGCTGGGTCAAAGGTCCAATGCCATAAACCGCTTGCCTTCTGGTAAGCTGCTACCCCTTTCTTTGGTGGTGGATTCTTCACGGCTTGCTTTGAATAATCACGGTGGTGTGAAGTTTGTGGTTACCCTTAATGACCTATGGACTAATTTAGATGATTGGTTATATACAATTGAACTATTTTGGCGTGATGCCTGATAGTTTTCCATATACATCTAAATAAGCACCGAATTCCTGATAGACTTTGGTTAAAAGTGGCACAGTTTTTTCTTTGTTTATTGTTTGAGGTGTTGTCACACTATTTCTGCTGCCTAATGTTCAAAAGTTTTTTAACTGTTTGCTAGCGCAGTTTTTATCTTTTAAGTAACACCCAAGTGACTGAGTATAAAACGATATAAATGTCAATCAAAATTCAACACTAGACGTGAGGAATAAATGCAAAAAAGGAAGTCTCTAATGATGATCCTGTGATGAATAAACAATCCAATGTGAACTAGTAATCTTCAAAGAAAATCAAGTGACTTTAGAGTGGACCTGATAAACGTATGTCTATGGGGTCAACTCAGGCTTTAAATGTGTATCCCCATGGAGGTAGAATCCTTGACTGGCAATCCCACAAATAAATATTCCACGACTTAGAACGGATGATTATACCAAATCTCCAAGCCCGGTAAAGCAATGATGGTGGCCCAGGGTGAAACCATATCAGGATGAAAAAGAAGGAGGGCACATAGCGTGATACAGTTTAAGAACTTTTAATTAATGTAGGTAGGAACACTTACATTACATCAGAAGATAAGCGTTTAGGATATAATCAGTGGCAGCAGTGGAGTCCGTTGACGCGTTTCGCAATAGTTTGCATCGTCTGGGGTATACCTCCACTGTTGCCTTCACAAAATTTATAGATTCTCCAAGCTCCCCTATTAGCAAGGACCTCCCCCAAAGCTCATCCAACAAGCAACCACTTACTTAGTGATTGAAAATGGCGCCTTGGCGTGCGCTCCACACCTCATTGTGAGATGAACATAAAGTTCACCAATTGGTCCAAAAATATGTGAACTTGGGAAGTGGGGGGACGCCAGAACGTCCTAACTAGTGATGAGCCGAACACCCCCCTGTTCGGTTCGCACCAGAACCCGCGAACGGACCGAAAGTTCGAACGAACATTAGAACCCTATTAAATAGAATGGATGCGAACGTTCGAATTCTAAAGTGCTAATTATAACAACTATTATGCATGTTATTGTCCTAAAAAGGGTTTGGGAACCCGGGTTCTGCACCAGGGGACATGTATCAATGCAAAAAGAAGTTTTAAAAACGGTCGTTTTTCGGGAGCAGTCATTTTAATGATGCATAAAGTGAAAAAAAAAAAGTCAAATATTCCTTTAAATATCGTACCTGGGGGGTTTCTAAAGTATGCCTGTGAAGTGCCACGTGTTTCCCGTGTTTAGAACTGTCCCTGCACAAAATGACACTTCTAAAGGAAAAAAAAGCCATTTAAAACTGCTTGCGGCTTTAATGTAATGTCTGGTCCCGGTAATATGGATGAAATTCTTTAAGAAAAATGGCATAGCTACCCCATGACCCCCCCCCCCTACCCCAGCCCATTACCAGCCCCTTTGGGTCTTGTATGGATATTAAGGGGAACCCCGCACATAAAATAAAAAAGGCCCTATATACTCTGAACAGCCCTATACAGGCGGTGCATACAAGACAGGGACTGTAGGTTTGTTCTTATGTAGAATCTGTTTGTAATTTTGAACAGGTACATTGTTGAAGTGTAGCTCCAGACCAAAAATCTATTTTTAAACTTTTTGGAAAACATAGGTAAGGGTTATCACCCCTGTAACATTTGTTTTGCTGTCTGTGCCCCTGTTCAGAACATTTCACCTCACTTTCCGTCCCAATGACAACTGTCTTTGAAATGTGGTGTTTTTCTTGAAACAAGGATTGCTGATAAAGCATCAGTACAGAGGAGACACCTTTCTCCCATATTTATTCTTACAGGAGAGAATTTTCCTTCCTAGTGGTAGATTTCCTCTCACTTCCTGTTGTCTTCTTGCGTTTGCAAGTAGGAGTCGTTTGTAAGTTGGATGTTTGAAAGTAGGGACCTGCCGTATATACTCTGCAGAAATAGGCCCCTTAGTTGTTGGTGTTGGCACAACACTGTAAGCACTCACAGTTACTCTTGGTTGGTGCTGGAACGCCCTGCTGTCAACTATTATATCAGGAATTTTAATTACATATAATTGTTGAACAGTGGTAGTAAAAATTGGGCCTTTGATGGTGGTGCTGGTGCCACAACACTGTAAGCCCTGACAGTTACTCTTGGTGGGTGCAGCAATGGGCCCTGCTGTGAATTATTAGATCAAGAATTGTAATTACATGCCCCTGTTGAACAGGGGCTGAAAAATTGGGCCTTAGGCACTGGTGGCACAACACTGCAACCCCTCACAGATACTGTACTTGGAGCACAGCAATGAGCCCTGTTGCAAAGTATTGCTTCAAAAATTGTAATGACACGCCCCTGTTAAACAGGGGCTGAAAAATTGGGCCTTAGGCACTGGTGGCACAACACTGCAACTCCTCACAGATACTGTACTTGGAGTACAGCAATGAGCCCTGTTGCAAAGTATTGCTTCAAAAATTGTAATTACACGCCCCTGTTAAACAGGGGCTGAAAAATTGGGCGTTAGGCACTGGTGGCGGCACCCATAAACAAAAATGATCTTCCAAGCTATCATCATCAATCGTATCATTGAGGACTCGGAGGAGGAGGATAGCCAGTCAACATAACAGCACAGGCACTCAGCATCAGCATCAGTCTTGAAGGGATGTGACATGTTAAAATCAATTAGTCTGTTATATCAGCATCAGGTGTGTGGTAGCTGGTGGTGATCCAAGACTGGTTCATCTTGATGAAAGTCAGTCGATCAACCGAGTCGGTGGACAGGCGCACCCTGTGATCCGTGACAAATCCTCCAGCAGCACTGAATGTGCGTTCCGAAAGAACGCTGGATGCAGGACAGGCCAGTAGCTCAATTGCATACTGTGCAAGCTCTGGCCAGTGATCCATCCTCAAGACCCAGTAAGCCAGAGGATTTTCGGTGGGGAAGGTGTCCAAGTCTGACCTTGCCCCTAGATATTCCTGCACCATGTTTATCAGACGCTGGCGATGGTTGCTGGAACCGATCATACTTTGGGGCTGCGGACTAAAGAATTGTCTGAACGCATCGGTCAGACGGCCACCTTCCCCACCGCTCCTTCTTTGACTGGCCGAAGCCTCAGCAACTCGTTGTCCAGGACCAGGAGTTTGCAACCTCCCAGTCTCTGGGAACGCGTTGCACAGACCTTTCTGCAAGGCCTCCCGGAGTTGTCTCATCCTCTGCTCCCTCTGCGAGGGTAACATAAGGTCCGCAACCTTACCCTTGTACCGTGGATCAAGGAGAGTGGCCAGCCAGTAATGGTCCCTTTCCTTGATCCGAAGAATACGAGGATCCTTCCGCAGACTTTGCAGGATCAGGGAGGCCATGCAGCGTAGGTTTGCTGAGGCATTCGCTCCGGAGTCCTCTGGGTCACTAAGGACGACATGATCCGCAGCCACCTCCTCCCAGCCACGTACAAGTCCACTGGTTTCTTGGGACTGTAAATCATCCCTAAAAGACTGCTGCTGATGATGCTGAGTGCCAGCCTCCACCTCCATGCTGACACAATCCTCCTCCTCCTCCTCCTCCTCCTCCTCCTCTTCCTGTGCGATGGGTGGGACAGAAGTAACACTGTCTGGGTAAAGGGGGCCTTGAGAGGCAAGGAAGTCCTCCTCTTCCTGCCTCTGTTCTGCCTCAAGTGCCCTGTCCATTATTCCACGCAGCGTGTGCTCCAACAGGTGGACAAGAGGTACAGTGTCACTGATGCATGCACTGTCACTGCTCACCATCCTCGTGGCCTCCTCAAATGGTGCCAGGACAGTGCATGCATCCCTGATCATGCCCCACTGGCGTGGAGAAAAAAAACCAAGCTCCCCTGACCCTGTCCTGGTGCCGTAGTCGCACAGGTACTCATTGATGGCCCTCTGCTGCGTGTGCAGCCGCTGCAGCATGGCCAACGTTGAGTTCCACCTGGTGGGCATGTCACATATAAGGCGGTTCTTGGGCAGGTTCAACTCCTTTTGCAGCTCAGCCAGGCGAGCACTGGCATTATAAGATCTGCGGAAATGCACACAGACTTTCCTGGCCTGCCTCAGGACATCCTGTAAGCCCGGGTACCTGCCCAAGAACCGCTGCACCACCAGGTTAAGGACGTGAGCCACACAGGGCACATGGGTCAGTTGTCCCTGTCGGAGGGCGGAGAGGAGGTTGGTGCCATTGTCGCAAACCACCATTCCTGGCTTAAGCTGGCGTGGCGTCAACCACCTCTCGGCCTGGCCCTGCAGAGCAGACAGGACCTCTGCCCCAGTGTGGCTTCTGTCCCCCAAACACACCAGCGCAAGCACGGCATGGCATCTTTTTGCCTGCGTACTTGCGTAGCCCCGTGAACGGCTACGGAGCACCGCTGGTTCATAGGACAAACCACAGGAAGAGGCCATGGAGGAAGAAGAAGAGGAGGGGGTGGAGGAGAGAGGTGTGTCACAACCAGTAGTAGCATTTTGGAGGCGTGGCGGTGGGACAACCTCCAACACTACTGCACCTTGTCCTGAATCCTTCCCAGCTGCCAAAAGAGTGACCCAATGGGCCGTGAAAGAAAGGTAACGTCCCTGTCCATGCCTGCTGGACCATGAGTCAGCGGTAATATGCACCTTACCGCTGACCGCCCTGTCCAGCGAGGCCAAGACATTGCCTTCCACATGCCGGTAGAGAGCCGGAATAGCCTTCCGTGAGAAAAAGTGGCGTTTGGGAACCTGCCACTGAGGAACCGCACATTGCACAAACTCACGGAAGGGGGCCGAGTCTACCAACTGAAAAGGCAGCAGTTGAAGCGCTAGCAATTTAGCCAAGCTAGCATTCAACCGCTGGGCATGTGGATGGCTGGGAGTGAACTTCTTTCGACGGTCCAGCAGCTGGGGCAGGGAAATTTGCCTGCTAGAATCGGACGTCGGTGTACTGCTAGCAGAGTGGGCGCAAGTACTTGGCTGTGACACACCTAATTCTACACCTTCATTCCTCTCAGTGCATGTTTCAGAGAGGACTGAAGTTATAGTGGGGTTGGAGATCCCAGCTGATGCGGTGCAAGGAGAGGTCCGCTTTGTTCTTTGGTGTGGGTCTTTGAGGTAGGCTTGCCAACGAGCTGCATGGCAGGTCAACATATGTCTGGTCAGGCATGTGGTACCCAAGCGGCTGATGTTTTGGCCACGCGATATACGCTTGAGACATATGTTGCAAACAGCAGCTGTGCGATCTGATGCACTAGCCTCAAAAAAGGCCCACACCAAAGAACTTTTTGAATGACGGGCAGAGGCAGCGCCCTGCACAGGCGGAGCTCTGCGGTGTGATTCCGTCGGTGTACTGCCCTTACGCTGGCCACCAAAGGGCATCCTGCCTCGTTGGAGATGTGCCTCCTCCTCATCCTCCTCCTCCTCCTCTCTCCTATTAGGCACCCACGTGGAGTCAGTGACCTCATCATCCCCTCCCTCCTCATCACTGGAGCCAATCTGGCAGTATGCTGCAGCTGCTGGAACATGACTGCCAGATTGGTGTCGTTCTTGAGCATCCCCTCTGTCTGCTCTCACGCTACTGCCTTCCTCTAGCTGGGTTTCATCATCAGACCCTTCGAAACGCTGGGCATCCTCCTGGAGCATGTACCCAACACTGTGCTGAAACAGTTCGGGGGACTCCTCAGGAGGAGGACATGGTGGGTCTAGGGAAGGAGTGACTGATGATTTGTCTGACATTGATACCAGGGAAGACGACGCTTTGGCAGCTGCTTTTCCAGTACCCTGAGCCTGGGTGAGAGAGGATGAGGAGGAGGAGGAGGGCTTGGTCATCCACTCTACCAAGTCTTCGGCATGATGTGGCTCAACATGTCCAGCTGCCGAAAAGAAGGACAAGCGTGTCCCATGGCCATGTGCTGATGACAATGCACCGCGTCCACGACCAGCACTGTTGCCCCCAGACACAGAGCCTGCTTGCCCTCTTTTATTGCCTCCTGACTGTCTGCCTCTCCTTGTTTGCCTTCCAGACATTCTAATAGATGGCCTGCACGGAGATGGGAAAAAAGCAATAAGGGCTACCTTCAGGTGTCCTTCTCTGTCCCTTGAAACAAGGACTTTCACAGTGAAAGAAACTGACACTCTCCCTACCTACAGTTTTCTGTCCCTAGAATAAATGTTTTTTTTAAGCACAATATAGCACAAGGACAATTCACTCACTGTCCTTACAGGTCCCTGGAAACAAGGACTTGCAGAGTGAAAGAAAAAAAACACTCTCCCTACCTACAGTTTTCTGTCCCTAGAAAAAATGTTTTTTTTAATCACAATATAGCACAAGAAAAATTCACTCACTGTCCTTACAGGTCCCTGGAAACAAGGACTTGCAGAGTGAAAGAAAAAAAACACTCTCCCTACCTACAGTTTTCTGTCCCTAGAAAAAATGTTTTTTTTAATCACAATATAGCACAAGGACAATTCACTCACTGTCCTTACAGGTCCCTGGAAACAAGGACTTGCAGAGTGAAATAAACTGACACTCTCCCTACCTACAGTTTTCTGTCCCTAGAATAAATGTTTTTTTAAGCACAATATAGCACAAGGACAATTCACTCACTGTCCTTCCAGGTCCCTGGAAACAAGGACTTGCAGAGTGAAAGAAAAAAAACACTCTCCCTACCTACAGTTTTCTGTCCCTAGAAAAAATGTTTTTTTTAATCACAATATAGCACAAGGACAATTCACTCACTGTCCTTACAGGTCCCTGGAAACAAGGACTTGCAGAGTGAAAGAAAAAAAACACTCTCCCTACCTACAGTTTTCTGTCCCTAGAAAAAATGTTTTTTTAATCACAATATAGCACAAGAAAAATTCACTCACTGTCCTTACAGGTCCCTGGAAACAAGGACTTGCAGAGTGAAAGAAAAAAAACACTCTCCCTACCTACAGTTTTCTGTCCCTAGAAAAAATGTTTTTTTTAATCACAATATAGCACAAGGAAAATTCACTCACTGTCCTTACAGGTCCCTGGAAACAAGGACTTGCAGAGTGAAAGAAAAAAAACACTCTCCCTACCTACAGTTTTCTGTCCCTAGAAAAAATGTTTTTTTTAATCACAATATAGCACAAGAA
The DNA here is from genome assembly GCA_029206835.1 of Rana muscosa. Classification (NCBI taxonomy): domain Eukaryota; kingdom Metazoa; phylum Chordata; class Amphibia; order Anura; family Ranidae; genus Rana; species Rana muscosa. The sequence continues at coordinate 931,953,670 of CM055117.1, forward strand.
AAATTCACTCACTGTCCTTACAGGTCCCTGGAAACAAGGACTTGCAGAGTGAAAGAAAAAAAACACTCTCCCTACCTACAGTTTTCTGTCCCTAGAAAAAATGTTTTTTTTAATCACAATATAGCACAAGGACAATTCACTCACTGTCCTTACAGGTCCCTGGAAACAAGGACTTGCAGAGTGAAATAAACTGACACTCTCCCTACCTACAGTTTTCTGTCCCTAGAAAAAATGTTTTTTTTAATCACAATATAGCACAAGGACAATTCACTCACTGTCCTTCCAGGTCCCTGGAAACAAGGACTTGCAGAGTGAAAGAAAAAAAACACTCTCCCTACCTACAGTTTTCTGTCCCTAGAAAAAATGTTTTTTTTAATCACAATATAGCACAAGAACAATTCACTCACTGTCCTTACAGGTCCCTGGAAACAAGGACTTGCAGAGTGAAAGAAAAAAAACACTCTCCCTACCTACAGTTTTCTGTCCCTAGAAAAAATGTTTTTTTTAATCACAATATAGCACAAGAAAAATTCACTCACTGTCCTTACAGGTCCCTGGAAACAAGGACTTGCAGAGTGAAAGAAAAAAAACACTCTCCCTACCTACAGTTTTCTGTCCCTAGAAAAAATGTTTTTTTTAATCACAATATAGCACAAGAAAAATTCACTCACTGTCCTTACAGGTCCCTGGAAACAAGGACTTGCAGAGTGAAAGAAAAAAAACACTCTCCCTACCTACAGTTTTCTGTCCCTAGAAAAAATGTTTTTTTTAATCACAATATAGCACAAGGAAAATTCACTCACTGTCCTTACAGGTCCCTGGAAACAAGGACTTGCAGAGTGAAAGAAAAAAAACACTCTCCCTACCTACAGTTTTCTGTCCCTAGAAAAAATGTTTTTTTTAATCACAATATAGCACAAGAAAAATTCACTCACTGTCCTTACAGGTCCCTGGAAACAAGGACTTGCAGAGTGAAAGAAAAAAAACACTCTCCCTACCTACAGTTTTCTGTCCCTAGAAAAAATGTTTTTTTTAATCACAATATAGCACAAGAACAATTCACTCACTGTCCTTACAGGTCCCTGGAAACAAGGACTTGCAGAGTGAAAGAAAAAAAACACTCTCCCTACCTACAGTTTTCTGTCCCTAGAAAAAATGTTTTTTTTAATCACAATATAGCACAAGAACAATTCACTCACTGTCCTTACAGGTCCCTGGAAACAAGGACTTGCAGAGTGAAAGAAAAAAAACACTCTCCCTACCTACAGTTTTCTGTCCCTAGAAAAAATGTTTTTTTTAATCACAATATAGCACAAGAAAAATTCACTCACTGTCCTTACAGGTCCCTGGAAACAAGGACTTGCAGAGTGAAAGAAAAAAAACACTCTCCCTACCTACAGTTTTCTGTCCCTAGAAAAAATGTTTTTTTTAATCACAATATAGCACAAGAAAAATTCACTCACTGTCCTTACAGGTCCCTGGAAACAAGGACTTGCAGAGTGAAAGAAAAAAAACACTCTCCCTACCTACAGTTTTCTGTCCATAGAAAAAATGTTTTTTTTAATCACAATATAGCACAAGAAAAATTCACTCACTGTCCTTACAGGTCCCTGGAAACAAGGACTTGCAGAGTGAAAGAAAAAAAACACTCTCCCTACCTACAGTTTTCTGTCCCTAGAAAAAAATTTTTTTTAATCACAATATAGCACAAGAAAAATTCACTCACTGTCCTTTCAGGTCCCTGGAAACAAGGACTTGCAGAGTGAAAGAAAAAAAACACTCTCCCTACCTACAGTTTTCTGTCCCTAGAAAAAATGTTTTTTTTAATCACAATATAGCACAAGAAAAATTCACTCACTGTCCTTACAGGTCCCTGGAAACAAGGACTTGCAGAGTGAAAGAAAAAAAACACTCTCCCTACCTACAGTTTTCTGTCCCTAGAAAAAATGTTTTTTTTAATCACAATATAGCACAAGAAAAATTCACTCACTGTCCTTACAGGTCCCTGGAAACAAGGACTTGCAGAGTGAAAGAAAAAAAACACTCTCCCTACCTACAGTTTTCTGTCCCTAGAAAAAATGTTTTTTTTAATCACAATATAGCACAAGGAAAATTCACTCACTGTCCTTACAGGTCCCTGGAAACAAGGACTTGCAGAGTGAAAGAAAAAAAACACTCTCCCTACCTACAGTTTTCTGTCCCTAGAAAAAATGTTTTTTTTAATCACAATATAGCACAAGGACAATTCACTCACTGTCCTTACAGGTCCCTGGAAACAAGGACTTGCAGAGTGAAATAAACTGACACTCTCCCTACCTACAGTTTTCTGTCCCTAGAATAAATGTTTTTTTAAGCACAATATAGCACAAGGACAATTCACTCACTGTCCTTCCAGGTCCCTGGAAACAAGGACTTGCAGAGTGAAAGAAAAAAAACACTCTCCCTACCTACAGTTTTCTGTCCCTAGAAAAAATGTTTTTTTTAATCACAATATAGCACAAGGACAATTCACTCACTGTCCTTACAGGTCCCTGGAAACAAGGACTTGCAGAGTGAAATAAACTGACACTCTCCCTACCTACAGTTTTCTGTCCCTAGAATAAATGTTTTTTTTAAGCACAATATAGCACAAGGACAATTCACTCACTGTCCTTCCAGGTCCCTGGAAACAAGGACTTGCAGAGTGAAAGAAAAAAAACACTCTCCCTACCTACAGTTTTCTGTCCCTAGAAAAAATGTTTTTTTTAATCACAATATAGCACAAGAACAATTCACTCACTGTCCTTACAGGTCCCTGGAAACAAGGACTTGCAGATTGAAAGAAAAAAAACACTCTCCCTACCTACAGTTTTCTGTCCCTAGAAAAAATGTTTTTTTTAATCACAATATAGCACAAGAAAAATTCACTCACTGTCCTTACAGGTCCCTGGAAACAAGGACTTGCAGAGTGAAAGAAAAAAAACACTCTCCCTACCTACAGTTTTCTGTCCCTAGAAAAAATGGTTTTTTTAATCACAATATAGCACAAGAAAAATTCACTCACTGTCCTTACAGGTCCCTGGAAACAAGGACTTGCAGAGTGAAAGAAAAAAAACACTCTCCCTACCTACAGTTTTCTGTCCCTAGAAAAAATGTTTTTTTTAATCACAATATAGCACAAGGAAAATTCACTCACTGTCCTTACAGGTCCCTGGAAACAAGGACTTGCAGAGTGAAAGAAAAAAAACACTCTCCCTACCTACAGTTTTCTGTCCCTAGAAAAAATGTTTTTTTTAATCACAATATAGCACAAGGACAATTCACTCACTGTCCTTAGAGGTCCCTGGAAACAAGGACTTGCAGAGTGAAAGAAAAAAAACACTCTCCCTACCTACAGTTTTCTGTCCCTAGAAAAAATGTTTTTTTTAATCACAATATAGCACAAGAAAAATTCACTCACTGTCCTTACAGGTCCCTGGAAACAAGGACTTGCAGAGTGAAAGAAAAAAAACACTCTCCCTACCTACAGTTTTCTGTCCCTAGAAAAAATGTTTTTTTTAATCACAATATAGCACAAGAAAAATTCACTCACTGTCCTTACAGGTCCCTGGAAACAAGGACTTGCAGAGTGAAAGAAAAAAAACACTCTCCCTACCTACAGTTTTCTGTCCCTAGAAAAAATGTTTTTTTAAATCACAATATAGCACAAGGAAAATTCACTCACTGTCCTTACAGGTCCCTGGAAACAAGGACTTGCAGAGTGAAAGAAAAAAAACACTCTCCCTACCTACAGTTTTCTGTCCCTAGAAAAAATGTTTTTTTTAATCACAATATAGCACAAGGACAATTCACTCACTGTCCTTACAGGTCCCTGGAAACAAGGACTTGCAGAGTGAAATAAACTGACACTCTCCCTACCTACAGTTTTCTGTCCCTAGAATAAATGTTTTTTTAAGCACAATATAGCACAAGGACAATTCACTCACTGTCCTTCCAGGTCCCTGGAAACAAGGACTTGCAGAGTGAAAGAAAAAAAACACTCTCCCTACCTACAGTTTTCTGTCCCTAGAAAAAATGTTTTTTTTAATCACAATATAGCACAAGAAAAATTCACTCACTGTCCTTACAGGTCCCTGGAAACAAGGACTTGCAGAGTGAAAGAAAAAAAACACTCTCCCTACCTACAGTTTTCTGTCCCTAGAAAAAATGTTTTTTTTAATCACAATATAGCACAAGAAAAATTCACTCACTGTCCTTACAGGTCCCTGGAAACAAGGACTTGCAGAGTGAAAGAAAAAAAACACTCTCCCTACCTACAGTTTTCTGTCCCTAGAAAAAATGTTTTTTTTAATCACAATATAGCACAAGAAAAATTCACTCACTGTCCTTACAGGTCCCTGGAAACAAGGACTTGCAGAGTGAAAGAAAAAAAACACTCTCCCTACCTACAGTTTTCTGTCCCTAGAAAAAATGTTTTTTTTAATCACAATATAGCACAAGAAAAATTCACTCACTGTCCTTACAGGTCCCTGGAAACAAGGACTTGCAGAGTGAAAGAAAAAAAACACTCTCCCTACCTACAGTTTTCTGTCCCTAGAAAAAATGTTTTTTTAATCACAATATAGCACAAGAAAAATTCACTCACTGTCCTTACAGGTCCCTGGAAACAAGGACTTGCAGAGTGAAAGAAAAAAAACACTCTCCCTACCTACAGTTTTCTGTCCCTAGAAAAAATGTTTTTTTTAATCACAATATAGCACAAGAAAAATTCACTCACTGTCCTTACAGGTCCCTGGAAACAAGGACTTGCAGAGTGAAAGAAAAAAAACACTCTCCCTACCTACAGTTTTCTGTCCCTAGAAAAAATGTTTTTTTTAATCACAATATAGCACAAGAAAAATTCACTCACTGTCCTTACAGGTCCCTGGAAACAAGGACTTGCAGAGTGAAAGAAAAAAAACACTCTCCCTACCTACAGTTTTCTGTCCCTAGAAAAAATGTTTTTTTTAATCACAATATAGCACAAGGACAATTCACTCACTGTCCTTACAGGTCCCTGGAAACAAGGACTTGCAGAGTGAAATAAACTGACACTCTCCCTACCTACAGTTTTCTGTCCCTAGAATAAATGTTTTTTTAAGCACAATATAGCACAAGGACAATTCACTCACTGTCCTTCCAGGTCCCTGGAAACAAGGACTTGCAGAGTGAAAGAAAAAAAACACTCTCCCTACCTACAGTTTTCTGTCCCTAGAAAAAATGTTTTTTTTAATCACAATATAGCACAAGGACAATTCACTCACTGTCCTTACAGGTCCCTGGAAACAAGGACTTGCAGAGTGAAAGAAAAAAAACACTCTCCCTACCTACAGTTTTCTGTCCCTAGAAAAAATGTTTTTTTTAATCACAATATAGCACAAGAAAAATTCACTCACTGTCCTTACAGGTCCCTGGAAACAAGGACTTGCAGAGTGAAAGAAAAAAAACACTCTCCCTACCTACAGTTTTCTGTCCCTAGAAAAAATGTTTTTTTTAATCACAATATAGCACAAGAAAAATTCACTCACTGTCCTTACAGGTCCCTGGAAACAAGGACTTGCAGAGTGAAAGAAAAAAAACACTCCCTACCTACAGTTTTCTGTCCCTAGAAAAAATGTTTTTTTTAATCACAATATAGCACAAGAAAAATTCACTCACTGTCCTTACAGGTCCCTGGAAACAAGGACTTGCAGAGTGAAAGAAAAAAAACACTCTCCCTACCTACAGTTTTCTGTCCCTAGAAAAAATGTTTTTTTTAATCACAATATAGCACAAGAAAAATTCACTCACTGTCCTTACAGGTCCCTGGAAACAAGGACTTGCAGAGTGAAAGAAAAAAAACACTCTCCCTACCTACAGTTTTCTGTCCCTAGAAAAAATGTTTTTTTTAATCACAATATAGCACAAGAAAAATTCACTCACTGTCCTTACAGGTCCCTGGAAACAAGGACTTGCAGAGTGAAAGAAAAAAAACACTCTCCCTACCTACAGTTTTCTGTCCCTAGAAAAAATGTTTTTTTTAATCACAATATAGCACAAGAAAAATTCACTCACTGTCCTTACAGGTCCCTGGAAACAAGGACTTGCAGAGTGAAAGAAAAAAACCACTCTCCCTACCTACAGTTTTCTGTCCCTAGAAAAAATGTTTTTTTTAATCACAATATAGCACAAGAAAAATTCACTCACTGTCCTTACAGGTCCCTGGAAACAAGGACTTGCAGAGTGAAAGAAAAAAAACACTCTCCCTACCTACAGTTTTCTGTCCCTAGAAAAAATGTTTTTTTTAATCACAATATAGCACAAGGACAATTCACTCACTGTCCTTACAGGTCCCTGGAAACAAGGACTTGCAGAGTGAAATAAACTGACACTCTCCCTACCTACAGTTTTCTGTCCCTAGAATAAATGTTTTTTTAAGCACAATATAGCACAAGGACAATTCACTCACTGTCCTTCCAGGTCCCTGGAAACAAGGACTTGCAGAGTGAAAGAAAAAAAACACTCTCCCTACCTACAGTTTTCTGTCCCTAGAAAAAATGTTTTTTTTAATCACAATATAGCACAAGGACAATTCACTCACTGTCCTTACAGGTCCCTGGAAACAAGGACTTGCAGAGTGAAAGAAAAAAAAACACTCTCCCTACCTACAGTTTTCTGTCCCTAGAAAAAATGTTTTTTTTAATCACAATATAGCACAAGAAAAATTCACTCACTGTCCTTACAGGTCCCTGGAAACAAGGACTTGCAGAGTGAAAGAAAAAAAACACTCTCCCTACCTACAGTTTTCTGTCCCTAGAAAAAATGTTTTTTTTAATCACAATATAGCACAAGGACAATTCACTCACTGTCCTTCCAGGTCCCTGGAAACAAGGACTTGCAGAGTGAAAGAAACTGACACTCTCCCTACCTACAGTTTTCTGTCCCTAGAATAAATGTTTTTTTAAGCACAATATAGCACAAGGACAATTCACTCACTGTCCTTCCAGGTCCCTGGAAACAAGGACTTGCAGAGTGAAAGAAACTGACACTGTCCCTACCTACAGTTTTCTGTCCCTAGAATAAATGTTTTTTTTAAGCACACTATAGCACAAGCACAAAACACACTGACACTCTCCCTACCTATCCTTCTCTTTCCCTAAACTAAAGGAATCCAGGTTAAGCAAGAAAGAAATAACAGTCACTGTCCCTGCCTATGCTGCTCTATCCCTGCTCCGGAACACACTACACTAGGCCGCCGTGCTGGCGGCCTTTTATAGTGTGGGGCGTGTACTAAACACCCTCAGCAATAATTGGCCACAGGCATCCTGCCTGTGGCCAATCATTGCTCTCCTCGCTGCCGGCGCTGTGATTGGCCAAGCATGCGGGGTCACAGTGCATGCTTGGCCAATCACAGCGCCTGGATGACACTGCGATGGCGTAGTGCATTGTGGGCCGTTCGCGTCACTCGAATTTGGCGCGAACGGCCCAAATCGTTCGATCTTCGTCGAACGATCGAACAGCCGATGTTCGAGTCGAACGTATGTTCGACTCGAACACGAAGCTCATCCCTGGTCCTAACATCAGAGAATCTTACCAATAAAAGCGCATCCAGGTGTATATTGCCGTTCGGAGATAGGACGAGCTGAGTTACGTCCTATCATGATAGTAGAGTGCAACACAATGCGAACCACGTGACCGCAACTCAAGCTGCGTCACGTGGAATCACGTGACAAAAGAAGAGTCACGTGACGTGCAAGTGGCGCACTTCCGAATCAGCTCCGCTGGCGTGACTCACGCTGCGCTTCAAGGAGTCACATGATGCGTCACTCAGTCATTTGGGTGTTACTTATTTCAGATTTTTCACGTTTAGCGCTACAATTTTTTTTTGTTATTTTGCATTTACCTTTTGTCTAATTGAGTTTGTAGCTGCTCATATACGCAAGCAGCGCAATAATTTTTTGTATTCTCAGCGACAATTCTGCAACTGAGCAAATTTCTGTGTTTTTGATTTGATTACATTATTAAATAATTTTTAATACTATTATATTATTTTTTGTTATAATTATTTATAGTTATTTATTATATTATAATTTATGATTTCGTGTTTCAAACTTTAAATCATACTCAGGATGTCTAGACTCTTGTTTGGACAGATTTAAAGGGGTTGTAAAGGTTCGTTTTTTATTTTCTACATAGGTTCCTTTAAGCTAGTGCATTGTTGGTTCACTTACCCTTTCCTTCGATTTCCCTTCTAAATGTTTTTTTTTCTTTGTCTGAATTTCTCACTTCCTGTTTCTCCTCAGTAAACTTCACACCATCATCTGAGTGGTGTTTAGTCAGCCAGAACAGCTTACTGAACAGCTTACTGAGGAGGAACAGGAAGTGAGAAATTCAGACAAAGAAAACAAAGAAAAAAAAACATTTAGAAGGGAAATCGAAGCAAAAGGTAAGTGAACCAACAATGCACTGGCTTAAAGGAACCTATTTAGAAAATAAAAAACTAACCTTTACAACCCCTTTAAAGCGGTTGTATACCCGCTGCTGTTTTTTTTTTTTTTTTTACATACCTGAAAGGCAAAAGGCATAATGAGCTAGTATGCACCGCATACTAGCTCATTATGAAATACTTACCTTAGAACGAGGCGTCGGCAACTTACCTGGTCCACGCCGAGGGAGATGTCATCTTGCCTCTGCGTGTCTTCCGGGTATCGCCGCTCCAGCTCTGTGAGTGGCTGGAGCGGCGATGTCGTCACTCCCGCGCATGCACGCGGGAGACTTCTTTCCGGCAAGGTCCGGCGGCTGCCGGGCTTTAGCCGAGAATCCCCGCCGCGAATGCGCCGCTCCAGTTAGCGGCTCATTGCGACGGGAATATCTCCTAAACCGTAGAGGTTTAGTAGATATTCATTTTACCTACAGGTAAGCCTTATTATAGGCTTACCTGTAGGTAAAAATGTGAAAGCGGGGTGTACAACTGCTTTAAGTGAATTCTTTCTAAGAATTACAGGCCTACAATATAAAATGCCAAATTTCCATGCGAAACATTGTACCGCTTTCAGCATCAAAAATCTGACATAATCATACCGCCAGGGAGGTTAAAGTAGTTCTAAAGGCAGAAGTTTTTTTTTATCTGTATGCAGCAGCCGCCCCAGCACCCCTTAATACTTATCTGAGCCCCATCTCGATCCAGAGATGTTGCACATAAGCTTCGGCTGTCCGAGACTCTACCTCCTGATTGGCTGAGACACAGCCCCATTGGCTCCCACTGCTGTCACTCAAATTAAGTGAGCCAATTAGGAAAGAGAGTGGGCAGGGCCGAACTATAACTCTGTGTCTGAATGAACACACAGAGCAGTGACTCAGCTCGGGTGCCCCCATAGCAAGCTGCTTGCCGTGGGGGCAGGAGGCAGGAGGGAGGGGCCAGGAGTGCCGAAGAGGGACCCGAGAAGAGGAGGATCTTGGCTGCTCTCTGCAAAACTACAACACAGAGCAAGTAAGTATAACATGTTTGTTATTTTTAAACAAAAAAAAAACGAGACTTTAATATCACTTTAAAGTGGAGTTCCACCCAGAAAAACAACTACATCCCGGCACAAGCAGAACACTATCACCAAGTTAAATAGCCACATCAAAAAAAAAAAAATGATAGCGTAAATACCTTAGATTTTAGTTTTCCACTTCCGGGCTTTCCCTCCCGCGGGAGTAGGCGTTCCTACTCCTTTCCTCGGCGCTGCGATGTCTCCTGGGAGCACAGAGTCATGTTTCCCAGGAGACAATACGGAACGCTGCTGTTCTATCATGCCGGTTCTGCTATCAGATAGGTTCCGGGATGGTCTGCGCAGGCGCAATTGAATCCAACGGAAATCCCCGAGTCTGAACAGTTCGTCAGCTGGGGATGCTGCTCGTCGCTCATTGGTTATACACGCCGCTAGCTCGTTCTATACAGCCAATGCTTTTCTCATAGGGGCGGTGTTCTATCGATACAGCTACTCGCCGTAAACACTGCAGGCGCTTCCAGGAAATGATTGCTTGTGGGCTTCACAATGCCCACAAGCAAAATGGAAATTGTCAGGAACCGATTTTAAAAGTTCTTATTTGCCATGAAAACGGACAGGGGATATTTGAAGACACCAAACAAGTGAGTTTAACCTTGTATTGTGAAACCCAATAGAATGCACCAAAAAAAAAAAAAAAACAATCGCCGCAGAACCTCCGCTTTAAGGTCCATACACACTAGGCAGCTGAAAAAAATGCATCAGAAAAAGCAGCATAAAAATGCATACAGTGGCTCATATTGCACAAGAGTTTATGCGAGTTTATGGGCATTTGCTTTAATAAGTGTTTTTTCCCCCAAAACATTACCCTCTGCTAATTTTCCACTGTAATCAATGTACACTTAAAAACTCTGAACGCTCCTAAACGTCAGGTTTAGGAGCATTTATGTGCATCAAGAATTTTTTCTACCCAAAACTCCTCTTAAAAACACTTTTGATGTTTTTTTTCCTTTTTTTAAGCCTGAAAACAATCCTCTGCAAATACACTATATTACCAAAAGTATTGGGACACCTGCCTTTACACGACATGAACTTTAATGACATCCTAGTTTTAGTCCGTAGGATTCAATATTGAGTTGGCCCACCCTTTCCAGCTATAACAGCTTCAACTCTTCTGGGAAGGCTGTCCACAAGGTTTAGGAGTGTGTCAATGGGAATGTTTGACCATTCTTACAGAAGCGCATTTGTGAGGTCAGGCACTGGTGTTGGACGAAAAGGCCTGGCTCACAGTCTATGCTCTAATTCATCCCAAAGATGTTCTATCGGGTTGAGGTCAGTACTCTGTGCAGGCCAGTCAAGTTCCTCCACCCCAAACTTGCTCATCCATGTCTTTATGGACCATAGGGGGCGCGCAGGCAGCGCGATCACTGAGGACGTCATATGACAGCCTCCTGGCAAAGTAAGTTGTCATTCGGCTATAGTGCGGGCTGGAAGTGGTTAAGTGTTACCTATTCTGTTTTTTATCAGCCATGACTGAGGACTAACGTCTGAAACGCATAGGATGTGTTTACAGCATTGTACATGTGTAAAAAGCAGTGCAGCGCTAAGATCATATGTAACACAAAAAGTCCATAAAATATGAAGTTCAGAAACCAGAAGAGTGTTAACTGGTACACCAACAGGGAGATAGAAGGATCCTCTAGCTGTGAAACAGAGTGCTTGTAAATGATCACAAGTGCAACCACTTCCGTGTATGTCCACCACCAGGTACACAGGCCGCTCACCTCAGAATATGGACCTCTGTATTACCAGAAGGTCACATATGCAGTCCCTTTAACAAGGGTAATGTTAAAGATGAGAGGGCTGTCTTCATACGGTACTTCAACCAAAATCCTCAATCATTCAATGATCCCAAAACGAACTCATAAATTTGCGTGGTTACATGCAAAATGTCAAAAAGAAATACATAGTGCTCTCCATATGTATAAAACACTTGATTTATTGTATAAAAAGTTACTCACAAGCAAGGCACAGAGACCCTGTGCTCGGATAACAGTTATGTAACATAGGAGTGGAACCAGGTAGATGGCTGTCCTGACGTCATGTAGCCCCTCGCACGCGTATCGTCCGTGGGCAAGGACTTCCTCAGCGAAAATTGAATGGGGCCAGCATGTCAGTTCATTTATATAAGCCATATTCCTGGTGTGTGCAATATCTAAAAACGAAATCCCGCCCACCCCATGACTGGGGGACCATGCAGCAAGCGCCCTCATTGGTGGTCAAGAGACATGCCAAATTGTAAAACTGGCAATCATTGGCTAGAGGAATATGGGAATCAAGGAGCTTCCGGGTGAGGACCCTCACATGGTACACTGCAGCTCCAATCAACGGCGGAATCACAGGGGATATCACCTCCCAGTCTATAACCTTCTGGGTCGGCGCTCCCCATGTGATCCGTCGTCAGAGCAACAGCAGTAAATAGGCCTACAGAACGTTCCGCTCACCGCACCTACGTAAGGCCGAGAGCGGGGCGGAGCGGTCACATGACACCAGATGTCAACAAAGCACGGAGGATAACAATCCCCCAATGTGCATACTATGCAGAACCTCCAAGTTAAGATGGTCAGATCCACCCCTACTTCTAATAACCATCCCTCCAGGCTGCAACATAGCTGTCATAAATAATGACATATGACAATGCTAACAGGCAGTGTTATTGGTGTTGTACAGCGAACCCCACACTATGCCACTCAGTGGCAGAAGCCTGTAATGCATGTCATACAGGATCTCGAGAGAATAAAAATAAAAAATAAAAAATTAAAATAAAATTAAAATAAAATAAACATAAGCACCAATGACCCCACTGTCTATAACGAAAGATACATAGAAGGGTACCAAGCAAATGCAAAAATGCATATAAGCTCGCTGGGGTCGCATATAAACAGACCAAAAGATCCGACCATATATAAGGCACAATGTTCAATATGTATATATACTCACTCCAGCGCCCCCCTTCTTATTAATATTTTGGGGGGCCCATGGGTCCTCATAGTAATGACAATCGTGGCACTAAACAGGGGCCAGAGATGCATAAGGGTAATATAACAGTCATGAATAGATCTGTAGAATTAATATAGACGTCAGCACAACCATCTAACCTGTTAGACAAATATCACATATTGAATACATAATAACATATTAAAACCTAAAACAGAAAAAAACAATGCTAGCGGTCAGAAATAAAACAATTGAGATCGAACTCAACGTTCAACCCCAACGGGACCCCCACCTTCAGTTCATATACCCAAAACGACTCACGTTGGCTAAGGTTCCGAATAAAGTTGCCTCCTCTCCAATGGTTCGTCACCTTCTCTATCCCCCAAAACTGCAGCCCAGCTGGGCTACGGTTATGGTGGAGACGGGAGTGTTTCGAAACATTGTGTGTGATCAACCCCCTTTTAATATTGTTGACATGCTCCCCTATCCTAACGCGAAGGGGCCTAGATGTCCCACCGACATATTGTAGACCACACTTACATTGTAGCATGTACACGACCCCAGTAGTGTCACAAGTGATCAATTCCTTGATCTTATAGTTTTTTCCAGTTGCTGATGCCACAAATTCCTTCCGCTTCTTTATATTCTTTCTGGCCTTTCGACATGGTGGACAACGACCACATTTATGAAAGCCAGTCAGAAAGTCAAAGATTCTGTTCTCAGAATGGGTAGGGGGGTCAATGACCCCAGGGGCTAATTTATTCCTTAAGGAAGGTGCTTTTTTGTAGATAAATTGCGGACGATCAGGGAGTAAGGGGCCTAAGATCCTGTCATGCTTAAGGATTGGCCAATGCTTCTGTACAATCCTCTCAAACTTCCTATATTGAATATTAAAGTCTAAGATCATTCGTGTCCTTGTAGGATCATTATGATTGACCTTAGGGACATTTGACACAAGTACTTTTCTGTCCAGATTACGGACATTCTCCATTTCTATACCTAAGCTATTCTTATCATATCCTTTTTCAATGAATCTTGAGGCCAATACCTGTGACTGTGAAACAAAATCACCTTCATTGGTGCAATTGCGCCTCAGGCGTCTAAATTGCCCTCTCGGTATATTACACAACCATTTGGAATGGTGACAGCTTTCAATGGGGATAAAGGCGTTCCGGTCTGTGGCCCTAAAATGAGTAGTCATATTAATCCTGTCCCCATTCTTGGTTAGCTCAAGATCCAAAAAGACCAATCTGTCCAAACTGATGTTCCATGTTAGAACAATGTTCATACTGTTAGCATTCAGTTTAGATGCAAACATATCGAAGCTTGATCGATCACCATCCCAGATCATAATAAGGTCGTCAATGTACCTCTGGTAGCATAATAACTGTGGGGGTTATTATGAAGGTGATTTTGTTTCACAGTCACAGGTATTGGCCTCAAGATTCATTGAAAAAGGATATGATAAGAATAGCTTAGGTATAGAAATGGAGAATGTCCGTAATCTGGACTTTCTGACTGGCTTTCATAAATGTGGTCGTTGTCCACCATGTCGACAGGCCAGAAAGAATATAAAGAAGCGTAAGGAATTTGTGGCATCAGAAACTGGAAAAAACGATAAGATCAAGGATTTGATCACTTGTGACACTACTGGGGTCGTGTACATGCTACAATGTGAGTGTGGTCTACAATATGTCGGTAGGACGTCTAGGCCCCTTCACGTTAGGATAGGGGAGCATGTCAACAATATTAAAAGGGGGTTGATCACACACAATGTTTCGAAACACTTCCGTCTCCACCATAACCGTAGCCCAGCTGGGCTGCAGTTTTGGGGGATAGAGAAGGTGACGAACCATTGGAGAGGAGGCAACTTTATTCGGAACCTTAGCTGACGTGAGTCGTTTTGGGTATATGAACTGAAGGTGGGGGTCCCGTTGGGGTTGAACGTTGAGTTCGATCTCAATTGTTTTATTTCTAACCGCTAACATTGTTTTTTTCTGTTTTAGGTTTTAATATGTTATTATGTATTCAATATGTGATATTTGTCTAACAGGTTAGATGGTTGTGCTGACGTCTATATTAATTCTACAGGTCTATTCATTACTTTTTTTATTACCCTTATGCATCTCTGGCCCCTGTTTAATGCCACGATTGTCATTACTATGAGGACCCATGGGCCCCCCAAAATATTAATAAGAAGGGGGGCGCTGGAGTGAGTCTATATACATATTGACCATTGTGCCTTATATATGGTCGGATCTTTTGGTCTGTTTATATGCGACCCCAGTGAGCTTATATGCATTTTTGCATTTGCTTGGTACCCTTCTATGTATCTTTCGTTATAGACAGTGCGGTCATTGGTGCTTATGTTTATTTTATTTAAATTTTATTAAAAAAATTTTTTTATTTTTTATTCTCTCGAGATCCTGTATGACATGCATTACAGGCTTCTGCCACTGAGTGGCATAGTGTGGGGTTCGCTGTACAACACCAATAACACTGCCTGTTAGCATTGTCATATGTCATTATTTATAACAGCTATGTTGCAGCCTGGAGGGATGGTTATTAGAAGTAGGGGTGGATCTGACCATCTTAACTTGGAGGTTCTGCATAGTATGCACGTTGGGGGATTGTTATCCTCCGTGCTTTGTTGACATCTGGTGTCATGTGACCGCTCCGCCCCGCCCTCGGCCTTACGTAGGTGCGGTGAGCGGAATGTTCTGCAGGCCTATTTACTGCTGTTGCTCTGACGACGGATCACATGGGGAGCGCCGACCCGGAAGGTTATAGACTGGGAGGTGATATCCCCTGTGATTCCGCCGTTGATTGGAGCTGCAGTGTACCATGTTAGGGTCCTCACCCGGAAGCTCCTTGATTCCCATATTCCTCTAGCCAATGATTGCCAGTTTTACAATTTGGCATGTCTCTTGGCCACCAATGAGGGCGCTTGCTGCATGGTCCCCCAGTCATGGGGTGGGCGGGATTTCGTTTTTAGATATTGCACACACCAGGAATATGGCTTATATAAATGAACTGACATGCTGGCCCCATTCAATTTTCGCTGAGGAAGTCCTTGCCCACGGACGATACACGTGCGAGGGGCTACATGACGTCAGGACAGCCATCTACCTGGTTCCACACCTATGTTACATGACTGTTATCCGAGCACAGGGTCTCTGTGCCTTGCTTGTGAGTAACTTTTTATACAATAAATCAAGTGTTTTTTACATATGGAGAGCACTATGTATTTCTTTTTGACATTTTGCATGTAACCACGCAAATTTATGAGTTCGTTTTGGGATCATTGAATGATTGAGGATTTCGGTTGAAGTACCGTATGAAGACAGCCCTCTCATCTTTAACATTACCCTTGTTAAAGGGACTGCATATGTGACCTTCTGGTAATACAGAGGTCCATATTCTGAGGTGAGCGGCCTGTGTATCTGGTGGTGGACATACACGGAAGTGGTTGCACTTGTGATCATTTACAAGCACTCTGTTTCACAGCTAGAGGATCCTTCTAGCTCCCTGTTGGTGTACCAGTTAACACTCTTCTGGTTTCTGAACTTCATATTTTATGGACTTTTTGTGTTACATATGATCTTAGCGCTGCACTGCTTTTTACACACGTTTCATTTAAGGATTTATATTTTTGACCTTCAGTGTTCAGCTGCATTGTGTTAGGATTGGTTTTGCGCTGTCTGTTTTTTTCTACTGTTTTACAGCATTGTACATGTCTTTTCAATAAAGGATTAATATTTTTGGGATGTTACCCTGAGTGCTGACCATCCCTTTGCTTATTCTGGTACGTTGGAGGTGTTGGCAGCCTCGAGGTCTAAACACTGGGCAGGTTATGTGGGGAGGTTTTAGCGCCTGTACATCTGTTCTCTTCTGCAAATATGACTGTAAATGCCCAAGTGGGATAGGCCAACATAGAATTGTTTATACAGGCTAAAAGAAGAAAATTTCAAACGCCTATATAAGCAGCATTTTTTTATGCCCAGTGTGCATGAGGCCTTACTGTCCTTGGCCCACCAACTTAATTTACTGGATTTCAGTTTTATTCAGTTAAATCATGGAGGCTCAGCATTACATGTGGGTATTACCTAGTGCTGTCTGCATGCAAATGCAACCTGGCTAGGAATGCCCCTCCTCCAGACTGACATCTGTCCAGGCATTTTGATATTTGCATAACTCTTCCCAAAAGGCATCCTCTTCAGCCCCTCCCAACTGCCATAATCTGCATAAACTTCATAGAAAAGCACAGAACAGACGTTGTCACTGGGTTTAAATAAGTTATGTAATGAAAAAGGAAAGGTTTTACTTAAAAATGTGTTGCTTGTGTTGATGAGGAGGAAAGCAGTAACTAGGGAAGGCAAAATATAAACAGATTAAACATCAGTCATGTTTTTCCTAAAAAAAAAAAAAAAAAAAAAAAAAGAGGGTATACTTACCTGCCCTGTTGTGCAATGGTACTGCACAGAGTGGCCCCAAATATACTCTTCTGGGATCCCCGCCTGAACTGTTCGCTCCTCCTATTCTGTGTGCTCCTCCACAGCAAGCCACTTGCTATGGGGGCAGATTTGTGGGCTCACTCCCAAGCTGGGCTGTGTGCGTCCTTAGACACACACAGCGTGGCTCAACCTTGCCCCCTGTCAATGGCTCCCGCTGCGCTGAGACAAGCCTGGGAGAGAGGTGAGAGGCGAAGACCTGCAGATGTGCACAGTGCTCAATGAATACAGGACTCAGATAAGTATTTAGGGAGGAGGGAAGGAGGAACGACTACTGAAAGTTTTTTTACCTTAATGCATGTAACGTATTAAGGTACCTGATTTTAGAACCACTTTAAAGAATGTCTAAATAAAAAAAATATTAATACATCTGTCTGATGCCCCCAAAAAAGGCTGCCACATCACCGCTTTTCTCACTGACAGTACTTGTCCTGGCCAGGAATGCCTGAAGGAGCACAATCCCCGCCTCCTGCTTGTGATTGGAGAAATCATAAATCCCTCCTCTTGTGTCCAATCACTGTGCTGTGATTCGTTACACACAAGCTGATTTTTGGGAAGGGAGGGTGTCCCTGAATGGTAGTTTGGAAATGTGGTCACCCTACCTCCCAACTCACATGCTTTGGTTGTGCTGACCAGAATATAATGGCTGAAGAGCAGCTGCATCCATTTAGAGAATGTTACCCTTGTGGTAAAGCTGCGTGCATCAAGGTGATTACTGAAAATTGTGTAAACTGAAGATATC
The DNA here is from genome assembly GCA_029206835.1 of Rana muscosa. Classification (NCBI taxonomy): domain Eukaryota; kingdom Metazoa; phylum Chordata; class Amphibia; order Anura; family Ranidae; genus Rana; species Rana muscosa. The sequence continues at coordinate 931,971,408 of CM055117.1, forward strand.
CCAATAGCAACTAATGAATGTTTGTCTTTACATTGGTCTCCGGTTCTTTCCAGGGGGATTTCTTAAGATCCCCAGTCGGCTAAATTATTTATTCCCACCATTATGTTCCAGGTTCGTCTTGGTACCTCGATCGAGTAAAACGTGCCTGGTGCAGCCACCATATAGGACACACATCTGTCATCTCTCGGATCCAGGGAACACCAGCTCTACAGAGGTATCGTGTGCCCAACCCCATAAGCCCAGCATTTCTGAAGAAATCTCATTTCACTGCCTGCTCCGGTACCTTTTTTGTTTAAGCCATTACAATCTCCTTCCTATGGATTAAATATCAGGATGACCACACATACCTGAAGGTGGCAACACAGTTGGTGATTGGCCAGCCAATAACGAATGACCTCTCTGGGTATGTGCTGCCTTCACAGACTTCCTCCATGCATGATGCTGTCCACATCTCACTGACTCGCACATGATGCTTCAGTTTATAGTGGGATGGGGATCTACAAATAAAGAAAAGCATACATTAGCAGACAATATTGTCAATAACAACTGCAGACCAAGAAGATTTTTTTGTATCTAAGTCATCTGTGCCTGTAAATCATTTCTATATCTGTGCAGCAAATCTGTTGATTGTATCTGTGTCATGCAAGCTATGTAACAAAGAGGAAGAGAAGCTGGACTCAGTTTTGCAAAACACAGATTTTGTAGGCAGAGCATGAGACAGTATGTATAAAACATAACATTGTCCTACATATGTAGGAATGAGAATATGAATCTTCACTCATAAAGTAGTATGATGGCATACAGAGAGGGTTCACATAACTGTGTAGTTATTAGGCAGAGAGTGCACACCATAGCAGTGGCTCTACTGAGTCACCAAAAGACCAGGGGCACCGCTGCAAAAGAAGTGTAGTTGGGGAATGATAGGAGCGCCCCCCCCAGGCAGAAGGGACACTATGAGGACTACTGAAAAGTAGTGGCGCTGCTATGGGTGTGCGGGGGGTGTGAACCGCACCCGGGTGACACCAGGGATGGCCGTGGACTGAACATTTGGTGACAGGGGAGCGAAGTGGAAGCAGGAGGTGGGGGTGGCGGTTGCTGCAGCCTCTGATATCTAAAGTAACTCAATTGGGAGAGCAGGTCAGAGTCCCGGGCTGTGACCGTGCCTCTGCAGCCTCGCTACACACAGCTGGTAAAAAAGGGTCGGCGAGCTGTGGGAAGGTGGGAGTCCCTCCCTCTCACCCCCACCTCTTTCCCCCCTCCCTCTCTCCCCTTCCCCCCTTTCTCTACTTTTCCATCTCCCCACTTCTCTCTCCTTCTTATTCCTTTCTCTTCTCATGGGGGGGGGGGCACTGTGGCAGGCCAGAGACCCTGCATAGTAACCAGAGAACCCACACAGCACCTGAGACCCTGCTTAGCCACAAGAGAACCCACACAGCCACCAGAGACCCTGCTTAGCCACAAGAGGACCCACACAGCACCTGAGACCCTGCTTAGCCACAAGAGAACCCACACAGCCACCAGAGACCCTGCTTAGCCACAAGAGAACCCACACAGCACCTGAGACCCTGCTTAGCCACAAGAGAACTCACACAGCCACTAGAGACCCTCCTTAGCCACAAGAGAACCCACACAGCCACCAGAGACCCTGCTTAGCCACAAGAGGACCCACACAGCACCTGAGACCCTGCTTAGCCACAAGAGAACCCACACAGCCACCAGAGACCCTGCTTAGCCACAAGAGAACCCACACAGCACCTGAGACCCTGCTTAGCCACAAGAGAACCCACACAGCCACTAGAGACCCTGCTTAGCCACAAGAGAACCCACACAGCCACCAGAGACCCTGCTTAGCCACAAGAGGACCCACACAGCACCTGAGACCCTGCTTAGCCACAAGAGAACCCACACAGCCACCAGAGACCCTGCTTAGCCACAAGAGAACCCACACAGCACCTGTGACCCTGCTTAGCCACAAGAGAACCCACACAGCCACTAGAGACCCTGCTTAGCCACAAGAGAACCCACACAGCCACTAGAGACCCTGCTTAGCCACAAGAGAACCCACACAGCACCTGAGACCATGCTTAGCCACAAGAGGACCCACACAGCACCTGAGACCCTGCTTAGCAACAAGAGAACCCACACAGCCACCAGAGACCCTGCTTAGCCACAAGAGAACCCACTCAGCACCCAAGACCCTGCTTAGCCACAAGAGGACCCACACAGCACCTGAGACCCTGCTTAGCCACAAGACAACCCACACAGCCACCAGAGACCCTAAATAGCCACTTGAGAAGGAAGGGGTGGGACAAATTTAGATGGGATCTCACAATTTTAGTTTTGCCTAGAGCGGCACAAAACCAAAAAACACCACTGTATATATGTACATTTATATATACTCTAAAGACATGCTGGTAGGTTAATCGGATCCTGTCTAAATTGGCCCTAGTATGTATGAATGTGTGTTAGGGACCTTGGGTTGTAAGCTCCTTGAGGGTAGGGACTGATGTGAATGTACAATGTATATGTAAAGCGCTGAATAAATTGACAACGCTATACAAGTACCTGAAATAAATAAATAAAAATATACAGATAATCACTAATATGCTTGGGGGAAGGGGGTCTTATGGATATTATTATTATTAAAAATCATCATGGTAAGCTCTGGGGCTTTAATTTGCTGTCGGCTGGGCTAGCCCTGTAGACATTGTAATTATTTGATTGGCAACAGGTTGGTCTTTTTTGCTATTTGTCTACATTTGTAAAGTAGACCCTTTTTACACGTTCTCAATACTATCTTCCACCATGCTACTCTAAAATAAACTTTTTATATTATGTTTTTATTCACTAAATTACCATGTGTTATTTACTTTTGCTTATTTTTTTAATTAACTTTGTAATATTTCCTATGTGTCTAGTAATATAATGCTAAAGTCTAAAATTAAAAACATAAAATCCACATGACTTACAATGAGTGGGATGTGTCCCTTGTGCTGATTCCTCTTTTTTAGTTGAAATCCTCCTCCATCCCTGACACTACTACTGTTGTAATCTTTGAGTGCAGCAGGGGTAATACCCAGCTCCTCTATTCATAGAAGCCGTACTACAGTTTCTATGAATGAAACAAGATTTATGAGTGGAGGACAGGTGGATGATTGATAGCTATGTCCCCTCCATTACTAGATAATATTTTATTCATAGATGCTATAGTATGGCTTCTTTTAATGCAGAACTGGTCAAAAGGGTGGGCATGGTCTGGCTCTCCTAATGAGCGCCTGTCCCAGTCCCTGAATTGAATTTAAAGTGATTGTAAATGATCACCTTGTAAAACAACCCATTTAGTTTAAAATAGAAATGAAAGGCAAAACATTTTTGTATACGTGATAAAAGTTATCACATTCCCTCTGTTCTCAGCTGTATAAGAGCTGAGAGGAGTAGAAGCAGCAGTACACTGATCTTCCCAGTGAATGTCTGTGCAGCAGGAGCGTGTCAGGACAAGTCTGATCATTGGAGGAGAGCATACTGAGTTCCCAGCATAGCGAGAGAACTGACCACGGTGTGCTCTCCTGCTTAGTGTGGTCAGTTTTTATTAGAAAAGTAGACGGGCTGGCAGGAACACCTGGGATTTCACGCAAAACAAAGAGAACAGGTATACATTCTCATACAAGTACATGGTACAGCAGGCACATATCAGGAATATGTAGTGTTGGGGTAACAAACACTTTAACCTGCCCCACAGGCAGATTACAGCAGCAGTAGGGGGGGGGGGCAGACACAGAGTAGTATTTAAACTAAAAGTAGAGGAATCAGCACAAGGGATACATCCTACTGATAAGTTATGTTCATTGTGCTGGTATTTATGTTTTTAATTTTAGCTACACTTAGGCTCCGTTCACACCTGGGCGATTGGAACGGCGGGTGACACGTGTCCTGCGATTTTGTTTGTGCTTTTTTGCCACCATTTGTTGTGCGACACGACCCCGCAATTTGCAGCGATTCAAATTGCCCGGGTGTGAATGGAGCCTTAGGGTTTGATTTACTAAGGGAAAATAGACTTTGCACTTTGCAAGTGCGGGTGCAGGTCCCGTTTGCTTTAAAGCGGAGCTCCACCCTAAAGTGGAACTTCTGCTCATCAGAACCCTCCCCTCCTCCGGTGTCACATTTGGCACCTTTCAGGGGGGAAGGGGGTGCAGATACCTGTCTAAGACAGGTATTTGCACCCACTTCCGGGAGTCCTCTCTGCGGGTATTCTGCGGGTAGTGCGTCACTTCCCGCCCCCGCCTGTTGTGTTCTGGGAAACACACGGCTCCCAGAACACAGCGGGGACCAGTGAGAACGGCGCAGCGCGACTCGCGCATGCGCCGTAGGGAACCGGGCAGTGAAGCCGGAACGCTTCACTTCCTGGTTCCCTCACCGAGGATGGCGGTGGGGGCAGCAGAGCGACGAGCGATCGCTCGTCTTCTGCTGCGGACGTCGCTGGACTCCAGGACAGGTAAGTGTCCTAATATTAAAAGTCAGCAGCTGCAGTATTTGTAGCTGCTGGCTTTTAATATTTATTTAACAGCGGAGCTCCGCTTTAACTTGCATTATTTGGTGATTTTATCAGCTCTGCATTTAAAAACAATATTTTCCTTTCTATTATATAGACTTTATTCTTTATCAAATACTATTTCTATGTTCTCTGCCATGGGGGGCCAAGGTATAGGAAATGTACTTCTTTATATTATTTAAACGCCTTCGATATATGAACAGCCTCTGCTTTAGAAGTGTATTTATTACTAAAACCTGGTAAAAGCAGCAGAATATGTTTAGAACCATCTAGAAAGAGCAGAAATCCATCCCACTTCCACAGATTACCTAACAGGTCAGCCGCATTTCTCTGCCGGGGAAGGGAGGATTATGTAGAGCATAAGAACACGCAGTGACTTCCTTTAATACCCAAGGTCATGTTTACTATGTTAGGTTTATAAATAGAGATTATGTCACATCAAATCCTTCATCCATAAACATGCTGCATTCTTCAGCTGGAACTGTCCGTGGTAACACACACCTATGTAAATAATATTTTCTCCTAGATCTATCATGCTTTCTAGCTTTGTAACTATACACAGAAAGTAAAAATGATCTGCTTAAAGGAATATATATATATAATAATACAGTAACGATAAAAATAATAATTATTTGTATAAAACACAAAATAAATGATACACAGTATGCTGGGCTTTTTAGTAAGAAAGCCAAGCACTACTTCTTTTTATGACAAACTACAAACTAAAAGACCCTGCTAGCACAACAGCTATAAGAACATATTCACAGCGCTAAAAGCTTACTTGCAGCTTAACAACACCTGTTGGCTGCAAGTTGTAAATAACATTCAAATAATAAATCACATTCCCTTCAAAAATAATTATAAATATGTGTGTTTTATATAATATTTGTAGCACTCAACATAATATAGAAAATACATTTAAAAACACATTGTAAAAAACATCTGTCTGTCTTACAATGTGGAGCTGTACCAATATCGGGATGGTAATGATGGCATAGGCATGTGCAAAGGGTATGCCAGGTGTGCCTGGGCACACCCTAATCACCCTGTGCGGGGACGATTCTCTCAGCTTCCTGGATCCCCCGTTTCCCCCTGCAGTGCTGCCAGATTCCCTCCTCTCCTCTCTCCTCTCCCACCAGCTGCTGCGGGGGATGTTTCAGGATAGAGAACAAGGGAAGGGGCCAGGAAATATTTCATTTACTGGTCCCTTCCTTTTCTGAATGAACACAGTGAGCGATCTGTACCAATCACTGGAAGCCAGAACATCTTTCTGATTTGAATACAGAGAGAATGCAAAGAGGAAAGGTTAGAATTGTTTAGAATATTTTAGCTGTCTGTACCTTCCTGTTCTAGTGACAACTGGATTACTTATTCCATGTAACAGCTCCACAGAGACAGGAAGTGACCCCATTCTATGAAGAAATGTTGGTTGCTACATTTTAATGTGAATCTAAACCCAAGAACAAAGAACAAAAAATTTAAATATTGGATCTTACAAATCCTTCTCTAAATCATTTAGATGTTCATTGGCAAACTTCAGATGGGCCTGTACATGTGCCTTCTTGAGGAGGGGGATCTTGTGGGTGCTGCAGGATTTAAGTCCATAGCAGCGTATTGTGTTACCAATGGTTTGTTTGGTGACTGTGGTCCCAACTGCCTTGAGATCATTCTCAAGCTCTTCCCATGTAGTTCTGGGCTGATCCCTCACTTTTCTCATGATCATTCTTAACCTTTAAGGCCTCATGCCCACGGACGTTTTAAAAAACGGGCTGTAAAGCTAGTACAGACGCCAGGAAAAAAGCAGCATTTTTAACGCAATTTTTTCTGCATTTTGCATTAAATTCAATGCACTTTTCCCCGCGCTAGCTTTCAGACGCGTTTTTCTTTCTCTATTCCAAATCAATGGCTCCCTATGGGAGCCCATTGATTTGAATAGAGGTCGCACCAGAAGTCGGATCAAGATGATCCGACTTGCGGGGCGACTCGTGTGCGGAGAATCTTGAAGGGGAGTCCTGGGACATGATGGGACTGCAACGACATAAGGGGGCGGGATCACATCACCCGGTGACCACGCCCCATGCCTGTATAAGTCGTTGTGCGCCGGGCACACAGAATTACAGCGGCAGACCTCGTTGTGTCAACACCTCAAGAAGAGAAGAGGGAAGAAGACGACGATGAAGACCGGGCCCCCGCTAGCAAAAGAGCTGGCAGAAGATAGCGGAGGTGCCCGGCAGAAGGCAGAAAGCACTGGAGAGTGGGAGAACAACCGGAGAGAGCGGAGAAGTCGGAAGAAGACCCCCGAAGTCGGTAGAAGACCCCCGAAGTTGGAAGAAAACCCCGAAGTTGGAGTCTTCGGGAAGAGGCCCTTGTCCCCTTCAACATGGGGACAAGGTGCTTTGGGGTGGGGGGGCCCCCCTTCCTGACCGGCCGGGCTGCGTACTCAGATAAGGGTCTGGTATGGATCCTGGGGGGAACCCCGCGCCATTTTTTTTTTTGGTGTGGGGGTTCCTCCTCAAGATCCATACCAGACCGAAGGGTCTGGTATCGTCCTGAGGGGGAACCTCACGCAATTTTTTTTTAAATTTTCGCGGGGTTCTCCTTCAAGATTCTCCGCACACGAGTCGCCCCGCAAGTTGGATCATCTTAAACCGACTTCTGGTGCGATCTCTATTCAAATCAATGGGCTCCCATAGGGAACCATTGATTTGGAATAGAGAAAGAAACGCCGGATGAGGCTTAACACAGCGTTAAGCCTTGTTACATCGCATTTTTACACCCTTTGCCGGCGTCTGACGTCTTTACAGCTCTAACGCTGGAGCTTCAGAACGCACTGGTTCTGTTTTTTTTTGCAGCTTAAAAACGCCTATGCCATTTACAGCTCAAAAACGTCATGGTGGGCATGAGAGAGAGAGATTTTTACCGCTCCAGGTGGATACACTCCAACAATCCGTAATGACAGGACTACCGTGGGTGCCAGCAATGCACGTAGCATATGAAGAGGAAAAAATAAAAAATATATGGACATCCGCACTCCAAAAAACCTTTGACGGTCGCCTTTATTGTAAAAAAGTTGGAAAAATTACACCAAAATTCATCACAGCATAGCCAGGGTAACTGCTTACATGTTTCACACTGAAGGTCAGTGCTTAATCATAGCTATGATTAAGCACTGACCTTCAGTGTGAAACATGTAAGCAGTTACCCTGGCTATGCTGTGATGAATTTTGGTGTAATTTTTCCAACTTTTTTACAATAAAGGCGACCGTCAAAGGTTTTTTGGAGTGCAGCTGTCCATATTTTTAATTTTTTCCTCTTCATGGTGGGCATGAGGCCATAGGCCAACATGGAGAGCCATTTTTAAGCTGCAAAATACGCTCATAAAAGTGGCTGTAAAAACGTCCGTGGGCATGAGGCCTAAATCTTGCATGGAGCTCCAGACTGAGGGCGATTGATGATTATTTTGTATTTTTTCCATTTACAAATAATTTCTCAAATAGTTGTCTCCTTCTCACCAAGCTTCTTTCTTATGGTCTTGTAGCCCATTCCAGCCTTGTGCAGGTCTACAATCTTGTTCCTAACGTCCTTTGACAGCTCTTTGGTCTTGTCTTGATGTTAAGATTTGAATGGAAGGAAGAGGTTCTGTGGACAGATGTCGTTAGGAGCACCTTCTTAAATTGACAGGACTAATCTGTGTACCACATGAGCACATACTGTAGTCAGTCTGTGGGAGCCAGAATTATTGTTGCTTGGTAGGGGATCAAATACTTATTGTACTCACTGAACTGCAACTCAATTTATAACCCTTGTATCGTGTTTTTGGGGGATTTTTGGTGGATATTCTGTCTTCATCATTTTAAAATACACCTATGATAAACATTACAGACCCTTCATTCGTTTGTAAGTGGGCAAACTTACAAAATCTTCAGGGGATCAAATAATTTTTTTCCCCACTGTATAATATAGGCAGAGGCGTTCTGTAGTCCACCTAAACAGGACTCATAATGTTGCCTGGGATTTCAGTGCATCAGTAGTCATGAGCTGATCAGATTTCTTGCAGGATCAACAACTATTACTGTGCAATTATAGAACAGATCTAACAAAACACTTATGATTGGAAATTTAGCAAAGAAACACAGAGAAAATAAGAGACGTCTTTAATGCATGCAGTTGGTACTTAGACATCATCTGCAATAGTGGTGACAATAGTACACAACTGACAAAAGTTTGGAAACGGTCGTTTGACAATAATAGCTCGGAGCATTCACTGATAATATGATCATTTCCTAATTTGGTTTTTATAATGCCAGCGCTGGAAACATTTTACCCCAAGTTTAATTGTTCATTTTCCTGATTGTTCCCATTAGAAAAGACAAACTGCACAAAACACATGCACTTCCTGAAAAACAAATGATCTGGATGCTGCTTTCTTACATAATAAGGGAAAGCTGGCTTGCCAGCATTGTATTATCGTCCCCCCCCCCCCCCCCCCATGTAATCACAGTGATGACCTAACAACCTTTCACAACAATGATTTTCAAGGACACATTTTAACACATACTGGACCTTGGATCCTTTGGAGATAAAAAGATACAGCACTTCATTTAGTGTTCATGGTAATGTTTGACAGCTTATAGAGAACTGTCTGATCTACTTCTATATTTGTCAATGGCTACTTTGAAATAATGGGAAACTGGGGCTAATGCCTAATGACTCAAAAAGAGACAAAAGTGGAAGTCTCCTTCATAGCAACAAATCAAAGTCCAGCTGTCACTTTTATAGGCTGGAAGTTTGATGAATGACTGCCAGTAATAACAGCTTACATTTTCCTCTTTTATAACAAATCTTTATTGTTATTTCATTCAAGATGAGTTTTTTCTTATATATATATATATATATATATATATATATATATATATATATATATATATATATATACCATGTATATCTGCTATGCAACTCTTTTTTTGGACATTTCACACCTATTCACTAAAATGTTCTTATTCTGACAGTTCATGAGCACTGACTATTATGGGTATCTTTTATGCCTATTGTAAATTCCCACCATTTTTCCTGCACCCAAGTAGCCACACGTGCCATATACATCCTACCATTCAAGTGAATGGCTGTAAATGCCCATACTCATTGTTTTCGCATGCATATCGGTTATATTTCCCGTACGTGGACGTTTTGTGTTCAGGAAATACATTGGGAGCACATGTACGGATAAGCAGGGTCCTTCTGTCCCTTCTGTAATTGTACTGTCCACCCTCTACAATGTAAAGCGCTGCACAAACTGCTGGCGCTATATAAATCCTGTATAATAATAATAAACACCAATGCAAAGAAGCATCAATGGGGTTGATTTACTAAAATTAGAGAGTGGCAAATCTGGTGCAGCTCTGCAGAGAAACCAATCAGCCTACATTTTTTTTAGTCAAAGCTTAACTGAACAAGCTGAAGTTAGAAGCTGACTGGCTACCATGCACAGCTGTACAGATTTTTCACTCTCCAGTTTTAGTAAATCAACCACGGTGTTTACAAATGTATGGCCAAGTACAGTCATTAACTTGAATGGCAGACTGTACATGACACACGTGGCTCCCCGGTCCCCATGTGCATGTAGCCTTAAAGTGACACTGTTGCTATTTTTAAAATGGTAGTAAAGTCTCTACCTTATCTTGTACCAACGGGTAAGGGTACAATCAGGCTTACCTGTAGGTATAATGAATATCTCCTAAATGAGCACAGTTTAGGAGATATTCACATCGACAATAGCTGATGGCATCACCTGCGCATGTGCAGTAACACTCTGCATTCAGGGCACACAGTATACCATGGAATGCAGAGCGCCGTGCCGTGCCCACGGTTCCTGTGTGCATGTGCACTAGTAATGTCTTCAAATGGCTCGAGCCCGCAAACCCGGAAGTAAGACCGGGTGAAAATGGAAGCCCTGGCAGCAGTGACAGCATGCCACTGGAGGGCTTGCTTTGAAAGGTAGGTATGCCAGTGCATACTAGCACATTATGACATAAACCTGCAGGGGACCAATTTTTTTTTGGGGGGGTGGCTTACTACCGTTTTAGAATATGCAAAGGCATCCTTGCAAAGCAAACAAATCATTTCTGTCCTGCATGCCAAACTGCCAATCTCCTTTGGGCTGAAGAGATAATCTTGCTAAAAGAGCTTCAGCATCCAGCATACTTCCAGGCTTGTCTGCTGGTCCTGTTGTGCGTTGTGGTTCCTTTCACTACTCCCTGTGTTCTGTAGTGATGTAGGGACCAGTAGAGGAAACCACAGAGCACAAGCATCCAACACTCCCTGAGTGTTTGGTGGCCAGGGCATTGGTACAAGTGGGTATTACTTGTTTGCTGTGTAAGGATACCTTTTTTTTACATGTTTTGCAACAGAGTTGCTTTAACTGCCAATTTTTAGAGTAGAAAGTTAATAGAGAAGAGAGTAAGTAGAGAGAGTAAGTAGAGTAGAGAGTAAATAGAGAGAGTGAGTAGAGAGTAAGTAGAGAGAGTAAGCTGAACTCGATGAAATTCAGTTTGCAAAATTCTATGGATCATAAATAATTGGTATATTTTTTCTTTTAGAAAAATATGTTTTTCCTTTTTTTTCACCTTAGTGATACTGAATTCCAATGGCCTCTCTGCAGCCACTTCCTATCTGTCACCTTATAAGAGGAAGTGTTTGAACAAAGACTTTAATGGCAGGATTACCAGGGATTATTGTAATGTATGCAGATTTAAAAACATTGAAAGTTCGTTTTCAGCAGCAACTAGGGTACTGCTAAGTAATTTTAATTGCAAAGTAAGACCCCCATACACACTATACAATTTTTGTTGTCTAATTTCCTTTAGATTTACCAAAACCATGTAGTGTAAGGGCCTGCCTGATTGCATACAAATTGAAACTCTTAAGGTTTGACGTCATATTATATGGTTTTGGTAAATCAAAAGGAAAAAAATCTAAAGAAAATTGTATAGTGTGTATCCAGCTTCATTGGCCAAGAAAGGATTTTTTCTTCTTTAGAAAAAGTAGAGCTAAACTGTAATTTTCACCTAGTTGACACAGGAAAGAAGATATAAGGAACAGACTGACAATCATAAGGGGAAGTATTTGTCTGCATATAGCACTGAAAATATTGTCACATGTTCTAATTCTATCCAATATTGTAAAGTATATCTATAGACATGTTGAATAATCTTTATTTTTTATCCAAACTAATTAGATAATTGGAGTATTTTATTGAAAATATTGAATGGATAGATATAGCATTATCAGGAATAATAATATTGTACAGGACAGAGATGACGCATCGAACAGATCAATACACATAACAGGGGGCAGCATCAATCAGCACATTGTGGGTATCAGAAGAGTTACATGAAACAAAATGAGGAAGATATTGACTCAGAGGACATGTTGAGTTATAATGAAATGCACCCTTTTATCTTGAATATAGCATGGAATTATATTCCATGCAATTTTCAAGATAAAAGATAGTAAAGAAAAGGCATTTAAATGCCGCCTAAAACTTTTAAAGAAACCAATTAAATTATTTTACAAAAAGGAAAACCCTGTTGTGTGGTTGTTCAGTAGAGCATATAATATGCCAGAAAGATATGCTAAATACAGTCAACCATAATACATAACCGCTTTAAGAAGAGAAATCTCCTTCCATATTTGTGGAGCAGTATTACACTGGTACAAAATCATTTCATTAATGGTAAGAGCTATAGGTTTAGCTACAGGTGTCTTCTATGTCTAGAGGACAGCAGGTAGAAGGTTCAGATTGCCAGGTTCCCCAGATTTTTGGCCATCCCAAAACTTTTTTTGGGCATCCCCTATGTTCATATATCATTTTATTTTGGATAATCTTTTAACAAAAAATTGTTGTAGTATATTGTTCTGAACTTCCAAACAGGAATGCTGACAGATAGAGTTAAATGATAAAAGTCTTAAACCATGAGACTTGTTATACTCACTTTGACTTTGCAATGATAAGGATGTCAGTGAAGAGGAAGAGGTGCCGGTCCTGGGTCTGTAGGCCCATCTTCAGCTGAACGTGGCTGTGTGTTATGAAGTTTCGACTTGGGCAGATGAATGCTTGGACAAGAGGGCATGATTCAGGACTGACAGGTGAGAAACAGCCATCCCTATAAAAAATGTAAGAAACATATGTCAGTGAACCTAACACTCGCATATGCTGAAATAAGCAGAAATGTACTCTTAACTATAGACATAAAAGTTGGACAATGGCAAAAAGGATGGGATTTTTTTGCGGTGCAAGAATACAATATATCAAGTAAATTATGATAAAATATTTTTATTTTGAACACCAAAATAAAAATAAAAAACAATAAAAACATATGGAGAGTGGTAGTACAGACAATACAGTTCAAATGGACAGTTGGATGGAATATGTTCCCGACATGTTTCGCCCCTGATTGAGCCTGAATCAATGGGTCCCGCTAGGGTGGACTGTCCGAGGGTCCCTGAGCGGAGGGACTCGTACCTGAGGTGAGGAGGCCGGGGAGGTTACCCACTGAAGACCCGGAGCAGCACCAACCCGGTGACGGTGGGCCTCTGGGAACTCTCTTGGGAGGACACATCCCCTGATAGGGGCCACAGCGTATCGAAGAGGGCTCCATTGCTGTTCATAGGGGTTGCTAGAAGAGACCCTATCTTTAGAACTTAAACTTTAGGAAGTGCCTCGATCTGCTCATCCCACCGTTGGAAAGGTTATAGGTCCCAACCAGTCTGCTGCAATAAGAACTGTTTATCGTGCTTTGCTATTGGAGTGCCAAATAAACAAGTGTTGGACCTTTCTTCGGTGTGTGAACTCCAGTTACTGGAAGCAAAGGGGAGGCGGGTGAGCTTGTGGTTACAGACTCAGTGCATTCACAGAACACACCGGCCCGAGGAAACATCAGGAAGTGGCCTTCACCTCCCTACTACAATGGGGAGGACATGGGCCGTGGCGCATCTCACTCTCACAACCCCTAGACATGAGTTGGTGTGTAAAACCGATAAAGAAGAAGAGAGGGTGAGGCCGCTACACGTGGGGGCTCGTCAGTCCGGGATAGAGTGTGTTCTAAAGATGGACTTGAGAATGTCTACATTTGAACTTTGCTGCCCAGAGGAGTTCCGAGCAGATCGGCCATATTACTGGCCAAAGTGCGTCCCTGCTCGGAGTTGTGGAAATGACCCTAACACGGGAAAGGCCCATGCGGAGGAGCGGAAAAAGGGAGAGGTCCAGCCGTGTGACGTACTGCACGTGGGGACTGTTAACGCACTGCGCCACGAGGCACCCCATGGCGACATCGTTCGTGGGCGGAGTCAAGAGGAAGCCCGCGAAAATGTACAGCTCATGGGAGGAGTCTGGCCAAGTGTGGGGATACACGTGGAGACTCCGGCGCGGGGTCAGTGCATGATGGAGCAGCAGATAGTCGGGATGACCTCAAGTGCCCCGTGGGTTATGGTTCCTCACCCCACGAGAATGACTTCTTTTGCTGCCCCCATCACAGACACGGGGATAAGACTTAGGCCCCGAGGGCGGTTGGCTCTGTACACTTGCAGCGACACGGAGGCCCTCGGTGTGATCTGTCCCGGCTGCTCGGGACTGGTGGTCACCCTGAAGCCATTCGGGCGATGTGAGGAGTGCAGAGAATTCCTTTTTGAGGTCGAGTCGTCCACAGCAAGGCCCCGGGCCCTTCGCCTCAACCACCTCACGGGTACTGCTACTCCAGAAGGGGAGATCAAGGCCTTTGTCGAGGTTCCTGTGCGCGCTGACCAGGGCGATGGACTGCCCAACAGAGAAAAATCCGAGGATGCTGCCTCGGTCGCCACAAGTTCTCTGCTCCCACCACCGAAGAGGAAAGTTGGCCTAGTACAGGCATCCTGTGGACGTGGTCGAGCTTCACCCCACTGCTTGCCTGGCCTGGATGGCGCCGGTCGAGAAGGAAGTCCCGGACATCCCAGTCTTCTACAAGGGTCAGGTGAGCCAGGGGCTGGGACTGTGGTGGTGGTTGGAGGTGTCGGGGACCCATTGGAGGTGGAGACCCCCAGGGAGGTAGATTCTGTGTCCACCGGAAGATATCTGCCTGCGGAGATGTATGACACCTCCGACCTAGAGTCGCTGTCTGATTGCGGAGATGATGGCGAGATAGACGAACTGTTCAGCCGCAAGGGCTGGGATAGAGTGCCACTTCTTGCTTCCCGTGCGGTACGGGATTCACCGATGTACACAGGAGACAGCACGCCTCGGGTGGAAGACCCGCAGCTTACGAGGGAACCTACCCCTCCACCTGTGTCCTCATCTACTGTTACCTCACCTACTTTGGTTGTGGGGGCACCCCGCGCTTCTCTGAGAGCGCCGAAAGTCAGTTTCAGGGAGCTGGTAAAGGCACCTCGGCATCCGGAAGCTATTGTGCTGCCTGGAACTGGAGAGAAAGCCACTATGCCACCTTTGGCCCGCTTGCAGAGACTGTTTTGCCACAAAGTAGCTCGGGAATATGGGTGGGAGTATCCGTATCTACCCCGGGACTTGCTGTATGAGGTGGAAGTCTGGAGAACAAGATAGTCATTTGCAGAAGAGAAGGAGAAGATGTCGAGTATTCGATAGAGGCATTTGACAAACACCTGAAACCCCTGTACCTGCCGGATCCAAAGTTTTACTTATAGGAGAAAAGAACTCCTGTTTATTTCCTTTGTGCACTTGAACTTTCTGGAAGAGCCATTCCCAGACACCCAGGACTGTGCCCTGCTTTTGTTTTTGTTTGGGCTTTTCTTTTTCTCGTTGGAGACTTGGGGACTGTTGTGTTTTCGTGTTTCCCCTTTTCTTCATGTGCCAAAGGCAAGGACATTTGGGAATAGTGGCAGAGTAGGGAAAAGCTGGAAGAACGAAGATTCGTTGAGTGTCATGACCGCGGCGTTGTCACCAGGTGGCAGTGTTGCGCAACAAATGTTTGAAAATGTTTCACACACACATCACCTTGCTTGTTGGAGTGAGTGGGTCTCTCGGCTGACGGGCCCACTCATCCCAAATGACACGAAATTATGGTAGGATGTTGTTTTTTTCTTTCCCCTGCAGGAGAATCGTCAATCAAGATCATTAAGAGTGGGTGGCTCTTAGACAGTGTGGGAGAGGGGTTGTGACTATGCAAATGTTTAAAGTGTTTTATGACATAAGTTGTTTTGTATGTTCCCCATTCCCTGAGCAGGTCTTGGCACTTGGGAAATTTAGAGGAACTGCTTCAGGGGTTTCACTCCATGCCACCACTTATGGGAGGCATGGGTGTGCACCTGACGCTGGGGACCAGCGTCAAATTACAGGGGGGAGTGTGTAGCGGGGTCCTCAAATAGATGGGATACACCTGGGCAATAGTGTGACCCAGGTGTATAATTGTGTTAGGATTCAGACCCCTTTTTATCTCGTGGAGGATTGGAGGATGTAATATTCTCCTTTGCCTGTGGGTGGCGGGGTACCCACAGGCTTCAGGTAGAATCATCTTCGCAGTGCTCCCTGTTTTGTCCCTTCCCGGAGATGGTATGGCTGGGGCGGGGAACCCGCCGGGCCGTTGAAGGGAGGAGATAAAAGGGGGAGACGCCCTTACCACGCGGTCGTGGTCGTCGTCGTCGGGCGGAGAAGGAGGTCCTCGGAGGAGGAGGGCTGCGGCCCGCACCCAGGGCCCTTAGGCCTGGGTGCGGGAGATCCAGGAGTCTGGTCCAGGTGCCCATGGCCTGGTCCGGAGTCATGTTGGCGTCCATCCCAGGCACCTTTAGCCTGGGGTGAGGTACTATCGAGGAGGCCTGGGGCCCAGTACCTTCGACTGGATCCCGCTAGGGTGGACTGTCCGAGGGTCCCTGAGCGGAGGGACTCGTACCTGAGGTGAGGAGGCCGGGGAGGTTACCCACTGAAGACCCGGAGCAGCACCAACCCGGTGACGGTGGGCCTCTGGGAACTCTCTTGGGAGGACACATCCCCTGATAGGGGCCACAGCGTATCGAAGAGGGCTCCATTGCTGTTCATAGGGGTTGCTAGAAGAGACCCTATCTTTAGAACTTAAACTTTAGGAAGTGCCTCGATCTGCTCATCCCACCGTTGGAAAGGTTATAGGTCCCAACCAGTCTGCTGCAATAAGAACTGTTTATCGTGCTTTGCTATTGGAGTGCCAAATAAACAAGTGTTGGACCTTTCTTCGGTGTGTGAACTCCAGTTACTGGAAGCAAAGGGGAGGCGGGTGAGCTTGTGGTTACAGACTCAGTGCATTCACAGAACACACCGGCCCGAGGAAACATCAGGAAGTGGCCTTCACCTCCCTACTACAATGGGGAGGACATGGGCCGTGGCGCATCTCACTCTCACAACCCCTAGACATGAGTTGGTGTGTAAAACCGATAAAGAAGAAGAGAGGGTGAGGCCGCTACACATGTTTAATGCCGTGTGGTAAAATATTTACACATTATGCAGATACAAACAAATAGACTACAAATCTGCTATGTTTTTTTACATATCCAACAAGCTTTATTGAAAGTGGTAGAAACTCACAAAGCCAGGCTCTGGCACATGCTAACTGCCAGACACACTCCTACTCTTTTGATGCGTTTCCCCCATTAGGGGCTTAGTCATGATGACCTTCATAGCAATAAAGCTTTCTGGCAATCAAGAAAAAACAGCAGACGTGCACTGGCTTGTTCCTCCCGACGTCTGGCTCTGGGTTCAGGCGGCGCCGCCAGCTGATTCCTTCAAACCAGCGTCAGCTAGACAATATCCACAGGCTTTCCCTGGATTTCAAGCAATTTGTTACCATCCCGCGAATCGCGGCTTTTTCTTCACCTTTACGCCAGCCGGCCCGCCCAGAGAGTGTCGGTGCGTGGATTCCTTTGTCCCTATTGGGATCCCTTTGTGCAACATGGATATTGGTGCCACCCATGCTCCACCTTTACATCCTTAAATACCATCAGCTCCTCACTGCCCCGGTGACCTCCTGTGATATCGTAGGCTCCTTTTAATTATTTCAATTATATCCATACATGTACTGGTCATTTATTTCAGTTCCTTTATGGGTTTTTAAATCAAATAAACTTTGTTTTTCTTCATTACTGCCACTGATGGGTTGACTTTATATTTATCCTGGTATTAACCCATTGAGCACTGAATCTCTTTGTTTTTCTACAATATAATTATATTGCCAGACTTTAGCCTCATACACACGATCGGACTTCCATCGGACAAATCCGCAGATTTTTGTCCGATGGGTTTTGTCTGTGAACTTGTTCTGCATACAGACAGCAGAACATTTTCAGCCAACATTCACCAAACTACGTGATTTTTCAGCTCTTTACCGCCACCCTTTGGGCAACTTCTGCTATTGTTGTCTGATGTTTAGCATTGGTTCAGAGCATGCATGCTTGTACTTTGGATTTTAGTCCTAAGGACTTGTGTACACATAATCGGATAATCCGACGGAACACATTTGTTGTCAGACAATTTGAGAGCATGCACAGCCAAGATTTGTTGTCGGAATTTCCGACAACAATTGTCTAAAGGAGCATACAGACGGTCGGATTATCCGACAAAACATGTTCCATCGGATAATTGTTGTCCGAATATCCGATTGTGTGTTTTTTTTACTCTGTATGTTTACTGCCTGCCACACCACACTGCACCTTGCTCACAAGTGGGTATGCAGCTGCTGTATGTGGATGAATTGTAAGACCTCCTGAAGGATATTTTTATGTATGTTTTCTGCAATTTTAACAAATGTTTTATATTCATTTGTACTTCTCTTTTGTTTCCAACTTACCCCTTGAAGGTACAAATATGCCCATATTGACTGAAAGACCATTCATTAAAATGTCTATTATGTTTTTACAGTGTTTTAAGTCTTGTTTTTAACTGCTTGCCGATCAGCGCACAACGATACACGTCGACAGCATGGCACAGACAGGCAGAAGGACGTATATATACGTCCCCTTTAAGAAGCCGGCATTGTGCACGCGCTCGCGCCGGCGCAAGCTCTGTGACTCCGACCACGGGTCCCGCAGACTCAATGTCCACGGGCATACCCGCGATTGTGTCACGGTGAGGAAGAACGGGCAAATGCTGATGTAAACAAGCATTTCCCCAGTCTTCCTAGTGACAGGACAGCGTACACAGCTTCCTGTAATCGGAAGCTGTGATCACTGTCGTGTCACACATAGCCCATCCCCCCTACATTAAGAATCACTCCCTAGGGCACACTTAACCCCTACAGTGCCACCTAGTGGTTAACCCCTTCACTGCCAGTGTCATTTTCACAGTAGTCAGTGCATTTTTATAGCACTGTCCGCTGTAAAAATGACAATGTTCCCAAAAATGTGTCGAAAGTGTCCGATGTGTCCGCCATAATGTCGCAGTCACGATAAAAATGGCTGATCACCGCCATTACTAGTAAAAAAAAAATATTAATAAGAAATGCCATAAAACTATCCCCTATTTTGTAGACGCTATAACTTTTGCGCAAACCGATCAATAAACGCTTATTGCGATTTTTTTTACCAAAAATATGTAGAAGAATACGAATCGGCCTAAACTGAGGGGAAAAAATGTTTTTTTTATATATTTTTTATAGCTCTATTTTTGTTTATAGCGCAAAAAATAAAAACCGCAGAGGTGATCAAATACCACCAAAAGAAAGCTCTATTTGTGGGAAAAAAAGGACGACAATTTTGTTTGGGAGCCACGTCGCAGGACCGCGCAATTGTCAGTTAAAGCGACTCAGTGCCGAATCGCAAAAAGTGGCCTGATCTTTGACCAGCAAAATGGTCCGGGGCTTAAGAATCGCATAAAAGGTTAGGTATGCAGAATTTTACAAAAATGTACTGGACTGTACTCTAACACAACACACTAAGGAGATTATAACTCATTCTCCAAAGTTTTAGGGTGCTGTGTACATATATTTTAACGCAGTTACAAGACATTGATGTGAACATGTCTGGCCGCCCTTAAAATGCTATGAACAGCCTTAGGTACACATATAAACATGGGCCATACCCAAATGTTTTATGGTGGGATGTACCAACATATAAATTAGATGCGGAGAGGACAGTGGAGAGGAAGAAGCTGGTTCCAAGGTGCCAGTCATTTCTGTATAAGGATAAATCCTTCCATAAAGGATAGACTGCATGAGCTCCTCCTTCACAATGCCCAGCCAGATCTCCTAGCCTAGGTGTGATGTTCCAGACACTGAAAGCTGTGAAACCATCTGACAAGGTGTGAACCGCTAACAAGTGTCCAGCTGCAGGATGATACTATTTTCTGGTCTTAGCCATTTAAAAAGCTTTTAGGAATGTAAGCCAATATAGACTAGTCAAATTAAATGAAGTCATGTTATCATTATGACTGACCGTCTAACTATCCACATAAACAACCACGCACACAATAAACCCAGAGAAATCATAAAAATAAGTGTATGATTACACGCACATTAATGAGTAAAGATACACTGTTGGTGAATGACATGTAACAGCCAGATGTGTAGATCAGCCATTCAGTTCCTCCAGGGGAGGCTGGGGGTTCCTTGAGCTGTGGCTAACTGACCTCCTATCTAATGGTGCCTGCATAGCAGGGATCGTCCGATATCGGGTTTTTTCAGGTGCCGATACAATACCGATATTTTGGCCACCTCTCAGGCCAATAGCCGATATTGTCTGCCGATATTCTGTACATTTAAGAAAAATTTTTTTTACACGTTTTTTTTTATTTTATCATTGTTATTGACAAGGAATGTACACATCCCTTGTGACAGTATTAGGCAGTGACGGGAACTCCTTATGGAGGGATCGTGGGTCTATAAGACCCCAATCCCCACCTCTGCACTTGAAAGTATCAGTGTTCTTGAATACTGTACTTTATATTTTTTTAAAGTGGCGCCTTGAAGATGCCAGTAATCCGGTCCGGGAAGTAATGTCATGACATCGCTTCCAGGTTACTAGATCCGAGACCCGAACGAAGCATCGGCTTTGTTCGGGTCTTCAGCCAGCTGGCGGACGTGCCGGCTTGTTGCTCGGGTCTCCCCGTGGTACGGGAGAGCCCGGTGAGCGGCAGAAGGTGGCGGGAGGGGGGACGTCCCCTCCGACTGTTTGTAATAACAGCCGGGTGGCTGCAGAGCCGCATCGGTTGTTATTACAATAAAGCTGACTGTTCGCTCTAACGAATGGTACCAGGGCGATGCATGCAGCTGCAGGCATCACACCGGTAAAACCCCTTGAAGTAATATCGGGTACGTTTGTGCCCAATACCGATACTTCAAAAAAAGTGAATATCGGCCCCACTGATCATCGGTCGATCCCTACTGCATAGTTCCAGTTTCAGGTCCAATGCCACTTGGCAGAGGCAGCAGAATGACTGCAAGGGTGTCATTCTGGCCACCACTGTAGAGCAGACATTCTTCTCACCTACTACCACCAATGTAAGGGCCATTTTCCCAATGACCCCGGTGTACTGATCTTACTTGGGGTTCCCTGAGACCTGCAAATTATTTCAAGGGTTCCTCTGGGGGTTGAGAAAAGGCTGATGTGGGTAATATAGTCCACCCTTAAAGCACCGGTCCATTGATATGACATCTACAAAATATAACATATTCTCTTGCTATTATTCTATTATCCCACTATCCTTTATTCTCCTCACTTCTCATGATACTTCACTCTGCTTTCTTTTTTATGATTGCAGTGTGTATGCACATAGATCCCCAGTGTAAAGAGAACAAATAGCTCCTGGAATCACCTTAAAGTAAACCTGTTATGAGAGAAATATGGGAGCTGCCATTGCCAACCCTCTTCTAACCATCCCTTCCCCCACACATGAATTGTGGTAATAACACCCAGGGGGTGGGTCCATGACACCCTGCAGTCGAAGGGAACAGGTTCAAAGTATTTTAAAATAAAAAATGCACACTGGAATTGGGCTTAAAAGGGTAATAAACCCTCAGAATTTTTTAGCTTAACACATAGAGCACAATAAAATAAACATTCTCCAGTAAACTATTTGTTAAAAATTCTTATCCCTGCACTTGCAGTTTACAACTTTCAGTGCTGCTGTCTCCTGCTCCCTCAGTGCTGATTCTCTGAACTTTTGGTCTTCACAGGAGAGAGTTAACAGTGGACAGTGCAGTCTTGGGTCTCTCTGTTAGCTTGAAGAAAGGGAGGGGCAGGGGAGTGCTTTCCCATTATAGGTTATGGACTGTGTGCTTCTTTTGCTGCAGACAGTGTCAGGAGACACAATTCTAGTCCTACATGCAAGGCATGCATCCTTAGGATGCTACAAGAGAAAGAAGCCACCCTGAAACAGGAAACCCGGGGTAGTGGTCATGGCAGCAGTTTAAACTGGAACATATGCTAGGATTAAAAGATAACAAAGCTGCATCCTCAGTAAGGCTCGATTCACATCTATGCATGTTGCTTTTGAGCGTTTCTGCAGTGCTTTTTGCGGTGCTTGCCGCGTTTTAGGACACGTGATTTTACCGTGATTTTGCTGAGATTTGCTTTCTTTTTGCTTTTTTACACTGTATATAGCTGGTGGCTAAGGAGGGGGCTGGGAAGCCGGCCGCCGCGTCTTTAACAACCGATGAGTCATCAGTTGTCAGCGGGCTTCCCGCTGAATGTAAAAAAAAAGAATTGTCGGCTAAAAAAAATTGAGAGAGAAAAAAGCGTTGGGCCCCCCCCCCCCCCAGGTCCATACTAGGCCCTTGGTTCTAGTACAGATTCGGAGGGGACCCCCATGCCAAAATAAAAAAAATGGCGTGGGGGTCCCCCCAAAATCTATACCAGACCCTTATCTGAGCATGCCTCTTGCCGACAACCCTTGCCCGGTGGTAGTCGGGGTCTGAGGGGCGGGGGGTTTATCGGAATCTGGAAGCCCCCTTTAACTAGGAGGCCCCCAGATCCCCGCCACCCCTATGTGATTGAGTATGGGGCATTCACAAAAAAAAAAGTAGTGTAGTGTTAAAATATACAGTAGACTGTTTTTGACAAGTCTTTTATTAAAAATATCTTCTTCTTCTTCTCCGCTTCTTCCTCCGGTCTTCCTCCATCTTCTCCCGCATCTTCATCCTCAGATCTTCTCCTTCTCCCCCTGCTTCTTCTTCCACTCTTCTTCTGTCTTCTTTGTCTGGTGTTCTTCTTCCTCTGCCGCCGCTCCAGCCGACGACCCTCCTCGGATGCTGCCTCCCACTGATCTGTCGATCAGATGGGGGCGTGGCAATGGGATTATGTCTTCTGGAGGCCACACCCCCTTGTGACGTCACTGACCCATCATGCCGACAGATCAGCAGGACGCAGCATCGGAGGAGGGTCGGCGGCGGGAGCGGCGGCAGAGGAAGAAGAACACCGGACAAAGAAGACAGAAGAAGAGCGGAAGAAGAAGCAGGGGGAGAAGCAGAAGACCGGAGGATGAAGATGTGGGAGAAGATGGAGGAAGACCGGAGGAAGAAGAAGATATTTTTAATAAAAGACTTGTCAAAAACTGTCTACTGTATTTTTTAACACTACACTACTTTTTCTTTGGTGAATGGGTAGGGGTACAATGTACCCCATACTCATTCACATGGGGGGGCCAGGATCTGGGGGCCTCCTTGTTAAAGGGGGCTTCCAGATTCCGATAAGCCCCCAGCCCGCAGACCCCGACAACCACCGGGCAAGGGTTGTCGAGAAGAGGTCCTTGTCCCCATCAACATGGGGGCAAGGTGCTTTGGGGTGGGGGGCGCAGAGCCCCCCTGCCCCAAAGCACCCATCCCCCCATGTTAAGGGCATGCGGCCTGGTATGGTTCAGGAGGGGGGGGCGCTCGCTCGTCCCCTCCCTTTCCTGACCTGCCATGCTGCATGCCCGGATAAGGGTCTGGTATGGATTTTTTATTTTTTTTTGGTGTGTGGGGTCCCCTCCAAATCCATACTAGATCCAAGGGCCTGTTATGGACTTGGGGGGGGGACCCCACGCTATTTTTTCACGATTTTTTTTTTTACATTGAGTGGGATGCCAGCTGACAGCTGATGACTCATCGGTTGTTAAGGATGCGGCGGCCGGCTTTCCGGTCCCCTCCTGAGCAACCAGCTCTATACAGTGTAAAAAAAAAAAAAAACAGAAAACGCAAATCGCGGCAAAATCGCGGTAAAAACGCAGTACTTGCGTTTTGGATGCAGTCCCTTGAATTCTATTATATG
Source organism: Rana muscosa (assembly GCA_029206835.1). Classification (NCBI taxonomy): domain Eukaryota; kingdom Metazoa; phylum Chordata; class Amphibia; order Anura; family Ranidae; genus Rana; species Rana muscosa. The sequence continues at coordinate 931,995,163 of CM055117.1, forward strand.
CAAAATGCTGCATTTTGCGTGAAAAAAAGTCCCAGAGCCTTTCCAAAAACGCAGAGGCACATAAATGCATTGATGTGAACATGTTCCATAGGAACCCATGTTAAAAAATTTCCCTGCATTTCTGCAAAATGCAAAATGCATCAAAAAACACATTAGTGCGAATCGAGCCTAAGGCTGGCCATAGACAGAGCAAATTTCTTTCCTGCAACCATGGGTGTTGATGCGGGAATCCCTCCTGCCGAGCCATTGTCTTCTCCTGGCGGGTGAGGGTGGGGAAGTAGTCTCCGGCAGGAGAAGACAGTGATTATTGCTAGCGAGTATAAAAGCCGCTTGCTATAATCACATGTAGCGACCTCACCTCTCACTCCCTCCTTCTCTGTCAATGTCTGGCTCTTGTCTAGGGGACCAGGGAGGAGAGTGTGACGCACCACCAACTCACATCTTCCAGTGTGTAGAGGTGTGAGCTATAACCAATTACCTTCGGGCCTGTGCCCCTGTCCAGAGCCAAAACTTCCTTTGAGAATGACCTTTAACTCCCAGAAAGCCAAGTTCCACCATTGAAAGTCCAACACTTATTTATTATTTTCGAGCAATAAATAGTCCTTTTAGAGCAGACTGGTCAGACAATGAACAGACAAGGTGAAGAGGAAGGTCCAGGCACAAACATGAACTTGTTACTCTCCTGTTTCAGTGTGCGCAAACAGGCTTGGCGCACGGTCGCTGCCAGCGACCGTGAGGGTGGTCGCTGCCACCGACCGGGTGAATTGGACTTGAGGTCTCTGCCACCGACCTGGGTTTCAGTTGGGTCGCTGCCACCGACCATGAGAACGTGGACTACCTTCTTGAGATGCGGCCCCTGTCAGGGGAGTCATCCATCTGGACGGTCACCAGAGGCCTCCACCGCCACCAGCCAATGCTGCGCTGGGTCTTCAGGAAGGTCACCTCTCTGGTCCCCCTCGCCCTAGATTCAGGTGTCCAATACCGGAGGACACACTAGGAATCCTCCATCCCTTGCGGGACCCAGTCGAAGATACTGGGCCCCAGGCCTCCAGAGAGTACCTCACCCCAGACTAAAGGTGTCTGGGGTAGAATCGCAGCTCCATCCCTGGGCCGAGGGCGCCCGGTGACCACCAGCACTCACACCCAGGCTGAAGGTGCCTGGGCGTGGACCCCGAGTAGAAGATGTCTGCCCCTTTTATCCCCTCTCCCAGCATGCACAGAAGGTTCCCCACCCCGCTGTACTACTGCTGCGAGAGGACAAAAAGAGTACAGTCTTGCAATGGTGGTTCAACCCCGGCCTATGGCGACAGCGCCACCCACAGGCCACAGGGAACTGGACACCCTTGCATCCTCCACTGGCATAAATTGGTCCATGAACCCTAACAATTGCTGCATCTGAGCCATTTATCACTCAGATGCCTCCCCTAAATGTAACCACCCGCTACACACATATAAAATCCGGCAGGCTGGTTACCCTAGTTGATTGATCAATCAGCTTGGGTACATTCAGCCTGCCCATACATAGTTGGAATCTCAGCCGGTTCCTGCTGACCCGGCTGAGATTCGAACCATCTATGGCTGGCTTAAATGAATAAATCAGCTGCTTGTTTCTCTTTTGAGAAATTTACTTTAATCCTATAGCAACTGCTTGTCATACAATATGCAGCTCACAGCAGCCTCCAGAAAGAAGTGTTGTATGGAGGAAAGTATTAGTTACATCACAAGGAGTGTGGAGAATAGTGATGAGCCGAACACCCCCGGGTTCGGTTCGCACCAGAACCCGCGAACGGACCGGAAGTTCGAACGAACATTAGAACCCTATTAAATACAATGGATGCGAACGTTCGAATTCTAAAGTGCTAATTATAACAACTATTATGCATGTTATTGTCCTAAAAAGGGTTTGGGAACCCGGGTTCTGCACCAGGGGACATGTATCAATGCAAAAAGAAGTTTTAAAAACGGTCGTTTTTCGGGAGCAGTCATTTTAATGATGCATAAAGTGAAAAAAAAAAAGTCAAATATTCCTTTAAATATCGTACCTGGGGGGTGTCTAAAGTATGCCTGTGAAGTGCCACGTGTTTCCCGTGTTTAGAACTGTCCCTGCACAAAATGACACTTCTAAAGGAAAAAAAAGCCATTTAAAACTGCTTGCGGCTTTAATGTAATGTCTGGTCCCGGTAATATGGATGAAATTCTTTAAGAAAAATGGCATAGCTACCCCATGACCCCCCCCCCCCTACCCCAGCCCATTACCAGCCCCTTTGGGTCTTGTATGGATATTAAGGGGAACCCCGCACATAAAATAAAAAAGGCCCTATATACTCTGAACAGCCGTATACAGGCGGTGCATACAAGACAGGGACTGTAGGTTTGTTCTTATGTAGAATCTGTTTGTAATTTTGAACAGGTACATTGTTGAAGTGTAGCTCCAGCCCAAAAATCTATTTTTAAACTTTTTGGAAAACATAGGTAAGGGTTATCACCCCTGTAACATTTGTTTTGCTGTCTGTGCCCCTGTTCAGAACATTTCACCTCACTTTCCGTCCCAATGACAACTGTTTTTGAAATGTGGTGTTTTTCTTGAAACAAGGATTGCTGATAAAGCATCAGTACAGAGGAGACACCTTTCTCCCATATTTATTCTTACAGGAGAGAATTTTCCTTCCTAGTGGTAGATTTCCTCTCACTTCCTGTTGTCTTCTTGCGTTTGCAAGTAGGAGTCGTTTGTAAGTTGGATGTTTGAAAGTAGGGACCTGCCGTATATACTCTGCAGAAATAGGCCCCTTAGTTGTTGGTGTTGGCACAACACTGTAAGCACTCACAGTTACTCTTGGTTGGTGCTGGAACGCCCTGCTGTCAACTATTATATCAGGAATTTTAATTACATATAATTGTTGAACAGTGGTAGTAAAAATTGGGCCTTTGATGGTGGTGCTGGTGCCACAACACTGTAAGCCCTGACAGTTACTCTTGGTGGGTGCAGCAATGGGCCCTGCTGTGAATTATTAGATCAAGAATTGTAATTACATGCCCCTGTTGAACAGGGGCTGAAAAATTGGGCCTTAGGCACTGGTGGCACAACACTGCAACCCCTCACAGATACTGTACTTGGAGCACAGCAATGAGCCCTGTTGCAAAGTATTGCTTCAAAAATTGTAATGACACGCCCCTGTTAAACAGGGGCTGAAAAATTGGGCCTTAGGCACTGGTGGCACAACACTGCAACTCCTCACAGATACTGTACTTGGAGCACAGCAATGAGCCCTGTTGCAAAGTATTGCTTCAAAAATTGTAATTACACGCCCCTGTTAAACAGGGGCTGAAAAATTGGGCGTTAGGCACTGGTGGCGGCACCCATAAACAAAAATGATCTTCCAAGCTATCATCATCAATCGTATCATTGAGGACTCGGAGGAGGAGGATAGCCAGTCAACATAACAGCACAGGCACTCAGCATCAGCATCAGTCTTGAAGGGATGTGACATTTTAAAATCAATTAGTCTGTTATATCAGCATCAGGTGTGTGGTAGCTGGTGGTGATCCAAGACTGGTTCATCTTGATGAAAGTCAGTCGATCAACCGAGTCGGTGGACAGGCGCACCCTGTGATCCGTGACAAATCCTCCAGCAGCACTGAATGTGCGTTCCGAAAGAACGCTGGATGCAGGACAGGCCAGTAGCTCAATTGCATACTGTGCAAGCTCTGGCCAGTGATCCATCCTCAAGACCCAGTAAGCCAGAGGATTTTCGGTGGGGAAGGTGTCCAAGTCTGACCTTGCCCCTAGATATTCCTGCACCATGTTTATCAGACGCTGGCGATGGTTGCTGGAACCAATCATACTTTGGGGCTGCGGACTAAAGAATTGTCTGAACGCATCGGTCAGACGGCCACCTTCCCCACCGCTCCTTCTTTGACTGGCCGAAGCCTCAGCAACTCGTTGTCCAGGACCAGGAGTTTGCAACCTCCCAGTCTCTGGGAACGCGTTGCACAGACCTTTCTGCAAGGCCTCCCGGAGTTGTCTCATCCTCTGCTCCCTCTGCGACGGTAACATAAGGTCCGCAACCTTACCCTTGTACCGTGGATCAAGGAGAGTGGCCAGCCAGTAATGGTCCCTCTCCTTGATCCGAAGAATACGAGGATCCTTCCGCAGACTTTGCAGGATCAGGGAGGCCATGCAGCGTAGGTTTGCTGAGGCATTCGCTCCGGAGTCCTCTGGGTCACTAAGGACGACATGATCCGCAGCCACCTCCTCCCAGCCACGTACAAGTCCACTGGTTTCTTGGGACTGTAAATCATCCCTAAAAGACTGCTGCTGATGATGCTGAGTGCCAGCCTCCACCTCCATGCTGACACAATCCTCCTCCTCCTCCTCCTCCTCCTCCTCTTCCTGTGCGATGGGTGGGACAGAAGGAACACTGTCTGGGTAAAGGGGGCCTTGAGAGGCAAGGAAGTCCTCCTCTTCCTGCCTCTGTTCTGCCTCAAGTGCCCTGTCCATTATTCCACGCAGCGTGTGCTCCAACAGGTGGACAAGAGGTACAGTGTCACTGATGCATGCACTGTCACTGCTCACCATCCTCGTGGCCTCCTCAAATGGTGCCAGGACAGTGCATGCATCCCTGATCATGCCCCACTGGCGTGGAGAAAAAAAACCAAGCTCCCCTGACCCTGTCCTGGTGCCGTAGTCGCACAGGTACTCATTGATGGCCCTCTGCTGCGTGTGCAGCCGCTGCAGCATGGCCAACGTTGAGTTCCACCTGGTGGGCATGTCACATATAAGGCGGTTCTTGGGCAGGTTCAACTCCTTTTGCAGCTCAGCCAGGCGAGCACTGGCATTATAAGATCTGCGGAAATGCACACAGACTTTCCTGGCCTGCCTCAGGACATCCTGTAAGCCCGGGTACCTGCCCAAGAACCGCTGCACCACCAGGTTAAGGACGTGAGCCACACAGGGCACATGGGTCAGTTGTCCCTGTCGGAGGGCGGAGAGGAGGTTGGTGCCATTGTCGCAAACCACCATTCCTGGCTTAAGCTGGCGTGGCGTCAACCACCTCTCGGCCTGGCCCTGCAGAGCAGACAGGACCTCTGCCCCAGTGTGGCTTCTGTCCCCCAAACACACCAGCGCAAGCACGGCATGGCATCTTTTTGCCTGCGTACTTGCGTAGCCCCGTGAACGGCTACGGAGCACCGCTGGTTCATAGGACAAACCACAGGAAGAGGCCATGGAGGAAGAAGAAGAGGAGGGGGTGGAGGAGAGAGGTGTGTCACAACCAGTAGTAGCATTTTGGAGGCGTGGCGGTGGGACAACCTCCAACACTACTGCACCTTGTCCTGAATCCTTCCCAGCTGCCAAAAGAGTGACCCAATGGGCCGTGAAAGAAAGGTAACGTCCCTGTCCATGCCTGCTGGACCATGAGTCAGCGGTAATATGCACCTTACCGCTGACCGCCCTGTCCAGCGAGGCCAAGACATTGCCTTCCACATGCCGGTAGAGAGCCGGAATAGCCTTCCGTGAGAAAAAGTGGCGTTTGGGAACCTGCCACTGAGGAACCGCACATTGCACAAACTCACGGAAGGGGGCCGAGTCTACCAACTGAAAAGGCAGCAGTTGAAGCGCTAGCAATTTAGCCAAGCTAGCATTCAACCGCTGGGCATGTGGATGGCTGGGAGTGAACTTCTTTCGACGGTCCAGCAGCTGGGGCAGGGAAATTTGCCTGCTAGAATCGGACGTCGGTGTACTGCTAGCAGAGTGGGCGCAAGTACTTGGCTGTGACACACCTAATTCTACACCTTCATTCCTCTCAGTGCATGTTTCAGAGAGGACTGAAGTTATAGTGGGGTTGGAGATCCCAGCTGATGCGGTGCAAGGAGAGGTCCGCTTTGTTCTTTGGTGTGGGTCTTTGAGGTAGGCTTGCCAACGAGCTGCATGGCAGGTCAACATATGTCTGGTCAGGCATGTGGTACCCAAGCGGCTGATGTTTTGGCCACGCGATATACGCTTGAGACATATGTTGCAAACAGCAGCTGTGCGATCTGATGCACTAGCCTCAAAAAAGGCCCACACCAAAGAACTTTTTGAATGACGGGCAGAGGCAGCGCCCTGCACAGGCGGAGCTCTGCGGTGTGATTCCGTCGGTGTACTGCCCTTACGCTGGCCACCAAAGGGCATCCTGCCTCGTTGGAGATGTGCCTCCTCCTCATCCTCCTCCTCCTCCTCTCTCCTATTAGGCACCCACGTGGAGTCATTGACCTCATCATCCCCTCCCTCCTCATCACTGGAGCCAATCTGGCAGTATGCTGCAGCTGCTGGAACATGACTGCCAGATTGGTGTCCTTCTTGAGCATCCCCTCTGTCTGCTCTCACGCTACTGCCTTCCTCTAGCTGGGTTTCATCATCAGACCCTTCGAAACGCTGGGCATCCTCCTGGAGCATGTACCCAACACTGTGCTGAAACAGTTCGGGGGACTCCTCAGGAGGAGGACATGGTGGGTCTAGGGAAGGAGTGACTGATGATTTGTCTGACATTGATACCAGGGAAGACGACGCTTTGGCAGCTGCTTTTCCAGTACCCTGAGCCTGGGTGAGAGAGGATGAGGAGGAGGAGGAGGGCTTGGTCATCCACTCTACCAAGTCTTCGGCATGATGTGGCTCAACATGTCCAGCTGCCGAAAAGAAGGACAAGCGTGTCCCATGGCCATGTGCTGATGACAATGCACCGCGTCCACGACCAGCACTGTTGCCCCCAGACACAGAGCCTGCTTGCCCTCTTTTATTGCCTCCTGACTGTCTGCCTCTCCTTGTTTGCCTTCCAGACATTCTAATAGATGGCCTGCAGGGAGATGGGAAAAAAGCAATAAGGGCTACCTTCAGGTGTCCTTCTCTGTCCCTGGAAACAAGGACTTGCAGAGTGAAAGAAAAAAAACACTCTCCCTACCTACAGTTTTCTGTCCCTAGAAAAAATGTTTTTTTTAATCACAATATAGCACAAGGAAAATTAACTCACTGTCCTTACAGGTCCCTGGAAACAAGGACTTGCAGAGTGAAAGAAAAAAAACACTCTCCCTACCTACAGTTTTCTGTCCCTAGAAAAAAATGTTTTTTTTAATCACAATATAGCAAAAGGACAATTCACTCACTGTCCTTCCAGGTCCCTGGAAACAAGGACTTGCAGAGTGAAAGAAACTGACACTGTCCCTACCTAGAGTTTTCTGTCCCTGGAATAAATGTTTTTTTCAGCACAATATAGCACAAGGACAATTAACTCACTGTCCTTACAGGTCCCTGGAAACAAGGACTTGCAGAGTGAAAGAAAAAAAATACTCTCCCTACCTACAGTTTTCTGTCCCTAGAAAAAAATGTTTTTTTTAATCACAATATAGCAAAAGGACAATTCACTCACTGTCCTTCCAGGTCCCTGGAAACAAGGACTTGCAGAGTGAAAGAAACTGACACTGTCCCTACCTAGAGTTTTCTGTCCCTAGAATAAATGTTTTTTTTAATCACAATATAGCAAAAGGACAATTCACTCACTGTCCTTCCAGGTCCCTGGAAACAAGGACTTGCAGAGTGAAAGAAACTGACACTGTCCCTACCTAGAGTTTTCTGTCCCTAGAATAAATGTTTTTTTAATCACAATATAGCAAAAGGACAATTCACTCACTGTCCTTCCAGGTCCCTGGAAACAAGGACTTGCAGAGTGAAAGAAACTGACACTGTCCCTACCTAGAGTTTTCTGTCCCTAGAATAAATGTTTTTTTTAATCACAATATAGCAAAAGGACAATTCACTCACTGTCCTTCCAGGTCCCTGGAAACAAGGACTTGCAGAGTGAAAGAAACTGACACTGTCCCTACCTAGAGTTTTCTGTCCCTAGAATAAATGTTTTTTTTAATCACAATATAGCAAAAGGACAATTCACTCACTGTCCTTCCAGGTCCCTGGAAACAAGGACTTGCAGAGTGAAAGAAACTGACACTGTCCCTACCTAGAGTTTTCTGTCCCTAGAATAAATGTTTTTTTTAATCACAATATAGCAAAAGGACAATTCACTCACTGTCCTTCCAGGTCCCTGGAAACAAGGACTTGCAGAGTGAAAGAAACTGACACTGTCCCTACCTAGAGTTTTCTGTCCCTAGAATAAATGTTTTTTTTAATCACAATATAGCACAAGGAAAATTAACTCACTGTCCTTACAGGTCCCTGGAAACAAGGACTTGCAGAGTGAAAGAAAAAAAACACTCTCCCTACCTACAGTTTTCTGTCCCTAGAAAAAAATGTTTTTTTTAATCACAATATAGCAAAAGGACAATTCACTCACTGTCCTTCCAGGTCCCTGGAAACAAGGACTTGCAGAGTGAAAGAAACTGACACTGTCCCTACCTAGAGTTTTCTGTCCCTGGAATAAATGTTTTTTTCAGCACAATATAGCACAAGGACAATTAACTCACTGTCCTTACAGGTCCCTGGAAACAAGGACTTGCAGAGTGAAAGAAAAAAAATACTCTCCCTACCTACAGTTTTCTGTCCCTAGAAAAAAATGTTTTTTTTAATCACAATATAGCAAAAGGACAATTCACTCACTGTCCTTCCAGGTCCCTGGAAACAAGGACTTGCAGAGTGAAAGAAACTGACACTGTCCCTACCTAGAGTTTTCTGTCCCTAGAATAAATGTTTTTTTTAATCACAATATAGCAAAAGGACAATTCACTCACTGTCCTTCCAGGTCCCTGGAAACAAGGACTTGCAGAGTGAAAGAAACTGACACTGTCCCTACCTAGAGTTTTCTGTCCCTAGAATAAATGTTTTTTTAATCACAATATAGCAAAAGGACAATTCACTCACTGTCCTTCCAGGTCCCTGGAAACAAGGACTTGCAGAGTGAAAGAAACTGACACTGTCCCTACCTAGAGTTTTCTGTCCCTAGAATAAATGTTTTTTTTAATCACAATATAGCAAAAGGACAATTCACTCACTGTCCTTCCAGGTCCCTGGAAACAAGGACTTGCAGAGTGAAAGAAACTGACACTGTCCCTACCTAGAGTTTTCTGTCCCTAGAATAAATGTTTTTTTTAATCACAATATAGCAAAAGGACAATTCACTCACTGTCCTTCCAGGTCCCTGGAAACAAGGACTTGCAGAGTGAAAGAAACTGACACTGTCCCTACCTAGAGTTTTCTGTCCCTAGAATAAATGTTTTTTTTAATCACAATATAGCAAAAGGACAATTCACTCACTGTCCTTCCAGGTCCCTGGAAACAAGGACTTGCAGAGTGAAAGAAACTGACACTGTCCCTACCTAGAGTTTTCTGTCCCTAGAATAAATGTTTTTTTTAATCACAATATAGCACAAGGAAAATTAACTCACTGTCCTTACAGGTCCCTGGAAACAAGGACTTGCAGAGTGAAAGAAAAAAAACACTCTCCCTACCTACAGTTTTCTGTCCCTAGAAAAAAATGTTTTTTTTAATCACAATATAGCAAAAGGACAATTCACTCACTGTCCTTCCAGGTCCCTGGAAACAAGGACTTGCAGAGTGAAAGAAACTGACACTGTCCCTACCTAGAGTTTTCTGTCCCTGGAATAAATGTTTTTTTCAGCACAATATAGCACAAGGACAATTAACTCACTGTCCTTACAGGTCCCTGGAAACAAGGACTTGCAGAGTGAAAGAAAAAAAATACTCTCCCTACCTACAGTTTTCTGTCCCTAGAAAAAAATGTTTTTTTTAATCACAATATAGCAAAAGGACAATTCACTCACTGTCCTTCCAGGTCCCTGGAAACAAGGACTTGCAGAGTGAAAGAAACTGACACTGTCCCTACCTAGAGTTTTCTGTCCCTAGAATAAATGTTTTTTTTAATCACAATATAGCAAAAGGACAATTCACTCACTGTCCTTCCAGGTCCCTGGAAACAAGGACTTGCAGAGTGAAAGAAACTGACACTGTCCCTACCTAGAGTTTTCTGTCCCTGGAATAAATGTTTTTTTCAGCACAATATAGCACAAGGACAATTAACTCACTGTCCTTACAGGTCCCTGGAAACAAGGACTTGCAGAGTGAAAGAAAAAAAATACTCTCCCTACCTACAGTTTTCTGTCCCTAGAAAAAAATGTTTTTTTTAATCACAATATAGCAAAAGGACAATTCACTCACTGTCCTTCCAGGTCCCTGGAAACAAGGACTTGCAGAGTGAAAGAAACTGACACTGTCCCTACCTAGAGTTTTCTGTCCCTGGAATAAATGTTTTTTTCAGCACAATATAGCACAAGGACAATTAACTCACTGTCCTTACAGGTCCCTGGAAACAAGGACTTGCAGAGTGAAAGAAAAAAAATACTCTCCCTACCTACAGTTTTCTGTCCCTAGAAAAAAATGTTTTTTTTAATCACAATATAGCAAAAGGACAATTCACTCACTGTCCTTCCAGGTCCCTGGAAACAAGGACTTGCAGAGTGAAAGAAACTGACACTGTCCCTACCTAGAGTTTTCTGTCCCTAGAATAAATGTTTTTTTTAATCACAATATAGCAAAAGGACAATTCACTCACTGTCCTTCCAGGTCCCTGGAAACAAGGACTTGCAGAGTGAAAGAAACTGACACTGTCCCTACCTAGAGTTTTCTGTCCCTAGAATAAATGTTTTTTTTAATCACAATATAGCAAAAGGACAATTCACTCACTGTCCTTCCAGGTCCCTGGAAACAAGGACTTGCAGAGTGAAAGAAACTGACACTGTCCCTACCTAGAGTTTTCTGTCCCTAGAATAAATGTTTTTTTTAATCACAATATAGCAAAAGGACAATTCACTCACTGTCCTTCCAGGTCCCTGGAAACAAGGACTTGCAGAGTGAAAGAAACTGACACTGTCCCTACCTAGAGTTTTCTGTCCCTAGAATAAATGTTTTTTTTAATCACAATATAGCACAAGGAAAATTAACTCACTGTCCTTACAGGTCCCTGGAAACAAGGACTTGCAGAGTGAAAGAAAAAAAACACTCTCCCTACCTACAGTTTTCTGTCCCTAGAAAAAAATGTTTTTTTTAATCACAATATAGCAAAAGGACAATTCACTCACTGTCCTTCCAGGTCCCTGGAAACAAGGACTTGCAGAGTGAAAGAAACTGACACTGTCCCTACCTAGAGTTTTCTGTCCCTGGAATAAATGTTTTTTTCAGCACAATATAGCACAAGGACAATTAACTCACTGTCCTTACAGGTCCCTGGAAACAAGGACTTGCAGAGTGAAAGAAAAAAAATACTCTCCCTACCTACAGTTTTCTGTCCCTAGAAAAAAATGTTTTTTTTAATCACAATATAGCAAAAGGACAATTCACTCACTGTCCTTCCAGGTCCCTGGAAACAAGGACTTGCAGAGTGAAAGAAACTGACACTGTCCCTACCTAGAGTTTTCTGTCCCTAGAATAAATGTTTTTTTTAATCACAATATAGCAAAAGGACAATTCACTCACTGTCCTTCCAGGTCCCTGGAAACAAGGACTTGCAGAGTGAAAGAAACTGACACTGTCCCTACCTAGAGTTTTCTGTCCCTAGAATAAATGTTTTTTTTAATCACAATATAGCAAAAGGACAATTCACTCACTGTCCTTCCAGGTCCCTGGAAACAAGGACTTGCAGAGTGAAAGAAACTGACACTGTCCCTACCTAGAGTTTTCTGTCCCTAGAATAAATGTTTTTTTTAATCACAATATAGCAAAAGGACAATTCACTCACTGTCCTTCCAGGTCCCTGGAAACAAGGACTTGCAGAGTGAAAGAAACTGACACTGTCCCTACCTAGAGTTTTCTGTCCCTAGAATAAATGTTTTTTTTAATCACAATATAGCAAAAGGACAATTCACTCACTGTCCTTCCAGGTCCCTGGAAACAAGGACTTGCAGAGTGAAAGAAACTGACACTGTCCCTACCTAGAGTTTTCTGTCCCTAGAATAAATGTTTTTTTTAATCACAATATAGCAAAAGGACAATTCACTCACTGTCCTTCCAGGTCCCTGGAAACAAGGACTTGCAGAGTGAAAGAAACTGACACTGTCCCTACCTAGAGTTTTCTGTCCCTAGAATAAATGTTTTTTTTTAAGCACACTATAGCAGAAGCACAAAACACACTGACACTCTCCCTACCTATCCTTCTCTTTCCCTAAACTAAAGGAATCCAGGTTAAGCAAGAAAGAAATAACAGTCACTGTCCCTGCCTATGCTACTCTATCCCTGCTCCGGAACACACTACACTAGGCCGCCGTGCTGGCGGCCTTTTATAGTGTGGGGCGTGTACTAAACACCCTCAGCAATAATTGGCCACAGGCATCCTGCCTGTGGCCAATCATTGCTCTCCTCGCTGCCGGCGCTGTGATTGGCCAAGCATGCGGGGTCACAGTGCATGCTTGGCCAATCACAGCGCCTGGATGACACTGCGATGGCGTAGTGCATTGTGGGCCGTTCGCGTCACTCGAATTTGGCGCGAACGGCCCAAATCGTTCGATCTTCGTCGAACGATCGAACAGCCAATGTTCGAGTCGAACGTATGTTCGACTCGAACACGAAGCTCATCCCTAGTGGAGAATAGGGCACTCTGAATAACAAGGAGACTTTAACAAACAGTACATGACTGGCTCTTAAGTTGTGATTAATGCACCACAGCAGCACTTCAGAAGAGAGAAGCACACTCTATAGGAAAAGCAAAGCAGAGAAGAAGGCGCTTCTTCTCTGCTCACTTACATCACAGCCCACCCAGATATTAATGAAATCAAATAAAATTGTAACTTTCCATCCTTTATGTAAAAATGTAAAAAGCTGAGAGACAGTGATTTACTAAAGGCAAACAGACTGTGTACTTTGCAAGTGCAGTTGCACTCAGTTTCCTTAGCAAATGTAAATGTTGTAAAAAATACCCAGTCAGGTGCAAGGAAAAAATATATATATTTTTGCTTGCACATGATTGGATGATGGAAATCAGCAGAGCTTTACCACTTTTACTAAGCTCTGGGGAAAATGAGTGCAACTGCACTTGCAAGGTGCACAGTCTATTTGCCTTTATTAAATCCAGCTCATTGAAAACTCATTGAAAACTGTTGAAAACTCACCACAAGTAAATATGATCAACACAATAAATCTATACTGTTTTTATATCTTAAGGTGCAAGAATAAAAATTGTAAAAGGTAACTTCATTCCACAAATTAAAATAAATGAAGAATTAAAAAAAAACTCCCAGCAGTGACCACATGGCAAATACTTTATCTTTAGTTCAGCCGGTGTCTGTTCTGCGGTATGACAGTTTACCCTGAAGGCTGCTGCTCCCTTTAGCAAAACTAGAACTATTTCTTTAGGAAATCCTAACCCCTTCTGAAACATAATGAACTGTTCAGGAACTCTACGGCTGCCAAAACATCTCCCCGATGTATGAAACATCACACTGTTTAAGAAAGATCCTGGAGATTTAATGGTGTCAATCACCCCAATCAGCCTTTCCCTACACCAGAGCGAGCGTGCGCATGGTCCATCTCCTCATATATAAAAAGGACTGCAGGCAATTAAAGATATGAAATATTAAAAGTTTAATAATAAATGCTCTATTATGCCCCATAAGTACAAATATACATATGGATTCAATTGTGTATTTAAAATTGCCTCTCTTTTTTTGTTTTCTTAATTGAAGGATGTAAAGCAGTGTGATTGGATCTTGAACCTGTATTTATATTTTGGCACAATGTGTACAATGTGTTGTTTTGTTTGTCTTTGTTGTTTAAATAAATAAAAAAAGATTTAATAAAAAATCTTCCCCATCACCTTTTTAGACAAAACCATCAAGTCTTACATCTATCTATCTATCTATCTATCTATCTATCTATCTATCTATCTATCTATCTATTTATCTGTCATTCTATCTATCTATCTATCTATCTATCTATCAATCTAGATTAGTTAGATGCGTTAGTTATCTTTATTTAGGCTTCACTATCTTCGCTTTCTTCACTGTCCAGACCTTTATTTTCACAGTCTTCACTGTCTTCACTATCTTCACTATCTTCACAGTCTTCACTGTCTTCACTATCTTCACTGTCTTCACTATCTTCACTATCTTCACAGTCTTCACTGTCTTCACTATCTTCACAGTCTTCACTGTCTTCACTATCTTCACTGTCTTCACTATCTTCACTATCTTCACAGTCTTCACTGTCTTCACTATCTTCACAGTCTTCACTGTCTTCACTGTCTTCACTATCTTCACAGTCTTCACTGTCTTCACTATCTTCACTGTCTTCACTATCTTCACTATCTTCACAGTCTTCACTGTCTTCACTATCTTCACAGTCTTCACTGTCTTCACTATCTTCACTGTCTTCACAGTCTTCACTATCTTCACGGTCTTCACTATCTTCATAGTCTTCACTATCTTCACAGTCTTCACTGTCTTCACTATCTTCACTGTCTTCACTGTCTTCACTATCTTCACAGTCTTCACTGTCTTCACTATCTTCACTGTCTTCACAGTCTTCACTATCTTCACGGTCTTCACTATCTTCATAGTCTTCACTATCTTCACAGTCTTCACTATCTTCACAGTCTTCACTATCTTCACGGTATTCACTATCTTCACTATCTTCACAGTCTTCACTGTCTTCAATATCTTCACAGTCTTCACTGTCTTCACTGTCTTCACTATCTTCACTATCTTCACAGTCTTCACTGTCTTCACTATCTTCACAGTCTTCACTGTCTTCACTATCTTCACAGTCTTCACTGTCTTCACTGTCTTCACTGTCTTCACTATCTTCACTATCTTCACAGTCTTCACTGTCTTCACTATCTTCACAGTCTTCACTGTCTTCACTATCTTCACTGTCTTCACAGTCTTCACTATCTTCACTGTCTTCACTGTCTTCACTATCTTCACAGTCTTCACTGTCTTCACTATCTTCACTGTCTTCACAGTCTTCACTGTCTTCACTATCTTCACTGTCTTCACAGTCTTCACTATCTTCACGGTCTTCACTATCTTCATAGTCTTCACTATCTTCACAGTCTTCACTATCTTCACAGTCTTCACTATCTTCACGGTATTCACTATCTTCACTGTCTTCACTGTCTTCACGGTCTTCACTATCTTCACAGTCTTCACTATCTTCACTATCTTCACTATCTTCACATTCTTCACTGTCTTCATAGTCTTCACTATCTTCACAGTCTTCACTATCTTCACAGTCTTCACTATCTTCACAGTCTTAACTATCTTCCCTGTCTTCACAGTCTTCACTATCTTCACTATCTTCACTATCTTCACAGTCTTCACTATCTTCACAGTCTTCACAGTCTTCACTATCTTCACAGTCTTCACTATCTTCACAGTCTTCACAGTCTTCACTATCTTCACAGTCTTCACTATCTTCACAGTCTTCACTATCTTCAAAGTCTTAACTATCTCCATAGTCTTCACTATCTTCACAGTCTTCACTATCTTCACAGTCTTAACTATCTTCACTATCTTCACAGTCTTCACTATCTTTACTATCTTCACAGTCTTCACTATCTTCACAGTCTTCACTATCTTCACAGTCTTCACTATCTTCACTATCTTCACTATCTTCACAGTCTTCACTATCTTCACAGTCTTCACTATCTTCACAGTCTTCACTATCTTCACTATCTTCACAGTCTTCACTATCTTCACAGTCTTCACTGTCTTCACTATCTTCACAGTCTTCACTATCTTCACTATCTTCACAGTCTTCACTATCTTCACTATCTTCACAGTCTTCACTATCTTCACAGTCTTCACTATCTTCACAGTCTTCACTATCTTCATAGTCTTCACTATCTTCACAGTCTTCACTATCTTCACAGTCTTCACTGTCTTCCCTATCTTCACAGTCTTCACTATCTTCACAGTCTTCACTATCTTCACAGTCTTCACTATTTTCACAGTCTTCACTATCTTCACTGTCTTCACTGTCTTCACTGTCTAGACCTTTATTTTCACTTGCTAATCCAGCCAGTAACACTTCCTATCCTAGGGTGTCTCCACTCTGGATAAAGAAGCAACAGAGACACCTTTCTACGGTAGCATTTTTAATCTGGTGGAGAGGATAGTGTTAGACAGACTAGCAGATTTAGATGGACTTGACTAACAAACTGAAGCTGAACTTCAGCTAACACTTTATAAGCAGTTATAGCAACCGTTTTTTTTTTCCTTTTGGGCTAAAGGTTTTACATAAATGAGAAAAAAGTTGACCATTATAAACACTCCTGTCAGTGTTAAATGGTTTGTCTCAACCCTCTAGCTGCCCATTTCGCTGCACAGTTTGGTCTGTTGAAAAATAACAGACTTAGGGTTCATCCAGACCAATGCTGACACCCACCCTGAGTGCAGGCTGGCTTTGTTTTTGTTCCTGTATCCACCCCGATCTGCATATAGGCAGCCTACAGAGGTGGATGCAGACGCAGCAGCTGCATGGACAAAGCTGCGTGTCAAAATCTGACAGGAGGGGCTGCGTGGGTTTGAACGCAGACAGCGTGCAGATTCAGGCGCAAAATCAAAGGCAGCCTGCACGCAAGATGGATGCCAGCACCGTCTGAACAAAGCCTTACTGGCCAGATCAACAGGTGAAAATAAAGGAGCCTAAAAAAGAGAAAATTAAAGCAACAGATTTAAAAGTTGGTAAACTGCAATATAATTAAAACATTTTGGGTGGGGGGTTAATACTGCTTTATCTCTCTTATGACCTTTAACACAAAAACTAATTATGGGCTAGACCTAAAAACTTTATTAAAAGGGCTACTAAAGACTTAGAACTAAGAATTTCTCACTCATAAGGTAAAAATCTTAATTGTCAAGCATTAAACTAGGTGGTTCGTCAGGAATCCTTTTAACAAAAGCATTATTTAAAATTGAACCTGTCAATCCAGTTAAACTTTCTAAACTTTAACTGAGATGAGTGGGCTTAGGTCCGCAGGCTGGACTTATTTGCCAAGCTGAAGGGCTTTAGTGGGACAGTTGTAGAGGGCTTCCTGTGAACAATTAAATGGGTATTACAGTAAATTAGCACCTTGTGGTTTCTGCAATTGGAGAGGTTTTTAACTTTGAAACTTTAACCAGTGCAACAGGTTTACATTAAAGAGCAAATCCAGGCACCTGGGGGGGATTTACTGAATCTGGAAAGTGCAAACTCTGGTGCAGCTCTGCATAGTAACCAATCAGCTTCCAGGTTTTATTGTCAAAGCTTAATTGGACAAGCTGATTGGCTACCATGCCAAGCTGCAATGCACTGGACTTTGAGTGCTCCAGTTCTATTAAATATCCCTCATTGGCTCTATGGAAGAATGTAACATTTTGTCATATGTGTCTGTGCTGTGCAGTTTCCCTTCGTATTGATGCAATGTGGGTGGGTGAAGTTAGAGCAGGCCATTGTGTGATCCCTTTAGATCCGTGATGGGGTAAAACTGGTCATGCACTAACAGAATTTCATTCAAATTTTTTTGTTTTAGGAACGTTCGTTCAATTTTTTAATCACCAGTGGGGATCCATTCAACATTCATTTTCAACCACAGTAACGAGAAAATGCAAAGGAGCAGGATGGAAAATCTTTCTCAAACAAATGAATTTCCAACAGCGAATGTGGTTTTCATTTAGGAAATTACAATTGTTCTAAAATTCAATGTTAAAGGCAAACTAAATTTTGGAGTGCTCTTGAATGACATTCCTCAAGTCATTGAATGTACTGAGGATGTTCATATAAATGTTTGTCTTTACAGTAGAGGCATGGCTTTGTGACATGCCTGATGACTTGTGCTGAGATATTTGGTAGGGGAATAATCAAGTAATCACCAGGAGAGGTAGAGGAAGCACAGATCCAGAGCAAGGAGATCACAGAAATGTCTTCTGTAGCCATTATGTGGGTTTTCAAATCATTCTGCTGGATTTTTAATTTTTTTATGTTGTGGAGAATGCAACACTCAAAATTCATAGACACGGGCCAAATCCGGCTCGCCAGGCCTTGCCATATGGCCCTTCCACCTCCTCTCACCCTCCACTCCTGCTCCTTGCTGTCACTTGTAAACATAGAAGCCTTCTGTGTTTACAAGAGACAGCTTTGCTCTCAGCAGCTCCAGATCTAACAGATCCCTGCATGCGCTCACGGCGGAGCACGACAGGGATAGATCGCTAGAGGGAAAGAGAATGATCTCCCTGCAAGGTGTGCCACCTACACAGGAAGATACTAAAGCCGGGCCAGGTAGTAAAGATGTCAGGAAGCTTTTGGGGGTGCACACCCTGCAGTCTGTACACAGCACACCACCAAATTCTGTACTCTGTACACAGTGCACCCCCAAACTCTGCACGCTGTATATAACGCACTTCTGAACCCTGAACTCTGTACAGAGCACACCCCTAAACCCTGCACTCTGTACGTTGTGCACCCCTGAGCTCTACTGAACTCTGCAATCTGTACATAGCAGAATCCTGAACTCTACACTCTGTACGTAGGGTACTCCTAAACTCTGCACTCTCTATGTAGCACACTCCAAATACAACTGGCCCTTCAAGAACATCCATAGTGCAGATGCAGCTCACAATGAAATTGAGTTTGACGCCGCTGGTTTAGAGTCGTGATTTTGGAGGGCTGACTCAGTCCACTAGGTTCCACCTATAGCTAAAATACCCTTTCAAGCAAATGTGTCCTCGGGATACAAACTTTTGAGGGAAGCAGTTATCTTTAAAGCCTAACCAAACAGTAGCTTTGTTAATGAATCTGTTCAATGTCACTGTAACCTATGTAGCATACACACCAATGATTAAAGAGGGCAGTTGCCTTAGGGGAAGAATTATAAAAAAAAAGGACTTGGTATGACAACTTCTTTTACTCAACATGCTACAGCCCAGGGTTGCCAACTTTCAGTAAATTTACAAACAGTTTGTAAAATCCATAATTGTTTCATCTGTCCATGAATGTCAGTTACGGACATGCAGCCTACATGTCCACAATGGACATTCAAGGACAGATGCAAAAAGTACAGATTTTACAAACTGTTTGTATATTTACTGAAAGTTGGCAACCCTGCTACAGCCATGGAGAGCTGAGTAAAAAATACGCCCTCATTATACAATAGTTTTGTTATGTTTTATTTACTAGTTGTGCTAATAGTTACATAGTTAGTCAGGTTGAAAAAAAGCCCATCTAGTTCAATCAATAATGATATGGAGGGGGGCGAGTACAGGCGTAGAATGGCTCCCACTGACTCCAAGTGAAAGAAGGAAGGAAATGGACAACAAATTATAACAACAGTTTTCATATTGCCAGCTTTCCTAATTGCAGTGATGGAAACAAAATTGTTAATTAGCTCTAGTAAAAGATAAAACAGTTCTGCCATTAGAGACTATAGAAGACATACTGATTAGACAAGCGTTGTTCTAAAACACCAGCCCTGCGTTGTGTATAATCTGCAAATTTGCTACAATTACCATTACTATGAATAATTTATCATTAACAGTAATACTCAGATCATTACTGTGAGTTCAGTATAACAACAACAGCTTGACAGGCTTGTCTAGCAGGATAAGCTGGGGAAGAAAATGTCTGGCACACAAAGTACCCACCCTGCGCCCACACCAGAACTTTTGCTTCTAAGGAAAAACAGGGAAGCAGATGGCATGTGAGAATTATTTGGCCCGTGTCATTTCATCAGAACATGTAGATGGATTTCTGCTGATTTGTGACTCATGTGGAACTTCTCTAAACCTTCCTCACTAATCTCTGCAGAGCCGGGCTGGCCCTCAGACTCATACCGCACACAGCAGATCCAGACTTTACCTAGGACACACACATTAATTCCGCGTACACCTGATCGGAAATTCCGAAAAGAAAACCGTGGATTGAATGTCGGCTCAAAAAAACAGGGAAGCAGATGGCATGTGAGAATTATTTGGCCCGTGTCATTTCACGGTCACGCAAATGTTGTCGGAAGTTCCGACAGTCAAGAATGCGGTGATGTACAAGACGTACGACGAGCCGAGATCAATGAAGTTCAATAGGCAGTTTGGCTCTTCTGCTTGATTCTGAGCATGCGTGTTTTTTTGTGCGTCAGAATTGCATACAGACAATCGGAATTTCTGACAAGAGCTTTTCTTGTCGGAAAAATTGAGAACCAGCTCTCAAATTTTTGTTGTCGGAAAATCAGACAGAAAATGTCCGATGGAGCCTACACACGGTCGAAATTTACGACCAAAAGCTCACATCGAACTCTTGTCGGAATTTCCGATCGTGTGTATGCAGCATAAGGATACTTTCACACTGGGGCGGGGGATGTCGGCGATTTAATGTCATTTTAGCGGCGCTTTTCGGCCGATAACCGGCCGCTTTTAACCCCCGCTAGTGGCCGAAAAAGAGTTAAAAGCGCCTGTGAACCGCTTTGCGGGCGTTTCGGCAGCACTGGCCATTGATTTCAATGGCAGGGGCGTTTTAGGAGCGATGTATTCACTGCTCTTTCCATGCCCCAAAGTACCTGCTTGCAGGACTTTTTTTCCCGTCCTGCAAGCGCACCGCCCCAGTGTGAAATCACTCAGGCTTTCGCACTGGGATGGCAGGGGAGGCATTTTTTAAGGCGCTATTTTTAGCCCTTTAGCGCCTGAAAAATGTCTCAGTGTGAAAGTAGCCTTAGGATAAACTATTATTTAAGCCCAATTGAATGTTCATTTAAATCAGTTATATACTTACATCACATATACAGAGGGTCTATCTCACACACAGACTTCTCTCCTCAGTAGATGTGGGTGCATCACCAGCCGTAGTGCTACCAATGACCTCAATGTAAGGAATAGTCAGCACACCAATAGTAATTTCAGCTCTTTCACATTTAAACAGCAATCAACCAATGTGATGTTTGAATGACACATAAGACCTTGAGAAGACTCCAATTTAGTTTTATGTCAAAAAGCCACCTAATTATATTTTATTAAGCAAAATTGGTAAAAACATTTAAAAGAACATAAAAAAATTAAATAAGTGAGCGCTGATAAAATATTCAACAAGCAGCCAGTACTTATAAAGGTGAATATACAACCTTCAGTAAACACCAGAATAACAATAGAAGTGAAGCGCTACACAAAATATAGTGAATGTCCCTATATTAAATAGTTATAGTCCCACGTTCAATTAATCCTATTAGGTAGAAAGTCCTTAATAGGTTCCAAAGATCAATGGTGACCATGTGGTAAAACACTCACCAGAGAGAGAATGTGAAACAGCATATAATCATAAATGTGAAGATCCGAGTATTGCTCAGTGCTCCTTAATTGGTGTCAGGGCCGCTTATAGAAATCACGGGGGCCCCGTACAGCCTACCTGACGGGGCCCCCGTGCACAAATTTCCAAACAAAAATCCCCCCTCCTAGCACAACACCCTCTAAATGACCCCCCTGCCCCCCCCAATCTCTCCTCCCAGCACATATCCCCCCATTCTTCCTCCTCACACTTATCGCCCCCTCCCCAAATCCCCATTACATTTGCCAATGCCAACACAGTCAGGAAGAGGTGTGCTGTGTTTTGTTCTCCCCTCCTGTCAGAAGAGGTCTTTATAGTACATGAGACCGGATCACTCTTACTGTAGATTGCATTGCACTGTACACACACACACAGCGCCCCCATCTCCTCCAAAGGCTGCTCAGTGCTCACCTCCCGACAGCAACAAATGTGGATAGGGGGCGGTGTGTGTACAGTGCCATGCGAGCTACAGTAAGAGCGATCCGGTCTCATGTACTGTAAAGACCAGCGCTCTTCTGACAGGAGGGGAGAACAAAACACAGCACACCTCCCGCTGGCACTTCTTCTCTCACCGCTCCAGGCTCCAAGCTCCAAGCTGCCGTCTCCTCATCCCAGCTGTGAGTGCGGGCGGGGAGGGGGCGGGGGAAGGAGCTCAGCTTTGGCCAGCCGGTGGGGCATAACAACCCACCCCAGCATCCCCTAAATCCAGCCCTGTGTCTCTCACCTAGCCTCTCACCTAGCAGCTGAAAGCCGGCGGGAGCGAGATGGAGAGAAACCGGCTTTGAGTTGCTGGGTGAGAGACGCTGTCATTCTTTATTCTCTGCTCGACCGATCCTCCTGCTGTCCGGGCCCCCCTGTGTGCCCGGGCCCCCTACAGGAGGGCTGGTGGTCCCCCCTATCAGTGGCCCTGATTGGGGTATCCCTTCACCATTCTATGCACTCACCAGATATCAAATCACTATGAGCCTTGTATTAATATCCTGGAGCCTGGTGACATCTCATTCAGAGTTGTAATCAGCAAGGTTAACCTCATTGGAAACTGGCACTGTGCAAAACAAAGCTCACCCGCGGGAGCCAGAATGATGCTCACATAGTGTAGTATTTAATAAAATTGGAATACTTAAAAAACTGCAGCATATAAATGAACAGTGGCCAAAAAACAAAAGACTTACAAAAGATGACTGCTGCTCTCAGCATGAGGACACGGCGGTAGTGGCATCAGTGTGTAGGCCCCTCCCCTGGCTCATAGTGATTTGATATCTGGTGAGTACATAGAATGGTGAAGGGATACCCCAATTATGGAGCACTGAGAAATACTCGGATCTTCAAGTTTATGATTATATGCTGTTTCACATTTTCTCCCTGGTGAGTGTTTTGGCACACCACACGGTCACGATTGATCTCTGGGACATATTAAGGACTTTCTACCTAATAGGATTGATTGCACATGGGACTATAACTATTTAATATATGGACATTCACTATATTTTGTGTAGTGCTTCACTTCTTTTGTTATTCTGATTTAAAAGAACATGGTGCAAAGAGATCAATCTTTCTGATATTACACATTATCAACATTCTGCTTTCAAAATTCTCTGTGAGTCGTATAGACTTCCACCATTACAGATTTTGCGAATGATTACTACAGTATGAATGGTAATCTCAAATTGGTTTAATTGAAGCAAAGCCAGGACAAGGATCTTTAATAAGATGAAATACATAAATCTATGTTAGTACATATTCAACACACTGAGGTTGATTTTCTAAAACGAGAAAGTGCAAAATCTGGTCCAGCTGTGCATGGTAGCCAATCAGCTTTAACGTCAGTTGTTCAATAAAGCTTTGACAAAAAGAAACCTGGAAGCTGATTGGTTTCTATGCAGAGTTGCACCAGATTTTGCACTCTCCAGTTTTAGTAAGGCCTCTTTCACATGGGGCGGATCCGTGAAGATCCGCCCCGTGAAGCTCCGCTTGCTCAGCGGGGATCGCTCCGTTGATCCCCGCTAAGCTGACGGATGACTGGGCGGTCCCCGCACACTGTGCAGGGACCGCCCTGTCAGAGCGCTGCTCTCCCCTATGGGGAATCGGATGACGACGGACCGTAGAGTCCGTTGTCATCCGATCCGCTCCGCAGACGGAAGGAAAAGTAGGATTTTTAAAACAGCTTACCTGTAAAATCCTTTTCTTGGAGTACATCACGGGACACAGAGCAGCATTGTCATTACTATGTGGGTTATATAGAATTACCTTCAGGTGCTGGCACTGGCAACTTCCAAAACAGGAAGTACCCTCCCCTATATAAGCCCCTCCCATCCGGGAGTACCTCAGTTTTGTAGCAAAGCAATACGTGTCCCCAAAAGAGGGGTGGGAGCTCTGTGTCCCGTGATGTACTCCAAGAAAAGGATTTTACAGGTAAGCTGTTTTAAAAATCCTACTTTCTTGTTCATACATCACGGGACACAGAGCAGCATAGTCATTACTATGTGGGACGTCCCAAAGCAATGCCAAATGAGGGGGGGGGTACACCATACATAAGGTGGGCGCCATCAGGCATGAGGATCTTTTGCGGCCTGCAACACACTGCGCCCAAAGGCGACATCCTCCTGACTTCTAACGTCCACCTGGTAGAACCTAGTAAACGTGTGTACTGAAGACCATGTTGCGGCCTTACAAATTTGAGCCAGGGAGGCCTGGTGATGCACTGCCAATGAAGTTCCAACTGCTCTCGTGGAGTGCGCCCTAACTTTGAACGGAGGCGGTCTACTTCTCAAGCCATAGGCTTGTATTATGACCTGTCGAATCCACTTGGCTAAAGTAGATTTTGATGCTGCCTGACCCTTTCTGGGGCCTTCCGGCAGAACAAACAAAGAATCCGTTCTACGAATCTGAGCAGTGGCTTTTAGATAAGCTTTAACTGCTCTTACTACATCCAAAGAATGCAATAACTTTTCCTCTACCGAGCTTGGTTTGGGGAAAAAGGAAGGAAGAACCACATCCTGGTTCAAGTGAAACCTCGATACCACCTTAGGAAGAAAGGCTGGGTGAGGGCGTAATACTACTCTGTCCTTATGAATAACCAGATATGGCTCCTTACAGGACATGGCGGCTAATTCCGACACTCTTCTAGCCGAGCATATGGCTACTAAAAATATCAATTTTCTGGTGAGTAGAACCAAGGAAATGTGCCGCAAAGGTTCAAACGGCTGCTTCTGCAGAACCGACAGAACCAAATTTAGATCCCATGGGCATATGGGAGTTTTAATCGGAGGAATAATACGAGTCACCCCTTGCATAAAGGATTTGACAAGTGAATGCATAGCCAGGGGCCTTTGAAATAGTATTGATAAGGCCGAAACCTGGCCCTTGATAGTACTTAAGGCAAACTTCCTGTCTACAGCCCACTGCAGGAAGTCCAGAATTCTGCCTATAACATACTTACGTGGATGCCATTTTCTGGCCTCGCACCAAGTGATGTACGCCTTCCAAACTCTATAGTAGATCTGCCTGGATACAGGCTTCCTGGCATTGATTATAGTTGATACCACAGAGTTAGAGAGACCTCTCTTCTTTAGGATGTGGGATTCAATAGCCAGGCCGTTAAACTTAGAGTTAGTAAGGAAGGGTGGTATATCGGTCCTTGCGAAAGCAGGTCCGGACGACGTGGAAGGGTCCAAGGACTCCCCACAGACATTTTGATGATCTCCGCGTACCAGGCCCTTCGGGGCCACGCTGGAGCCACCAGGATCACCGGCTTCTTTTCCAACCTGACTCTGCGAAGGAGTCGAGGCAACAATTGTAGCGGAGGGAATGCATATATCAGTCTGAACTGATCCCAAGGGAACACCAGAGCATCCGAGCCGCAAGCGAGGGGATCCCTTGTCCGGGAGACAAATCTGTCCACCTTTGCGTTGAATCTGGATGCTAGCAGATCTACATCCGGTGTTCCCCACCGCTGACATATTGCTCGGAAGACCTCGGGATGAAGGGACCATTCCCCTGGGCATAACTGTTGGCGACTCAGAAAGTCCGCCTTCCAATTCTCCACCCCTGGAATGAAGACAGCTGATATACATGGAACATGCTTTTCTGCCCATTCCAGGATGTGACTTACTTCCCTCTGGGCTGCACGACTCCTGGTGCCTCCCTGATGATTGATATATGCCACTGCTGTGGCATTGTCTGATTGAATTCTGACAGGGGACCCTTGGAGTCTGGATGTCCAGGCTACTAGGGCATACCGGGCTGCTCGTATCTCTAAGAGATTGATGGGCAGGGTTTTTACTACATTTGACCATCTGCCCTGGAGAGACCATTGCTCCAGTACTGCCCCCCAGCCTATAAGGCTGGCATCTGTAGTGACCACCTTCCACGATATCGGACTGAAGGGTTTTCCCTTCTGGAGATTCTGGGGGATCAACCACCAGCAGAGACTCTTCCGAACGGAAGGGGACAAAGCCATCGGGAAGTCTAGAGCCTGAATTTTTCCGTTCCAGGCTGACAATATGGCCCTCTGTAAATTCCTTGAGTGGAATTGGGCGTATGGCACAGCTTCGAATGATGCTACCATCTTTCCTAGCAGCCTCATGCACAGGCGTATGGACGGCTGTCTTTTTGCACAAAGCAGACGGACCAAGCCCCTCAAAGAGGATACCTTGTCTAGAGGTAAGAAAATCTTCCTCTGGTCTGAATCCAGCCGTAGCCCTAGATATACCAGGTTTTTCACTGGCTGTAGGGCTGACTTGTCCAGGTTGATGACCCAACCGTGAGATTCTAGATACTTGATTGTATCGACAATTACCACTTCTAGCTTGGCAACTGAGTGGTCCATCAACAACAGGTCGTCTAGGTATGCCATTATCGTTACACCTCGTGTTCTTAGATCGGCCAACAGTGGGGCCAGAATTTTTGTGAACACTCGTGGTGCTGTGGCCAGACCGAATGGTAAGGCTCTGAACTGAAAATGGCGCCCTTCTACTGCAAAGCGTAGAAATTTTTGATGACCTGGAAAGATGGGAACATGCAAGTAAGCATCTTTGATGTCGATCGAGGCTAACCATTCCTCCCCCTGTAGGGCAGCGGTGACCGATCGGATCGACTCCATCCGGAAAGACCGGACGTTTAGAAATTTGTTTAGACTCTTTAGGTCCAATATGGGTCTTATGTCCCCGTTTGGCTTCGGGACTGTGAAAAGGTTTGAGTAGAAACCCAACCCCCACTCTTCCATAGGAACCTCCATAATTACTCCTTGGAACAATAGTTGTTCTAACGCCAATAGGAGAGACCCTCTTTTCAGAGGGTCTCTTGGCATGCCTGACCACATAAAATGGGAAGGAGGGGACTCTTTTAACTCCAACTTGTATCCCAGAGTTACTGCGGAGAGCACCCATCTGTCTTTGATCGTCTCCCGCCAGGTCTCTGCGAACAACTGAAGTCTTCCCCCCACCCGTTTGAGTGGGGGCAGCCCTTCATAGGCTTGACTTGGAGGCTGGTTTAGTACCCCTTCGGATCCAGGGTTTCTTATTACCCTGTGACTGTCCCTGATTTTTACCCCCTGAGTTTGACCGAGGAGGCCGTCGGAACTGCTTAGTAGCAGACGTCGCAGGGATAGGAGAGGTAGTCCTCTTAAAAGATGGACCCCTAGACCTCTTCTTACTCGGTAAGAGAGTACTTTTACCACTGGAAATCTTCTGGATATACTTATCCAGGTCCTCGCCAAAAAGGCGTTCCCCATGAAATGGGAAGCTAACTAAGAGCTTCTTACAGGGAGCTTCAGCAGACCAGTTTTTGAGC
This sequence comes from Rana muscosa, assembly GCA_029206835.1. Taxonomy (NCBI): domain Eukaryota; kingdom Metazoa; phylum Chordata; class Amphibia; order Anura; family Ranidae; genus Rana; species Rana muscosa. The sequence goes on from CM055117.1 coordinate 932,022,221, forward strand.
CACAGAAGCCTACGCATATGTACCAAAGACAGCGTGAGGCGGGAGGCCTGATGGATAGAATCCTTGATGGCGTCAACCGCAAAGCATAATGCTCTAGGCAGATCAGCCAGAGCCTGGGCCTGCTGGTCTGGCAAATCCCTCAGGACCATTTTCATCTGATCCTTTAAAGCTTGGCAGACCCCAATAGCTGCCACTGCTGGCTGTGTAACAGCCCCTGCTGTGGAAAAAGCAGATTTTAATAAAGATTCCAATTTTTTATCTACTGGATCTTTGAACATTTGAACATTATCTACTGGGCATGTCAGTGATTTGTTCACAGAAGAGATGGCTGCATCCACCGTAGGAACATTCCATCTCTGGGTGAACTTTTCCTCCATGGGATAGATCACCGGAAATTTCTTAGGCGGAACAAATAGTTTATCAGGATGTTCCCAGTCCTGGTATGTAAGTCCTTCCAATAATGGATGTATTGGAAAGGAGCAATTAACCTGGGGAGCTTTTAGCGACCCCAATGAGGAGACAGCAGTAGTTGATGGTTCAACAAGAGGCATTTTAAATGCAGATCGAACCATGTCAGTTAGGGTCTGGACCCACAATCTTTCAGTCTGTGATGCTGAAAATGGTTCATCTACTGTCGATTCCTCAAAAACAGAGTTAACCTCCTCCTGATCCCCTTCAGGTAGGTCGGTCCCTTCCTGGGACTGTTGCTCTGCCAACAGGCACTCTAATGGAGGTGATGGAGATCTGGCGCGCTTTTTTTCCTGCAGAGAAGAAGCGATCAATGCTGCCAATCTCTGCTCCAATCCCTCCAGAGTTGAGGCAAAAACCTCCTCTGTTATATATGCAGGAGCAGGTGGACTGAGGACAGCCGCAGTACCTGGCACTCCCGGGGGTTCCTTATGGGTATTAACCTCTGATTTCTCAGGGGAGGAGGGTGCAGATGACTGCTCCAGATCCTCAGAGCCCGATGGAGACCCCCTACACTTCCTGAGAGGTATATCTCGGAGTTTTTTAGGCGGCATATTCCTTAGTTCAAAGCTGAGGTATTCCAGCCGCAATACACCCCTTTACTGAAATAGTCTAATGCAATTTGCTGCTATGTACATCAGTGGGTGTCTACTAATGCGTCTTTCTGGGGATGCCTGTATCAACCGCCCGCTGTAAGCCCCTATACCATGCTACCAGCTCCTTTTCATGCTCTGTGTCCATAGCAAGCAGCGTGGACTGAGTCCTTTTATCTTGCTGGGACGCCCGCACATGCGCAGAAGCGCTGGGCGCACAGAGCGCGTCATCCGCCAGGCTCCGCCCACTTTTTTGAAGCTAAATCTATAAAAAGAAAGCGTGTGTGCGCGCGCGCGCGTGCACGTGTGCACTCTTGGCGCCCTGTAGGGAGAGGAGCCAGGGTCCCTGTTTCACCAGGACTCGGGGATGGAAGGAAACTACTTGGCAGCATGACAGAGGAATGCAGCTTCCCTGATAGAGAGCTCACTCATCTGCCTGGACTTTCACCATGGAAGGAATAGTCCCAAGAAAAAAAGACGTTCCACAGCGGCCTCTAGTGGACAAACACAGGTACCGCACGTTTGTCTTTTTTTTTTTTTTTTTAAAACCTCCTTTATGAAAAACATTTCCAGGTTTACAGTTTTTAAAACTTCCTTTATGAAAAGACATTTCTAGGATTTCTTAGGCATATACAGCTATTAGCGGGAATACCTTTAGGTAACAGGCAGAAAGACATATTAGGCTTGGGGGTCCCCTCAATAGAACCAAGTTCCTGAGGGGCCCCCACTTACCTTTTCCCCGCCGCAGGACTTTGTTTGGTCCACAGAAGCCCAAACTTCACCTCTCACGGCAGGCATTGTACTAGACCTTCAGGGACCGGGTTCCCAAGGATTCCACTCCCCTGGACCTGTATAGCACCCTGCACAGATAGCCTCTTGGTTTTGGGTATGACCAGAGCTCTGGATCCCAGGGTCCAGCCCTCCTAAGAGAGGCATTACAGGCAAAACCCTGCTCTTCTCTGCAAGGCCCAGGTACCGACCGTTTAGCTATGAAGCTTTTTTGGTCGGATCCGGAATAGCTTGCTAAGGCCCAGAGAGCCTGTACACAAGCCCAGATGAATACATGTTAACCTTGGCCAACACCTTAGACACTGGCAAAAAACTGAGGTACTCCCGGATGGGAGGGGCTTATATAGGGGAGGGTACTTCCTGTTTTGGAAGTTGCCAGTGCCAGCACCTGAAGGTAATTCTATATAACCCACATAGTAATGACTATGCTGCTCTGTGTCCCGTGATGTATGAACAAGAAAATAGGATTTTCCTCCGTCACACTTTTTCGGAGCGGAGCGGATGTCAGCGGACATGTCACCGCTGACATCCGTGCTTCCATAGGGGTGCATGGAGGATCCGTTTCAGGTCCGCCTAAAAAACTGACAGGCGGACCTGAACGGACCCTCCGTGTGAAAGAGCCCTAAATCAACCCACTGTATATTTATTTGATGTGATTGGTAATTTACATAGAAATACAAAGTTTATATATGATGGCACCCAGTTAAGGGTGGAAATCTCTAACCTGGAGAAAAGGGATGAGCACTGGTGGTATGTATTGTGAAGTTGAAGGGCATGGGTTTTCGATATAGCAAAGCTCTCATGATATTGTCATTTTTTTTAAATGGTTCAGTCTAAAAAGGAAACTTTGTTAGAGTCACGAGTCACAGTGAATTTTAAAATGGTTCTGGACCATAATGGGGTAATAAATTCATCATCTGCCTAAGTTTGTAATGGTGCAAATCTATATAACTTGCAAAGAAAACTGACAATATGTCATATCAGAAGGACTGATCTCTTTGCATTATGCAACCTATTTGTTCTTTTATATGTTTTTATTATTTATTTTTTATTAAAATACAACAGTGGGTTGATTACATAATAACTAATTGGATTATTATGTACAAGTTAGATACCATGAATTCCTAATTCTCATGCTATTAGAAAAATAAACTTTTACAAATTACTATTGGAGTGCTGGCTATTGTCTACACAAAATACATTTCAAAGCACATATTACCAGTACACCACGATTCTACCAAATAACTCCATAAGTTTATTAAAGTGATCATATCATAGCAGAAGATTGCAACGTTTTAGGTTCAAAATAGCAATTTAAGTTTATTAAAGTGATCATATCTTAGCAAAAAATTTCAACGTTTCAGGGTCATGCACGACCCCTTCATCAGACATCAGGAATATTCTAGTGTTTTTACTAAAAATATTTTAGGTCCATCGCAACAAAAGGTGTATGAAGTCTAATGCCGAGTACACACGATCATTTTTAACCTTCCTGGCGGTATTCCCGAGTCAGGCTCGGGGTGAAGTTTCAGCACCAAAAGCGGTAACCCCGAGCCAGACTCGGGATTGCATCGCAGTGATCCAGGCAGAGTTACTTATCTTGTCCCCTGGATCCTGCGATGCCTCTCCACTGTGTGATCGAGCTGTCTCCTTGCTCGATTCACACACTGCCGAGTGCCGCCGAGCTCCATTCCCTGCGACGTTACGACGCACGGGGACGGAGTTCGGCGCCAAATTCAAAAAAGGTAAAACACAATACACATACAGTATACTGTAATCTTACAGATTACAGTACTGTATAAAAAAATTACACAACCCCATTGTCCCTAGTGGTCTGCCCAGTGTCCTGCATGCACTTTTATATAATAAAAACTTTTCTTTCTGCCTGGAAACTGGAGATTTTCCATAGCAACCAAAAAGTCTCCCTTTATGTCAAAAGTGGTTTTAGACCAGCTAGAAAATAGCGATAATAAATTAGAATCACTCGCAGAATTAAGCGATAGCGATTTGTGGGGAAATTCGTCATCAAACACTGAAAAACACTTTTATTATTATTATATTATTATTTGTTATAATTATTTTATAGTTATTTATTATATTATAATTTATGATTTTGTTTTATGAACTTTATCATACCCGGGATGTTTACTAGACTTTGGTTTGGACAGATTTAAGTGAGTTATTCCTAAGAGTTACAGGCCTGCAATATAAAACGCCAAATTTCCATGCAGAATAATGGTACCGCTTTCAGCACCTAAAATCTGCCAGAATCATACCGCCAGGGAGGTTAATGTCATTTTCAAAAACGACGTTTTTCTCGGCGTGATTTTTCTTGTTTCCTCTCAAGCCTGTCTTGCATCCACACGTTCATTAACATAAACGCTTGAGCAAAGCGCAGTGACGTACAACACGTATGACGGCACTATAAAGGGGAAGTTCCGTTCGAATAGCGCCACCCTTCATGTTAGTAAAGTGTAGCGATACCTCCAACTAAGAAGGCCGCTGATTTAGTTTGGGCCCTGAAGACAGCTCCGCCAACCCCCGGCAATATGCTCTACCCCCTACTGGCACAGCTAGTACTGACAGTAAATTGTATGTCTTATACTGTATGAATAACTGAGCATTGAAACAATACTGAATTTAAATAAATGTAAGATTTTACTTAAGCTCTTGGTAAAGGAAAAGAAGGTAACATCAATAACAGTTTACAGAATGATCATTTGTAATGTAAAGCCCAGCCACACTAACACACTATAGGGTTAACACACAACAAGTGCGCCACGCGGGCGACCGTTAGCTAAGTGCCCTGTGGCGCAGTAACCAAACCACCCTAGAAACCCCACCAGGCCTGGTTTTAGTATCTACAACTTAGTTATTTTTCTTCACCGGCAGATCTTTAACGGTGGTGCACATTAATAGAGTACAAACTTTGTAATCCAATGGGGTAGGTAAAGATGGAGTAGAACTTGACTATGCGAACGGTAGATTTAGTTCTAACAAGGGGAATCTTCAATAAGAGCACTAAGAACAACTCATAGGCCACGGCAGTCTATAGGCCCAGATGCAGTAACAGTATATCGGTTGGGCATATGCCCTCTCACCCGCCCGGACTACGGTCCCAGTCCGGGAACTTCCACCTGTTGTGTCCTCACACACACACTCCGTCTCTTCAGCGATCGGGTCCCCGATCCAACAAGGCTGTAGTCGAGCGAAGTCAGATGCCACCCAGGCTCGCAGAGGGGTGGAAGGCTCTTTGGTGCTGCGCAAGGCCTCAGGCTTCAGGCCCTGCACTCCGACACGTCCGCACAGGAGGATCAGTCTCTGAAGTCTCGTGTCCCAAAGAGACCGAGCCCAGCCTCGCCTCCTCCTTTTATAACCCCTCCCATGAGTCTCTGCGGCGGAACATTGCCGAATGGGGTTCTGGGTAATGTAGTCTCTCTGCATTAAAGGGGAACACCCCACTACACACTCCCCCCAGTTGAACTCTTTGGTCCCCAAAGATAAACCTTAACAAAGACTATGTACAACTCTAGACAATTCTACAAACGATGTTGGCATAGGGAATTCCCACCAAAACTGAGGAGTAGAATTCCCTTGCCCACAGGTCACATTATCATAGGTGGCCTGCCTAGCTGTGCCAGAGAGTGAGCTGGGGTTGCCCTCCACTAAATGGACAGTGGAGGGATCCGGATTTTCAGCATTCCTCCTAGCGGTAACTACAGAATCCTCTGAGCTATTCCCCATTTGTGGGTAGGTCAGCTTCTTAGGAGGCCGGATGACTCTTCGAGCCCTTTGCTCTCTTGGGACTTCTGGCTCTGGTGCCACAGGCTCCTCTTCCTCTGAGCAACCATCATGGGCATCTTCCCAGTAATCTGCTGAAGGACTAGAGGGGATGAACTCTGTGGCTTCTGGGTTCAGTGTTTCATCTGTGGTGTCCTCAGTGGTTGGAAGGTCTATGGTAGAAGTTCCTGGAGTTGGGGAAGGCCACAGCCAATTAAGTTCTCCATCCTCATTTTCACTAAGTTGAGAGGCCTCTCCATCTTCATCTCGGGAAGCCTGCGACCGAGTGTTCGGCCTAGGAGTATCCAGGATAGAGGCCGGTTCAGGGGAATCTCCCACGGGAGGTATTCTAACTGCCTCAGCAAGAGGGAGCAGGTGGTTTCGATGCCACGTCTTCAGAGGGCCCACCTTTCCTTCCGGCTTCAACTTGTAGACAGGCAGGCCCGGCAACTTCCTACAGATGACATAAGGTTCAGATCTCCATCTATCTGCAAGTTTGTGCTTCCCAGGGACCCCCAGATTGCGTAACAGTACTCGGTCCCCGGGCTGTAGGTCTTGCACCCGGACCTTCAAGTCGAAGTTTCTTTTGTTTCGAGCTCCCCTTTGATCTGAGGCCGCTTGAGCTTGTTCATAGGCTACTTTCAGGCTGTGTCTGAGCCTGTCCACATATCCTTTGTGGGATGTGGCTGAGGAATGGTCCAGAGAGGTGCCAAAGGCCAAGTCCACAGGTAGTCTCGCTTCTCTCCCAAACATGAGTCGATATGGGGAGTAGCCTGTAGCATCACTGATGGTGCAGTTGTAAGCATGTACTAGGGCTGCTATGTGTTTGCTCCAATGTTGCTTTTTCTCACTTTCCAGAGTCCCCAACATGTTGAGCAAGGTTCGGTTAAACCTTTCTGGCTGAGCATCCCCTTGTGGGTGGTAAGGTGTAGTTCGAGTCTTCTTGATTCCCAACGAATCCAGGAGTTTCCGGATCAGTTTACTCTCAAAGTCCCTTCCTTGATCTGAATGAAGCCACTGTGGCAGCCCATAATGGACAAAGTACTTCTCCATAAGTACCTTGGCTACGGTGGAGGCCTTCTGATCTTTGGTTGGGAAAGCTTGTGCATACCGGGTGAAATGGTCGGTTATCACCAGAACATTTCCTAGTCCACTCAGGTCGGGTTCAAGGCAGAGAAAGTCAATGCATACCAGATCCATTGGGCCTTGACTTTGTAGATGGCCCATTGGGGCAGCTTGATGGGGTAAAGTCTTCCTCTGGATGCATCGTGCACATGAGTGGCAGTACTCTTCTACCTCTGCCCTCATGCAGGGCCAATAGAACCGACTTCTGACAAGTTGAAAGGTCCTTTCAGCCCCTAGATGGCCATGATTGTCATGCAGGGCAATCAGAACAGTCTCTCGATGTTTCTCTGGGAGGAACAGTTGCCACTTATCTTCTGAGTCATCAGAGGGGCCCCTTCGGTAGACCACTCCCTGATGTACCTGCAACCTGTCCCATGCTTTCCTCAACAGGCGAGCTTCCTTTGAGGGATGACACAGGAGTTTGTTTGGATCCTGATTCTCCAGGGCCTCCAGGACCAATCTCCCCATGGGGTCTTCCAATTGGTCACTCCTCAACTCCTTCTTGGACAATCTCGGCAGGTTGTCTTCTTCCAATTGAGTCACTCCACAGTAGTGTTTTGGGACTCCCACCATGGTAACTCCTATTTCTTCTGCTCTGGAGCCTCCTCTGGCCTGGAATTCAGCTCCTTGACAAAGGGCCCGCACCCCGTCCGGTGCCACTTGGGTCCAATCTTCTACATCACTGGTGGAGGCATGAGATCTCCTGGACAGAGCGTCTGCGTCTCTATTCCCAGCCCCTGGCCTATAATTTAGGCTGAAGTTGAATCCAGACAGTGTGGCCAGCCACCTGTGTCCAGTGGCGTCCAGCTTGGCCGTGGTGAAAAGGTAGGTAAGGGGGTTGTTGTCGGTCTTCACAGTGAACTCCGCCCCATACAGGTAGTCTTTGAGCTTGTCTACTACCGCCCACTTGAGGGCCAGGAACTCCAGCTTGTGAGTGGCGTAGTTCTTCTCAGAGGGGGTCATGCTCCTGCTCACATATGCAACAGGCCGTTGTTGCCCTTCGTATTCTTGATAAAGTACTCCTCCCAGACCGTCATGACTAGCATCTACGTGTAGTTCATAGGGCTTGGTTGGGTCTGCGTAGACCAAGACTGGGGCAGTGGTTAGGCTCTCCTTTAATGCCTGGAAGGCCTCTTCACACTTCTGGTTCCACTGATTTCTGACTGACTCTCCCAGCTTCCTGGGCCCTGAGTCATCCTCTTCCCCCTCAGTCTTGAGCAGTTCATTCAATGGTCTAGCAATTCGGGCGAATCCCTCCACAAACCTCCTATAGTAGGAGCAGAAACCCAAGAAGGATCTGAGTTCTGTTACTGTGGTGGGTCGTGGCCAGGAGGTAACTGCCTCCAACTTCTCGGGGTCTGTGGCCACCCCTTCTTCAGACACTATGTGCCCCAGATAGTTCACAGAAGACTGGTAGAAACGACACTTTTCAGGCGAAAGTTTGAGTCCCTCCTCACTGAGTCTCCTCAATACTTTTTCCAGCCTCTCCTCATGTTCCTCCAGGGTTCTTCCAAAGACTATGACATCGTCCAGGTACACAAGGACTTCAATAAGGTTCATGTCTCCTACAGTCTTCTCCATAAGATGCTGGAAAGTAGCTGGGGCTCCAGACAGACCTTGAGGCATCCGGTCGAATTCAAAGAACCCTACTGGGGTTATGAAAGCTGTCTTCTCCTTGCCTTCTGGGTGCATGGGGATCTGATAGTACCCGCTCTTGAGATCCATAACACTGAACCACTTGGCTCCAGACAAACTCTGTAGGGCATCCTCTATCCTTGGAGTATTATAGTGGTCAGGTATGGTTCTCCGGTTGAGAGTCCTGTAGTCGATACAGAGCCTCAATGACCCATTCTTCTTCCTGACCACCACTATCGGGGATGCATAGGGGCTTCTAGATTCCCGTATCACTCCAGTCCTTTTGAGTTCTGAGAGTTGTTCCCTTAGATCCTCCAGATCTGCTAGAGGGACCCGCCTGACTCTCTCTCTGAAGGGCTTATCTTCCTGGAGGCGGATCCGATGGGTGGCACTCCTTGCACACCCCACATCGAACTCATCTTTAGAGAAGATCTTCTCCCATCTGTTCAGCTAGGCCTTGGCTCTCTCTTTCCAAGCCCTGGGCAGATTTGGGTTTTCCATGGATATCTTCTCCCAAGCATCTCCTCCTTCACCCACCTCTGACAGGTTGACAGGGGCAGCAGGGCTTACCTGGCCTAGCAGCATCCTGGCTGGGACCTCCATGAGGCCATTTGTATTGTTCCTAACACTCACTGGGACTCTACAATGGGCCTTCTTTAGGGCCTTCAGCGGAATCACTTCCAGACCGTGGGACCCTTCTCTTGGATCAGATTCCAACATGACAAAGGGTCCAGGCTGCTCCCAAGTAAGCTTCACAGTGGCTCTGAGACAGGTTACTTCACCAGGCTGCAGCACTATCCCTCCTCTTCCAAGTCTCCACACCTTCCCTATCCCCTCTCCCGCGGTCTTCTGCTCTAAGACCAGCCTTTGGTAAGCTGTCTTCAGCATGGGGTGGATCTTGGTGACCGCTGCCCCTTTCTCTTTCACTAGAGGGGTCAGAAGTCTTTGGACCAGGTCCGTGTTTGTCCCTATTATCAGGGAGCTCTTGTTGGCTCCTGGTGGCCGAGGGCACACAACTGCCAGGGTGTCAAACACTTCGGCTTTTCCAGCCACAGATGGGTCAAAGGTCATCCTGACAGGCAGATAGCCATCGTAGGGGAAGTTCTGGGTTCCAATCCCACATATCTCTAGTCCCTCTATTTTCCGGATGGGTAGGTGACTCAAGTACTTATCGTAAAAGTCTCTGTATAGCAGGGTTACTTGCACCCCAGTATCCAAGATTGCTCTGGTGTAGACTCCCTCCACTTGAATGGACACTATAGGAGATGGGCCTACCAGCTTCTCTGGGTAAGGCCCGGCAGGGGTCGCTTCCTTCAGACTTTTTTTCTTTGAACCTCCTCTCGTCCAATCCCCTTTGGACTTCAGTCTTTCTTGAGCCTGGTATGCATTGACTCCCCCCCCCTTTACTGGGTGTAGGGACCCGCTGAGGGATAATATTGTTTTTCTTAGGTGTGCACCCCCTCTGGGGAGTGCTGTGCCTCTTCTGAGGGGTCTTACCCCCTTTCTCTGGGGTGTATCTCTGTTTAGGAATGTTGTGTTTCCCCCGAGGCGTTTTATCTCCTGTAGTTTTCTGCTTTGCTTTCAGCTTGGAGCTCACTGAAGGTGATGGGCACCCGGTTGACTCCTTCACCGGGGCCCTCTGAAGTTTCCCGCCGGCTTGCGGTTGTCTATTTTCTTCTTTTTGGGACTGGAGCATGTAGCCGCAATATGTCCAATTCCCCCACAGTTAAAGCAGACGATATCTCCCCATTCTTGTAAAGATGCGGGTGCTGAGGCAACTGGGAATAATTCCTTCCTTGGTAATTCTCTCTTGGGACCCTCTGTGTCTTTTTCCATCAGAGAGGTCAACATCTCTAACACCTTGGACATTTGAGCTTTCAGGGTGTCTATCTCCGAATCTCTTTCAGGGGTCATTACTGGATTGACTAGCACCTGTGCGGGTACAACACTTGTCCTAATCAACTGCTGGTCCTGTTGCAGTGCCTCCTCATCTCTGATGATTTTTATCAAGTCAGAATAAGTCAGCAATGTTCCTCCTCCTGAGGTTTTCAGGTGCAACCAGACTGGATCCGAGCGCAGCGCTCCCTTTAAGACTTGCTTCATTCTTGCCGCATCTGTGTCTTGGGGCCTCATCCCCTTCTTCAACACAATCTTGCACAACAACCTGTTCAGTCTTCTAACATATTCGGAAAGTTTCTCCTCCGGTTGTTGGAAAGTGTGTTCAAACTGGTAGACCATCTCAGTCACCTTTTCCAATTGACCAAACTCTTCTTGCAGCATGGCTAGACAGTCTTGAGCCGTGCAATCTGCGTTCCCAAACCGAAAGCTTTTCACTGCTTCTGCTGCTGCGCCTTTAAGGCTTTCCATCACTCATTGCCTCTTCTGCGCTTCAGGCACCTCCCATGCCTCTACTGCCTGCAATGCCTGCTCCACCCAGGTGTCAAAGTCTTCTTCCCCTGCGGGGACAGGGAGCTTCCCTGAGAATGTCTTTAGTCTCCGGTAGCTAGTCTCTACATGCACCGTGTTTGCCTTCTGACACTTGGTTAGCAGATCCCCTATCGCACCTATCAGTTCTGGTGATATAACAGTGGCAGGTGCAGGCGCCACCGGGGGCGTCGTCCTGTCCCTTTCTCCCGGTGGGGTACGGGCCGCAGCCTGCGGTGATCCCGTTGGTGATGGTTCCTTTCTTTCAGTTACTGCGTGCGCCAACCTATAAGTTCTGTTGTCTGGCGTCCGCACACACTTTCGCTTACAGGCCTCTGGCATCCCGTTCCAGTACTCCACTAATGCATACTGATATGAGGTGTCTGGGTCTGACTTTATCTCCGTCACCCACGGTGTGTGATTTGGGGAGACTGACTTCATCAATTCCTCTACCGTTTCAGTCGACCATGTCTCCCCAGGGAGGCTGATGACTATCGACTGATTTGGCTCTGCGTTAGAGGCTTTGCACCATTCTTCTACCGCTCGTGGATCCATGGGGTCCATGCCGGCACCTCTGGCGTTCACTTGCTGCATCAGGATCCCGGACGAGAACCCCCACGTGTAGCGATACCTCCAACTAAGAAGGCCGCTGATTTAGTTTGGGCCCTGAAGACAGCTCTGCCAACCCCCGGCAATATGCTCTACCCCCTACTGGCACAGCTAGTACTGACAGTAAATTGTATGTCTTATACTGTATGAATAACTGAGCATTGAAACAATACTGAATTTAAATAAATGTAAGATTTTACTTAAGCTCTTGGTAAAGGAAAAGAAGGTAACATCAATAACAGTTTACAGAATGATCATTTGTAATGTAAAGCCCAGCCACACTAACACACTATAGGGTTAACACACAACAAGTGCGTCACACGGGCGACCGTTAGCTAAGTGCCCTGTGGCGCAGTAACCAAACCACCCTAGAAACCCCACCAGGCCTGGTTTTAGTATCTACAACTTAGTTATTTTTCTTCACCGGCAGATCTTTAACGGTGGTGCACATTAATAGAGTACAAACTTTGTAATCCAATAGGGTAGGTAAAGATGGAGTAGAACTTGACTATGCGAACGGTAGATTTAGTTCTAACAAGGGGAATCTTCAATAAGAGCACTAAGAACAACTCATAGGCCACGGCAGTCTATAGGCCCAGATGCAGTAACAGTATATCGGTTGGGCATATGCCCTCTCACCCGCCCGGACTACGGTCCCAGTCCGGGAAATTCCACCTGTTGTGTCCTCACACACACACTCCGTCTCTTCAGCGATCGGGTCCCCGATCCAACAAGGCTGTAGTCGAGCGAAGTCAGATGCCACCCAGGCTCGCAGAGGGGTGGAAGGCTCTTTGGTGCTGCGCAAGGCCTCAGGCTTCAGGCCCTGCACTCCGACACGTCCGCACAGGAGGATCAGTCTCTGAAGTCTCGTGTCCCAAAGAGACCGAGCCCAGCCTCGCCTCCTCCTTTTATAACCCCTCCCATGAGTCTCTGCGGCGGAACATTGCCGAATGGGGTTCTGGGTAATGTAGTCTCTCTGCATTAAAGGGGAACACCCCACTACAAAAGTTTGTTGAGCGACGATTCGCTCTTTTCAGCCTTGTGCTTTTCAGTCCGTTACAGCGTGACGAATGTGCTATCTCCATTACAAACGCTAGTTTTACCAGAACGAGCGCTCCCGTCTCATACTTGATTCTGAGCATGCACGTTTTTTTTTCCCCTCGTAAAAGCATACACACTACCGTTTTTCACGTCGTTAAAAAAAACGACGTGAAAAACGACACGAAAAAAATTGAGCAGGTTCTCATTTTTTTTAGGCCATTTTTCACGTCGTTAAAAATGTTCTGGAGCATACACACGATCGTTTTTAATGCCCAATTTAAAAAATTGCATTTTTAACGTCGTGAAAAATGGTCATGTGTATGTGGCATTACAGTTATTTTCTGTAGAAAGCAGCCGCGGACCAAGCAGAATCAATATTCTGTTTTTTATTTAGACCAGAGCTATTTTTTAATTGGAAAAATCATTGTGGCATTTAACGCTCCTATTTTTTGCCATTCTAGCAAAAGTGCTACAGCTGTAAGCGCATTATTGAAATTTTCTTGCATTGCTTAAAATGACCACGCATAGTGAGTCCTTGTTTTTTGGCAGATGTAATCATATTTCTTTCTAACAAATAATAAACACACACTGAGACAAACACAAAGCAGAGGAACATATTATGTAACAGCCATTCTGTTTAAAAACTAACCCCTCACACGAAACTCCACTACATCATCAGGGTTAAATAATTCAAATTTTCAGCAAATTCCAGGGGATAGATGGAAAATGACAAAAGACAGAACTGTTAGAAAACAATAATTTTGTAATACTGTACATGTTACTACTAGGGTCCAAATCATTAAATTGCTGATATTTACCTCCGTTATAGGCCTGGACAGCTTCAATATTTACATTCTATGTATCTCCCCATCTCCCCTAGGTTTGAAGGGCCTTCCTGCATATATGGGTAAAGGATAAAACCTATTTTTTTTTTTTATATATATATAATTTTCATATATTATCTAGGCTTATCTATGATGTGTTCACATAACCAAAACAATATGGAAATTTGCCAACATTTGTACTTAACTGATCCATCACTACAAGAGTAAGAGAAAATTCTTGATCTACAAAATTCTTGGACTCAAGGGGTGTCAATCAGCCAGCCATCTGTTCAATAGCAAATTTTTCCATACAGTAATTGAACTGCAAAATAATTTATGGAGCTCCTCTTTTATAGTATCTGCAGATGAACATCTGCCATACATGCACTTTTTCATGTGTTTTTTCCCCTAAAAATACCAGATGATCTGCCAGAAATCTAGTGAGCTCCTAATTTCCTGTTTGAGCTGCCAACTTGTACCTCTGTTGCACCAAAATCCCAAATAGTGTTGTCAGCCATGCTCAATTTTAATTTCTAAGCTGCCAAATGCCTCCATAACATTTAAAAAAATATACCCCTTCTTAACCAATGACACCACGTAGCTACTACTTCACTCCCTTGTTATCTCTCAACTATTGAATCACACTCCACTATTTCCCCTTCAGTTCATCATGAATGCTGCTGCCAGACTTATTCACCTTGCCAACCACTCAGTCCACCAACCCTCTCTGATAATCACTCCACTGGCTTCTGATCTCCTGACAAATAAAAATCAAAATACTAAAAACAACATAAAAAGCCATCCACAATTCTGCTCCGAGCTACATCACCAAACTCAATTTACAATTTTACCCAGATAGTCCTCTTTGCTCCTCCCCAGGCCTTTATCTTTCTAGCCCCTGTCACCATCTCCCATGCTCGCCTCCAGGACTTTTCCCAGAGCCTTCCCTATCTTCTGGAAATCCTTCCTGAAATCTGTCCAAATATCTCCCACTCTGTTCCTCTTAAGGCAATCACTCAAAACTCATATATTCAGGGAAACCTTTCCCACTTCCACCTAAAAACTGTACATTTACTTTTATCGTCGGTTCATCCCTCACAGTTATTAACTTTTTTATCACTTGCCCCTCTCTTTTAGATTGTAAGCTGTCATAAGTGGGGTCTGTCTAACCTTCTTGAATTGTATTGTGACTGTACTATTTCCCTTTATTTTGTAAAGCACTGTGCAAACTGTTGTTACTATATAAATCCCGTATACTAACAATACCAAAGAGGCCAAAAACCTAGCCTAGGTCCAACATGGGAAGAAAGATAAATAATCCTGTCTAAATTGACCCTAGCATGTGTATGTGTGAATGTGAGATAGGGACCTTAGATTGTAAGCTCCTTGAGGGCAGGGACTGATGTGAATGTGCAATTTATATATGTAAAGTGCTGCATTAATTGACAGCGCTATATAAATACCTGTAATAAATAATAAATAAATACAAATAAATAATCTTCAGAGTCAACTTTACTCAAGTAAATCAGTGTAAGGTTAAAATCAGAGGTAAGTGTGAGGGAAATCTGAAAAATTCCTGCTTGCAGTGGGGCTGTGACTGCATTGCCAGGTTTAACTGCTCCGCGAAACATGCCAATTTTTCCATGTTTTGCCTATTTCAAAAATGTTGTTAGATCTTGCCTGTAACACTGCCTCTGCTGCACTGAAATCCTAATCAGTGTTATAAATTCTAGCGTTCTCCCTTGTAGACTACAGAACACTTCCCTGTTATGTTCTGGAGATGAGGAGGGGGGTGTTCTGGGATGTTGGTTGACACTATTATTATCATATACAGTCATGCTCGAAATTGTTGGCACCCCAGAAATTTTTCCAAAAAATCCAGTATTTCTCACAGAAAAGTATTGCCGTAACACATGTTTTGCTATACACATGTTTATTCCCTTTGTGTGTATTGGAACAAATCAAAAAAAGGGAGGAAAAAAAGCAAATTGGACATAATGTCACACAAAACTTCAAAAATGGGCTGCTCAAAATTCTTGGCACCCTTTAAAAATTGTGGATAAATAAGATTGTTTCAAGCATGTGATGCTCCTTTAAACTCACCTGGGGCAAGTAACAGGTGTGGGCAATATAAAAAAAACACCTGAAAGCAGATAAAGAGGAGAGAAGTTCACTTAGTCTTTGCATTGTGTGTCTGTGTGTGCCACACTAAGCATGGACAACAGAAAGAGAAAAAGAGAACTGTCTGAGGACTTGAGAACCAAAATTGTGAAAAAATATCAACAATCTCAAGGTTACAAGTCCATCTCCAGAGATCTAGAGTTGCCTTTGTCCACAGTGCGCAACATTATCAAGAAGTTTGCAACCCATGGCACTGTAGCTAATCTCTCTGGGCGTGGACGGAAGAGAACAATTGATGAAAGGTTGCAACGCAGGATAGTCGGGATGGTGGATAAGCAGCCCCAAACAAGTTCCAAAGAAGTTCAAGCTGTCCTGCAGGCTCAGGGAACATCAGTGTCAGCGGGAACTATCCGTCGACATTTAAATGAAATGAAACGCTATGGCAGGAGACCCAGGAGGATCCCACTACTGACACAGAGACATAAAAATGCAAGACTACAGTTTGCCAAAATGTACTTGAGTAAGCCAAAATCCTTCTGGGAAAATGTCTTGTGGACAGATGAGACTAAGATAGAGCTTTTTAGTAAAGCACATCATTCTACTGTTTACCAAAAACGGAATGAGGCCTACAAAGAAAAGAACACAGTACCTACTGAGAAATATGGTGGAGGTTCATTGACGTTTTGGGGTTGTTTTGCTGACTCTGGCACTGGGTGCCTTGAATGTGTGCAAGGCATCATGAAATCTGAGGATTAATAAAGGATTTTGGGTCACACTGTAGGGCCCAGTGTCAGAAAGCTGGGTTTGCGTCCGAGATCTTGGGTCTTCCAGCAGGAAAATGACCCCAAACATATGTCAAAAAGCACCCAGAAATGGATGGCAACAAAGCGATGGAGAGCTCTAAAGTGGCCAGCAATGAGTCCAGATCTAAATCCCATTGAACACCTGTGGAGAGATCTTAAAATTGCTGTTGGGAAAAGGTGCCCTTTCAATAAGAGAGACCTGGAGCAGTTTGCAAAGGAAGAGTGGTCCAAAATTCCGGGTGAGGGGTGTAACAAGCTTATTGATGGTTATAGGAAGCGACTGATTTCAGTTATTTTTTCCAAAGGGTGTGCAACCAAATATTAAGTTAAGGGTGGCAAGAATTTTGAGCAGCCCATTTTTGAAGTTTTGTGTGACATTATGTCCAATTTGCTTTTTTTCCTCCCTTTTTTTGATTTGTTCCAATACACACAAAGGGAATAAACATGTGTACAGCAAAACATGTGCTACTGCAATACTTTTCTGTGAGAAATACTTGATTTTCTGGAAAAATTTCTGGGGTGCCAACAATTTCGAGCATGACTGTATATATATATATATATATATATATATAGATATATATAGATATATATCATATACCACTATTATTATCATATATATCATAAATTCTTATATATACAGCATTCTTGTGGGTGGGAAGTTTTCCAGACACTTTGCTCATAGTGGAGAAGTCTCAGAATACCGTTGCCCTATGTCAGTGGTCTCCAAACTTTGCTTGCCTTTATCTGGCCTTTGGGGCACTTTTCAAACCTCTGTCAGAAGACACTATTTCTCTCACTGACATCAACAACGGGGCACTATTTCTCTCATTGACACCAATGATGGGGCACTATTCTTCAACCTGATACCAATAATGTGGAGGTAGTCCATCCACTAACACCTACAATGGGTCACTAATCCTCCAACTGACACCAATGATGGGGCACTATTCCTCCCACTGATACCAAAGATACATTGTTTACTTCCACTACCGCCAGGACAATTTTTACTCCCAATGGCCTTAGTCCAGCCCCCCTAAAGTCTGAAGGACAGTAAAATGGCCCTTTGTTTAGAAATTTTAGAGACCTCTGCCCTATGTTTAACTAACAGGACATCGTGGGAGGCCCAGGTCAGCCACATTAGCCTTCTGAAGCAGCTGTGTCCCCTGTGAATTTGCCAACTTGGAGGTAAGCCCCCATCCATCGCCTCCACGGACAGTCAATAAAAACAAGACTGTGACATTGCAGATACAGGACTTAGCTCCCAGGGTGAGTAGGGTTAAGCTTGATGTCAGAAATCAAGGTCCTCTGTACAGCGTGGTATCTATTAGGCATAGATATATATATATATATATATATATATATATATATATATATATACATACATATATATACAGTAAAGAGGACATTCAATTGCACTGTTTTGAAGGTAATCCATTGTTTAATTCCTCTTTAAATTAGTCATGAGTCCCACAATCACATTTATATTTATAAGGAAGTGACAGCAAAGGAATAATGACCTTTGTTTAATGATATTGGTTGAATACTGTGCAGCAATGCCAGTTTGATACATTTTGACAACAGTCTAATCCTTGTCGTCCTTGATTTCAGCGAACAGAGCTGCTACATGGACAAAATTCCACAAGAATTTACGTCTGGCTGTGAAACTATGCATTACCATTCTTCTCTGACTCTTTGTTTTAGAATCAGCATTTATAGTGATTATCTTGGCATACATCTAATACAAGTGGTGAACTTCCCTTGCCTTCAAGCACTTTAGAAATGGGCAGTTAGCGGATTTAACCTGCTTATTGCAAAGACAGGCTCTCATTACATTCAGACCTATGGTGGTTTGGCTTGTAGAGTGAGCCTTGTGCTGTACTGGGCAGACATCTTGTCTTTCAGGGTTGATACTTTTTTAAGGGCCGGTAAACATAAATTACCAGTTGGTCCATAGAAAGACCTTTTAATAACAATAAAGATATATATTTCAGTAATCCATGGGTTTACCAAAACTACAGATACAGTCGTATGCAAACATGTGGCCACCCGTTTCCAAATTACTGATTTTCTGGGAAGTAGTAAATGCAACATCTGCAAGGAGTCAATATGACACATTTCTGCAACATTTAACCCTTTTGCTGCCAGTGAAATTTTTTTATTTTTTTTGGTACACATGTTTAAAAAATAATTTTAGGCCTGAAGATTATGTAAAACCCCCAAATCATTATATGTTTTCTGAAAACAGACACACTAGAGCAGCCTTTCTCAACCTTTTCAACACAGAGGAACCCTTGAAATAGTTCTCCGGTCTCGGGGAACCTCTGCTAAAATTGAGAAATCTTCAACTCATGATACATTAGTGTGACGGTCAGTTGGAAGAATGGTCCTTACACTTGTGGTAATTGGGAAGAATTACCTCCTTACAGATAGCTAAAAAGATCAATGGGGTCAGTGTAAACTTATCTGCAGTGCCGGCCCAAGACATGGTGCTGCCTGAGACCAAGAACGAAATGCTGCCCCCCCCCTCAAAAAAAAAAAAAACACCAAAAGGCCCCCACATTCATTATTTTATATCATGGTCATCACCAACCAGGCCATTTTTTACTATTTAGCACGGCACTAATTTAAGTGGTGATTGCGCGGTCATGTAACACTGTACCCAACCAAAATTTATATCATTTTTTTCCCACACAAATAGAGCTTTATATTGGTGGCATTTGATCACCTCGGTTTTTTTATTTTTTATTATTTAAACGAAAAAAGACCAAAATTTTTGAAAAACAAACAATATTTTTTACATTCTGCTATAAAACATAACCAATAAAAAAAAAATCAAATTTCTTTATAAAGTTTGTCCAAAATGTATTCTGCTACATTTGGTAAAAAAAAAATGGCAATAAGTGCATATTGATTGGTTTGCATAAAAATGATAGCGTTTACAAACTATGGTACATATACCGGAATTTTTTTTTTTTAGACCACTAATGGCAGTAAACAGCGACTAATTCTAAGATAATTGGACTGCGATAGTGCGACGGACAATCTGACACTGAGCGGGGACTAACTACCACTGACATCACCAGTGACACTAATACAGTGATCAGTGATTATACTATACACTGTCACTGTACTAATGACACTGGCTGGGAAGGGGTTAACATCTCAGGTAATCAAAGGGTTAAACGTGTGCCAATTTTTTATAAATTTGTGTAATGTGTGCTGCTTTTTACTATAGATCTCTGTTTCTTCTTCCTGCAAAGCAGGGAGAAGAAACCGAGAAATGTTTTTCTTCTGTACAAAGCCCTGTAATGATTGCCAATGCAGGGCTCTGGGCTGTGATTGGATACAGCCAATCAGCAGATCCGGGCCATGAATCATTGGCGGGGACCATCTCCTGCTGAGTACAATCACAGTGGGTGACAGTGGGTGGGGGGGGGGCATGCATGCACCCTAAACCCAGAAACAGGCAGCAATGTACCAGTATGTTGCTGTGCCTGTACAGACCACCCGTCCGCAGTGCATTGTGGGCAGGCGGTCTGGAAGTGGTTACAGAATAAGTGCATTTGTAAACAAGTGAATCCTAAGGCCCCTTTCACACTGGGGCGGTGGGTGCGGTGGCGGTATAGCGCCGCTATTTTTAGCGGTGCTATACCGTCGGAATTGCCGCGGTATTCGGCCGCTAGCGGTGCGGTATTAACCCCTGCTAGCAGCCTAAAAAGGGTTAATACCGCCCGCAATACACCTCTGCAGAGGCGCATTGCCGGCGGTATTACCGCGGTTTGCCATTACTTTCAATGGGAAGGAGTGGTAAACACACCGCTCCAAAGATGCTGCTAGCAGGACTTTTGGAGCGGTCCTGCTAGCGCACCGCCTCAGTGTGAAAGCCCTCAGGCTTTCACATTGAGACTGCATGGGCAGGAGTTTTCAGGCGGTATTTTGGCGCTATTTTTAGCGCTAAACCGCCTGAAAAACTCCTCAGTGTGAAAGGGGTCTAACTGCTCCGCTCCCATTCTAGCTGTACTCTCAGTTTGACCAACCTCAGATTAGAGGGCGGGGCAGTGGCCTGGTGACATGCCAATCCTTTTTGAGTTGTTTGAGACATGCGGTGCTAAGCAAGCATAGCTTTTCACCATAGGTCTTAATGGTAAAGCTTGAAAAGCCTACAAGTTGATGACTTAACCATTAGGGCTAATGAATAATAGTTTGCACATGGACAGTACTATGAGCAGGAATCAAGCGCTGCCCAGCACAGGCCACAACTACTAGACTGGGTTGCCAGCTGATCTTCAGTATAGCAAGACGGGAAAGGCGGACAGCTAGGATTAATTAGTATAAAAGTATAGTTAATTTCTATTTATCACTTCAATATACCATCGTGAAGAACATAATGAAAAAATGGATTACGTAGATACTCCTTCAGTATTCATTCATAATGCTGAGGAAGAGCCAACTTTATAAAAATGGCTGTGGGTCTAACATATCTCTAGTAAAAAAGTTAGGGCACTTTCACACTGGGGCAGGGGGCGTCGGCGGTAAAGCACCACTATTTTTAGCGGCGCTTTACCTTCGATTTAGTGGCACATTTTGGCCACTAGCGGTGCGCTTTTTACCCCCGCTAGCGGCCGATGAAGGGGTTAATAGTGCCCACAAAGCGCTTTGCAGGAGCTTCGGCGGCACTGCCCATTGATTTTCCTACCGCTCCTAAAGTGCCCCAAAGATGCTGCTTGCAAGACTTTTTTTTTAATGTCCTGCCAGCGCAGCGCCCCAGTGTGAAAGCACTCAGGCTTTCACACGGGAGTGACAGGAGAGGCGCTTTGCAGGCGCTATTTTTAGCACTAAAATGCCCGTAAAGCGCCTCAGTGTAAAAGTAGCTTTACGTTTTCATCTGGACTGGGGGCTGTTTTCATGCAGTTTTGTTAGACCCCTTTCACACTGGAGGCATTTTTCAGGCGCTTTTGGGCTAAAAATAGCGCCTGTAAAGCGCCTCCCCTGCAATCCCAGTGTGAAAGCCTGAGTGCTTTCACACTGGGGCGATGCGCTGGCAGGACATTAAAAAAAAAAAGTCCTGCAAGCAGCATCTATAGGGCGGTGGAGGAGCGGTGTATACACCACTCCTGCCCATTGAAAAGAATGGGCAGCGCTGCTGAAGCGCCTGCAAAGTGCTTCGGCAGTGGCACTACACGGACGCATTTAACCCTTTCTTCAGCCACTAGTGGGGGTTAAAAGCTCCCCGCTAGCGGCCGAATAGCACCGCTAAATCGACAGTGAAGCGCCGTTACAACTAGCAGTTTTTTACCGTCAACGCCTGCCCGCCCCAGTGTGGAAGTAGTGTAAATGTTTTTTAAAATTGTGTTCCGTTTGCTAATGCTGTATAGGGATGAGCTTCGTGTTCGAGTCGAACATACGTTCGACTCGAACATCGGCTGTTCGATCGTTCGACGAAGATCGAACGATTTGGGCCGTTCGCGCCAAATTCGAGTGACGCGAACGGCCCACAATGCACTACGCCATCGCAGTGTCATCCAGGCGCTGTGATTGGCCAAGCATGCACTGTGACCCCGCATGCTTGGCCAATCACAGCGCCGGCAGCGAGGAGAGCAATGATTGGCCACAGGCAGGATGCCTGTGGCCAATTATTGCTGAGGGTGTTTAGTACACGCCCCACACTATAAAAGGCCGCCAGCACGGCGGCCTAGTGTAGTGTGTTCCGGAGCAGGGAAAGAGAAACATAGGCAGGGACAGTGACATTTATTTTTTTCTTGCTTAACCTTGATTCCTTTAGTTTAGGGAAAGAGAAGGATAGGTAGGGAGAGTGTCAGTGTGTTTTACTGTGCGAATCCTTGTTTCTAGGGACAGGGAAGGACAGTGAGGGAATTCTCCTTGTGCTATAGTGTGCTTTAAAAAAACATTTTTTCTAGGGACAGAAAACTATAGGTAGGGAGAGTGTCAGTGTGTTTTACTGTGCGAATCCTTGTTTCTAGGGACAGGGAAGGACAGTGAGGGAATTCTCCTTGTGCTATAGTGTGCTTTAAAAAAACATTTTTTTCTAGGGACAGAAAACTATAGGAAGGAAGAGTGTCAGTTTCTTTCACTGTGATAAACCTTGTTTCTAGGGACAAAGAAGGAAAGTGAGTGAAATTCTCCTTGTGCTATAGTGTGCTTTAAAAAAACATTTTTTCTAGGGACAGAAAACTATAGGTAGGGAGAGTGTCAGTGTCTTTTACTGTGCGAATCCTTGTTTCTAGGGACAGGGAAGGACAGTGAGGGAATTCTCCTTGTGCTATAGTGTGCTTTAAAAAAACATTTTTTCTAGGGACAGAAAACTATAGGTAGGGAGAGTGTCAGTGTGTTTTACTGTGCGAATCCTTGTTTCTAGGGACAGGGAAGGACAGTGAGGGAATTCTCCTTGTGCTATAGTGTGCTTTAAAAAAACATTTTTTTCTAGGGACAGAAAACTATAGGAAGGAAGAGTGTCAGTTTCTTTCACTGTGATAAACCTTGTTTCTAGGGACAAAGAAGGAAAGTGAGTGAAATTCTCCTTGTGCTATAGTGTGCTTTAAAAAAACATTTTTTCTAGGGACAGAAAACTATAGGTAGGGAGAGTGTCAGTGTGTTTTACTGTGCGAATCCTTGTTTCTAGGGACAGGGAAGGACAGTGAGGGAATTCTCCTTGTGCTATAGTGTGCTTTAAAAAAACATTTTTTTCTAGGGACAGAAAACTATAGGAAGGAAGAGTGTCAGTTTCTTTCACTGTGATAAACCTTGTTTCTAGGGACAAAGAAGGAAAGTGAGTGAAATTCTCCTTGTGCTATAGTGTGCTTTAAAAAAACATTTTTTCTAGGGACAGAAAACTATAGGTAGGGAGAGTGTCAGTGTCTTTTACTGTGCGAATCCTTGTTTCTAGGGACAGGGAAGGACAGTGAGGGAATTCTCCTTGTGCTATAGTGTGCTTTAAAAAAACATTTTTTTCTAGGGACAGAAAACTATAGGAAGGAAGAGTGTCAGTTTCTTTCACTGTGATAAACCTTGTTTCTAGGGACAAAGAAGGAAAGTGAGTGAAATTCTCCTTGTGCTATAGTGTGCTTTAAAAAAACATTTTTTCTAGGGACAGAAAACTATAGGTAGGGAGAGTGTCAGTGTCTTTTACTGTGCGAATCCTTGTTTCTAGGGACAGGGAAGGACAGTGAGGGAATTCTCCTTGTGCTATAGTGTGCTTTAAAAAAACATTTTTTCTAGGGACAGAAAACTATAGGTAGGGAGAGTGTCAGTGTCTTTTACTGTGCGAATCCTTGTTTCTAGGGACAGGGAAGGACAGTGAGGGAATTCTCCTTGTGCTATAGTGTGCTTTAAAAAAACATTTTTTCTAGGGACAGAAAACTATAGGTAGGGAGAGTGTCAGTGTGTTTTACTGTGCGAATCCTTGTTTCTAGGGACAGGGAAGGACAGTGAGGGAATTCTCCTTGTGCTATAGTGTGCTTTAAAAAAAATTTTTTTCTAGGGACAGAAAATTATAGGAAGGAAGAGTGTCAGTTTCTTTCACTGTGATAAACCTTGTTTCTAGGGACAAAGAAGGAAAGTGAGTGAAATTCTCCTTGTGCTATAGTGTGCTTTAAAAAAACATTTTTTCTAGGGACAGAAAACTATAGGTAGGGAGAGTGTCAGTGTCTTTTACTGTGCAAATCCTTGTTTCTAGGGACAGGGAAGGACAGTGAGGGAATTCTCCTTGTGCTATAGTGTGCTTTAAAAAAACATTTTTTCTAGGGACAGAAAACTATAGGTAGGGAGAGTGTCAGTGTCTTTTACTGTGCGAATCCTTGTTTCTAGGGACAGGGAAGGACAGTGAGGGAATTCTCCTTGTGCTATAGTGTGCTTTAAAAAAACATTTTTTTCTAGGGACAGAAAACTATAGGAAGGAAGAGTGTCAGTTTCTTTCACTGTGATAAACCTTGTTTCTAGGGACAAAGAAGGAAAGTGAGTGAAATTCTCCTTGTGCTATAGTGTGCTTTAAAAAAACATTTTTTCTAGGGACAGAAAACTATAGGTAGGGAGAGTGTCAGTGTCTTTTACTGTGCGAATCCTTGTTTCTAGGGACAGGGAAGGACAGTGAGGGAATTCTCCTTGTGCTATAGTGTGCTTTAAAAAAACATTTTTTCTAGGGACAGAAAACTATAGGTAGGGAGAGTGTCAGTGTCTTTTACTGTGCGAATCCTTGTTTCTAGGGACAGGGAAGGACAGTGAGGGAATTCTCCTTGTGCTATAGTGTGCTTTAAAAAAACATTTTTTTCTAGGGACAGAAAACTATAGGAAGGAAGAGTGTCAGTTTCTTTCACTGTGATAAACCTTGTTTCTAGGGACAAAGAAGGAAAGTGAGTGAAATTCTCCTTGTGCTATAGTGTGCTTTAAAAAAACATTTTTTCTAGGGACAGAAAACTATAGGTAGGGAGAGTGTCAGTGTCTTTTACTGTGCGAATCCTTGTTTCTAGGGACAGGGAAGGACAGTGAGGGAATTCTCCTTGTGCTATAGTGTGCTTTAAAAAAACATTTTTTTCTAGGGACAGAAAACTATAGGAAGGAAGAGTGTCAGTTTCTTTCACTGTGATAAACCTTGTTTCTAGGGACAAAGAAGGAAAGTGAGTGAAATTCTCCTTGTGCTATAGTGTGCTTTAAAAAAACATTTTTTCTAGGGACAGAAAACTATAGGTAGGGAGAGTGTCAGTGTCTTTTACTGTGCGAATCCTTGTTTCTAGGGACAGGGAAGGACAGTGAGGAAATTCTCCTTGTGCTATAGTGTGCTTTAAAAAAACATTTTTTCTAGGGACAGAAAACTATAGGTAGGGAGAGTGTCAGTGTCTTTTACTGTGCGAATCCTTGTTTCTAGGGACAGGGAAGGACAGTGAGGGAATTCTCCTTGTGCTATGGTGTGCTTTAAAAAAACATTTTTTCTAGGGACAGAAAACTATAGGTAGGGAGAGTGTCAGTGTGTTTTACTGTGCGAATCCTTCTTTCTAGGGACAGGGAAGGACAGTGAGGGAATTCTCCTTGTGCTATAGTGTGCTTTAAAAAAACATTTTTTTCTAGGGACAGAAAACTATAGGAAGGAAGAGTGTCAGTTTCTTTCACTGTGATAAACCTTGTTTCTAGGGACAAAGAAGGAAAGTGAGTGAAATTCTCCTTGTGCTATAGTGTGCTTTAAAAAAACATTTTTTCTAGGGACAGAAAACTATAGGTAGGGAGAGTGTCAGTGTCTTTTACTGTGCGAATCCTTGTTTCTAGGGACAGGGAAGGACAGTGAGGGAATTCTCCTTGTGCTATAGTGTGCTTTAAAAAAACATTTTTTCTAGGGACAGAAAACTATAGGTAGGGAGAGTGTCAGTG
This sequence comes from Rana muscosa, assembly GCA_029206835.1. Classification (NCBI taxonomy): domain Eukaryota; kingdom Metazoa; phylum Chordata; class Amphibia; order Anura; family Ranidae; genus Rana; species Rana muscosa. The sequence continues at coordinate 932,047,808 of CM055117.1, forward strand.
TCTTTTACTGTGCGAATCCTTGTTTCTAGGGACAGGGAAGGACAGTGAGGGAATTCTCCTTGTGCTATAGTGTGCTTTAAAAAAACATTTTTTTCTAGGGACAGAAAACTATAGGAAGGAAGAGTGTCAGTTTCTTTCACTGTGATAAACCTTGTTTCTAGGGACAAAGAAGGAAAGTGAGTGAAATTCTCCTTGTGCTATAGTGTGCTTTAAAAAAACATTTTTTCTAGGGACAGAAAACTATAGGTAGGGAGAGTGTCAGTGTCTTTTACTGTGCGAATCCTTGTTTCTAGGGACAGGGAAGGACAGTGAGGGAATTCTCCTTGTGCTATAGTGTGCTTTAAAAAAACATTTTTTTCTAGGGACAGAAAACTATAGGAAGGAAGAGTGTCAGTTTCTTTCACTGTGATAAACCTTGTTTCTAGGGACAAAGAAGGAAAGTGAGTGAAATTCTCCTTGTGCTATAGTGTGCTTTAAAAAAACATTTTTTCTAGGGACAGAAAACTATAGGTAGGGAGAGTGTCAGTGTCTTTTACTGTGCGAATCCTTGTTTCTAGGGACAGGGAAGGACAGTGAGGGAATTCTCCTTGTGCTATAGTGTGCTTTAAAAAAACATTTTTTTCTAGGGACAGAAAACTATAGGAAGGAAGAGTGTCAGTTTCTTTCACTGTGATAAACCTTGTTTCTAGGGACAAAGAAGGAAAGTGAGTGAAATTCTCCTTGTGCTATAGTGTGCTTTAAAAAAACATTTTTTCTAGGGACAGAAAACTATAGGTAGGGAGAGTGTCAGTGTCTTTTACTGTGCAAATCCTTGTTTCTAGGGACAGGGAAGGACAGTGAGGGAATTCTCCTCGTGCTATAGTGTGCTTTAAAAAAACATTTTTTCTAGGGACAGAAAACTATAGGTAGGGAGAGTGTCAGTGTGTTTTACTGTGCGAATCCTTGTTTCTAGGGACAGGGAAGGACAGTGAGGGAATTCTCCTTGTGCTATAGTGTGCTTTAAAAAAACATTTTTTTCTAGGGACAGAAAACTATAGGAAGGAAGAGTGTCAGTTTCTTTCACTGTGATAAACCTTGTTTCTAGGGACAAAGAAGGAAAGTGAGTGAAATTCTCCTTGTGCTATAGTGTGCTTTAAAAAAACATTTTTTCTAGGGACAGAAAACTATAGGTAGGGAGAGTGTCAGTGTCTTTTACTGTGCGAATCCTTGTTTCTAGGGACAGGGAAGGACAGTGAGGGAATTCTCCTTGTGCTATAGTGTGCTAAAGCATTCCTCATCAACCATCTTTGAAATCCTTGTTTTTTTGCACAGTCAGGGAAATTGTCGTTGTGCTATTCTGTGCAAAAGCAATCATCCTCAACCATATTTAGAAATCCTTAAGTAAAGGGACAGAGAAGGACACCTGAAGGTAGCCCTTATTGCTTTTTTCCCATCTCCCTGCAGGCCATCTATTAGAATGTCTGGAAGGCAAACAAGGAGAGGCAGACAGTCAGGAGGCAATAAAAGAGGGCAAGCAGGCTCTGTGTCTGGGGGCAACAGTGCTGGTCGTGGACGCGGTGCATTGTCATCAGCACATGGCCATGGGACACGCTTGTCCTTCTTTTCGGCAGCTGGACATGTGGAGCCACATCATGCCGAAGACTTGGTAGAGTGGATGACCAAGCCCTCCTCCTCCTCCTCATCCTCTCTCACCCAGGCTCAGGGTACTGGAAAAGCAGCTGCCAAAGCGTCCTCTTCCCTGGTATCAATGTCAGACTCATCATCAGTCACTCCTTCCCTAGACCCACCATGTCCTCCTCCTGAGGAGTCCCCCGAACTGTTTGAGCACAGTGTTGGGTACATGCTCCAGGAGGATGCCCAGCGTTTCGAAGGGTCTGATGATGAAACCCAGCTAGAGGAAGGCAGTAGCGTGAGAGCAGACAGAGGGGATGCTCAAGAAGGACACCAATCTGGCAGTCATGTTCCAGCAGCTGCAGCATACTGCCAGATTGGCTCCAGTGATGAGGAGGGAGGGGATGATGAGGTCACTGACTCCACGTGGGTGCCTAATAGGAGAGAGGAGGAGGAGGAGGATGAGGAGGAGGCACATCTCCAACGAGGCAGGATGCCCTTTGGTGGCCAGCGTAAGGGCAGTACACCGACGGAATCACACCGCAGAGCTCCGCCTGTGCAGGGCGCTGCCTCTGCCCGTCATTCAAAAAGTTCTTTGGTGTGGGCCTATTTTGAGGCTAGTGCATCAGATCGCACAGCTGCTGTTTGCAACATATGTCTCAAGCGTATATCGCGTGGCCAAAACATCAGCCGCTTGGGTACCACATGCCTGACCAGACATATGTTGACCTGCCATGCAGCTCGTTGGCAAGCCTACCTCAAAGACCCACACCAAAGAACAAAGCGGACCTCTCCTTGCACCGCATCAGCTGGGATCTCCAACCCCACTATAACTTCAGTCCTCTCTGAAACATGCACTGAGAGGAATGAAGGTGTAGAATTAGGTGTGTCACAGCCAAGTACTTGCGGCCACTCTGCTAGCAGTACACCGACGTCCGATTCTAGCAGGCAAATTTCCCTGCCCCAGCTGCTGGACCGTCGAAAGAAGTTCACTCCCAGCCATCCACATGCCCAGCGGTTGAATGCTAGCTTGGCTAAATTGCTAGCGCTTCAACTGCTGCCTTTTCAGTTGGTAGACTCGGCCCCCTTCCGTGAGTTTGTGCAATGTGCGGTTCCTCAGTGGCAGGTTCCCAAACGCCACTTTTTCTCACGGAAGGCTATTCCGGCTCTCTACCGGCATGTGGAAGGCAATGTCTTGGCCTCGCTGGACAGGGCGGTCAGCGGTAAGGTGCATATTACCGCTGACTCATGGTCCAGCAGGCATGGACAGGGACGTTACCTTTCTTTCACGGCCCATTTGGTCACTCTTTTGGCAGCTGGGAAGGATGCAGGACAAGGTGCAGTAGTGTTGGAGGTTGTTCCACCGCCACGCCTCCAAAATGCTACTACTGGTTGTGACACACCTCTCTCCTCCACCCCCTCCTCTTCTTCTTCCTCCATGGCCTCTTCCTGTGGTTTGTCCTCGGAACCAGCGGTGCTCCGTAGGCGTTCAAGGGGCTACGCAAGTACGCAGGCAAAAAGATGCCATGCCGTGCTTGCGCTGGTGTGTTTGGGGGACAGAAGCCACACTGGGGCAGAGGTCCTGTCTGCTCTGCAGGGCCAGGCCGAGAGGTGGTTGACGCCACGCCAGCTTAAGCCAGGAATGGTGGTTTGCGACAATGGCACCAACCTCCTCTCCGCCCTCCGACAGGGACAACTGACCCATGTGCCCTGTGTGGCTCACGTCCTTAACCTGGTGGTGCAGCGGTTCTTGGGCAGGTACCCGGGCTTACAGGATGTCCTGAGGCAGGCCAGGAAAGTCTGTGTGCATTTCCGCAGATCTTATAATGCCAGTGCTCGCCTGGCTGAGCTGCAAAAGGAGTTGAACCTGCCCAAGAACCGCCTTATATGTGACATGCCCACCAGGTGGAACTCAACTTTGGCCATGCTGCAGCAGCTGCACACGCAGCAGAGGGCCATCAATGAGTACCTGTGCGACTACGGCACCAGGACAGGGTCAGGGGAGCTTGGTTTTTTTTCTCCACGCCAGTGGGGCATGATCAGGGATGCATGCACTGTCCTGGCACCATTTGAGGAGGCCACGAGGATGGTGAGCAGTGACAGTGCATGCATCAGTGACACTGTACCTCTTGTCCACCTGTTGGAGCACACGCTGCGTGGAATAATGGACAGGGCACTTGAGGCAGAACAGAGGCAGGAAGAGGAGGACTTCCTTGCCTCTCAAGGCCCCCTTTACCCAGACAGTGTTCCTTCTGTCCCACCCATCGCACAGGAAGAGGACGAGGAGGAGGAGGAGGAGGAGGAGGAGGATTGTGTCAGCATGGAGGTGGAGGCTGGCACTCAGCATCATCAGCAGCAGTCTTTTAGGGATGATTTACAGTCCCAAGAAACCAGTGGACTTGTACGTGGCTGGGAGGAGGTGGCTGCAGGTCATGTCGTCCTTAGTGACCCAGAGGACTCCGGAGCGAATGCCTCAGCAAACCTACGCTGCATGGCCTCCCTGATCCTGCAAAGTCTGCGGAAGGATCCTCGTATTCTTCGGATCAAGGAGAGGGACCATTACTGGCTGGCCACTCTCCTTGATCCACGGTACAAGGGTAAGGTTGCGGACCTTATGTTACCGTCGCAGAGGGAGCAGAGGATGAGACAACTCCGGGAGGCCTTGCAGAAAGGTCTGTGCAACGCGTTCCCAGAGACTGGGAGGTTACAAACTCCTGGTCCTGGACAACGAGTTGCTGAGGCTTCGGCCAGTCAAAGAAGGAGCGGTGGGGAAGGTGGCCGTCTGACCGATGCGTTCAGACAATTCTTTAGTCCACAGCCCCAAAGTATGATCGGTTCCAGCAACCATCGCCAGCGTCTGATAAACATGGTGCAGGAATATCTAGGGGCAAGGTCAGACTTGGACACCTTCCCCACCGAAAATCCTCTGGCTTACTGGGTCTTGAGGATGGATCACTGGCCAGAGCTTGCACAGTATGCAATTGAGCTACTGGCCTGTCCTGCATCCAGCGTTCTTTCGGAACGCACATTCAGTGCTGCTGGAGGATTTGTCACGGATCACAGGGTGCGCCTGTCCACCGACTCGGTTGATCGACTGACTTTCATCAAGATGAACCAGTCTTGGATCACCACCAGCTACCACACACCTGATGCTGATATAACAGACTAATTGATTTTAACATGTCACATCCCTTCAAGACTGATGCTGATGCTGAGTGCCTGTGCTGTTATGTTGACTGGCTATCCTCCTCCTCCGAGTCCTCAATGATACGATTGATGATGATAGCTTGGAAGATCATTTTTGTTTATGGGTGCCGCCACCAGTGGCTAAGGCCCAATTTTTCAGCCCCTGTTTTACAGGGGCGTGTAATTACAATTTTTTTTGCAATAATTTGCCATAGGGCTCATTGCTGTGCTCCAAGTACAGTATCTGTGAGGGGTTGGAGTGTTGTGGCACCAGTGCCTAAGGCCCAATTTTTCAGCCCCTGTTTAACAGGGGCGTGTCATTAAAATTTTTGAAGCAATACTTTGCAACAGGGCTCATTGCTGTGCTCCAAGTTCAGTATCTGTGAGGGGTTGTAGTGTTGTGCCACCAGTGCCTAAGGCCCAATTTTTCAGCCCCTGTTCAACAGGGGCATGCAATTACAATTCTTGATCTAATAATTCACAGCAGGGCCCATTGCTGCACCCACCAAGAGTAACTCTGAGGGCTTACAGTGTTGTGGCAACGCCACCACCACCACCACCACCACCACGAAAGGCCCAATTTTTCAGCCCCTGTTCAACAGGGGCATGCAATTACAATTCTTGATCTAATAATTCACAGCAGGGCCCATTGCTGCACCCACCAAGAGTAACTCTGAGGGCTTACAGTGTTGTGGCAACGCCACCACCACCACCACCAACACCACCACGAAAGGGCCAATTTTTCAGCCCCTGTTCAAAAGGGGCATGTAATTACAATTCTTGATCTAATAATTCACAGCAGGGCCCATTGCTGCACCCACCAAGAGTAACTGTCAGGGCTTACAGTGCTGTGGCACCAGCACCACCATCAAAGGCCCAATTTTTACTACCACTGTTCAACAATTATATGTAATTAAAATTCCTGATATAATAGTTGACAGCAGGGCGTTCCAGCACCAACCAAGAGTAACTGTGAGTGCTTACAGTGTTGTGCCAACACCAACAACTAAGGGGCCTATTTCTGCAGAGTATATACGGCAGGTCCCTACTTTCAAACATCCAACTTACAAACGACTCCTACTTGCAAACGCAAGAAGACAACAGGAAGTGAGAGGAAATCTACCACTAGGAAGGAAAATTCTCTCCTGTAAGAATAAATATGGGAGAAAGGTGTCTCCTCTGTACTGATGCTTTATCAGCAATCCTTGTTTCAAGAAAAACACCACATTTCAAAAACAGTTGTCATTGGGACGGAAAGTGAGGTGAAATGTTCTGAACAGGGGCACAGACAGCAAAACAAATGTTACAGGGGTGATAACCCTTACCTATGTTTTCCAAAAAGTTTAAAAATAGATTTTTGGGCTGGAGCTACACTTCAACAATGTACCTGTTCAAAATTACAAACAGATTCTACATAAGAACAAACCTACAGTCCCTGTCTTGTATGCACCGCCTGTATACGGCTGTTCAGAGTATATAGGGCCTTTTTTATTTTATGTGCGGGGTTCCCCTTAATATCCATACAAGACCCAAAGGGGCTGGTAATGGGCATGGGTAGGGGGGGGGGGGTCATGGGGTAGCTATGCCATTTTTCTTAAAGATTTTCATCCATATTACCGGGACCAGACATTACATTAAAGCCCCAAGCAGTTTTAAATGGCTTTTTTTTCCTTTAGAAGTGTCATTTTGTGCAGGGACAGTTCTAAACACGGGAAACACATGGCACTTCACAGGCATACTTTAGACACCCCCCAGGTACGATATTTAAAGGAATATTTGACTTTTTTTTTTTTCACTTTATGCATCATTAAAATGACTGCTCCCGAAAAACGACCGTTTTTAAAACTTCTTTTTGCATTGATACATGTCCCCTGGTGCACAACCCGGGTTCCCAAACCCTTTTTAGGACAATAACATGCATAATAGTTGTTATAATTAGCACTTTAGAATTCGAACGTTCGCATCCATTGTATTTAATAGGGTTCTAATGTTCGTACGAACTTTCGGTCCTTTCGCGGGTTCTGGTGCGAACCGAACCCGGGGGTGTTCGGCTCATCACTAATGCTGTACATACAGGGCAGGCATTCTGAGGAAAACGTGCTTTATCTCCATATGTCACCCCTTACTGACAATCTGATCTATCTTGCACAGAGTAATTAACCTCTTTTATGCCTGTAACCAATAAAATTCACCACTATTGTGCATCTTGATTAGAAGCCATCAAAAAAATACAAATCATTTTATAGTTTGTATTTTAAAAGCGTGTTTCTTTTGTAAATCTGCATGATCATTTTTTTTTTAAAAGAAGAAAGTTTTGCTTTCAATTACAAACAGTACAGAAGATAAGGCCTCATCAAAGTGTTTCCAGGGAAAACATGGGTCCAATACAAAGAAAGATCAGTCACATTCAATCCAGCTTGAGTCCCTTATAAAAAAAATCTTAGAGAGAAACCACTTGAAGTTGTACTCTACTACTACCAACCAACCTAACTCACCTTTTTTTTCAGATAGGCTGCCCAGGCTCAGCTCACACTGTCACCGGGCACAGCCGCACAGGCAGCTCTCCTCAGATCCACGCTTCCGTCACGCAGGAGATGGAAGAGGTGGGCGGAGCAATTGATTGGTGCGGAGGCTGAGCGCTGTGAATGCTGGGGCGGCCGTGGCCTCTGACGTCACTGGTTGCTAGGCGATTTTTTTCAACCAGTGCAGGAGACAGCGCACAGCCGACCAGCATCCGCTCCGCTCTGCTCTGCTCCTAAGGCTGAGAGTCTCCTGAAAAGTTCTTGCCGGCTGGGCTGCCGCCCCTCCTAAATGCCGCCTGGAACCATGGTCCCATTGGGTCCCATGGTAGAGCCGGCCCTGCTTATCTGAGAGGCAGAAATTGCCCAATGCTGAAGGAACTCCTAGCAACCTCTGGAGGAACCCTAGGGTTCCACGGAACCCTGGTTGAGAATCACTGCACTAGAGCAATGGTCTCCAAATTCCGGTCTGGGGGCCAGATGTGGCCCTTTGCTTGCTTTTTTCTGGCTCTTGGGGAACTATTTTTATCCACTAATACTAACAATGGGGCATAATTCCCCCCCACTGACACCAATGAAGGGACAGAATTTCTCCCAATGACCCCAAATATGGGACACAATTCCTCCCAATGACACCAACAATGGGGCCAATAACAACAACAATGGGGCACAATTCTGCCCACTGACACCAAAGATGGGGCAATGTTTATTATTCCCACTGACGTCGGGACCTTTTTTACTCCCAATGCCCACACTCTGGTCCCCCTTAAGACTGAAGGATAGCAACTGGCCCTTTGTTTAGAAAGTTTGGAGACCCCTGCACTAGATAATAAAATTGTAAAAAGTTCTAGTTTTTTATGTCACACAATATTAACGCAAATTTTTTGGGGGGAAGGGGGGATTTTAAGTGCTTGGGTGTAAGTTTATTTTAATTTTTTTTGCTAAACTTTTTTTTCATTACATAGAGGACAGGTTCTCTTTAATCTTTCATCCAATGAAGCTAATGGAGTGCACATTGCACATAGCACTGCATTAACTTCTTACCCTTTCTGAGGAAAGTAAGTGACACCATAACCAAGACATTTTACACGTAGCTGCCAGGTTATTAGCAGGAATGGGAGCTCAGAGAATAGTCATTTGCTGATTTCCCTCTCCTCTAGCTTGTGGCATTTGCCATACCAGTCTTGGGTCCGCTGATGAGCGTGTGTGTATGTGATCCAGCAGCCACCAGATCACATCCATCTGACAGCCAACAGTTGGCTTGTCAGATTTTGTGTAATACTCCCCCACCATATGAAGTATGGTAAATGCCGTGCACTGTATGGCAGTAAAAAGGTTAGGGGGAACTTGTCACCAGACTGTTTATTTCAACAACAATCTTCTGATAATACAACGGTCGGATTTTCCGCCAACAGCCTGTCATCACACAATACCCGTCGGAAAATCTGATCGTGTGTACGAGGCTTTAGACTGCTGCTGGGCACTGCCATTTTTGAAAATGGTATCGGCAGCCCCAGCAGACTCAGAATGGTCAATTAATTGACTCTCTATAGTATTCACCTTTGCTAACTTCCCCTCATCCATACTGAGATGCTATTTTAAATGTTATATTGGGAGGTGAGGGAAGGAGCGGAGGACCTAGGTCAGCACAGATAGTATGCAAACACACCCAGAAGAGAAGAGGGCTATAAAATGTTATGCTATTGAATCGACTCCTGAAGAAGTCAAATTTTCTAGAAAGTTTAAAGGCACTTAACAAGTGAATAAAACATTGATTATGGACAGGAAAAATAAGTATTTAAAACTCTTAAATTTTTTTCTGTACTTTTGTGCGCGAGTTTTAAGGTGGTAACATAGTTATGTATTTTTTTTTAGCATAAATTAAAAACGAAAGAACATACAGGGGGTCCCCAACTTACGAACGCCCGACATACGAACCCCTCCTACTTACGAACCGGGCGCTGCGGGGACCCTCTGCCGTTCTACGCGGTTCATCTACTGTTCTGCGCATGCGCGGTCAGACGGAGCCTCGGAAAATGTCAGAAGTGTCCGTAATTGGCCGCGCAGAACGGCATTCGACGGAACATCGGAAAACATCGGAAATGTCCGTAATTGTCATTCTGCGCATGCGCGCCCGACTTCCGAACATTTCCGAATTACAAACAGGAGGAAAGTCCCTAACGGGTTCCTAACCCGGGGACCCCATGTACTGTATAAAGTATATAAAATTTAGAAACCCTGACAGTCAATGCTACGGAAGAACCATCAAAGGAATCACATCCTCTAAGTGTTTCTTGCATCCCGTATCTTGTTTCTTCAGGATTTTTTTGGGACTTTTCCTTGTAGAAAATGTTTTTAGAAATATTTTTATATCGTCTTCCACTGTATGTTTAAAACCTACCTACAGTTTTTTTTTTTTATAACCAAACTTTGCCTGATATATATAAAATTGTGCTTTAAAATCTGCACTAGCATATGCCAATCAATAATCCTGATTCAGGAAAGTTACATTTTGAATAGCAAAACTAAGATGGGCAAAAGTACAAAATTACACGTTTAAGAAAATGTGATGCTAAGTCCCTCTCCCGCTGTGCAGTGCAATGCAGGGTGAGTCACAACAGTCTTCTGAGGCTCCCTCCGTGTTGTGACAGGGTGTGCCTCAGGACTGACTTTTCTAAAATTGGACATTTGATAAAGCAGAGGGCAGGATTGTGGAATCTGTAAGGGCACATTACAATGACTCCTTGACATGTGGAAACACCAGGTTGGAACCTGGTAATACCTAGTCATCCTCCCTCCCATGCTTCATTTTCTTGAACAGAATTAGTGACATGTTTCTAAAATGTCCATCCCAACACCCATAATCCTAACCATTCACCAATTTACTTTCAATAATTTTTATTAAGGTTTTACAGTATTACAAACAAAGATTTCGAGTTTTCATTGTGAAATATACAATGTCATCAGGGAGACATATCTATATACCAATATACTTGAGGAAACCTCCTCTCATAGTATGCATGGCCCATTTTAACAATACACTGTGCTACTTTGTCCATGTCCTATATCATGCACCCTATCGCAGGACATTGAGCACCCCCTGCCCGCTGGGAAGAACCAGCTCCCCGTCCATCTTTCGGGGGGAGTCCAGCACCTCCGGTCGCGGGGGGGGGGGGTTCCTCCACACCCCAAAAAGGCAATGTGTCACCGAAGGTGAACGAAAAAAAGACGAAAATTCAAACCCAACATTAAAAATTAAAAAGGGGGGGGGTAGAACACGGAAGAGAAACGATACAGAGGGGAAGGCAAAGAAGGGAAAATAGGGAGGGGGAGGGGGGGCATTCACCAATTTAAACAAACCAAATCTAACTATCCTAAGTCTGCTGTCACTTGACCTTCTACAGTGGTGGAAAGTGGTGATTGGAAGCTTGTTGCTGCCCCTCACATTGTGACATCAGGTTGTCACCACTGAAAGACTTCAGGACCCTGTGAGGCCTCCTTGAGAGTTCTGTGATGGACACATTTGGAAGACAATGAAAAGTGTCCACATCTGCAGGAAGTGCCATGGGCACCACAAGAAGGACCCTCGTGCACTACAGACCAGAAGAAGAAAAATTGGGATCCAGACAGTCACGTACCTGCAGTTTCAGGTAAATAATTGAGGATTTTAGTTAAAAAATAAGAGAATAGCTAAAGGGGGTAGAGTGGGCAGGGAAACTTCTTAATTTAAACCGGAGATGGACTTTAAATTTGTTCTCTACAAAGACTACGTTAACATATAACTTAGAAGATGAACAAGACATGTTATTTGACCAGCAGTGGCAATTACTTTCTATATAGATGTATCTGGGATGAAAGCATAGCGTTGTTGTAGACATTTTGCTACATTCAGTTGGCTTCCGCTCTGATAATCCCATGGAAGAATAAAGCCATCCACAAACATTGGATGACAGTAGAAACATCCAACTACACCTGCAAAATAATTCTATATAAGGAACATGATAAAAACAAGCACTCTTTTAGCTGAATATTGAATATATGGGCACCCCTGGTGCTGAACAATACACAATAGAAATCATCTACAAATATTCATTTTGACAATCGATTGGTGAGCCGAGGAGGGTCAAAGGCTTGCTTCACGCTTATGCAGTTTGCTTTTGATCCGTTTCTGCAGTGCATTTTGCGCATGCATTTTCTAAGCATTTTTCGCACGCTTTTTGATGTGTTTTGCATTTCTAATGCTTTTTTACAATTTCTTGGCCAATTTGTTGTTGGGTGGATTAAAAAGCGCAAAACGCAAATCACTGCAAGATCACACCACATGCTTTTCTGCAGCTTCTCCGCTGAAGTCTATTGAACCAAACATTCACCGTTTTCCTTTTAAAAAAGTCAATTTCCAAAAACGCAGCGGTGAGAAAAGCATAGATGTGAACGTGTCCTATAGGAAACCATGTTAAATGGAGGATGGTGCGTTTCTTTAAAAAGCAATAAAAAAAAAGCATAGGTGTGAACCGAGTCCAAAGAGATTGACTTCAGATCAGGAGATTCTATCCTAGTTTCCTAAAGGTCATTACACTACACACCTCTTTAAAAACATGATTTTAAGACAAAATGCAGGCAGGCAAATGGCTAAATTCACAGTCAAAATGCCTATATGATCGTTGTTTTAAGATGCTGTTTAGTAAAAAAAAACGTTTTTTTGACTATACTTCAGCTTTAAGTGCTAAGATTTGTAATTTTGCTCAGCCACTTTTGCAATTTAGAAACCTCTTCCATGCTGTATAGCCAGGACCATCACTCTACTATTTCCTGGTTGAATTTTATATAATGTTCATGGTAATTGGACAGCAATGATTATACTGATTCATTGTCCAGTAAACCGGCTTAAGAGGAGGTAACAAAAAAGCTGCAATTCTGAACCTGATATATGTGCCATCTGTGTGGCTGGGCAATTATGTAAATCACAAGCTTGGTTGTACCATAATACCAATCCTTTGGCAGGTAAATAGGTGGCTTATTTGTATGAAAACTGTATATTTAAAGTGTATGTTATCCCAACATTACCATATTTCTGATATGTGCCTTTTGTATTCGTGTTAGAAAGTATCATGTCCTCTTTGTATTGGCTCCTTGTGTGAAATAGCTGGTGATCCTGTCAGTGCTTTCCCGTATCAAACTGACCATGCTAGGCATAGAAGCACATCCATCCCAGCATGGTCAATTTTCTATCATGCCTGTACTCCGGTGGTCAGACTTGTGCTGACACGCCCCCTGCACAGCTAATCACTGGAAAGATCAGTGTACTGCTGGTTCTCCTGCTGACATGCTGCAACCTCCACCCCCACCTCTCTTATGCAGCTGAGAACAGAATACAGTATAAGAAAAGAAACAAAAATGTATTTATTTTTTTATTTGTTAGTCACCCTGGGAAAGGAAGTGTGTTAGGACTACTGAACACCTCCCCCTATCCTCATCTTCCTTAAAAAGAGGGAAGGTGTTCGGTAGCTGACAGAGATAACATTGGAAAGGCTGATAACAGTGCTTGAGATTAGACTGCAGACTGCACAGGACAGCTCTGCATTTTTCCCAGGATCAACAGATGACTTTAATAAACATATATAACAAATTGCTTTTAATGGTATATTTAACAGAATAAAAAATAGAGGAAACTCGTTAATTGTTAGGGTTACGTACATTATAACTGCGCAAAAAATGGGCAAGTGTAAATGGAGCCTAAGGTATGTTGAGGGGTAGCTCCATCTCCATCAAAAAAATACAGAAAAAAAATAAAAATAATAATATACAATATAAAATTGTTACAATTGCTACAAGCCATAATGTAATTCAATGTTTATAAAAATCAGCCTTCCTATTCAATATGCAGCCGCTGTAATTTTCTGTCAAATTTAATGCAATATGGCAGCCTGGAGGAATTCTCTAGAAATGTAAATTCTTGCTTGTGTGATTGGCTCACTGATTGTCCCTGAAGTCTGCACTAAGGTATAAGTCCCTGAAACTTTCCTCATTAGAACCCTGCAAGTGCATCAGCTGATTAGAATGAGCACAGACACTCCCATTCAGGATTCAGGATTCCACGAGAAGTTCAACATACAGTTTTTTACCTACGAACATTAACACCGGATGCATCGGTACCCTTTTTTTATCAGTGAGTACGAAGGCCAATACTATCGGTCAAGTACTCCCCGATGGATTGCAGTGCGATCTGTGTCCAAATGAAAAGAATTGGCGCAAATCGCACTGCAAAGAATCGCAAGCTGTTTGAACAGGAATGTGGTGCGATTCCTGTCCGAATCGTATGTGTTTTCCCCATCGCTCCCTTGTGATCCCAAGCTTGTTATAGTGATTTCAAACAAAACCAAATAAAACTCACAGCTTTCTTTGGTTTTGCTTGACATGCGTCGTCCTTTAATGTGCTGATGCAAAAGCCAGTTATAGGTGGGGGCAGTGGCCATTTGTTTGTTTTATAGTGATTTCAACCTGGGCTCACAGGAGTGGTGCAGGAAACTGCATGTGATTCCGAAAGGAAACCAACTTCATTTCTTTTCAAATTGCATGCGATTCTTTGCAGTGCGAATTGTGCCCATTCATTCTGTATGGATGCAAATTGCACCGCAAAGTATCGATTTTAGTATCAGGAGCATTTTCACGAGTTTGAGTACCGATACCGGTATCAGTGCATCCCTAGTAGAATCCCTGCAATGTACACTACATTGTGTGTGTGTATACTGAAGAACCTACATTAGTTCTGCTATCAGAAACGTGTAATATTCATAAACCTGATTAGAACAGAATCATATCAGGATGAATATTAAAAATGAAGAAGGTCAAAATGAGAAGTGATATTTTTAAGCAAACACTTTACTTCCTGTGCACTAATTCCATCAAAGAAACTTACCAGTAATCAGTTTACTTCCTCTTTTTTTTCCTTACATATCAGCTAACAGTTTACAGAGTAACATCAAAATTAACTCAAAGTCTGTATAAGTGTGGTCACTTTAACACACAGGAAAGTTATTTCCAGCACTTTCTTTCACCTTAAAGTCTGGGCTAAATCTATCTAATCTTAAACCTGCTCCCACCCTCATTCTAAGTAAGGAAAGATGTCTATACTTACCTATTCCAAGGGTGCTCCGGCCAAGGCATGTGCTTCAGTGGAGAGTAGAGATTGCCGATGACGGCTGCCTGTGCTGTGATGTCACCTATAGGCTTACTATGGGGCATCCATTGCCAGTGTTCTGTCGAGAAGTGCCCCCATCGAATAGTGCCCGCACATGCTCAGGACGGAGCCGCACTCCAGCTGAGTTGCCAATCAGCTGGAGTGACGTGATCAGGGCGCAAGTGCACATCGTAGGAGGTATCTCTCGATGGGAGATACCAATTCACGGGCACAATTGAAACCTATACAAACAGCGGGGGGTGACCGTAGTTCTCACATTGTGTCTTGCTGTTGCGGATCAGCTTTACAGTGTGCTGACGGTCTGGTTTCCCCGCTGTTTGTATAAGTTTAAATTGTGGCTGTGAAATGGTATCTCCCATCGAGAGATACCTCCTATGATGTGCTCATGCGCCATGGTTACGTCAGCCCAGCTGATCGGCAAATCAACTGTTGTGCTATGACGTACGGCGCATGTGCAGTTTGTCCCGGCACTATTCGATGGGGGGGGGGGGCACTTCTCGACAGAAAACCGGCTTTCCTTCCTCTACACTGAAGCCAGCCACAGGGAGACAATCACATGACTGGACTGGAGCAGCCTTAGAATAAGTAAGTATAGACAGCTTTCCTCTACATGCTAGTTAGTATAGGGCTTACAGTTGGGGGGAAGTTTAAAGCTTTTGTTAATCTAAAAAAAAAAAAAAACTGATCCTGTTCCCTAAAAGCATGTTAAAAGTGCTTGTGCTGTGTCATTTGGCCCCCCTGTAACACCTGCCTGATCCTGCCTGGCTATACCCTCCCTGTACGCTGAATCCGATATATCAGGGCTGCTGAGCCCTGACATCGTGGTCAGCGTATGTGCCTCTGTCAGTAGCAGCCTGCTATCTGTCTCCTGTCTCCTGTCCTCCGTCCTCTCCCCCCTCCCCTCTCTGACTGTCTGCTTGTGTCAGCGCCCGCCCCCTCTGCTCCGGCTGCTTTCATATTTAAAATTAAAAGCTCCCATTCCCTCTATATTAGAACAATAAGTTCCCCTGTGTCTGTGTTATATAATACATTTGCTTATCTGTACCTATAACACATTGTCTTCCTGCAATCATGTGACTCCTCGGCTCTGTCTCTCCTCTCTCCTCTCCTTTCCAGGCTGACAGCAGCAGTGCTCGGCCCTGCCCACTGGAACTGTGAGCCGGGCAGAGGAGAGGAGAGAGGAGGCACCTGAGTGCAGGAAGACAATGTGTTATCAGTACAGATAAGCATATTTATTATATAACACAGACACAGGGGAACTTATTGTTATAATACAGAGGGGATGGGAGCATTTTATAGAAGTGGCTTTACAACCACTTTAAGATTAGATTAGAATAGGGTTTAACCTGGACTTCTCTTTTAAATCACTTTTTGTTCTTTTAGGCTCGGTTCACACTGCCGTGACCTGAAAGTTGAGCGACTTGCATTGCGATTTTTCCAATACGACTTCTGGTGACTTGAGAACTACTTTGATAGAAGTATAGAATAGAAGAGAATAGAAGTCAGATAGAAGTCACCTTGAAGTAGTATAGGAACCTTTTCTGAAGTCGGGGCTAATTAATGGAGAAGTACAGCCAAAGCTTGATTAGCTGTACTTCTCCTGTGGATCACAGTAGTGCAGAAAGTTCTAAAGCCCACAGAGCCGGGCCAAACTCGGGAAGGATCGTGATCATATAGTTGGGATCTTTCCACTTGCCTGGACCTGCACCCAGCTCAGCCTCTCAGTGAGCCGCTGAGAGCCTGAGTCGGCATCTCCTGCCCCCTCCACAGCTCAGCGCTCCAGTGAGCGAGGGGTGGTGGAAGGGGCAGAGCAGAGAGCTGTGACTAACAGTCACCAGCTTGCTTCCCAGGGAGCTGTGAGAACTGAGCGATCAGTGGTGTTTGATTGCTCAGTTCTCAGTGTTAGAGCCGGCGGGGGAACAGATACATCACCTAGGTAAGTATGATTAAAAAAAAAAAGAAAAACAATCCCATACATCACGTTTAAGACAGCTCTCGTTGACTAACATGGGATTTCACATGTCACGTGACTTGGGGTCTCGCAGCATGAATCAAGCCTTATGGCCCATACACATGATCCGAATATCGTACGAAAAATGTCGCCCGAGGAAGAATCGTACGATAATCGGATCGTTAGTACAGGGCTTCCGTGAGCCGATCATGACAGTTCATCCAATGTTATTTTATCGGACAAGCATGACATTTTTCATTTAGTCAGTACAGTTGTCGTCCGAAAATACAACACAATAACATTACAACACATGACATCACTTCTTATTTTTTTTTCTGTCGTACAAGAATTTTCGTAACTTTAATAACCTATTTAATTTCTACTTGCGACTATTAAGCGAAAAAAGTTGTACGATATTCGGATCGTGTGTACGGGGCATGATCGAAACCACTGACAATGCACACGGCTGCATAAAGATCTGTAATGCAGTGATGCATTCAGGGACATAAAAAAATGTAAACACGGATACCTAGAAGAGGATGAAGAAGAATTTTTTTGTGTGTATACGCGTACACATATTTACGCGCCTATATGCATTTAGAGGGCTTTACAGAACATAATTACGATAGCTTTTTTTACTCAAGATCTTTCTTTGAGCCTTTCCTGCATATAAACACCAGTAAATGATTATGTGTGTGTGCAAGAGGCCTTCGATTTCTTCCTTGCCATTTTCAAGGTTGAGAAGCTGTTACATCTTTAGGATGCTAAGATGAAATACAAAGTATAACTTACTTGTTTATGGTTCTTGATTTGTTCAGCGCTTTACTTATTACAAGAGATGGTGCAGATTGGCGCCTTTGTGCCAAGCTCTTCATTTTCTAAAGGACAAACAGAAAGCAACAAACAGTTAGCTTTTCAATGCAGGACACGAACAAAAAGCCCTATAAATGAATGTTTTCTCTCTTATAACTGTGATGTGTGTATGTATGTATGTAGGCATGTGCATTGCTGAGTGCATGTGAATGAGTACCTTCCTCTGGATCACTGCAGAGGTATATGAGTTGGAGTGTCCAGCAAAGCAACATTTTTACATTCTAAAACGCCTACAGAATTTTGAGGCATATCTGCGTAGACATAAGGATATATTTTAAGAACGAGGCTCCCATCCCTTCATGTCTATGTGTCATGATTGGCCTGTACTGACTACACATATGTTTGATTATAGGGTTAAGATAACTGTCTTCCCTAAACACTCCACTA
Source organism: Rana muscosa (assembly GCA_029206835.1). Taxonomy (NCBI): domain Eukaryota; kingdom Metazoa; phylum Chordata; class Amphibia; order Anura; family Ranidae; genus Rana; species Rana muscosa. The sequence goes on from CM055117.1 coordinate 932,065,533, forward strand.
AATATGCAGCCCAGCCCAGTACAAGAATGTCAACCGAGAAAAGTAAAAGAAACCCAAAGGAGCTTATTGATCTCTTTTCATTCTTGCAGAAAAAAATCTTCTGGATGTCTACATAACGTTTTACAGTTAAAATGAACGTATGGTCAAATGTTAGGTGTTTTAATGATCTTTTAGGAGCAAATTAAAATAGAACACGGGCAAACTGAAAGACCTGATTGCTCTGAAAAAAGCATTCCAGATGTGGGCCTCAAGACCAAATGCAGGACCAGGTACAAACAGTTGTTACATGATCTCAAATGAAGGAGCTTAAAGCTCATCAAAAGCTTTTTTTATACATAATATTTAGACATTTAGAGCAAGTTCTGTTTTACTGCCTCTGTCCCATTGGAGTTATTTCCTTTTACTTCCTTCATCACTTTCTGTCTCTGTGAGTGACTATGGTCATTTTGGCCAGAGAGAGTGAATCTCCCCAGCAGTAACACAGACGGGTGTGAAGGGGGAGAAGGATTTTTATTTTATTTTTAAGTATTCTTTAACAATAAAAGCAAATTTGTTGTCACAGAATACACTTTCATTTTATAATCAGCATCGTAATAACAATCCAAACAATAGTTATATTTGACAATCCAATATGAGCTTACTTGAAAAATCTTATTTCATGTTGTGAGTGCTTCCTGTCTGCTGGCCATTTCTTTCCACAGAGTGACAGGGAAGGGGAGGAGGGTGCAAGGTGACCAGGAGGGGGGGGGGGGGAAAGCAAGTTAAAAAAGATTGAGGAGTGATTGTGAGGGGCCTTCAGATATGTGCTGGGGGGCACCTTGGGAGGGGAAAGGACCTATGCTAGAAGTGGGGGTTGGATTTTAAATCTGACCTCCTACAAGAGCATAAGCCCTCTCCCCTCCCAAAGTCCCCCCTAGCACTTATACGACCCCCCCACCTCCCTACAAGCACAAGTCCTCTCCCAAAATATTCTCCCAACAAAAAACAGACACCCCCCCACTTCCCTACTAGCACAAGTGTAGAGGGGTGTGTTTACTGAGGGACGGGGGGAGGGTTTATACTTAGTGGAGAGGGGGTCTCTACTGAGGGAGGGGGGTCTATACTTAGTGGAGAAGGGGGGTCTGGACTGAGGGAGGCAGGTCTATATTGAGGGAGGCAGGTATATACTGAGGGAGGGGCTCTGTTCTTGGTTGAGGGGGGTGTGTGTACTGAGGGGGTAGGGGGTCTCTACTGAGGGAGGGGGTCTGTACTTAGTGGAGAGGGGTGTGTGTACTGAGGGGGTAGGGGGTCTCTACTGAGGGAGGGGGTCTGTACTTAGTGGAGAGGGGTGTGTGTACTGAGGGGGTAGGAGGTCTGTACTGAGGGAGGGGTCTGTACTTAGTGGAGAGGGGTGTGTGTACTGAGGGACCGGGGTCTATAATTATTGGAGAGGGGTGTGGGTACTGAGGGGGGGTCTCTGCTTAGTGGAGAGGGGTGTGTGTACTGAGGGGGGTCTGTACTGGGGGAGGAGGTCTGTTCTTAGTGGAGAGGGGGATCTGTACTGAGGTGGGACTATACTCCCTAGCTGACAAGAACAGTGAACCATGCCTGACAGGTGGCTACAGCTGCATGAACCACTCATTAATGCAACCAGAATACCTATGAAAATGAGACTTTAATCTTTTTTTTTTTAATCATTCTTTACAATTATTTATTTATTTATTTTTTACAGCCCTGTAGGGGTTGGTGAAACATCAGGGATCTAAACCAAACTCCTCAATGTTGAGACAGAGAAAGAGATTAAGGACACATATTCCTCAATCCTTTCTCTGCAGCCTCAGCTGTAGAGTGAATGAACAGGAAGCGTTGTCTCCCTGTTCATTCACAGACTGAAGCATTGTAAACACAAAGGGCCATAGGGCCATAAGGGATTGGTTCCAGAAATTGTGCCCACTCCTGCTGCTCTGCCCCCCCTGTGGAACGTATGGGGCCTTGGCCCTGTACAAGAGGGCAGCTGCCTCTGTAGTTCAGAAGGCATGCTCTATGAAATGTGTGACACAGCAGTGCCCACTCACAGGGCATAATGACTACATGTCACAGAATTCAAAGAAGGAGATGTGTGGGGATTTTCACAAAGTAAATCCACAAACTTCAAGATCATTCAGATTAATAAGATTAGGCTAGAAATAACTGAAACACAGTGTGCAAATTAATATATGATTTTACATGTTGACTATAAATAAGCTTTAAAAATGGTGTAGAGTGAATCATTATGGAATTCCAACGATGGTCATTCAAGCAGAACTAGCCATTTAATAGAACTCCCCATGCCCTTGCCAGTTGAGATCACATGACTAGATGCCAGTATTTTGTAATGTGCATTACTGCCACTAAAGCCTGGTGCAGCCCGAGAAAGAATGTTAATTTAACATTTAATTTTACATTTAACATCTGATTATGGGTTGCCTAAGCAGGCTTGAATTTTTGCATTGTCTTACTAGTGGTACAATGTTGCTACATGCTTCTAACCTACATGTTACATCTTATAACATTTGAAGCATGGATGTTGACGTGTGTACATACATCATTTATAGGAAACTACCTAAGCCAGTGCCAAGGAAATTTATATCTAGGAGGAAGAATAGTATCATGCCCACAGATCTCTACATTTCTGCTTAGCTTGCCATCTCTCCACATTTGTGTGGCATAGCTGCACTCTGTGAGATATTGATGGGCTATGTGATGGGTAATAATCTTAGAACACAAAGGAAAATTTTAATTTACTTTAAATATCAGCTGGTCCTCCACCTTCCATGCAGTAGGGCGCAGAGCGTTCATCCCTTAATTGTAAGTGTCATTCCTGTTAGTGTGTCAAGTAGAAATGAATGGGCTGTACTCTGATGAAGCTGGATGTCTCCATGATTAAGCCTTGTGGGGTGAAACACGTTGGAGTGGAAGATGGACAGACGAGACTTTGAGACTATGTGTTGTGAGTCCTCAACTTATTATATTAATACTGCTTTTACATTGATGATTGCACCATTTTACAGCTCGTTCATTTCTAATTGACAAGTGGAACAGCTGAGTGGGAATGTGCTCCTGGGCATGCACCTGATGAGAGCTGGAGGTACAGGAGCGGCAGTGAATTTTGTTTAGGATAGAGTACGCAATGTGTAAGACCCGTCATTTTGTTTTATTTTTACTGTATTGGCTGTCTGCTTTTCCCTATTTTGCGGAAACAGTAAATGAAAGGAAATTTCCTTTGGTTAGGGCTCTTTAAAACCATGACATAATACTATTTAAAATTTGAAAATGACCAGATTTAGGGAGGGAAATAAAATGTCCACCATGGTTTACAGATACAAGCATTAATTTAACAAAATAGCACATGGTAGCATATTTATGGTGACAAAACATGGCAGGAAGGTAATGGCACTTCTGTACTTGGCATCATTAATATTCCTGATGTTTGAGTCAAACGTAAGTTCGACTCGAAAATCGGGTATTCGTTTTCTTGCAAACTAACCAAACATATGGGGCGTTTGTGTCAAAACCTAGAGGCGTGGAGCGCCCTATAATGCACTGTGAGATTGCAGTGCATTGATGGCAGCTGATTGGCCAAAGCATGAAACTGACCTGCATGCTTTGGCCAATCACAGCACGTTCTGCTATGAGGGTGCCTTTAGCCAATCATGGCTCAGGGGGCTATGTCCACGCCCCACACTATATAAGGCTGCTTACACGGCGGCCATATATAGTGTTATGATTGAGAGAACGTTAGCTAGAGGCAGGTTAGTTAGTGGCGTGAAGGCAGTTTAGTATATATATTGTGACAGCAGGAAGGTAAAGTCACCTGGTTGCATCCAGGGGGGTAGATATATTTCGCCCAGATTCAGGCTTTACGCCGACTTATACAACTAGGTGGAGAGTTGTATAAGCCCAGCTGAGGCTAGTGGGCTCATGGATGACTCATACCTCTAGGGAGAGTGTGGGGCGTCGTGCAGACAGGGAGTTGATGAGACCAGCTGAAGCTTGTCAGCTCATTTAGGCCTCTATAAGAACTCCCAGATTCATTAGGTGTTAGCTCATGCCTGGAACCAGACCTGTGTGGACTGTCTAGGGAGAGTGAACCCCTGTGCGGTGAGACAAAGCCTGTGTGGCTATTTGCTTGGACATTTAAAACCAGGGACTTAGGGACTAGGACAGCACTAGGCTGATCCCAGTTGTTAGTTAGGAAACCTGTATGTTTAGTCAGAGGTCAAGTTGACCAGGATTTATTTTGTTTATGTTTCTTTTGCTTTGCTGTGTTTTGTCACTGTAAATAGAAAATAAACCGCACCTTTTTGATTTTGAAAACCACAACCTCCGTTTGCTGGGCCTGTTTTGTGTGGGGAGCCCATCCCGGGGGTCACACACACCCGCTGCCGAGCTAACCCCCTCACAGTTGGTGGAGAACCAGTGGCAGTTTTTTTTTAAGCCAGCATGGAGGAGATACTGAAGCAGCTGGCTCTAGCAAATGCCAATCAACAGCAGACAAATGCAGGTTTACAAAAGAACTTCGCAGCCCAGCAGCAAGCTCATCAACAGAGCCTTGCAGCCCAGCAGCAGACAAACGCAACTTTGCAACAGAGTCTGGAGGCTCAGCAACAAGCCCAGCAGCAATCTGAGGCCCGCTTCATAGACCTGTTGCAGAAGCAAGAGCAGAGACTACAACAACAGATGGAAGCAGTAATGCAGCAACGTCCGCAGACCAGTGAGGAAAGCCGTCCCACTAATACCGCGTCCTTTGGGGTGAGTCGTTTATTGACAAAAATGACTGGAGAGGATGATCCAGAGGTATTTTTGACCACATTTGAAAGGACCGCTGAAAGAGAAAAGTGGCCTGAGGAGCAGTGGGCTGGACTGGTGGCTCCTCTGTTAACTGGTGAATCGCAGAAAGCTTACTATGACCTAGAGCCTAACCAAGCAAAAGACTATGTGATGCTAAAAGCTGAAATATTGGCAAGGCTGGGTGTCACCCAGGCTGTCCGGGCTCAGCGTGTGCATAACTGGACTTTCCAGCTTGGAAAACCCCCCAGGTCTCAAATGTATGATCTCATTCACCTGAGCAGAAAGTGGCTACAGCCAGAGACTTTGTCCGCACCAAAGATTGTGGAACGTGTTGTAATGGATCGATTTTTGAGAGCTCTTCCTACTGCCATCCAAAAGTGGGTAAGCCATGGAGACCCAGAGACGGCCGATGGTCTTGTGGATCGTGTGGAGAAGTACTTGGCTACAGAGAACCTGACGGCCTCTTCCAGAGACACTCGGACTTTCCACCCTAAGACCAGACCATCCCCAGGGGCGGATAAGAGGATTCCAAGGGGTGAGGGTGGAGAGAGTGAGAGGGTGGGAGCTCTACCCCAAGTTTGGCGAGAACAGCCTGGGAAATCAGCGGCTCAAGAGGCGGCAAGAAGGATCGTTTGCTACCGCTGCCGGCAAGCGGGACATATTGCAGCCAATTGCCCGGTTGTGGAGGAACCCATGCAGTGTGACTTTCTGACGGGCAGACGTCAGTCGCTGTGTGCGACAGTCGCATGCACTGCCATTCGAGGAACTGAGAAACATTTATGCAAAATGTGTGTTAATGGTAGAAATGTTGTGGTATTGCTGGATTCAGGTAGCCTTGTGACCCTGATAAAGGCTGAGTTAGTTAAAACAGAGGTCTCTGGGAATAGCAAGGTAGCTGTTATTTGTGTGCATGGGGACACCCGAGAGTATCCAGTGACTACAGTGTGTTTCGAGACCCCCAAAGGTACCCTCTCTCATCCAGTGGGCTTAGTATCTCAGTTACCGCATGACGCCATTGTGGGAAGGGATTTTCCGAAGTTCTGGGAACTGTGGGATGATCCTGAGCCCCCCACTGGTGCCCCTATGTACCAGGAATGTGATAGCCAGAACTCCCCTGAGAGTGGTGAGGACTCTCCGGAATTTCCCTTATCAGTATTGGCAGGGGAGACTCAAGAAACTGGAGAGGAGCCCACCTCCTCAGACGAAAACCTACCGTCTGTGGAGTTTTCTGATCTTGAGGTTCACAGGGAAAACTTTGCCACAGAACAGTTGAGAGACCCCGCCCTAATAAAGGCACGGGAAAACGTAGTGAAAATAGATGGCGAGTTAGTGAACCCAGATAATACCTGCACTTACCCATACTTCAGCGTAGAGAAGGACCTACTGTATCGGGTGGCAAAAAGGGCAGAAGAAACCGTTGAGCAGCTTGTGGTGCCCAAACCTTACAGGAAGTTGGTGTTGGAGTTGGCCCATGGGCACATTCTTGGAGGTCATCTGGGGACAGAGAAAACCCGAGAGAGGGTATTACAGAGATTCTATTGGTCGGGGGTGATGAAGGACATAGAAAATTATTGTTCCTCCTGCCCTGTGTGTCAGAGGTTGGCCCCGATGCCACATTTCCGTAGCCCGCTGGTCCCTCTACCCATCATTGAGGTCCCGTTTGAGAGGATCGCCATGGATTTGGTAGGTCCTATAATCAAGTCCGCTAGGGGGCACCAGTACATATTAGTTATAATGGACTATGCCACCCGTTATCCAGAAGCGATCCCTCTCCGAAATACCTCGGCCAAAACCATAGCCAAAGAGCTATCTCTTGTGTTTAGCCGGGTGGGTATTTGTAAAGAACTGCTTACGGACCAAGGTACACCCTTTATGTCCCGGGTTATGAAGGAGCTGTGTAAATTGTTCAAAGTGACGCAATTACGTACATCTGTGTATCACCCCCAAACCGATGGGCTGGTTGAAAGATTCAACAAAACCCTAAAACAAATGTTGAAGAAAGTGGTGGATAGAGATGGAAAGGATTGGGACTGTCTACTTCCTTATCTGATGTTTGCTATTAGGGAGGTGCCCCAATCCTCTACGGGATTCTCCCCCTTTGAGTTACTGTATGGGAGACACCCAAGAGGGCTGTTGGATATTGCCAAGGAAACTTGGGAAAGTGAGAGTTCTCCCCACAGGAGTGTGATTGAGCATGTCGCCCTGATGCAAGACCGAATTGCACAGGTAATGCCCATCGTGAAGGAACATTTGGCCCAAGCGCAGTTAGCACAGCAGAGAGTGTACAACCGTGGAGCCAAGACCCGTACCTTTTCCCCGGGGGATAGGATACTGGTACTTGTCCCTACGGTTGAAAGTAAATTCCTTGCCAAATGGCAAGGCCCCTATGAGATAATGGAAAAAGTGAGCGAAGTGAATTACAAGGTCAGACAACCAGGAAGGCGAAAGCCCGAACAGATCTATCACGTTAATCTGTTGAAAGCCTGGAGGGATAGAGAGTCCCTAGTCGCAGACACTTGGTCACCAGCTCAAACTGGTTGCGTGATTCCTGAGGTTGGAATAGCAGCCACCTTGTCACAACCCCAACAACAGGAGGTTAAGGAGTTTGTGCTTCGCAACAAGGAGGTATTCTCTGAGCTGCCGGGACAAACATCTGGGGTAGAGCATGACATCATTACCCCACCCGGTGAAAGGGTGAAGTTAAAACCCTATCGGATCCCAGAGGCCCGACGGGAGGCAATACGGGAGGAAGTACAGAAAATGCTGAACTTAGGGGTGATAGAGGAGTCCCAAAGTGATTGGTCTAGTCCCATTGTGTTGGTGCCTAAACCGGATGGGAGCTGGCGATTTTGTAACGATTTTCGTCAGTTGAACAAAGTTACAAAATTTGACACCTACCCCATGCCACGTATTGATGAGTTGATCGACCGGCTGGGAACAGCCCGATACATGACGACTCTTGACCTCACAAAAGGGTATTGGCAAATCCCCCTGGCCAAGTCGGCCAAAGAGAAAACCGCATTTGTAACCCCAGACGGGGCGTTCCAATATAAAAGAATGCCGTTCGGGTTACAGAATGCGCCGGCCACATTCCAGCGGAAAATGGACCAGATGCTGAGGCCCCATCGGAAGTATGCTGCGGCTTACCTGGATGACGTAATTGTCCATAGCACAGATTGGGCCTCACATCTGCCAAAAGTGCAAGCAGTCCTGGACTCTGTTCGGGAAGCGGGGTTTACGGCTAACCCCAAGAAGTGTACCATTGGGCAGGAGGAGGCCAAATATCTTGGGTACACCATTGGGAGGGGAGTAATAAAACCCCAACTCAACAAAATCGAGGCCATCCAGAGTTGGCCACGTCCCAACAGCAAGAAGCAGGTACGAGCCTTTCTGGGAATCGCTGGGTATTATCGGCGATTCATTCCCCACTTTGCTTCTAAGGCTGTGCCCCTAACCAACCTGACGAAGGGGAAAGGGTCGGTCATGATTAAATGGACCCCCGAGGCTGAGGCAGCATTCCAATTCTTGAAACAAGCCTTATGTAGCCAGCCAGTGTTGTACTCACCCGACTTCTCTAAAGACTTTGTCGTACAAAGTGATGCGTCAGATGTGGGGTTAGGAGCAGTATTGTCCCAGGTCTGGAACGGGGAAGAGCACCCAGTCATTTACCTCAGCAGGAAGTTGAAGTCCCATGAGGTAAATTACGCCACCGTTGAAAAGGAGTGTTTAGCGGTGAAGTGGGCTCTAGATTCCCTTCGGTACTACCTGCTAGGTAGGCACTTTGACATGGTTACGGATCACGCTCCGTTAAAGTGGATGGCTCAAAACAAGGAAACAAATAGAAGAGTGAATAGGTGGTTCCTGGCCCTCCAGGAATTCAACTTCACAGTAAAGCATCGCCCTGGCGTTCAAATGGGGAATGTGGATGCTTTGTCTCGAGTACATGAATGCCTGATTGCTGGTGTTCCAACCCCGAGGTTAAAACAAGAGGGGGGGGTATGTGACAGCAGGAAGGTAAAGTCACCTGGTTGCATCCAGGGGGGTAGATATATTTCGCCCAGATTCAGGCTTTACGCCGACTTATACAACTAGGTGGAGAGTTATATAAGCCCAGCTGAGGCTAGTGGGCTCATGGATGACTCATACCTCTAGGGAGAGTGTGGGGCGTCGTGCAGACAGGGAGTTGATGAGACCAGCTGAAGCTTGTCAGCTCATTTAGGCCTCTATAAGAACTCCCAGATTCATTAGGTGTTAGCTCATGCCTGGAACCAGACCTGTGTGGACTGTCTAGGGAGAGTGAACCCCTGTGCGGTGAGACAAAGCCTGTGTGGCTATTTGCTTGGACATTTAAAACCAGGGACTTAGGGACTAGGACAGCACTAGGCTGATCCCAGTTGTTAGTTAGGAAACCTGTATGTTTAGTCAGAGGTCAAGTTGACCAGGATTTATTTTGTTTATGTTTCTTTTGCTTTGCTGTGTTTTGTCACTGTAAATAGAAAATAAACCGCACCTTTTTGATTTTGAAAACCACAACCTCCGTTTGCTGGGCCTGTTTTGTGTGGGGAGCCCATCCCGGGGGTCACACACACCCGCTGCCGAGCTAACCCCCTCACAATATATATATATATATATATATATATATATATAATTTATACAGTGTAGTCAGTGTAGTGTAGACTATATATACAGTGCAGGCAGTGTATTAATATATATATATATATATATATATATATATATATATATATATATACAGTGTAGTATATATATATCTATACTCTGCATTCAGTGTAGACTATATATACAGTACAGGCAGTCTAGTATATATAAATATGTATACAGTGCAGTCAGTGTACAGTATATAATACAGTGTATCCTATGACAGAATTAAGAAAAAATGGCATGGGTCCCCCCCAGTCCATACCAGGTCCTTTGGGTCTGGTATAGATTTTAAGGGGAACTTCACGGCAAAATTAAAAATAAACAATGTGGGGTCCTCCCCATAATCCATACCAGGCCCTTCGCGTGTGGCATGGATTTTAAGGGGAACTCCACTGCAATTTTTTTTAAAGAATTGGCGTGGGGTGCCCCCCAAAATCCATACCAGACCCTTATCCAAGCAAGCAGCCTGGCAGGCCAGGAAAGGGGGAGGTGAGTGAGCACCCCCCCTACTGAACCATACCAGGCCGCTTGCCCTCAACATGGAGAGGGTGCTTTGGGCCCCCCCCAAAGCACCTTGTCCCCATGTTGATGGGGACAAGGGCCTCATCCATGGATAAGGGTCTGGTATGGATTTTGGGGGGATCCCCACGACAATTTTCTTCTTAATTTTGGCGTGGAGTTCCCCTTAAAATCCATACAAGACCTGAAGGGCCTGGTATGGACTGGGAGGGAACCCACACCAATTTGTTCCTTGATTTTTATCTATATTACTGGGAGCCGGCACTACATTACAGCCGCAAGCAATTTTAAATGACATTTTTTCCTTTAGAAATGTAAGTTTGCTACGGCACAGTAATACACATCACACAAATACGCCCCTTTACAGACAGACTAAGGATACCCCTCCCCGGTAAGATATTTAAAGGAATATTTTATTTTTATTGTTTCACTTTAAGCATTACTAAAATCACTGCTCCTGAAAAAACTGTCAATTTAAATACTTTGAAATACTTTATTTGCATTGATATATGTCCCCTGGGTCAGTACCCGGGTCCCCATACACTTTTTATTGCAATAACTTGCATATAAGCCTTTAAAGTGAGCACTTTTGATTTTCCATGTTGGTGTCCCATAGACTTTAATATGGTTTGTATGTTTGCACAAATCGTTTGCCTGTTCGAATGTTCTGGTGCGAACGGTGGGGGGGGGGGGGGGGGGGGTGTTTGGACCAATACTACTTGGCATAACATTTACAACTATTCAAAATTAGGATATTTTGAAATTTTGCTACAATTATGTAAATATGATATGATGACATTTCAGCCATAGGTGGGTGAATATAGACTGAAATTCATATAAAGGAAAAGTATACAGACTAATAACAAGCAAAATGAATGTTATAGTGTAATATAATCCAGATGTTATAAAACTGTGTTTATATTAAGTCTAGATTACAGGGAGGACATAATTTGCAGGCGGGAGTGATGATGTATGATGTTGGAGTCATAGTGAATCAAATTTAATAGTAGGTGAAATGGGATAACAGAAATTAATCAGTCCTTTGGGCATGTGGGAATCTAATAGAACTTGATGATGCCATGTTGCAATATTGCAGTTTTGATAAATAAAAGTAGGTTCAAAAGCTTAAACTAGAAAGTGGAAACCAATGCTCAACACATTCTGCTTAGTCTCAGAATCAGAAAAAGTCAAAAAGCTATAAGCATAAGAAATCCCCCTAAAGCTGCATAGCAACTAATTTCCAACAGTCCATTGGTAGGGCAGAGATCCCACTGGATAGCAGTTGGGTAGAGAGGCACGGTCAAGGATTCCTCCTTTGAGAACCTATGAGAAATCTTCATGTGACATCTGCAAAAAAACAACACTTCCATGATTGTCAATCTGCTGCTCTCAAAGGTTCTTCCTGCTGACCTTCAAGTATTACGGAATAAAATAGCGACATGAAGGTCAACAAGAGAAACCAATGAGCACTGCAGGAGGACCATGTGATCGACACTCCACGATGTATCGGTTTTCCAGTGTAATTCATATGTAGGTTTCCCATGAACAGAGGGATATCCTGGTTGTGCAGACAGTGGTAACGGTAAGTATTAATGGTCTTTTTTTGTTTTTTTACAGGTATGGCTGCTTGGGAATGGGGACTAGATTTAATGACTGACTCACTTTCCAAAAAAAAAAAAAAAAACAGACTCTACATCTTAGCTTTTCACTTATATTAAATAATGTGATGTCAGTTTAGGGAGTAATGGAGGGCTTATTGTATACACTGTACTAATGTTACTGAGGTCGATTTACTAAACGAGTAGAGCTTTGCAAAGTTTCAATTCGTTTAGTGTATGTGGTTAGTGAAAAATTCACTGTTCAAGGTTTTTGTATGCATATGACTGGATAATTGAAGTCAGCACAGCTTTCACCTCATTTACTAAGCAAAGTAAATTGTTACTTTGCAAATGGAATTTTTACCTAGCTTAGTGAATATTGGGCAACTATGCTGACTTCAATCATCAGTTTATGTGCAAGCAAAAATCCTTGCTTTTTTTTTTTTTAATTTTCCTTGCATGTGAATGTGTATTCAAACTGAACCCATGTTTATCTAATTTTTTAAGCTATGTGGAAATTCTATTTGAAAAGTGACTTTTTGTAAAGTAAAAAATCACTTTGCAAAATGAAAATGTTCTTCAGAAGTAAATCTAGTCTGCATACACTGATGATGGCCAACAACCTGGAAACAGCGATAGGGTCTATAATATTGGCTGTTATATATGTTATAAACCCGCGGTTACCACTGGGGTACACAGGAATGATTTTAATGGCCCCATCTTCTTCAATTCTTAATTGGGGACAAAGTGATTTTTAGGGTTTTCTGGTTTGTGGTAGAAGTGATGACATTTAAATACAATCTGTTTTAGGAAGTCGGTGCTGTACTTCGCTGTGGAAAGTGCCATTTAGAACAAAATAAATATTCATAACTTGGCTTAAACTCATAGAAAAATAATGATATTTCAAAAGTGGCAGACGTTTTTTAAGAGTGACTACTACAGAGTATAACATTAATGGAAAAAATACATTTGTAATGTTGCAAACTATTATTTTTCAATGACAGGTTTCAATGGAATCTGTCACAAATACGACTGCCTAGACATGGAGCAGCTTACTTTTTCGGAGGATATCTGCAGCAACTTCAAAAAACCTGCAGATACGGATTAATTTCGAGCCATCCAGTAGTATTGGTGCTTGCCACAAATCCTTACCATTTACTTTTTTTTTTTTTCAAAAAGATTTTATTGAGTTTTACAGGTGTACAGGAAATCTGAGAAACCTCGGAACAAGATAAGTGAAATGACATCAAAAACATCCAAAATCAATAGTACAAAGAATGACATTAGCAGATTATGTACTAGTAGAATATTGCGTCCTCTATAAAAGTAATCAATGAACAACAGCCGGGTTGTCGACAATGTAGAACCGGTGTGTAGTACAGTGAATAGCTCATTCAACGTTAGGGGTTGGGTACATGAAGTAACATTAACAGAAGTGATGGGGAGAGTAGGCTTGTGCAATTCGTTTCGTAACGAATTGAAATTCGTCCGAATTTAGCAACTTTCGGACATTCGGAAGCATTCGAATTTCCGAACAAAGCAATTACGAATAAGACCGAATCCGAAATAAATTATACCGCAAATAGCGAATGCCGAATGTCTTCGGCATAATTCGTTATGAAAAAGTTACGAATGTACGAATCCATAAGAAGCACAATAACACTCACTCTGCTCTGCTCTCTGCTTCTCCCACACCGTGCTGAACTCCCTCTCAAAATGGTGTACAGGGGCGGATGCTATAGCCGCATGTAAAAAACGAAAGTAAAATACAAGATTTCGAATCCATTCGAAGCACAATAACACTCTGCTCTGCTCTCTGCTTCTCCCTCACCGTGCTGAACCCTCTCAAAATGGTGTACAGGGGCGGAGGCTATAGCCGCATGTAAAAAACGAAAGTAAAATACGAGATTTCGAATCGTTACAAATAACCGCTATGTATTTAGAAAAGTACAAATCCATTCGAAGCACATTAGGCATAATAGGCAGCGTCGTCGTGAGAGAGACACAGAAAATTACGAATCAACGAACCCAAAAAAAGTTACGAAAGTAGGAGTTGTGTCCAGAATCAACGAAAAACAATGTACTCTACCGAAAGTACGAATTATAAATCAACTAAAAATTCAACGAAAAATGTCGCTTGCGAAAATACGAATTAGTCCGAACACGAAAAATCCCGTCTAGCAAAATTACGAATGATTACGAATCAACAGGACCAAAAAGAAACAAACCGAAACTAACCGAATTTTTCCGTTGTGCACAAGCCTAGGGGAGAGTATATGTTTTGGAATCTAAGAAGTAGCGTAGACTGTACCAGTAATGGCCAGCCGCAGATCCACTCGCCCCAACTACCCTTTACATTCCTATGGGCCCATCACTATGATGGGCTAGCTCAGTGATGTTGAACCTTGGAACTACATTTCCCATGATGCTCCTCTACACTCCAGAGTGTGCATGAGCATCATGGGAAATGTAGTTCCAAAACATCTGGAGTGCCAAGGTTCGCCATCATTGGGCGAGCTTATTGACCAGTAGGACTTTGTAGGAGGCAGGAAGGGGCAAGCAAGCTTTGGTATTATGGAGAAATGGAGACACCATGCCCCTGGCCCAAATGCGGCAGCAGTTTATACCCGCAGGAGTTTATCTGTATTTATTATGTTGGCTTTGTAAAGTGAATGTTCATTGAGCTTAGTAAATTTGGTAAAACTAGTTTCATGTCAATTAACAAATCATGTCCTAACAAAAATCTCTCTTTTTATTTTTTTTATTCTTTTTTTTTTTTATTTCCCTCAGAAATTATGTGTGTTTCATATGAATGCAGGTTCACCTTATTTACTTCTATTTACCTTGCAAGGAAACAACCTCTACAGCTTTGGTAAATTAATCCAATAGTCTTTTTAAAATAACATCCTTCCACTGAGTCTTTTGGTGTATGGTAGACGTTGGGTGTAGAATGCAAAGATCTGTACATTGGGGGAGACAAAACAATCTCTCAACAAACGAATGGCCCTGCATAAGGGGGTGACCACAGCAGATCAGGACTCAGCGGACTTACTCTTGAAATTCCACCTTCAGCTATGTGATTAGAACAATAAAGATCTTTTCCAGACATCATGGCACCAAGAGATTATATTATATCATTAGACCACAGTGTTTTCAAAAACTTTCACACTCCCATTATGTTCCTGGACAATCAACATCTACCTTGATAACTCTCATCCTAATCCAGTCACTATGAAATGTATCTGTGGGTCTATAAATGGGGTATGTTTCTAAAGCCTGGTACACACTGGCCGAATATCCGCCGGTACTGGCCAGTTCAGAAAGGGGCTGACATTCGGCCCGTGTGTACATCAGCCTTTCCGACAGAAGCAGACTTCTATTGAAAGGGTATGCTGGAAAACCAGCATCCGATCAATGCTGGCAACCAAATGGCTGTAAGTGCTGACTGGTGTGATGTGGTGGGGGTGTAGTCCCCCTGTCAGAACACAATAGCTCAGCAGGGAGATTGCTGTACTAACATCATATAGTTAGTACAGCGGCTCCTCTTGAGCTTCTCACTTTTTTTTCTTTTAGCCCGTGGGGTTGAACGAAAGAAAAACTCAGTGGGGTTTATTTACTAAAGGCAAATCCACTTTGCACTGCAAGTGCACTTGGAAGTGCAGTCGCTGTAGATCTGAGGGGGACATGCAAGGAAAATTTAAAAAAAATGCATTTTTGCTTGTACATGATTGGAAGATAAAATCAGCAGAGCTTCCCCTCATTTCAGACATTCCCCTCGGATCTACAGCGACTGCACTTCCAAGTGCACTTGCAGTGCAATTGTAGTGCAAAGTGGATTTGCCTTTAGTAAATAAGCCCCAGTGTGTACTAGGCTTTATGCGCATTAGAACAGAATAAGCTGCTTGGATTAGCAGCTAAACTTTTTTCAACATTACAGAAGATGTCCCGTTGAATGTGACCAGCTTTCTACTAGGCTTCCCGCATCATTCATCTTCACCGCTACATGACATATGTCCACTGAGTTTAAGCTTTCACCAAAGTATTGTAAGAGAGAACCGGACTGGTAATGGATTGATATTACATGGTTTGGGCAACTACAATAGAAACATCACATCTGAAATTAGTTGAAGCAACACTGGTGGGCTATACTTGTTAGTTTAACTAATAGTAAAAGTACATTCATACCTTATACATCCAAAAACAAGCTAGTTACTTAAAGTGTTACTAAACCCAGGAGCCTGCATGCACTACACCTGGTGTCCCACAGTACACAGGACATGAAAATGCAATTATTTTAATAAATATGAAATGCTAAATACCTTTTCTCATTAGCAGCATATAGCCTTGTTAAAGCTTGTAGGAGGAGTTTGCATTCTCCCCCAACTGTCCTATGAGACTGTAGGACCTCTGACCCTCTGTCTGGACAATGCTGATTGGCCCTGTGCTGATCACATGCACCCTCTCAAGAGAAAAAACCTCTCTAGCAATACACACCAAACTGAGCATGTGCAGAGTGATTTCAAAGGCTCTGTACTATTAGGAGATGGATTGGGGACAGTGGAAAAAGGGGAAGACAGGATCAAATAGCCTTTTTACACAATTCTGAGGAATAACCCCTTAGGTTCCACAGTGAGTATAACAAGCATGCTTTATCGCATGTAAAGACTGTAGGGTTCAATATTGAGTTGGCCACCCTTTGTAGCTATAAGAGATTCAACTCTTCTGGGAAGACTGTCCACAAGGTTTAGAAGTGTGTCTATGGGAATGTTTGACCATTCTTCCAGAAGCACAATTGTGAAGTGATGTTGATGTTGGACAAAAAGGCCTGGCTCGCAGTCTCCGCTCTAATTCATCCCAAAGGTGTTCTATCAGGTTGAGGTCAGGATTCTGTGCAGGCCAATCAAGTTTCTTCACCCCAAACTCGCTCATCCATGTCTTTATGGACCTTGCATTGTGCACTGGTCCAAACCATTTGGTGGAGGGGGATTATGGTGTGGGTTTTTTTTAGGGGCTGTGCTTGGCCCATTAGTTCCAGTGAAGTGAACTCTTAAGGTGTCAATATACCAAGACATTTTGGACAATTTCATGCTCCCAACATTATGGGAACAGTTTGGGGATGGCCCCTTCCTGTTCCAACACCACCAGTGCACAAACAAGGTTCATGAAGACATTAATGAGCGATTTTGGGGTGGAGGAACTTGACTGGAACCTGACCTCAACCCGATAGAACACATTTGGGATTTATTAGAGCGGAGACTGCAAGCCAGGCCTTCTTGTCCACATCAGTGACTGACCTCACAAATGTGCTTCTGGAAGAATGATCAAACATTCCCATAGACACACTCCTAAACCTTGTGGACAGCCTTCCCAGAAGAGTTGAAGCTGTTATAGCTGGAAAGGGTGGGCCAACTCAATATTGAACCCTACGGACTAAAACTAGGATGCCATTAAAGTTCATGTCTTCCCAGAATTGTTGAAGCTGTTATAGCTGCAAAGGGTCGGTCAACTCAATATTGAACCCTACAGATTAGGACTGGGATGCTATTAAAACTTATGTGCATGTAAAGGCAAGTGTCCCAATACTTTTGACAATAAGTGTATATTTAACCTGTCCAAACTCTGAGGAGCTGTAGTCACAGTAATAGCTATGATAAATATTTAGGAACACCTTTCCAGATCTCACCTTCCCCTAGGGCTTCCCCATGGGCAGATGCCTATGTAAAGGATTACTACTTGGGCCTTGCCTTTGCCTTTGCCTGGTGCCTGTGCACCCAACAAATCGAGTGAGAGCTGGAGTGTATATCTGAAGGAATCTGTGCTGGAAAGGGGAACTTCCTCCGCAGTATAATAAATGAATAGACCCGCCCCTTCTCACGTTCCGCATCAGGTCCTCAGTCTTACACCTACGTCATTGGCTGAGCGGACCTGATGGGGAACTTTAGAAGGGGCGGGTCTATTCATTTATTACACTGCAGAGGAAGTTCCCCATCAGGTCCGCTCAGGCTCAGCCAATGATGTTTCGTGTGGACAGCGCTGGACATCAGATCGCCGTGGGACACTGGATTTCATCACTGGAATGTTTTTTATTTAATTTTTTTATTAATTTTTTTAATAAAGGACTTTCCCAACGGTATCTGTGTATTTTTTTTTTTACATTTTTTACACTTTCTTTGTGAAATGGTAGGGGTACAATGTACCCCATTACCAATTCACATAGGGGGGGCAGGATTTGGGGGTCCCCTTTGTTAAAGGGGTCTTCCAGATTCCGATAAGCCCCCTGCCCGCAGACCCCCACAACCACCGGGCAAGGGTTGTGGGGATGAGGCCCTTGTCCCCATCAACATGGGGACATCCTCCCCATGTTGAGGGCATGTGGCCTGGATTTTTGGGGAAACTCCACACCATTTTTTTTAATTTGGGGTGGAGTTCCCCTTAAAATCCATACCAGACCTGAAGGGCCTGGTATGGATATTTGGGGGGAACCGCATGCATTTGTTTTTTTTTAATTTGTGGCAGGGTTCCCCTTAATATTCATACCAGACCTGAAGGGCCTGGTAATTGAATTTGGGGGAACCCCCACGCATTTTTTTTTATTTTTATCAATGACTTTTCTATGTATTGCCCGGAGCCGACAATTCAATATAGTCGCGAGTGAGTTTTAAATTACTTTTTTTCCTTCAGAAATGACACTTTGTGCAGGGACAGTTCTAAGCACGGGAAACAAGCGCGACTTTACATGCATATTATACACACCCCCCAGGTCCGAAATTTAAAGGAATATTTCACTTTTATTGTTTCACTTTAAGCATTATTAAAATCACTGCTCCCGAAAAAACAGCAGTTTTTAAAACTTTTTTTTGCATTGATACATGTCCCCTGGGGCAGGACCCGGTCCCCAAACACCTTTTAGGACAATAACTTGCATATAAGCCTTTAAAATTAGCACTTTAGATTTCTCCCATAGACTTTTCGAATTTGCAGCGAACACCCCAAATTGTTCGTTGTTCGGCGAACGGGCGAACAGGCAATGTTCAAGTCGAACATGAGTTCCACTCAAACTCGAAGCTCATCCCTACTAAAGAGTGTCACAGAGGAACTTTGTAGAAGTTCTTTTGGTAGAACTTTTACATAGCAATTATGAGAAGAAGTCATTGCCCAAAGGCTCAGGTTTCTTTGACTGCCTTCAAAGGGACAAACAGCTAGACTTATCCAACTTCAGGCTAGGTTCCCACATATGCAGCTCTGTGAGGGGCAACCACCAGTGCCTTTAAATGAAAGAACAGAGAAAGGGAGAAATTAAATAAGGAAGGAGAGAAGGAGGAAAGAAGGGACATTAGGAGGGATAGATTGAGGCAGAGAAGAAAGAAAGAAAGAAAGAAAGGAAGGAAGGAAGGAAGGAAGGAAGGAAGGAAGGAAGGAAGGAAGGAGAAGGAAGAAGCAGCAGTTGAGCAAGAGAGCGAGGGTAGAAGGAAGGAAGGAAGGCAGATAGAAAGCAAGGTGGGGAGGGAGAGAATGAAAAACAGAGATCTTGGGAGGAAGAGGGAATGAAATGAGAGTGGAAGAGAGGGAAGAAGAATGGAAAGCAGTGATGGAGAAATGAAGGGAGTGAGGAAGGAAGGAAGAAAGGAAGGAAGGTAGAATGGACAAAAAGAGAAGGGGGCAAAGAAGGAAGAGAGAGAGAGTAAGGAACAAAGAAACGGAGGGATCTTGGCATTCTTTATCTCCTCTTTAATATGACCTGGTAAAAATGCACAGTGCACCTGAGGATTGCATCCATCTCAGGAATACAATAAAATTCTACATTTTCCTGAATGCAGCTGACTTGGATGAAATCACAGACACAGTTTATTTCCCCAGAGAAGCAGCATTTGGCAGCATAGTGGAATCAGCAGAACAAGCATCCAGGCAGACTGGGGCAGACATCAGAGTAAAATCTGACAGTCATCAAATTGATGTGAATTATGGTTAAATGCATATTATTATATTTCCACTTGGCCTTCTCTGACCTGTTCTCTCTTATTAGTTACATGTCTACCAGTGCCTGAGATCATTTCATAGCTGCCAATCATACTTCCCAAATATCCTGCATTTTTGCTCCTAAATGTTTGTTTTAATAATTTCCTTGATTTTTAATACTGACCAACTGCGTATAAAATCACTCCATTTTGCATGTTGGATACAACACCTTATGCCACGTACATACGATGGAAATTCCGACAGCAAATGTTCGATGTGAGCTTTTGCTCGGAAATTCCGACCGTGTGTATGCTCCATCGGACTTTTGCTGTCGGAATTCCCAACAACAAAAATTTGAGAGCTGGTTCTCAAATTTTCCGACAAGAAAAGTTCTTGTCGGAATTTCCGATCGTCTGTATGCAATTCCGACGCGCAAAAAAACATGCATGCTCAGAATCAAGCAGAAGAGCCGAACTGCCTATTGAACTTCATTGATTTCGGCTTGTCGTACGTCTTGTACGTCACCGTGTTCTTGATGTTTGGAATTTCCGACAAGATTTGTGTGACCGTGTGTATGCAACATAAGTTTAAGCCAACATTCCGTCGGAAAAAAATCCACGGTTTTGTTGTTGGAATTTCCGATCGTGTGTACGCGGCATTAGATGTTTTAATGTTCATTTGGCTTTTCGTTTCAGAGAGGCTGATTTACTATAGGAGAAGTGGCTGTTAACTTTGCAAAATATGAAAAAGAAAATTCGCAAAACAGCGAAAAGCTGCAAACACAATGCTCTCCATTCACAAAGTGGTATCTACCAGTTTAAGATCTGCGGTAAAATAGCTCATAAAGTTTTTAACAAATTGTTTTTGCAATTCACCAAAAAAAACTTCTAAAATATTGCGTGCACTATTTTTTGATGTGATGCGTTATTTTAGTAGAGAAAACTTGCAGTATTTTAAAGTGGTTGTAAACCTAGTTACACCACTTTTACCTACATGTAAGCCTATAATAAGGCTTACCTATAGGTACCGTGAATATATTCTAAACTTGCACCGTTCAGGAGATATTCACTGTATACGCTTGTGTCAACGTCATCGGCGCATGCGCACTGAAGAAACGGCCCGCTCGAGCGCTTCTTCAGCGCCCATGCTGTGACCTGCGGCTCCCATGCGCATGCGGCCCCGGCCAGTCACAGCGCCGGAGCCCGGGAACCCGGGAAAAGCTCCGGGAGACCTGTCGCCGGTCACAGCGGTGTGCGGGGACCGCTGCAACAGCATCGATCTTAGGTAAGTATTTCATAATGAGCTAGTATGCGATGCATACTAGCTCATTATGTCTTTTGTCTTGCAGGTTTTTTTTTTTTAATTTACAACCACTTTAATGCCGACACACACCAGCCTCCTTAACAACCAGGGAATAGGTGGTAAAGCTTAAAGAGCTGGCATCTGCCGTGTCCTTAACAACCATGAGCCATCTGCTGTCAGTGTGACTGAAACAAAAGCTATAAGAAGAGAAAAAAAAGTGTGAGCCCCCCCCCTCCCAATCTATACCAGGCCCTTATCTGATAATGCAGCTCCCCCAGGCAAGGAAAGGGGGAGGTGGGAGGGGGGGTGAGAGAGCAACATTTCACCCCAAAGCACCTTGTCCCCATGTTGATGAGGACAAGGGCCTCTTCCCCACAAACCCAACTGGGTGGTTGTGGGGGTGCAGGGGGTGACTTTTTGGAATCTGGATGCTCCCTTTACTAAGATGACCCCCAGATCCTGCCCCCCCCCCCCTCCCCATGTGAATGAGTTTTGGGTACATAGTATCCCTACTCATACCAAAAAAATGGTCATTGAAAATAAAATCCTGGAGCTAGTTTTTGATAAGTCCTTTAAAATTTAAAATAAATAAATAGATGTCCTCCAAAGTAAATCCATCGTCAATCAGGATGAACACCAC
Organism: Rana muscosa; assembly: GCA_029206835.1. Classification (NCBI taxonomy): domain Eukaryota; kingdom Metazoa; phylum Chordata; class Amphibia; order Anura; family Ranidae; genus Rana; species Rana muscosa. Next base: position 932,087,016 of record CM055117.1, read on the forward strand.
CTGATAAACTGACATAGTGAACTGACATTTTCAGTATCACATGTGATTTTCGTGGAAAATGTGTCATGTGACCCAAATAGGGCATGCAATATAAGGAAGTTTGAAATGGCGGCACTCCAAGATAGATGAGAATAAAAATATCTTTATTGCAAAATCCAGTCAAAAATCACAACAAATACACAACACAACAGCATGCAATATGCTTTGGTGAACTGAGTACAATGTGACAAAATCACCTAAATATACAGTATGTGTGGATCAGTAAAAACGGGGGTATGTGCAGCGCATAGGAAAAACAAAATTAGATAAAACACCATCAAATACCGGTAAGTGGTCAGCAATGTCAAATCTAATACAGTTCTATCACTGAGAGAGAAAAGTCCTCTTAAGTTCCCAGAATGGTATAGCAGGAAAAAGGGATAAGATTCCTCATGTGATGAAAAAAGGGGGATGCAATCTTCTGCCCAAAATGTGCTGATACAATCCCCCACCGTAAAAATATTGAGCTTACCAGATACGACTGCAGCACAGATCCTTCCACAGATAGCCGGAATATGTGGCCAGAAGGTGGTATAATAAATCCTCCTAAGTTATACCGGCTTTTTATCTAGGCGCAGAGCGCCAATGTTGTTTTATCTATATTGACTTTCAATAAATTTTGCGGAGTGCACTTAGGCTGTCTCCCTTCCTCCTTTTTTTTGGGACCATTGGATACTATATCATTGCATCCAGTACCATTCTTAGGAGGATTTATTATACCACCTTCTGGCCACATATTCCGGCTATCTGTGGAAGGATCTGTGCTGCAGTCACTCGATTCCATTATCCCAGGGTGGATACATGCCTGTATGACCTTCTCTTAGCGGAGAGGTCCATCGTATCTGGTAAGCTCAATATTTTTACGGTGGAGGATTGTATCAGCACATTTTGGGCAGAAGATTGCATCCCCCTTTTTTCATCACATGAGGAATCTTATCCCTTTTTCCTGCTATACCATTCTGGGAACTTAAGAGGACTTTTCTCTCTCAGTGATAGAACTGTATTCGATTTGACATTGCTGACCACTTATTTGATGGTGTTTTATCTAATTTTGTTTTTCCTATGCGCTGCACATACCCCCGTTTTTGCTATTATCTTATAGGTTTGTGATGACCCTAATGTGTTCAGCTGCTTAACGTTTCTATTTAATATTTTTGTTTGCGCTGATTGCTTCATTTTTTATAATGTGTGGATCAGTGGCTGCACTCAAATTTGTTAGCAAACTTTCAGTTATATAAACAACACGTAAAATTCATGACAAATAAAAGTGCAAATATTGTGATAAAAATCCTGAAAATGTTATAACACTAAACTCAGTGATGTACACCAAACAAGTGAAAATAAACAGTGCACTTAGTGCCAGTTCACACTACTGCGACTTGGGATCCGACTTGTGTCGCCCCAAGTCGCGCAACATGAGAAATTCAATTGAAGTGAATGAGAGTCGTCTTATGCCCTGTACACACGATCGGATTTCCGATGGAATAAAATCCGATGGATTTTTCCATCGGATTTCCGATGAAGCTGACTTCCATCAGTCTTGCCTACACACCATCAGTCAAAAATCTGACCGTCCCAAACGCCGTGACGTAAAACACTCAGACGAGCCGAAAAAAATTAAGTTCAATGCTTCTGAGCATGCGTCGACTTGATTCTGAGCATGTGTGGGTTTTTTCTCCGATGGAGTTCCACACAGACGATCGGAATTTGCTATCATTTTTTTTTCCATCGGATAAATTTAAAACATGTTCTATTTTTAATCACCGATAGAAAAAAGACCGATGGGGCCCATACACGATCGGTTTGTCCGATGAAAAAAGTCCATTGGACTGTTTTCATTGGTAAAACTGATCGTGTGTACAGGGCTTAAATGTACACTACTGAAGTCGCTCCGACTTCAGAAAAGGTTCCTGTACTACTTCAAGGCGATTTGTAGGCAACTTCTAGGCAACTTGTACCCATTGATTTCAATGGAAGTCGCCTCCAAAGTCGGATCACTGTCTTAACTGAAGCAACTTTACAGGAAGAGAAAATAGTTTTCTTAGGCAAACCCCTCCCTCCCACAGAGCTGATTATTGTGTGATTGGCCACTGGCAAATTTGCCTGTCCTGGAGGCGACTTGAAGTCGCCTTGTAAGTCACTCCAAGTCGCGCTGAAGTCGCCTCTCAAAGACGCGCCCAGAGTCGTGTTGCCCCTGTGTGAACCGGCACTTATGATATCTAAATAGTACAAAGTCTGTGCAATGTTTGTAAAAAGTCCAAAATATCTAATGGCCCATATACACAATCCGAAAATTGGAAGACAGATCGTCCGTTTTTTTTTGTTTTTTTTGCATGCTAGTCGTATATCAAAAATGGAGAGGTTACTAAAGTTACGAAAATTATCGTATGACAGAATAAAAAATCGTAAGTAATGAAATAACTGATTAAACGAAAATTGTACGATCTGGTATCATACAAGAAATTTTTTCGAGCTTGTCCGATTGGATAATATCAGATGAACTGTCGTGATCGGCTCTCGAATGCTGTGTACTAACGATCAGATTATCGCACGATCGCTTCGAAAGCAGTATTTTTCATCCGGATTTCGGATCGCGCGTATGGTTCATGAGACTTAGTACAACGATGCACTCCAAGTGAATAGCCTCCACATCCCCTTTGCAGTAAACACTCACCTTAAAGTGGTTCTGAAGTGGCCCTCAAGCTGTAGCAGAACTACAACTCCCATCATGACTCTGCCTTTGGGAGTCACGCTTTTAACAGTCAGCAGCTTGTAATGCCTCATGGGAGTTGTAGTTCCACAAGAGCTGGAGGGCCAAAGGTTGAGCACCCATGTTCTAAAGGCTAAAGGTTTTGTCTTCATGCATTCTATGTGCATTCTTCTCCAAGCAGCAGCCCCTCAGCCCCCCGTAATACTTCCCCTGAGCCCCATCGTGATCCAGCAATGTGCACAAGAGCCTCGGCTCCCGCTGCTGTCAATCACAGCCAGTGAGTCAATGAAGAGAGAGAGGGGTGGGGCCAAGCCACAGCTCTTTGTGTGAATGAACATGCAGAGTAGTGGCTTGGATGCCCCCAGAGCAAGCTGCTTGCTCTGGGGGAACCCGGCAGGAGGGATGAGCCAGGAGCGCTGGCGGGGATCCGAGAAGTGGAGGATCGGAGCTGCTCTGTACAAAACCACTACACGGAGTAGCCGGTAAGTATAACATCTTTGTTTTTTGAAAAAATTGCCTTTAATATGACTTTACATCTTGACCCCCATTACAAAGGTCAAGCGCACATCTTTATATTTCAGGATCCAGCCAGGTGCTTTAAAGAGGTATTAAACCCAAAAGCAAACAGCTTACCAATGCCGCAGCACCACCTCGACTCCGCCTCCCCTGGTCTCAGCATTCAGCAGCTGACTCCTGCCTTCCTCTGGTCCTCCTCCAGACCTTGCACTTTCGGTTTCCCAGCTCCACCTCCAGCTTTTCCTGGCAGCACATGGAAAAGGGGGGGAGGGGGTTTGTGGCACTGTGATGTAAGGGAGGGTGGGGGGCTCTAACTTCTGACCATGGGGACTTGCTCTGGACATCTAGTCTTAAAGATACAACCGGCAACCATAATGCTGATGCGACCTGCGATGAAATTGAGTTTGACATCCCTGCTGTAGAGGCTATGGGGTCGCAGATAAAAAGGTACAACCTTTTTCCCTGTTAAAAAATAAATAAAAAAGGTACAACCTATGTAGAGGGATTTGTTTCTGCTCTGTGAATCATCAGAGGCCAGACACTTTCACTGGGTACATGAAAAGGTTTACAACCACTTTAATGAGCTTGAACCTAAAATAATGTTTATAAGTTTGTAAATATGCTGTATATGTGCATGGGGGCAGCCATATTTGTTCATTACATATTAGGCTCTGAGTCCTGCTTAGAACTACTGCACAAAGTCTGTGCTTTGCCTCTTCTCTCTGTGGGATTCCTTTCACATGAAAAGTCCACAGAGCCCTATAGACAGAGGCGGCTCTAGGCTTTGTGAGGCCTTAGGCAAAACTTGACATCTCACCTCTCGCCCACGATTGGAAAAAAAATTCAAGGACAAGAGCCTCCTGCCCACAACCCTGGCCGGTGGTTGTGAGGGTCTGCGGGCAGGGGGCTTATCAGAATCTGGAAGCCCCCTTTAACAAGGTGGCCCCCAGATCCTGCTTTTTAATAACTAAGGGGCGGGGGCCACCCAGTGATGTCACCTGGTGAAACCGCCCCCTTGTGATGTCATTGACTGAGGGCATGCTGGGTCATTGACGTCACAAGGGGTAGTGTCACCGATATTCACTGGTTGTTAGGGATGCTGGGGGCCCCGCTCCTGAGTCAGGGCTCTTAACGCTGCCTGAGCACAGCAGCGTTAAGGTCCCCTGTCCCTCAAAACTGGGGTAATGCATTGGGTAAGTTAGGAGGCCACGAGGCCCCTGTGAGTGCGAGGCCTTAGGCGATCGCCTAATTTGCCTAATTAAAGAGCCGCCTCTGCCTATAGACAGGTGGATGTAAACGTGTTCATTTACAATCACCTACCTCTGGGTTCATCCAGGTTCGGAAGAAATACAGAAAAGGACTGTGGGCTTTTCTGTTTTTGCAGACCGGTTTAGAGGTAGCCTAATGTAAACAAACAGCAGAGTCTGTTTATACCCAGCCACCAATAGAGCTGACAGGGGTCCACCCATGTCTGCTGGGCAGAAACTGAACAGACATGGATGTGACATCCATCCTGATTGGCTCTGATCAGCAGGGGATCTGCTCACGGATCCCCACCAATCGGGGCAGACCCTACTTCATGTGAAAGGAGCCCTAGACCTCACTCACTTGGGCTTTTTTGTCTGGATAGCGCATTCTTATGGCTGGAAAAACAGACCTCTCATTTTATGTCCCCCACTTTTCACAGGTATCCGCAAATACAGCAGTCACCTATGAGTGGGAATAGATGACCAACCCCAGATTGCGAATACACAGGAACAGTGGAGGACAGCTGGGATTCCGGCCCAAAGAATCCGCTGATTCTTACCACAGGAGTCTGCTCTCAAGTCAAAAAAGTCCATGTGAATGAGGCCTAAGGGCCAGGCCTAACCTGACTGAACACAACACATTCACTACAAGGTTATCTAAGATTTTCTCAGTGATCAGTCCTTAAAGTTGTTCTTTTACTTTGCCTGTGTGGGGTCACCTAACCTTCCCCTTCTCCAATAGTATATACTCACGTCTTTACTTCTTGACTACTCTATTCAGCTTTTGCGAGTGAAGAGAAATGCCATACTTCCAGGCATGAAGAAGCATGTGACCGACACCCTCTCCCTAGTTACAGTGCGGATGGCTGGTGCATAGGCATACGCAGGGGGGGTGCCAGGTGTGCCTGGGCACACCCTAATCACTATGTGCAGTGCCAATTCTCCCTAATGCCCAGGCTTCCCCCCTCTTGATTGGCTCTGCAGTGCTGCTGGCTTCCCTCCTCTTCCCCTGGCTGCTCCCGGGGGATGTTTCAGGATGGAGAGCAGGGGAAGGGGCTAGTAAATATGTAATTTACTGGCCCCTTCCTTTTCTAAGTGAACACACTCACTCACTGTGTCCATTCATAACTGAAGCATAGTAAAATGTGTTTATTATGCTTCAGTTTGTGAATGAACATGAAGCACAATGCACTTCCAATTCATTCATTCATTGCCCCTTTTGAGCTTTGGGGTGCACACCCTAATGCAATAGGCTGTGCACACCTTTGGGTGGTGATTGGTGCAGTGTTGTCATCTGGGGGAAGCAGAGAGTCCTCAGCCATGTGTAAACTTTGATCAGCTAGTTTGAAGCTTAAAGTATTACTAAACCCACATCAGTCTGTATTTGCACTAAAGCATGCTTGTTATACTCACTGTGAAATCTAAGGGGTTAATCCTCTGCATTGTAAAAACGGCTATTTGATCCTGTCTTTTCTTATCCTCCCCTCCTTCCACTGTCCCCAATATATCTGCTGATAGAATAGAGCCTTGGGGGCAATCCCCACATGCTCAGTTTGGTGTGTATTGCTAGAGAGTTTTTTTCTTGCATGTGATCAGCACAGTGCCAATCAGCACTGTACAAACAGGGGGTTGGGAGTCATGCAGCTTCATAGGATATATACAACAAAACTATGTAGTGCAACTTACAAAAAATAACCACAATATAATAAAAGTGCAAACAATAATGCAAAAAATGTGTACAAATATATATATATATATATATATATATATATATATATATATATATGAATAATCCAACGTATATCCAAAAATATTAAGGCAGGAAACAATAAGGCTGCTTTCACACTGGGGCACGGGCGGCGTCGGCACTAAAGCGCCGCTATTTTTAGCGGTGCTTTACCGACGTTTTAGCAAAGGTATTCGGCCGCTAACCCCCGCTAGCGGCCGAAAAAGGGTTAAAACCACCCGCAAAGCGCAGCTGCAGCGGTGCTTTGCCGGTGGTTCAGCCGCTCTGCCCATTCATTTCAATGGGCAGGAGTGGTGGAGGAGCTGTGACATGTAATGCAAAGTGTGAATCCTCCACCCTTGTAGATTAGCCTCTCACCTCAATGCTGTGACCCTTGCCTTACCAGTAAGTCTCACCACATGTTTTTCCGTCTTTAGGGATGAAGACAAACTGACAAACTGCTGCCACTTCAAATCCCTCTTACTTAGATGGATGGATGGATGGATTATTAGATTTCCAATCCCCACGGTATACATGCAGGAAGAAAAAGAACACAGATCTAGTGCTCTCCGTTTAAAACTTCACATTTATTTAGAGAAAGGTATAGTATTGCACTTACAAAAATGGCACTATAGGCAGTGCTAACCATGAATCGTGTGTCTGTCATATACAATCACAAAGCCTACTGAGAAAGTCCCGAGGTTTGGACGTAACGTACGTATAGGATGAGGTTTTCACGTAGATGGCGTTATCCCGCGATCATCTCTGCATCTAAGGATCCTGTGATTGTATTGTACTTTTTTATGTTACATTCAGTTTCCCTTTAAGGAAAATGTCTCACCAAAATTTTTTTCTATACGGTTATGGTGAAGATGCCCAGTGGGAAGGGCGAAATGCGTCAAGCGGGGACGGATAGTGACATACTTCCGGCATCTTGAATGCACACCGAGGCGGTGATCCGATTGTATACTTCATGTTTATGTTTAAAGCTATAATTGTGAGTGTAATTGCTTTTAAATACAAATTTCAATAAATGCCATAACGAAATTATGCTATGGAGATCTCTCTTATGATTTTACATGGTATACTGCATTGAAAATGACCATATATACCAGAGGAGCCAAGTACAGCAAGAGATCGTTTGTGTTATACCAGGTAACTGACATGCCATCTTGAGTCTAAGTGGTTGATTTACTAAAGGCCAATAGACTGTGCACTTTGCAAAATGCAATTGCACTCTGCAAGTGCAGTTGCTCCAGAACGTAGTAAATGAGATCAAGCTTTAGCTTGCAAAGAGTACCCAATCACATACAAGGAAAGAAAGAAAAAAATAATAATTTTTGCTTGCACATGATTGAATGATGGAAGTCAGCAGAGCTTCTGCTCATTTACTAAGCCCTGGAGCAACTGTACTTTGCAAAGTCTTTTTGCCTTTAGTAAATCATCCCCTAAGAGTCAGTGAGTGGGGCGTGCAGGCAGGGAGCACAATGGAGTGGAATCTGCACTTTAGAAAGTATAATTGCACTGGCACTTTGTTTTGCACTAATGGACTTTAAGACTGTTGCACATACACTGGAATAAGCATTGGTCACTTTTTATGTATAATTGATGAATTGTTTATTTTGTATTTATGTATTTCATTGAGCACAATATCATTTAGTTATATTTAAGAGCAGCACTTGGTTGTTTTGCTATTCACTTTTTTCTATATGCTGTCCCCCGTGGCACAAATTACATGTAGCAGTTTCTCTTATTTCAAGTGGTTCAGCAGACCCAGAAGTAGCATAGACCAGTGGTTCTCAACCTCAGTCTTCAAGTACCCCCAACAGGCCATGTTTGCAGGTTTTTCTTTATCTTGCACAGGTGCTTTAAATCAGAGGCATTGGCTTGGTATTTTGGACAGCTATTTTATCTAAGAGAAATTCCCAAAACATGGCCTGTTGGGGGTACTTGAGGACTGAGATTGAGAACCACTGACATAGACAGAAGTGCACCCTGCTCCCCCACTGCTTTCCAACCACACTGCTCCAAATGAGATGAATAATTAATTAGCACTGATTGACTTGTCTTCGGCACCAGGCACTTGCTGAGAACAGCGCTGTCACAGCTCAAACAGAGAGACAGGGTATGTCAGCTAGAGGGGGGTACCAGGGCAACTGTCTGATAAACATTCACAGGTAATGGGGGCAGAAATCGAGGGACCTCTGCCTGAGCTCCACAATAGTCATGCTCAATAAAGAGTTATGCGGGGGAAGAGGAGTGTCAGCGCTCTCCTCGCTTTCTCCATGGAGACTCATTTGTGGAGGACTGGTGGCAGCACTGCCACACTGACAGATGTGGGTGGATGACATCAGCGTTCTACAATAACAACACCCACAAATCGGGCTTCTGGAGGGGAAGGAGCAGAAAAGCTGATTTGGAACAACTCAGCAATCATTCAGTCTTTCTTTGAGGAAGCGAGAACAGGTATTTCTAAATGAATCCACGGAACAGCATTTAATTTTTCAAAGCTATGAAGACTTCTTCTTTAAAATACTCTATAATTTCAGCCAATATATAATAATGGAAGCAACTTTAAAGTGCAAACACATTACATACACGCGTTACAAACTGTCCATCATTTACAAAGTCGAGTTTTCAGTAAATTCACAGGGATGCCGAGCGTTTAAAGGACACCATTGAGTGCAAATCCTAGTTTTAAGAATGCAAATCCTCTCCTTCCAGTAAGGATCTGGCTGGATGTTGCAACTTCAAAGTACTCAAATTTCTGAGATCTCTGGGTATGTTATTATATTTTACGATACCTGACTGTTAGAAGCCAAAACCGCAGCACAATCTGCCCCTGACAAACTTTTCTTCTTTTCTAAGTTTAGTAATGTGCAGACAGAGTGAGTTTTACTGCTGCTTAAAAATGAAGGTTGCTGACATAACTTGGGAAGGCAGGAGAGCTCGGGCCCCGTATGCCACCATAAAGAGAAAAAAATCAACAGACTGTGGAATTTTTTCTGCAAATAAAAACTTGACAAGAAATAAATATGATTTTGGCAGGAATATTCTATGTTTGATTCTTCTGGAAAGCCTCAGTGAACTTGTCTAATGGAAAGTTATCTGAACTTTTAAAAGGTACCGGTAGATAAAAATATTCCACATGCAAAAGCAATGTAGTAAGAAGAAGCACCTGATAAAAACAAAATATGTAACACGTCAAGGAAAATAGCATGTGTTCTACATTAAAGCAGACCTGCCAGGTTAAAAATAAAACTAAAGGAAAGCTCCAGTTTTAGCAGAAATTTCCATAAATACCCTTTTATACTTTACAAAATTACATTATTGCAAAAAATCCACCTATCTTTTCCTATACAATGTGTCAGTGGCCATGCTTCCTTGGCCTTCTGCCTAAAGCTGGCTATACATGGATTGCAATTCGGCCCTTCGGTATGAACTGGCTGATATGCGATCAATCTATGGTCATTCCTGTTTAGGAGAAGTTGCTCTCTCTATTTGTCCTGATGACCACTGTCCCTGGAGCTGAAAGTGGGGGATAATCCAAAATTATGAGTCACCAGAACATTTATACAGTGGAGGATACATTTTACAATAGGGACACTGGAGGGGATTTACTCTACTCTGGAAAGATTTCTTCTCAATTCCTGTTGTGTCTATAGTACAGTAAGGCCCCTTTCACACGTATTTCATCCATCCGTTTTCGGATGAAATACGGACATACATGCATCCCTATGGGATAGCGGGTGTCAGCAGATGAACAGCCGCTGACACCCGATATCATCCGTCTCTGCTATGGTCCGATTCTGCAGATGGAGGACAATCCTATTTTTCTATCCGTCTGCAGAGCGGATCGGATGAACACGGATCAGTCCCGTGGGACAGGACCCTAAGTGATAGGAAATCTTTTGAATAGGACAAAAATGGTCATGTGTTTTAGGGCATTGCCTATCCTATCAAACATTTGTAAAAAGTTTTTGACTTTTGTTATACCGTAATTAACAGTAAAAGATCGTTTGTAGCACACCCCCATTCTGCTGATCTTGCTGAAAACTCCTTACCTTAACCAAACATACTGGTTGTTTAGTCCTATTGGTCTCACAGGAGTCTCCAGGTCTTCTACACTTTTAATAGCTAACTATGGTGGCAATCATTTATGGTTCACAATGGAACATCTCCATGTCCAATCAGGCCATCATTCCCATGACTAGGGTAGCTCAGAGGTTACCCCTATAACCCCTACATGACCCTCTAAAACTCCACCCCCTTTAACCCCAAGAAAACACTTAACACAAGATGGAGTTAAATTGCTGTCAGGCCTTTTACTTAAAGGGGTTGTAAAGGTTCGTTTTTTATTTTCTAAATAGGTTCCTTTAAGCTAGTGCATTGTTGGTTCACTTACCTTTTCCTTAGATTTCCCTTCTAAATATTTGTTTTCTTTGTTTTCTTTGTCTGAATTTCTCACTTCCTGTTTCTCCTCAGTAAGCTGTTCTGGCTGACTAAACAGCACTCGGATGATGGTGTGGAGTTTAGTGAGGAGAAACAGGAAGTGAGAAATTCAGACAAAGAAAAAAAACATTTAGAAGGTAAATCAAAGGAAAAGGTAAGTGAACCAACAATGCACTAGCTTAAAGGAACCTATTTAGAAAATAAAAAAGGAACCTTTGCAAGCCCTTTAACAAAATAACAATAACATTACACAAAATATACATTCCCCCAAACACAAAACACCACCTCAGGGGCATTAGCACTTGCCCACAGACCCACAGACCTTACAGATCTCCCTATTGTTGGACCACACCCAATCAGAGGACACCATACCAAATGATGGTTCCCCACTTGTATCCCACTAACAGATTTTTAACCCCATCCAAGGGGTTTCAAACTGCCCCCATAATACCTACATACCTTCTGCCTTCATATCCCATACCAGGGAGGGAGGAAGTGACATTCATCAGACTCCGACTGTCACTGTCCCACCCCTTCCTACAGCTTACCTTCCTACGCTCCTTCCCATCACCCCGTCTCCTCAGCAAATCATGTAAGTAAGCCTCACGCCTCTCCTTTGAACATGTTAATTCTATGCTGTCTGGTTCCCCTTCCATCCCTATTATAAGATTTTCCCTGACCTACTGTTTAGGTGACAACTCTTACATTTTGGATTTCCCATAATTCTTTGTCCTGCTGACAACAGTCACCAGGACAAACAGAGAGGGTGTCAGGACTGGACTCAGCCCTCCCTTCTCAGTGCTCAGCTTTTGGTTAATTGCCAGCACTCATCGTTCCACAGCAGCTCACCTGGTGATCATTTCCTGCCCATCAGCCAGCCCCTTCTGGCTATTTAAACTGCCTGGTTAATTTCTTCCGTGCCTTCGCCTTGGTCAACATATCTGAAGATTTTCTGCTGTGTTCCTGTTAAAGATGTGCCTGGCTGACGTCCCTTCTGGTTCCTGATCCTGTTTGCTGTCTTTGACTACGCTGATCTCTGGCTTCCTGATTTACTGACTTGCACTGACTACCTGATTTGATTCCCGAACCCTGGCTATGTTTTGACTATGTTTAATATTTGTACCATTTTTACCACTATATTAAAAGATTTGATTTGTACTGTCTCCGTCTGATTCATGGTTTCTGACAAAGGGTTGATCATCGCAGCAGGGACACAGACAGTAATCAAAACCTTACAGCTGTTTCAACACTTTCAAACTCTATCCAAAACGAAAAAAAAGCTTTGGCTACACTACATGGTGTATTTATAAAAATAAAAAAAAGGTGCAGAAGGGTGTGGATGATTTCTTGATTTCCACTTAGGCCAACCAGAGGAAGCCTTGTATTTAATGATACAAATACAAGGCTTCTCCTGAATGGCTGAGAAGCAACCAGCCCAACTCTTTAATTCTGACAGTAGACGGGAAAATTGTCCATACTGCTGCCGGAACACAGTGCCGTTTACTGCGTGCAACTAATGATGCAACAGTATGTTACAGCACATACAGCAGCAGTATCATTATGTAATAGAAATAGTTTAGGCCAGTTTGGCCACATCTAACTATTTAAAGTGATAGAAAAGCTGGAATATAACAGTTTTTAAGCAGATAAGAAGCAACTGAGTCCATACATGGGCCATGTCTAAGGTTTGAGGCCTACAGATATATGTTTGAATATAGAAGGGCAGGGATGAAAAGTGATGTTGCATAAGAGCCATCCTGACATCTGTAATACAGACATCCAGAGAAAAAGTACTTGATCAGATGTGGCCGTTGCTGTGGACGCTCCCACATTTGTGCATATAAATCTGCTCATAGCTGAAGCCAAGTAGGGTTATTTGGGCCACCTAAAAGCTAGTTGCATCAGAATTTGGTTATTCAACTCAAGCAATCGTTTGATCATTCAATGTCAAGACCAATCAGGAATCTCTGCCTATGTGGTCAGCTTTAAGACATGCTGAGACTTCCAGATTAGTAAAAGTAAACATTATAGAACGCGGTCTTCAAACTTTGCTAAATACATAAATAATCAAGGCCTGATGATAAAATACATTAAGAGGCAGAAGTAAACAGACCTATCTAATCTTTCAAACTGAAGCCATGCAGAACTCATTTAATATAGTGCTCAAACAAGGAGATTGGGGAAATGTGTTTTACATTAGTACATAAAAACAGTTCCTGGTTAGCGTATTTACTCTTCCTCTTTAAGATTTGTAGACAAACTTTTCTGTTTTCCATTTCTGCTCAAAATATATCCCTTGAACATATCAAACGGTGTTAACCCAACTCTGTCAGGGTGTTTAGGTTTCAAAAGACGTCAAGAAAACTCTTGGGGTCGTCAACTCAGCAAGTTATTGTAGCTCGTTGACTTCTCCTCTTTTATCTCTTTTATTAGACACACAGTACTCAAAGCACAGTAGAGCTTTCATAAAACAGAAGGTATCTAGATGTCTAAAGCCGGCCATACATGGATCGAAATTCAGCCAGTTCAGCGGGGACCAACCAATCTTAGATCCATGTATAGGCAGGTTGGTTGTACAGAATTGATCTACATATTGACTTCTGTACAACCAGCCTGTCGGACTTTCCGTCCGCACTCGATCAGTGCCGTAGCATTGCCTGCTTTCAGAATACAATACCTTAGTGGGGAGGATTCCCCATCCACCTCGAGTGTGTGTGTGTATGGGAGAATGTAGTCTTTTTTTTTCATTGAACGCAAAAAAACTCATCTATGGGCTGCTTTACTTTTATTGCAAATCCCCAAAACAAGGGGCTTTCTCATTTTAGGAGGGGGGCAGTGCCATGCAAAACATTCCTTTATTCCCCTTGGCCAACTGCACATCCAGAACTATTGGTTTATAGATAGGGACGAGCTTGTGTTTGTTCTGAACAGGTCGAGGTCTGAATCCAGAAATCAGCCATAATTTCTGGGAAAATGAGCTGTCTACAGGGAATTCCAACCCTGCAGTGAATGTACACAAAGGGCTGGGAATGCTGGTGATATCATTGAACTAATATGGTCACATAGTTATATATTCATCTATGTATTTTGCTGTTTGTCTGAAACTTTGGTAACAGAAGACAAGAGGACACCAGGGACTATCACTACATAAGCCAATGAGACTTGACAGTCCTCTACCATTCAGTGGTAGCACAATAGAAAACATTTACATTGCATAAAAATGCTAGGATCTCTAGGACAGAAGAAAACATTACCATGCCTTTGTATTAGGCCTCATGCACACCGGGCGTCAAAAAACACTACTTTTAGGGCTGTTTGACTTATTTTCTGCCTCAAAATGTCCCTCCATGTTAGCCTATTGGGGTTATTTACTAAAACGGAATGGTGCAAAACCTGGTGCAGCTCTGCAAAGAAACCAATCAGCTTCCAGGTTTTATTGTCAAAGCTTAATTGAACAAGCTGAAGTTAGAAGTTGATTGGGTACCATGCACCAGATGCTCCCCCCACGTGTCCATACACACAGGCATTTAGAGGCAGAAAAACACTCAGAGCCAGCGCATTCAGGAGAGAAGCATTTTGCCACTAAAAAACGCCCACGGTTGCATTTAGGGAAGGTGCATCAATCACTTGAGTGTTCATTCATTTCAATGGCCAGAATAAATGAATATTCTGACCAATGAAATGAATGAACACCTAAGTGCTTTATGGATCTAAACAAGCCTAAACGCTTTGCAAAAACGCAGCTTTAGCCTGCCAGGATAAAGGTATTTAGAGGAGCTGGGCAAACATCCAGTGTGATCGGGAAGTAGATTAGCATATCCAAGTGATCACTCTGAACATATTTCTTTAGGTCATATATTGGTCTCCCTGTTTTGTGGTACATTTTACGGTGGTAAACTATGTTTTGTTAGTAATATTTATTGCACTGTCATTATGGGCATAGAGCTGTACACAGTGGTTGCTGAGGCATAAACCTATAAATGATTATTGATAGACCATACTGTACTTGCTGAGCTTGTAGTTTTTCTGTAAATGGTGTTTTATTCATGGCATACCAAATATGTTGGTTTGGTTTATACAACTCAACAAGTATTCACTGCTTTTCTGTATTGTTGGCAACGCTCACTGCATGTAGAGGTGAGGAATTTTTGCAAGGCTCAATTTTTGTGCATGACATGTACTGTATATATGTAGTCTCTGCTCATCACAGACGTACCGTTGTCCTTCTTGGCCTCTGTAATGTATGATTGAAAAGAGAAATCTGATTTGTTGTTGAGCATAAAGAAAATCTGGCTATACATGGCTCAATTTCAGCTGATTTCCCCATCAATGCTAACAGCTTGAATGGAGGAATCCACACTACCGGCTACTGTTTTGAAGGAGCTGTGACCCCCATGGCAGCGTTTATACCGGAACAGTGACCGCATCTGATAGAATACAGTCCCTGTTCGGATGATAATTTTCCATCTGGCCCAGTCAATTTTTAACCACTTCAGCCCCGGAAGATCTACCCCCTTAATGACCAGGCCATTTTTTGCGATACGGCACTGCTTCGATTTAACTGACAATTGCGCTTGGGGACGCTGTACCCAAACAAACTTGACGTCCTTTTTTCCCCACAAATAGAGCTTTCTTTTGGTGGTATTTGATCACCTCTGCAGTTTGAATTTTTTGCACTATAAACAAAAAAAAACACGACAATTTTGAAAAAAAACAAACAATATTTTTTACTTTTTGCTATATTAGATATCCCCAATTTAAAAAAAAAAATTATAAAAATTTCTTCATCAGTTTAGGCCAAAATGTATTCTACATATTTTTGGTAAAAAAATGATTGATTGGTTTGAGCAAAAGTTATAGCGTCTACAAAATAGGGGATAGATTTATATCATTTTTATCATAATTTTTTTTTACTAGTAATGTCAACGATCAGCAATTTTTAGTTGGACTGTGACATTGCGGCGGACAGATCGGACACCATTGACACTTTTTTGGGACCAGTGATATTTATACAGCGATCAGTGCTATAAAAATGTACTGATTACTGTATAAATGTCACTGGCAGGAAAGGATTAACACTAGGGGGCGATCAAGGGGTAAAATGTGTTCCCTGTAAGGGGTTTTCTACCTGTGGGGGGAGGGGACTGACAGGGAGTACAGAGAGATCGCTGTTCCTGATCACTAGGAACAGTCAGACAATCACTCTGTACTCCCGACAGAACGGGGATCTGTTTGTTTACATTGACAGATTCCCATTCTAAATCTCTGTGGAGCGATCGTGGGTGGCCAGTGAACCACGCACAGGGGCCGACGTACAGCTACGATTCGCGGGATCGAGCTGACATGCCGCAGTATAATGCATAAAGCGGAGGTCCACACAAAAATGGAACTTCCGCTTTTCGTAACCCTCCCCCCCCCATATAATACAGGTATTTGCACCCACTTCTGGGCATAGACCACCCCTGTCTTCTTGGAGACACACGGGTCCCAGAAGACAGCAGGTACCATTTCAATTGTGCAGCGCGACTCACGCATGCGCAGTAGGGAACCAGGAAGTGAAGCCGCAAGGCTTATAGAAGATGGCGGCGGCAGCATCCGAGGACCAAGGGACGGGTTGGCCTCGAGTGCCGACATCGCGGGCGCCCTGGACAGGTAAGTGTGCTTATTTTAAAAGTCAGCAGCTGCAGTATTTGTAGCTGCTGACTTTAAAAAAATAAAAATTTGGCGGACCTCCGCTTTAAAGCGTTATTAAACTCAAAACCAAACATTTTATATACTGCAGCTTACCAATCATTAGATGTGTTGGCCACATTAGTTTTCTCTTTTAGACATCTTTTTTCCTCAGTTTTCAGCTAGTGATCTGGTCAGTAACACACCTCCTGTATTAGAGAACCCACTAGGGTTGCCACCTTATCCCTTTAAAATTGAACACATTATAAGTACACAGATTCTGTGGCTGATTAAGGTGATAATTAAACTCACTTGGTGCCTTATCTGCATTAAATTAGCCTCAGAACCTGTGTAATTCATATGTGCTCAGGTTTAAATGGATTAGGTGGCAACCCTAGTGCCCCCACTCTGGATGAAGGCGCTAAGGGGCACCACTGGACAGCAGTATTGTCAGTCTGGGGGAGGGGAGTGTTAGATGTACTAGCAGATTTAGATACTCTAACAAATTAAAGCCAACTTCCAGCTAACACTTTATAAGCAGTTACAGCAACATTTTTTTTTCCCTTTTGGCATAAAGGTTTTACATAAATAAAAGCTGATCATTCTAAGCACCCCTGTCAGTGGTAAATGGCTTGTCTCAATGCTCTAACTGCTACATTTGCCAAAGAGCTTGTTCTGTTGGAAAAAAAAAAAACACTTACCGGCTGGATCACCAGGTGAAAATGAAGGAAAGAAAGCGTACACACGACCGTTTTTAATGACGAGAAAAATTACATTTTTTAAAATGGTCAATAAAAATGATCGTGTTTGGGCTTTAGAGCATTTTTCACGACGTGAAAAACGGGCATGAAAAAATTTGGAACATGCTCTAATTTTTCACGTCGTTTTTTACATCGTCGTTTTTTCTCGTCATGAAAAACGGCCATGTGTGGGCTTTAATGACGTGAAAAAAAATGCGCATGCTCAGAATCAAGTATGAGACGGGAGCGCTTGTTCTGGTAAAACTAGCGTTCATAATGGAGATAGCACATTCGTCGCGCTGTAACGGACTGAAAAGCACGAGGCTGAAAAGCGCGAATCGTCTCTCAACAAACTTTACTAACATGAAGGGTGGCGCCACCCGAATGGAACTTCCCCTTTATAGTGCCATCGTATGTGTTGTACATCACCGCGCTTTACTCGGAAAAAAAAATCCACGATAGTGTGTAGGCAAGGCAGGCTTGAGAAGAATCACGTCGAGAAAAATGCAGTTTTTTTCAATGACATTAAAAACGGTCGTGTGTACGCGGCATAAGAAAAGAAAAAGAATGCAACCAACATATCTAAGAATTGATAAGCTGTAAAATAATAAATATTTGCTTTTGGGTTTCATAATGCTTTAAGTGTAAGCCCCCATCTCAAGTAGATAAAACCCAAAGTAGTGTTATACATTTCCCCCGATGCATGTATGATAACACACAATTGTGTGCCGTGGTGCACTGTGCTGGAAAAAATGGTGCAGGCCTAATTTTAGGTCCATTATGGTGTCCTGCCAGCCCTTTCTAATGTGTAATAATGAACTTTATGGAAGCACAGGGGGCCTATCAAGCAATCAGATTTTAGCATTATATGCTGCAGGTGAGAGAAAAGCTTAAAAAAATCTCTAAGCTCACCTGTTGCTTTGGGTAAGATTTTCACTTTCATAAATATATACCATATATTTTTTATCAACCACACTGAAATATATAGTGTGAATACAGTTATAATAAGGACTAATTTACTTAATTAGGCTGTATTTTTGTTGTTGCCATGTTGTTAAGTGCTAACTCTTTTTCCATGAATGGAACTTTTGGGCATACATACATTTTAATAATGGACTCCTTGTGCAATTCTGCTGGTCAGTGGTCACACACTTGCCACTTTTGAAAGTTTTCCGTTAGCTTTCAGGCTTCCAGTTTACCAAACTATTGAAACAGTCAGAAACTGTAATCAATAAAGCCACCACTAGCTAGCTAAAGGACATTTTCAGTTGATTTATAATCTAAATGAGATCATTTGATTGCCTAATAGCAGAAAAAGATCCAAACTGTGGGTGGCAGATTGATGAGGACTGTTCTGTTATTTTCACTGAAAATACTCGCCGATTGACTCCTGACTTCCATGCAGACAAAATGGACGGGCCATTATGGGAGCAACAGGCATACACATGGAGGCCAGGATTATGTCAGTTAGGCTTTGGGTTGTTACTGTAACTGCTGAGAGAATAAGAAATAACTTCTATCTGTATTTGAGGCCTGTGCCAATTTATTGGGCAGAAGCCATGTTGTTCTTCAATTGTGGGAGGAAACTAGAGCAGTTGGGCTAGGTTCACATTAGTGCTGCTTGAAAGTAAATGCGCAGGGGTGCTATTGACTCTTATGCCCTGTACACACGATCGGAGTGTAGCGGACCCCCAAAATTGGGGTCGCTATGCTTTAAATTTAAGGGTAGCCTGAGCAATAGTTTGGCTCAGGTTCTCTAATTCTGTTAGTTTGGACTCTGCTCTGCTGTGGTGTTGCCTGGAGTGTAGTTCCCCTTGACCTGTTGGTGGCACTGTTGCCTAGGTCTTGGGTTGAACCACAGGTGGTGTTGCAGGATTGGGTGTCCTCTCTCGGCTGCCGTGCGGTGGGTGTGTACTGCCTGCTGTGCATGCCAGGAGAGGGTACATAAAGGGCAGACGCCATGATCTGGGGGGTGTGCCGGGGGGATTCCAAGGAGGACCCCTGGTGGCGAAGTCGCGCCCTTTGGCCTTGCTGGCCGGGGGGGTGCCTGAACTGGTCGAGGAGTCTCGGCACCTTTAGCCCGAGGCTATAGAGTTCCAGGTAGGCCCAGTACCTTCAACTGGGTCTACAACTAACCACTCCAAGGGAGCCCGAGTGAGGGTGGCCTGCTCTGAAATAGAGGAAACCAGGGGAGGACCTGTCCGGAGGACCGGTGAAGGAAGTCACTGTCTTGGGAAGGCCTGGTTGCCTATCAGAGGGAAGGATTCGTGAGTTGCAAGACATCTCCTATAGTTTGCCCCATTGGCACCTATGGTCTCTAATAATCTACAGGGGTTTCAAAGTTCTAAATCAGGAATTAAAGGATTCTGTGGCAGAGGATCTCCTGAACTTGTCCGTGAAGGGGACGAGGTCAAAGTAACCGTTCATGCTTCATTCCGGCTGCTAGATCCGTGAGAGGGGACTATCTAGGTGAGCAAAAGCCCACTCAGGCTTGAGTGGCAAAGTGTAACGATAGGTGTTGTGTGCCTGAATCTACCTCCCTTTCCAACTTCTTTCTCTCTTCAACTTCACCTGTTGTTATCAAGCAAAGGAAAAATAAACTCTTTTGTTGGAGTTGACATGGTCTGGACATTGGCTTTTCTAAGCAGGAAAGATAGACTCTTCCCTACACTCTAGGGATGAGAACCAGTGAAATTACAAGAACACCACTCAACCTCTTATACCAGGAGGATACGGGCATGTGGCATGGTGTGCCTTAAACCTACGAGTGAAGGTAAGCAGGAAAAAAGGGTCTGTGTGCTACAGGAGTCTCCGATGGTCTAAAATCCGATCAGACTAAATTCCGACCGTCCAAAACGCAGTGACGTAAAACACTCAGACGAGCCGAGAAAAATGAAGTTCAATGCTTCCAAGCATGCGTCGACTTGATTCTGAGCATGAGTGGGTTTTTTCTCCGTCGGAGTTCCACACAGACAATAGGAATTTCCTATCGTTTTTTTTTTTCATCGGAAAAATTTAAAACATGTTCTATTTCTAAACACCGATGGAAAAAGTCTGATGGGGCCCACACACGATCGGAATTTCCGATGAAACAAGTCCATCGGAAATTCCGATCGTGTGTACAAGGCATTAGGGCTAATTTTCCCTTGCTTTAGCTTCAACAAGGCTTCAACAAGGCTTTGGACACGCTTTGTTAAAGCTCTCGGAACGCTAGTCAAAGCTCCTGTCACTAAATAAAATGGTTAGCTTACAGTCCCGTTTACACCGGATTTTGCTTTGCTTTGCTTCAGCTTTGCTTCAAAAATTATACCCCATGTAGCTTTAGTGGTGCTTCAAAGCATCTTCAAAGCCTCCATAGAAGTCTATGGCAAAGCTCGCTTGAAGCCCCACTGAAGCCCCACAAAGCCTCACTGAAGCCTCATCGAAGCCCCACCAAAGCTCCACCAAAGCCCCACCAAAGCCTCATCGAAACACCAAGCAAAAGCAGCTGTAAACAGGACTGTAAGCTAACTATTTTATTTAGTGACAGGAGCTCTGACTGGTATTCAGAGAATTTTAACAAAGCCATGTTTTGAAGCAAGTGTAAACTTGCACTTAATGGCACCCCACATACTGAAAAAAGTGGTGCACTTTCCTGCATGCTAAGCGCTGAAGCCAAAGCACCATGTGGTTTCCGTTTGGTTAAATTTTATAGAAAAAGTGCAGGAACCTATTTCCTGCAAAAAACGCAGGCAAAGCAGCCATTCAAGTGAATAGGATGCTGTGCCGGTACAACTGTGGCATGCAGAACCGCACTGCACCCACTAAAATGTGAACCTTAGGGAAAATGCATGGCAACCTGACATACTCTATGAAAATAGTGTCCATACCTTTCATCTTAGTAAAATAATAAAGAGGGACAGTGTTTAGGTTACAGCATGTTGGCAAAGAATACAGTGCATCCCGCAAGTATTCACAGCGCTTTACTTTTCCCACATTTTGTTATGTTACAGCCTTATTCCAAAATGGATTAAATCTATTATTTTCCTTAAAATTCTACAAATAATACCCCATAATGATAATGTGAAAGAAGTTTGTTTGAAATCTTTGCAAATTTGGTAAAAATAAAAAAATCCCATGTACATAAGTATTCACAGCCTTTGCTCAATACTTTGTTGAAGCAATCTTTGGCACCAATTACAGCCTCAAGTCTTTTTGAGTATGATTCTACAAGCTTGGCACACCTATTTTTGGGCAGTTTTTCCCATTCTTCTTTTCAGAACCTCTCAAGGTTGGATGGATGTGCACAGCCATTTTGAGATCTCTCCAGAGATGTTCAGTCGGGTTCAAATTGGGCCACTCAAAGACATTCACAGAGTTGTCTGGTAGCCACTCCTTTGTTATCTTGGTTGTGTGCTTAGGGTCGTTGTCCTGTTGGAAGATGAACCTTTGCCCCAGTCTGAGGTCCAAAGCAGGTTTTCATCAAGGATGTCTCTGTACATTGCTGCGTTCATATTTCCCTTGTTTCTGACTAGTCTCCCAGTTCCTGCCACTGAAAAACATCCCCACAGCATGATGCTGCCACCACCATGCTTCACTGTAGGGATGGTATTGGCCAGGGGAGGAGTGTTGCCTGGTTTCCTCCAGACATGACGCTTGCCATTTGGGCCAAAAAGTTCAATCTTTGTTTCATCAGCCTAGAGAATTTTGTTTCTCATGGTCTGAGTCCTTCAGGTGCCTTTTGGCAAACTCCAGATGGGCTGTCACTTGCCTTTTACTGAGGAGTGGCTTCCGTCTGGCCACTCTACCAAACAGGCCTGATTTATTGAGTGCTGCAAAGATGGTTGTTCTTCTGGAAGGTTCTCCTCTCTCCACAGAGAAACGCTTGAGCTCTGTCAGAGTGACCATTGGGTTCTTGGTCACCTCCCTAACTAAGGCCCTTCTCCCCCGATCGCTCAGTTTGGCCAAGCGGCCCGTTCTAGGAAGTCCTGGTGGTTCCAAACTAATTCTATTTACAGATGATGGGGCCACTGTGCTCATTGGGACCTTCAATGCTGCAGAAAAATGTATGTACCCTTCCCTAGATCTGTGCCAAGATACAATCCAGTCTTGAAGGTCTACAGACAATTCCTTGGACTTCAAGGCTTAGTTTGTGCTCTGACATGCACTGTTAACTGTAGGATCTTATATAGACGGGCGTGTGCTTTTCCAAATCATGTCCAATCAGCTGAATTTACCACAGGTGCACTCCAAGTTGTAGAAACATTACAAGGATGATCAGTGGAAACAGGATGCACCTGAGCTCAATTTTGAGTGTCATGGCAATGGCTGTGAATACTTAAAGAGGAACTGCAGTCTGCTCACATAATTTGTAATAAAAACATCTTTGCCATTCTGAAGCTTCCTCCAACCACTTTGCATATTATTTTATATATACAGTGATTCTGTACTTGCCAAATATGCTGCAGAAATCTCCCTCCACAGAGTCTGGCTGCATCCATTTTAACTGTGGGCAGCGGAAGCTGCTGCCTGTTCACTTCCTGGATTAACACAGAGACACAGAGGCACACCTCCAACTCAGCAGCCCTGCAGCTCTCATTGGCCCCCTTTGACTCATTCCCCCTCCCTTCCTGGCAAACTCTCATGAGAGTGAGACAGAGAGAGCTATGCATGATGTCATAAGCCTAGGCTTTTTACCAGACAAGAAACAGGAAGTGGGCTGTATAAGGTATTTACTGGTAGAAAAAAAATGTTTTACTGTCCAAAGTTAAATCAACAAGGGCAGAAGATTTAATAGATGGAAAGTTGAAAAAATTACTTCCGCTTTAAGTACATATGTTTTTTTTGTTTTTTTTTTCGTTTTAATAAATTTGCAAAGATTTCAATTTTTATTTTTCACATTGTCATTATGGGGTATTTTTTGTATAATTTTAAGGAAAATAATAAAAATATTCCATTTTGGAATACGACAAAAATGTGGAAAAAGTGAAGCGCTGTGAATACTTTCCAGATACACTGTACATTGTTGCCACAGGCACACTTTTTGAACCACAAAGATTTACTATGCAGAAAATTATTGGGGAAGCCGCGTAAGTGCTTTCTGGCCTCTATTTTCCATTTTACTGCCATTTCAAAATAAAAATTCAGTAATGAAGATGTTAGCTAAAAAGTTTAGTGCACTATTCAAAAAAGAATAGTACATTTTGTATAGAGATGACCACACCAGACCAAAAAGAGGGAGAACTGAGGCTGCACAAGGGACAGAGGGATTTTGTCTCAAGAGAGGGACAATCCTTTTAAATGTGGGACAGTTGGGAGCTCTAACATCTCTGGTGGCAAATTAACCTAAAGCCCAAGCGCTTGCAGGCCTGACCCAGGGACAGTGCTAGACTATTTTGTACCCTAGGCAAGGCCAGCTACTTGCAACCCCCAAAAGAATTAAATGGCTGCAAATGCACCAAAAACTGGCCATGGCTGCACCCTAGGCAGCTGCCTAGTTTGCCTAGTGGTAGCACCAGTCCTGGCCTGACATACTTCACAATGTAGCTGCTTAATGGCATTCTAACAGTGTGAATAACAGCTGTTTACTGTGCACAAGTCATCTATATAAAACAGAATATGTCAAGTAAATATGACATGTATATTTTTCGTGACATATAATTAGGGCAGTGGTTTACGCCAACGTGTCTGAAAAGAATTTCAGCATCTCAACCAGAACATATAAGCATGCACTGATGTAAGTATCCTAAAATATAAAGTACATGGAAACACACAGCTCGACCCCCGCTCCCTCGTCACATGACTTGACAGACAGCAGCAGGAGCCAATCGATAAATAGAAGAAGATAATCCGCAACTCCATACATGCTCTTAAATATCTTTGAATTTATTGATACTCTATAAAAGACAAATATGGTTAACAGAAGCCAATCGATCCCACTGCTCTCAGCAATGCCTGTGAGAGTAGGAAGAGGGAAGAGAAGACCTGCAGCCAGGCACAGTACTGGATTGGTAGAGGACTCAGGTAAGTGTTAGGGAGGGGACAGGGAGTAGGGAGGGGGGACTAATATTAGAAGGCTTTTTTTTCTTAAGTCCCCGTTCACATTAAATCCGACCTTGAAATTGTGCGACCTTACTTAAAGTCGCACAATTTCAAAGCCGCAGGTCAGTGCAACTTCAGGTACAACTTGGCTCACATCTGTGCGACTTCATGCATAGATGCTATGCAAGTCGCACCTGAAAGTGCAAAAAATAGTGCAGGAACCTTTTTTTCACAGCAAAGTCAGAGTCACACTGATTTGAACAGTTCCATTGTCAACATGAGGGGGAGACTTGTCATGCGTCAAATCGGGCTTAAAGCTAAGTTCATCTTTAGCCACTTGCTTGCGCTTCATGCACTTATACGTCGGCAGAATGGCTTGGCTGAGCAAAGCAATGTACCTGTACGCTGCTTTGAAAAGCCTGCCGTGCGAGTGTGCGCGTGTCGACGGCGTCGCGAGCTCCGTGACCGTGCCTGCGGGACCTGCGGACTCGATGTCCGCCGATGTCCCACGATCCTGTCACAGAGCTGCAGAACGGGGGGATGCCTGTGTAAACAAGGCATTTCCCTGTTCTGCCTAGTGACAGGACACTGATCGTCTGCTCCCTGTCATCGGGAGCAGTGATCAGTGACATGTCACATGTAGCCCAGCCCCCACACAGTTAGAATCACTCCCTAGGACACACTTAACCCCTTCCTTGCACCCTAGTGGTTAACCCCTTCCCTGCCAGTGTCATTTCCACAGTAATCAGTGCATTTTTATAGCACTGATCGCTGTATAAATGACAATGGTCCCAAAATAGCGTCAAAAGTGTCCGATGTGTCCACCATAATGTCGCAGTCACAATAAAAATCACCAATGGCCGCCATTACTAGTAAAAAATATTAATAAAAATGCCAAAAAAGAATCCCCTATTTTGTAGACGCTATAACTTTTGCGCAAACCAATCAATATTATTATTGCTTATTGCGTTTTTTTTTACCAAAAATATGTAGAAGAATAGTACATATCGGCCTAAACTGAGAAAGAAATTAGTTTTTTTATATATTTTTTGGGGATATTTATTATAGCAAAAAGTAAACAACTTACCCATTCTAGGTCACGGGCAGCTTCAGCTCCTTCCTATGTCTCCTCCTCTGCGGTCAATACAATCGCTTCTCCTCTCGGCCAATCAGGTCTTATGACCCACTTTCTGATTGACCGGGAGGAGAATCGGGAAGACAATAGCGAATATTAAATTGCTATTGTCACACAAGTGGGTGGTCTCGGGCGCAGTGCTCTGCACCCTAAGCCCACCCTTTTTTGAAGCCAATTAGAGCCTCAGGCTCTAATGACGTGCTTAAAAAAAAACAAAAAACATTGAAATCCATGCATCCGATGCCCTGCGTGTAGATTAGGGCCCGGGTGCATGGATTAGGGGGGCTGCGCCCCTGATGGACAGCCCGCTATTGCATGCTATACTTACCTGCTCTGTGCAATGGTATTGAGCTGCTGCTCTCCTGCACATCGCTGGATTGAGATCGGGCTCAGGTAAGTATAATGCCCTGTACACACGATCGGATTTCCGATGGAATAAAATCCGATGGATTTTTCCATCGGAAATCCGATGAAGCTGACTTCCATCAGTCTTGCCTACACACCATCAGTCAAAATTCCGACTGTCCCAAACGCCGTGACGTAAAACACTCCGAAGAGCCGAGAAAAATGAAGTTCAATGCTTCTGAGCATGCGTCGACTTGATTCTGAGCATGCGTGGGTTTTTTCTCCGATGGAGTTCCCCACAGACGATCGGAATTTGCTATAGTTTTTTTTTCCATCGGTAAAATTTAAAACATGTTCTATTTTTTTATACCGATGGAAAAAAGACAGATGGGGCCCACACACGATCGGTTTGTCCGATGAAAAAAGTCCATCGGTCTTTTTTCATCAGAAAAACCGATCGTGTGTACGTGGCATAAGGGGCAGTTGGGGAATCCTCTGGCACAGAAGGTTTCTTTTTACCTTATTGCATAGAATGCATTAAGGTAAAAAAAAAAACCTTCAGTCTTTACAACCCCTTTAAGTTAAAAAAAATCTTTTAGATTTTAGAATCACTTTATGCTATAATTCTTTCCCTATTCAGCACATCGTCGTGCTTCCTCCACTCTGTGTGACCAATCACTGAAGCCTCTTCTCTAGGGTGCTCCAGTCAGTGGTGACATTCTGACATCACTCGATACAATGCAGGACCCATATTCCTGTGCTGCAAGTGAGGACTGCCAGGGCCCCTCCACAACTGGAGTGTTGGAGAGAAGAAGTGATCTCCGTAAACCTGGCGGAGTGAGGGATAAGGCAAGTATTGTAGCTTATTCCTCTACAGCTAGACTTAACAACCATTTAATCCTTGCAATGAGGGAAGGGTCATTTTTTTTCTATCCCAGAGTTCATTTTAAGGGCAGCTGATTCATTGAAATGGGCTGCCAATGCACCTAATCGCAACAAAAACTGAACCTGACCCTTTTTCAGGAACACATTGCCTTCAAGGGAGAAGAAGAATAGTATTTTTCTATGCTGCAGCAAATTGGACCATGCTTTATAAGATTTTTTTGCCTTCCCCTGGATCTACTGTGGGTATAGGATTCTGTATGTGGATGTTTTCTATTTATATTTTCTATTGGTTAATCTAGATCAGTGGTTCTCAACCTTACTAGTGCCGTGACCCCATGATAAAATTTCCCAAGTTGTGGGGACCCCTAACAGTAAAATTATTTTTGTAGCGTGGGTTGTCAGCACCCAAGGCAAGACAAGTAATTTGCGCCCCTAACCCACGGACATTTAGCACTGGGTCCCTTCCACCCATTTAAAATGTACCACTCTTTCTCTTTGTTCTCCTTTCTTTCCCTTTTATCTCTCTCTAATTTCTTGTTTTTTTGCCACCCATCCCTCTCTCTAGCCGTCTTTCTTGTTCTTTCTCTTATTCTTCCTCTCCCTTTTTCTTTGTTCCTCTCCCTTCCATGTATTCTCTATTTTTATTCCTTCTCTTACTCCCTGGTGGGGGGTGGTGGGAATGGGATGAGTGGCAGTGCTGGTGGGGGGTGGGATCAGTGGCAGTGCTGGGGGAAGTTCTGATCAGCCAACTTAGGTGCTCTTGATCAAGGTCATCTGCTAAGAGGCTAAATGGGCGGCCGCTGGCTCCAGGGACAGCCAAGCTGGGCGGCCGCAAAAATGCTGGGAGAGCGCTGCAGGCTTCGGGAATAGCCCAGGATTCAGTGACCCCTGGCAAATCATCATTCGACCCCCAGGTTGAGAACCAATGATCTAGGTGGACTTGTGCCTTTTTTCTGCATGACTTACTATGTAACTATGTAACACATGGCAATGTACCTTCAGAAAGCAGTCCAAATAGAATTCCTAAATTGTTTATTTAATGATTTTATTTGTTGCCTGGAGTCGCTCTTTAACACTGTGGCGCTACCCACTAGACAAACACGCTTTCCCTGGGTACTTTAATTAATCTTTTAAGACAAGAAGATGCCTTGTAATTTAGTGCATAAGCTGGTATAACCAGTTCTCCCAACAAAGTATTCTTGACACATCTCACTGAGTTATGACATACATTGAACGGAGTGTGTCTTACAAGGAGATTCCTTCACTGCACATAACAGGCAGAAAAAAAGCTTTCCTGACTATGATGTTAATCTACTTCTGTAGGCTGGATGCAGTCTGATGCTAAATTGCTTCAGCATGGTGCCTTGAGCTTGCTTGCAGTACTGCAGCAATGGGGAAAGTACTAGCCCCTGCATGCTAAGCCTTTGTTCGAGGGTTGGTGATGGCTACAGATTGTCCAGATATAATCTACAAATTTGGGTATACATACAACTGCTTATGGACCAACAAGGTCTGGGAGTCCAAGCAAAATTATTATCTCCAATCATTTTCTAGATAGATAGATAAATAGATAGATAGATAGATAGATAGATAGATAGATAGATAGATAGATAGATAGTAAAGAGTAAACTGCCATTGCGGTGGAAGAAGACTGGGTAGGTAAAATCAAGAAACCCAAAAAACAACTTTTTGGAGATCAGAGTGGCCAAACCAACGCATGGTGTTTCTGAATAAGTACAATATAATAGTGCAGCTCTGACTTTAGGGGCATATTTGTTATTAGTAGGCTTGTGCAATTCGTTTCGTAACGAATTGAAATTCGTCCGAATTTAGCAACTTTCGGACATTCGGAAGCATTCGAATTTCCGAACAAAGCAATTACGAATAAGACCGAATCCGAAATAAATTATACCGCAAATAGCGAATGCCCGAATGTCTTCGGCATAATTCGTTATGAAAAAGTTACGAATGTACGAATCCATACGAAGCACAATAACACTCACTCTGCTCTGCTCTCTGCTTCTCCCACACCGTGCTGAACTCCCTCTCAAAATGGTGTACAGGGGCGGAGGTTATAGCCGCATGTAAAAAACGAAAGTAAAATACGAGATTTCGAATCCATTCGAAGCACAATAACACTCACTCTGCTCTGCTCTCTGCTTCTCCCTCACTGTGCTGAACCCTCTCAAAATGGTGTACAGGGGCGGAGCCTATAGCCGCATGTTAAAAACGAAAGTAAAATACGAGATTTCGAATCGTTACAAATAACCGCAATGTATTTAGAAAAGTACAAATCCATTCGAAGCACATTAGGCATAATAGGCAGCGTCGTTGTGAGAGAGACACGGAAAATTACGAATCAACGAACCCAAAAAAAGTTACGAAAGTAGGAGTTGTGTCCAGAATCAACGAAAAACAACGTACTCTACCGAAAGTACGAACCCAAAAAAAGTTACGAAAGTAGGAGTTGTGTCCAGAATCAACGAAAAACAACGTACTCTACCGAAAGTACAAATTATAAAGCAACAAAAAATTCAACGAAAAATGTCGCTTGCAAAAATACGAATGAGTCCGAACACGAAAAATCCCGTCTAGCAAAATTACGAATGATTACGAATCAACAGGACCGGAAAGAAACGAACCGAAACGGAACAAATTTTTCCGTTGTGCACAAGTCTAGTTATTAGCTAGGGAATCCCTGCACATTGAAGGGTGAATGACTGGCAATTGAAAGCAAATTCCTCCTAATAATTGCTCTTTAATTTTCATTTCAAACTGTCTATTTTTTGCAGCCAACTTTGCATTAATATGCAAGGTCTGCTTATTATACTTGTGCCCCCTCGCCCTGTAACAACTGCTGCATAATAGTAGTTGGAAAATGTACCCGTAAGGAAAAATGTTAGATAATACTGTATACGTACCTTTCCCCATGTTCCAAATTGCAGGAAGTACCCCAAATCACGTAAGAAGACACTCCAATCCAGTGCAAGGGAATCTTCCTGCAAGATTTGGTATCCTGTTCATTCTCTGCATCCCGTTGGAAGTCAAAGTAAAATCTTTGCCTAAACAGTGCAGGCGGGTGACAGCTGAAGGTAAGTATGTAGTCCAACATTTTCAACTAATTGTAACGGGTGCCCTGCATATCCCACTGCCTGGACAAGCTGACGGGATTTTTCTGTGAGGGAGAAAAGTGCCTGTCAGTTTCTGAGGGGAATATTTCCCCCGTCCTTTTTTTTCTCTTCACAGAGACACACACAGAGACACGCAGGGCTGCTCACTCTGCATCCTCCCCTGTATCCCTATTGGCAGGAAGAGGAGAGCCAATGACAGGAATAATTACAGAAGCAAATCAGAAGAACTTTAACAATCAGCTGCTGCAAAGGATTCTGGAATGTGTAGTCCCCATCCAAAATGGCCCCATAGTTTTCTATAGGGACAGAAATACAAGAGCCTGCCTGCTCTAAGAAGCAGGAAACTAAAGACTCCATCTTGCTGATCGGAGGAGATTCAGACAGCACAAGGCGCAGGAAGAGATCAGACCTAAGGGAGAGATGCTGTCTCCCAGGTGATTTACCGTATATACTCGAGTATAAGCCGAGATTTTCAGCCCTTTTTTTGGGCTGAAAGTCCCCCCCTCGGCTTATACTCGAGTCAGCGAAATTTAACAATGTAAATTGTACCTGAAGGCTGCGGCGTCCATCATTTAAAACTTGCGGTCTCTTCCTGGTCCCTTCCGTGATAGGCGGAACTGTGTCTGCTGAGAATCGCCTATCACGAACGTTCTCTCATCCTCAGTTTCCCAGCAGACGTCCGTGATTGGCGGAAACTGAACACAGTGTCTGCTGGGATGGGTGAGGATGAGAGAACGTTTGTGATAGGCGATTCTCAGCAGACACAGCTCCGCCTATTACGGAAGAGACCAGGAAGAGACCGCGAGTTTTAAACGATGGACGCCGCAGCCTTCAGGTACAATTTACAATTTACAATGTTCAATTTTAATCCTAGGGGCACAGTGAGGATGGGCACAGTGAGGATGGGCACATGTGAGGATGGGAACAGTGAGGATGGGAACAGTGAGGATGGGAACAGTAAGGTGGCAATGGGCTTAGTGAAGTTGCAATGGGCACAGTGAGACGTGCAAATGGGCATTGTTGACCCTCGGCTTATACTCGGGTCAGTAAGTTTTCCAAGGTTTTTGTGGTAACATTAGGTACCTTGGCTTATACTCTGATCGGCTTATACTCAAGTATATACGGTAACTGTGCGATTTAGGCCTCCGCCACCAGTCGGGACATCCAGCCTGAGAAAGGGGGATCCCAGGTGCACATCCAGGCACACCTGCACTGACGGTGAAGCATTCCAGTGTGAGGTTACCAGTTAGGGCACCAGTAGAGCCTGCTGTTCCAGGATGTTCGTTTGTGCTTTGACCGTAGGATTGGGTGAGGAAACAGGGACACTGCACCACAGAAGACATTAAATGGACACTGTATACAGACATCATTGCTGTTAGTCATCTTGCTGACACTTGTAGTGCCACAGGGCTAAAGGATGATTTTCAGGGACACTGTATACAGACACCATTGTCCTGAGAAAGACCCTGCCTTCTTTACTTGATAATCCGGGCAAGTTGTGTTATTTGGCCCAGCTATTCAGCAGTTTAAGTGCATGAACGAGAGTGGCTAGCTGAAGACGCAAAGCATCATCTTTCTTCGAAAGGACTGAAGCTACGAGTGCCATACGGGACCCACACACACATATTCAGGGGTCTATATATGCAGTGGGTGTGTAGGCCAGTTTATCTAGGAAGTTAAGCCTTTACATGTTGATTTGTATAAAGTGTTTAAAGTTGGGCCTGTGGTGTCAGGGGACAGAAGAGAGAGGCCTGACACAAAGAGGGTCATTCCTCTGCTCTCCTCCTGTCTGGACTCATAGAGTCAAATTTGAGTAAAAGCAACCAATCCGATATAAAGGGGGTTATTTACTAAAGGCAAATCCACTCTGCACTACAAGTGCACTGCAAGTGCACTTGAAAGTGCACTGCAAGTGCAATTGGAAGTGAAGTCCCCTGAGGGGAAGATCTGAAATAAGAGGAAGCTCTGCTGATTTTATCATCCAATCATGTGCAAGTAAAAATGCTGTTTTTTATTTTACTTGCATGTCCCCCCTCAGATCTACAGTGACTGCACTTTCAAGTGCATTTGCAGTGCACTTGTAGTGCAGAGTGGATTTGCCTTTAGTAAATCAACCTCAAAGTGTCATATTGTGATTTATTTGCCATTTAAGTGTGCCTCTGCTCTTGGGGGCATTCTCAGGTTTGGAATCCCCGTAAAGCAGCCTGAATATAGTATTGATGTATTGCTCTCAATTTCAGTTACATTACAGTTGATTACTTGAACATACAGTATCTCACAAAAGTGAGTACACCCCTCACATTTTTGTAAATATTTTATTATAACTTTTCATGTGACAACACTGAAGAAATTACACTTTGCTACAATGTAAAGTAGTGAGTGTACAGCTTGTATAACTATAACTTGTAGAACCAAATTTTATGTCCCCTCAAAATAACTTAACACACAGCCACTAATGTCTAAACCGCTGGCAACAAAAGTGAGTACACCCCTAAGTGAAAATGTCCAAATTGGGCCAAAAGTGTCAATATTTTGTGTGGCCACCATTATTTTCCAGCACTGCCTTAACCCTCTTGGGCATGGAGTTCACGAGAGCTTCACAGGTTACCACTGGAGTCCTCTTCCACTCCTCCATGACGACATCACGAAGCTGGTGGATGTTAGAGACCTTGCGCTCCTCCACCTTCCGTTTGAGGATGACCCACAGATGCTCGATAGGGTTTAGGTCTGGAGGCATACTTGGCCAGTCCATCACCTTTACCCTCAGCTTCTTTAGCAAGGCAGTGGTCGTCTTGGAGGGGTGTTTGGGGTCGTTATCATGTTGGAATACTGCCCTGCGGCCCAGTCTCCGAAGGAAGGGGACCATGGTCTGCTTCAGTATGTCACAGTACATATTGGCATTCATGGTTCCCTCAATGAACTGTAGCTCAACAGTGTCGGCACCACTCATGCAGCCCCAGACCATGACACTCCCACCACCATGCTTGACTGTAGGTAAGACACACTTGTCTTTGTACTCCTGGTTGCCGCCACACACGCTTGACACCATCTGAACCAAATAAGTTTATATTGGTCTCATCAGACCACAGGACCACAGGATATGGTTCCAGTAATCCATGTCCTTAGTCTGCTTGTCTTCAGCAAACTGTTTGCGGGCTTTCTTGTGCATCATCTTTAGAAGAGGCTTCCTTCTGGGACGACAGCCTTGCAGACCAATTTGATGCAGTGTTCGGCGTGGCGAGACCTGTTCTGAGTGGAACCTGTCCTGTTAAACCGCTGTATCGTCTTGGCCACCATGCTGCAGCTCAGTTTCGGGGTCTTGGCAATCTTCTTATAGCCTAGGCCATCTTTATGTAGAGCAACAATTATTTTTTTCAAATCCTCAGAGATTTCTTTGCCATGAGGTGCCATGTTGAACACCCAGTAACCAGTGTGAGAGAGTGAGAGCGATAACACCAAATTTAACACACCTGCTCCTTATTCACACCTGAGACCTTGTAACACTAACAAGTCACATGACATCGGGGAGGGAAAATGGCTAATTGGGCCCAATTTGGACATTTTCACTTAGGGGTGTACTCACTTTTGTTTCCAGCGGTTTAGACATTAATGGCTGTGTGTTGAGTTATTTTGAGGGGACAGCAAATTTACACTGTTATACAAGCTGTACACTCACTAATTTACATTGTAGCAAAGTGTAATTTCTTCAGTGTTGTCACATGAAAAGATATAATAAAATATTTACAAAAAATGTGAGGGGTGTACTCACTTTTGTGAGACATTGTATATACTGTTTCTGTTTGTTACTTTTCCACAGAATTATTGCAGTAAAGACAATTTCTGTGTTTTATCATAACGTGCGTGTTTCTCATTTGTCATTGCACTTACACTTTTGTCAGGTGTGCCAGAGGGGACTGAGACTGTTATTGAGGTTGAGAGGCAGAGTGACGAACTAAACAAATTTAAGCCGCTCCTCCGGGGGTAGCGCTACACAATATTATGCAGCAATTTGACAGGAAGAGGGGGCCTGAATATTATACTTTGGGGAAAATAATTATTTGATCCCCTGCAGATTTTGTAAGTTTGTCCACTTACAAAGAAATGAAGGGTCTATAATTTTTATCATAGGTATATTTTAAATTATAGAGACAGAATTTCAACCAAAAGTCCAGAAAAAACATATGATACAAATGTTAAAAATTGA
The DNA here is from genome assembly GCA_029206835.1 of Rana muscosa. Classification (NCBI taxonomy): domain Eukaryota; kingdom Metazoa; phylum Chordata; class Amphibia; order Anura; family Ranidae; genus Rana; species Rana muscosa. The sequence continues at coordinate 932,120,836 of CM055117.1, forward strand.
GTTCAGTTAGTAAAATAAGTATTTGATCCCCAAACAAAACCTGACTTAGTACTTGGTGGAGAAACACTTGTTGGCAAGCACAGAGACGTTTATTGTAGTTAGTGACCAGGTTTGCACACATCTCAGGAGGGATTTTGGTCCACTCTTCTCTACAGATCTTCTCAAAATCCTTAAGGTTTCTTGGCTGTCGCTTGGCAACTCGAAGTTTCAGCTCCCTCCATAAAATTTCTATAGGATTTAGGTCTGTAGACTGGCTAGGCCACTCCATGACCTTAATGAGCTTCTTCTTGAGCCACTCCTTGGCGGTATGTTTTGGGTCATTGTCATGCTGGAAGACCCATCCATGACCCATCTTCAGCGTTCTGGTTGAGGTAAGAAGGTTCTCATCCAAGATTTTACAATACATGACCCTATCCATTAGCCACTCAATGCGGTAGACCTTTAGCAAAGAAACAGCCCCAAAGCATAATATTTCCACCTCCATGCTTGACTGTAGGGATGGTGTTACATAGTTACATAATAGGTGAGGTTGAAAAAAGACACAAGTCCATCAAGTCCAACCTATGTTTGTGATTATATCACACTGTTCTTAGGGTCAAAGTTAGCATTTTTCTTTCTCCAAAAATGGCGAGTCCCCCTTCTCAAGAAGGCACATGTACAGTCATGCCAATGAATACCTAAATGATTCAGAGAAGGACTGGGAGAAATGGCTGTGGTCAGACGAGACCAAAATTTAGCTTTTTGACATTAACTTGACTCGCCGTGTTTGGAGAAAGAAAAATGCTGACTATGACTCTAAGAACACCATCCCTATAGTCAAGCACGGAGGTGGAAACATGATGCTTTGGGGCTGTTTCTCTGCTAAAGGTACAGGCCGACTTTGCCGTATTGAGGGGCAAGTGGAATGGGCCCATGTATTGTAAAATCTTGAGTGAGAACCTTCTTATCTCAGCTAGAACACTAAAAGATGGGTCGCGGATGGGTCTTCCAGCATGACAATGACCCAAAACATACCACCAAGGCAACAAAGGAGTGCCTCAAGAAGAAGCACATTAAGGTCATGGAATGGCCTAGTCCAGTGATGGCGAACCTTGCCACCCCAGATGTTTTAGAACTACATTTCCCATGATGCTCATGCACTCTGCAGTGTAGCTGAGCATCATGGGAAATGTAGTTCCAAAACATCTGGGGTGCCAAGGTTTGCCATCACTGGCCTATTCAGTCTCAAGACCTTAATCCTATAGAAAATGTATGAAGGGAGCTGAAACTTCAAGTTGCCAAGAGACAGCCAAGAAACCTTAAGGATTTAGAGAAGATTTGTAGAGAAGAGTGGACCAAAATCCCTCCTGAAATGTGTGCAAACCTGATAACCAACTACAAGAAACGTCTTACCTCTGTGCTTGCCAACAAGGATTTCTCCACCAAGTACTAAGTCATGTTTTGCTTGGGGATCATTTTTATTATTTTGGTTATAGTTGTGAAACCCCAGCCAGATTTTTGCTGTCATCCCATGTTTTGCTTCGGGATCAAATGCTTACTTTATTCACTGAACTGCAACCTAATTTATAGCATTTGTTTTATGTTTTTTTTTTCTGGACATTTGATTGATTTTCTGTCTCTATCATTTAAAATACACCTATGATAAAAATTATAGACCCTTATTTTCTTTGTAAGTGGACAAACTTACAAAATCTTTAGGGGATCAAATAATTATTTTCCCCACTCTATGTGAACCTAGCATTTTACTGCATGGTCTGCTTTGAATCCCACATATATATGTTGCTTTGCAATGTGATAAACATAAAGAATTGCTTGTAAAATAAGTATGATATTATTTAAATCCAGGTAGTTATTTATTGTATTGAATGTTCTTCTAAAACTAATTTTAAATTACTCTATTTTTAGTGCATCTGATATCAAATAAATGTGTATGGGTGTCGAGCACATGAGTACGGGTGGCAGGAAGTGAATGGGTCCTCAAGCGTAAGCAAAGGACAAATCATTGATAAAATCAGTGACCATGAAGGGATGGAGGCTGGTGTCTCCAATAACAGCTGTACTGAACATTGCTCATACTTCATTTTCCAGCTGAAGAATGTGCCAGTGTAGACGTGCCATGAATAGCAGAAATGGAGACCTGACACAAAGAACTCATGGGTAGGGAATGTGCCTTATAACATCGCGCACAATCCAACAGAGCAATTTGCTAAGAATGGAACCATTCACCGCTTGATAAATGTACCCCTTAACCCCAAACTTTATCTTTGTTTTTTGAATACTTTACAAACTATTTGCAAAAAGAATAAGAATAGATACTGACTTTGGCAATTATATTTATATATATAGCACACCACGTGCAAATCTAAAAGATTTTCCTTTAAAAAACCCTGTCATGCACTTGGGCAAATTCAATCTATGCATGCAATAAAAATTACAGAGGTTGACCATCAGCAAATTCACAAGCTGCTTGCACACATGGTGTGCACAGTTCATAGTGCAGTGATCCTATACTGGCTGGGTATTTTCTGCGATTCATACCCACCACCAAACGCTCTCCTGAAGAAGTAAATGCTGCCCGTGAAACGCGTAGGGAGAAATCCTAAGTCTACAAAACATTCTTTTGTTTTTAATATTATATTGATATTTTATCTGATATAAATAAAATTGTGAAATCCTAAAAGCTATGGTTTTCTTTTGTACACTGTATGTACCTGAAAAGTCCCATCAAAAAACTGCTTGAGTTACAATTGGTGAAAACTGAAAAATGATCAGTACATCCACAAATAAAAAAAGCTGAATTTGTATGCAAATCTTGACTTTTCCTATACAACTTGAGCTTGTTTCTGCCATATCCCATTTCCCAGACCACCTTAAAGGTCAGTAAAACTGTTCATTAAATTAAAGAATCCATTTGGGAGGTTTGGAAGGTAGAAAGGGCAAGGTCACACACGACTTCTACAGGAAAATTTCAATTTTCTAGTAGCTTCAGCTGCCTAAATGTCTAAACCCACTGACACAAGATGTTCTGGATATAAGTCAGAAAAGTCTGACTTAAAGCATATCTAAACCCCACATAAAAGTTCCCAGATGTGGTGGCTGCATTAATTTTTATCTCCTTTATTTTAACCTGGTGATCCTGCCAGTGTCACACTTCCTGCCCTGGGGTGACTACGCTCACCACACTGTATATATATAGGAGATGCATTCTGACTACAAAGACCTCCTCCTCGTTATTACATAGAGGGAAATAGAGTCCACAGAAGATAGCTAGAAAAAATTATAATATTTTTTGAGATTTTAGTTTAGGACTGATTATGTTACAAGAATTCTGGATTTCTATCAGAATCCGGCAAATATTTTTCTGTATAGAGAATCTACTAAGCCTGAAAAAAATGAATGCTGCTACTTCATCTGTGGACTGCTAAGCTGCCATAGATTAGTTTTTTTTCTTGCATTTTAATGCCATTCAGACTAGATCTGGATTTGGAAGATACAGATGTGCGGCAATCCACAGCAACCAATCACAGTTATCATTGCCGAAATCCATTCAAAGATAATTACTAGTTGCTTTGAGTTACTGCAAAAACCTTGCGCAATCTTATTAGGCAAAGAAAATTTATTTTTTATGGTACATATCAGATGTACGACTTGTGTTTAAGAAGAACTCTCAATGGGGTCCCTCAATCAATTCAGGGATACCCAGATGCTCAGATATGATATTCCATCTACTGGGTTATCCAGAGACATAAAACTGTAAGATGTAGTGCCAGTTACTGACAATCCTGAGCCTTGGGTGCTCTCCATAAAATCTCACTTCTTGTATATAGATATTGCATCTTAGATCAGCAGCTGCTGTGTATAATGCCAGATGTCAATGCACTGCCTTAACCCCTGAAGATAAAAGCAGCATGTGGTGTCAATTCCCTTTTTTTCTCTTGCACAAGTCATACAGTAGAAAGAAAATGTATCAGCTAGACAAGCAAGTTTGCCATGCCAATAGATGAGGATGGTAAAGTGTTATGCAGAAGCAATAGTGTCATTGGTTGCTACAAAGGCAATGCACAGAGCTCATCAGCTGGCTCACTCTGAACACCTATCAATACATTCCCACCAGTCTACACATCTCTGGTATTGAATATGTGACATGTAGTAGTAAGAGCGCACAGCGAAAAGTGATAGACAACGTCTCTCAACCAGTCCCTCTGGAACCACCATTGAGTAAGAACATCTTTATGAATAGAATTTGTTAAATACACTCCATCTAGCCATTCATACATCTACATGACCCCAGAAACTGTACATAGATGCCAACGTACTATGTTTGTAAAGGTGAACTGTCAGTGATAACCACAGTATACAAAGGCTTGTAGCCATTCCCTAATCAAACAATGCAACATCCACCATGTACAAAAATGTCATATTATTGCATTCTGCCATGTCAGATCATTATCTGCAGTGCCCAGGCACACAGCAGCACCAGGGTGGCCATTGCCAGGCAGCAGTCAGAAGTCAAAGAGATCTTTTCTTTACAAAACTATTGAAGCCAGAAAGATAAAATACCCAAATTTCACTGATTAGCCAGCAATATCAACCAGATAAAGCCAAAACACTTTTTTGCACTGTCAGTCTAACATAAAACACAGCAGTTTCACGTTTTATAGGTAGATAGATGGATGGATGGGTAGATAATGGATGGATGGGTGCATGGATAGATAGATAGATAGATAGATAGATAGATAGATAGATAGATAGATCATGGATGGATGGATGGGTAGATAATGGATGGATGGGTGCATGGATAGATAGATAGATAGATCATGGATGTATGGATGGGTAGATAGATAGATAATGGATAGATAGATAGATAGATAATGGATGGATAGATAGATAGATAGATAGATCAATCGATCATGGATGGATGGATGGGTAGATAGATAGATAATGGATAGATAGATAGATAGATAGATAGATAGATAGATAGATAGATAGATAGATCATGGATGGGTAGATAGATAGATAATGGAGAGATAGATGGATAGATAGATAGATAGATAGATCATGGATAGATAGATAGATAGATAATGGATAGATAGATAGATAGATAGATAGATAGATAGATAGATCATGGATGGATAGGTAGATAGATAGATAATGGATAGATAGATAATGGATAGATAGATAGATAGATAGATAGATAGATAGATAGATAGATAGATAGATCATGGATAGATAGATAGATAATGGATAGATAGATAGATAGATAGTTAGATAGATAGATAGATAATAAATAGATAGATAGATAGATAGATAGATAGATCATGGATGGATGGATGGGTAGATAGATAGATAATGGATAGATAGATACTGGATAGATAGATAGATAGATAGATAGATAGATAGATAGATAGATAGATCATGGATAGATAGCTAGATAGATAGATAGATAGATAGATAGATAGATAGATAGATAATAGATAGATAGATAGATAGATAGATCATGGATGGATGGGTAGATAGATAGATAATGGATAGATAGATAGATCATGGATGGATGGGTAGATAGATAGATAATGGATAGATAGATAATGGATAGATAGATAGATAGATAGATAGATAGAACATGGATGGATAGATAATGGATGGATAGATAGATAGATAGATAGATAGATAGATAGATAGATAGATAGATAGATAGATCATGGATGGATGGATGAATGGATGGGTAGATAGATAGATAATGGATAGATAGATAATGGATAGATAGATAGATAGATAGATAGATAGATAGATAGATAGATAGATAGATAGATCATGGATGGATAGATAGATAGATAGATAGAGAGATCGATCATGGATGGATAGATAGATAGATAGATAGATAGATAGATAGATCGATCATGGATGGATAGATAGATAGATAGATAGATAGATAGATAGATCATGGGTGCATGGATGGATGGGTAAATAGATGGATAATGTATGAATAGATAGATAGATAGATAGATAGATAGATAGATAGATAGCTCATGGATGGGTAGATAGATAGATAGATAGAAGGATAGCTCATGGATAGATAGATAGATAGATAGATAGATAGATAGATAGATAGAAGGATAGCTCATGGATAGATAGATAGATAGATAGATAGATAGATAGATAGATAGATAGATAATGTAAGCATGGATGGATAGATGGACTACCATCAACACACACTTTTAGACATACCTTCAAAAGCAAAGTCTATTGCCATGCTCAGACATATGTAAAAATTCTAGGCGTCAGGTGGCAAAGTACATAATTGTTCTGCACAGATATAGTACCACATGAAACCCTCCTCTGTGCCAATCAGATTATGGATGTTGGAAATAAAGCAGAGTATGGTTTCTATGTATGCCATCAGTGAAGTCAACTTCATCCTGATGGTCACAGGCAGACAGCTAGCATTTAAAGCCTGCGGTCCCCCCAACTGTGCCAGGACTACAAATCTTCCTATGGTAGATCATACTGGAAACTGTAATAGCCATCAGCAGGGGCACCATATGATTCCATCCTCTGCATCATCCCCTGGTCCAGAAATACTCTATGCCCATTTAGCAGCAATGTATGCCTGGCTTCAGTAGCAGGTGAGATTCTGTCATCTCACTGATCATAACAAGAATAATAAAAAATAAAAAAAAACATTAAATCTCCCAACAGCACAAGTATGCCAAGTCTTGTAGATATAGAAAACGGGGGTGCCCCGGGATGCCAGCCTGCAAATCATTGGCTGAATTGTGCAGATAGATATTCTTGGCATGGCATCTGATATAAGCAATCTGTCTAGCAGGATCATGCCCAGATTGCCATCCTGCAGCAGTGAAGTATACCTACCCTGGCATCAATGGCAGCAATGTAAGAGGTACCTACCTTTCTGCTTTCTGCGATCCCGGATAATTTGGGCTCCCCTGTCAAGGATGAAGATCGAGCCTGCTGTCCTACATTGTCCTGTTGCGGTGACATCGCTTCCATTAAGATGTTTCCATATAATTCCACAGAGGATCAGTCATGGTGGGCAGGGTGGTAGGGGATGGGTAGATCGGGCACATCACACAGGCATCCCCGGTTCTGTACTGAGCTCCGGCTGGAGGGAGATGACAGTCTATAGAGCGCGGACCGCCCCGCTCCTCCTCCTCCTCTCCGCATCACAGCTCGGTCTTCACTGCCGAGCTCAGCGCTACTAATCCCTCATCATTACATCACTGACAGCAATCATCACCGCACCTCCGATACATGGCCAAGGCATTTACACCTTCTTTTATAATGCTTCCTGACAGCCTGATTGCTCATTTACACAAGTCGTTTCTTTATGGATAATTAGCGGCTGAAATTTACCTGTATTTCTATAGACTTGTATGCTGTGCTTCTGGACTTGTATGCTGTGCTTCTGGACTTGTATGCTGTGCTTCTATAGACTTGTATGCTGTGCTTCTGGACTTGTATGCTGTGCTTCTATAGACTTGTATGCTGTGCTTCTGGACTTGTATGCTGTGCTTCTATAGACTTGTATGCTGTGCTTCTATAGACTTGTATGCTGTGCTTCTATAGACTTGTATGCTGTGCTTCTGGACTTGTATGCTGTGCTTCTATAGGCTTGTATGCTGTGCTTCTATAGACTTGTATGCTGTGCTTCTATAGACTTGTATGCTGTGCTTCTATAGACTTGTATGCTGTGCTTCTATAGACTTGTATGCTGTGCTTCTATAGACTTGTATGCTGTGCTTCTGGACTTGTATGCTGTGCTTCTATAGACTTGTACTCTGTGCTTCTATAGACTTGTATGCTGTGCTTCTATAGACTTGTATGCTGTGCTTCTATAGACTTGTATGCTGTGCTTCTATAGACTTGTATGCTGTGCTTCTGGACTTGTATGCTGTGCTTCTATAGACTTGTATGCTGTGCTTCTATAGACTTGTATGCTGTGCTTCTGGACTTGTATGCTGTGCTTCTATAGACTTGTATGCTGTGCTTCTGGACTTGTATGCTGTGCTTCTATAGACTTGTATGCTGTGCTTCTATAGACTTGTATGCTGTGCTTCTATAGACTTGTATGCTGTACTTCTATAGACTTGTATGCTGTGCTTCTATAGACTTGTATGCTGTGCTTCTGGACTTGTATGCTGTGCTTCTATAGACTTGTATGCTGTGCTTCTATAGACTTGTATGCTGTGCTTCTATAGACTTGTATGCTGTGCTTCTGGACTTGTATGCTGTGCTTCTATAGGCTTGTATGCTGTGCTTCTATAGACTTGTATGCTGTGCTTCTATAGACTTGTATGCTGTGCTTCTATAGACTTGTATGCTGTGCTTCTATAGACTTGTATGCTGTGCTTCTGGACTTGTATGCTGTGCTTCTATAGACTTGTACTCTGTGCTTCTATAGACTTGTATGCTGTGCTTCTATAGACTTGTATGCTGTGCTTCTATAGACTTGTATGCTGTGCTTCTATAGACTTGTATGCTGTGCTTCTGGACTTGTATGCTGTGCTTCTATAGACTTGTATGCTGTGCTTCTATAGACTTGTATGCTGTGCTTCTGGACTTGTATGCTGTGCTTCTATAGACTTGTATGCTGTGCTTCTGGACTTGTATGCTGTGCTTCTATAGACTTGTATGCTGTGCTTCTATAGACTTGTATGCTGTGCTTCTATAGACTTGTATGCTGTGCTTCTGGACTTGTATGCTGTGCTTCTATAGACTTGTATGCTGTGCTTCTGGACTTGTATGCTGTGCTTCTATAGACTTGTATGCTGTACTTCTATAGACTTGTATGCTGTGCTTCTATAGACTTGTATGCTGTGCTTCTATAGACTTGTATGCTGTGCTTCTGGACTTGTATGCTGTACTTCTATAGACTTGTATGCTGTGCTTCTATAGACTTGTATGCTGTGCTTCTATAGGCTTGTACACTGTGCTTCTATAGACTTGTATGCTGTGCTTCTATAGGCTTGTACACTGTGCTTCTATAGACTTGCATGCTGTGCTTCTATAGACTTGTATGCTGTGCTTCTATAGACTTGTATGCTGTGCTTCTATAGGCTTGTACACTGTGCTTCTATAGACTTGTATGCTGTGCTTCTATAGACTTGTATGCTGTGCTTCTATAGACTTGTACTCTGTGCTTCTATAGACTTGTATGCTGTGCTTCTATAGACTTGTATGCTGTGCTTCTATAGGCTTGTACACTGTGCTTCTATAGACTTGTATGCTGTGCTTCTATAGGCTTGTACACTGTGCTTCTATAGACTTGTATGCTGTGCTTCTATAGACTTGTATGCTGTGCTTCTATAGACTTGTACTCTGTGCTTCTATAGACTTGTATGCTGTGCTTCTATAGACTTGTATGCTGTGCTTCTGGAGTTGTATGCTGTACTTCTATAGACTTGTATGCTGTGCTTCTATAGACTTGTATGCTGTGCTTCTATAGGCTTGTACACTGTGCTTCTATAGACTTGTATGCTGTGCTTCTATAGACTTGTATGCTGTGCTTCTATAGGCTTGTACACTGTGCTTCTATAGACTTGTATGCTGTGCTTCTATAGGCTTGTACACTGTGCTTCTATAGACTTGTACACTGTGCTTCTATAGACTTGTATGCTGTGCTTCTATAGACTTGTACTCTGTGCTTCTATAGACTTGTATGCTGTGCTTCTATAGACTTGTATGCTGTGCTTCTATAGGCTTGTACACTGTGCTTCTATAGAATTGTATGCTGTGCTTCTATAGACTTGTACTCTGTGCTTCTATAGACTTGTACTCTGTGCTTCTATAGACTTGTATGCTGTGCTTCTGGACTTGTATGCAGTGGCGTAGCGTGGGTTGTCAGCTCCCGGGGCAGGGCAAGAGATATGCGCCCCCTAACCCGAGAAATTTTTAGCACTCTCTGAGTCCCTTCTGCTAGTACAGTAGTACTGACCAACCTGATTCCTACACCGACCTACCTGATCACTATACTAACCTACCTGATTCCTATACTGACCTGCCTGATTCTTACACTGACCACTAAACTGACCTATCTAATTGCTATACTGACCACTACACTGACCTACCTGATTCCTATACTGACCACTACACACATTATTATTGCTCACTGATTGGTTGCTAGACGATACTGCACATAATTACTGCTTACCCATTGTTTGCTAGAGGTTACTGCACATCATTACTACAAACTGATTGGTTGCTAGAGGTTACTGCCAGTTAATATTGCTCTCTGATTGCTTGCTAGAGATTACAGCAGATCATTAATGTTAACTGATTGGTTGCTGAAGGTTACTGCACATTATTACCACTCACTGGTTGCTAGAGGGTACTGCATATTATTAATGCTCCCTAATTGTTTGCTAGACATTGCAGCACATCATTACGGCTCACTGATTGGTTGCTAGAGGTTACAGCACATCATTACAACCCACTGATTTTTTTCTTAAGGTTAAAGCACATCATCTTACTGCCTGCACACCACAGACTACAGAAGTGACGGGACCCACCAATAGACAGAAAATAAGAAATAGAATGAATTATTAGCAATGAGGGTTGAGGGGTGCGCTGTGAAGTGAGTGCAAGGCTGAGGGATGCGCTTTATATGGAATGTAGTGTTCAGAGGTGCGCTGTGTACGGAGTGCAGGGTTAAGGGGGTGCACTGTGTGCAGGGTTGAGGGGGGTGCGCTGTGTGTGGCATGCAGGATTAAGGGGGGTGCGCTGTGTGTGGCGTGCAGGGTTAAGGGGGGTGCGCTGTGTGTGGCATGCAGGGTTGGGGGGTGTGCTGTGTGTGGCATGCAGGGATGAGGGGGGTGCGCTGTGTGTGGCTTGCAGGGTTGAGGGGGTGCGCTGTGTGTGGCTTGCAGGGTTGATGGGGGTGTGCTGTGTGTGGCTTGCAGGGTTGAGGGGGGTGCGCTGTGTGTGGCTTGCAGGGTTAAAGGGGGGTGCGCTGTGTGCGGCATGCAGGGTTGAGGAGGGTGCGCTGTGTACATCTCCCCCCCAAAAACAAAGCTCTCTTTCCCACAGATTCCAGTTCAGAGCTTAGCCCCAGCCCCCCCTCTGGCTGCCATCATCCCGTACAGAGCTTTCCTCTGTAGAGGTGTACTCACAATGTCCATGCAGATGTTGGTAAGGAGGGGCTTCTGTCTGTGTGGATGATGCCTCATCCTCTTCCTCCTGGCCCCGGTTTCCTCCAGTCCTGGGGTGGTCAGTGCCGGGGCCACGTAGCAGCCCACTGACAGGCACATGCAGGACTCAGGAGAAGCGGCGGTGGTCGGAAGTCTGGGCTGTGGGGTGGGCTAAGCGGACAGACAGCATGTCGCACGTTGACCTTGTGTGTGGGGAGTGGAGTATAATGGAGAGGATGCCTCGTGAGTCGCCTGCCCTCCTCCTTCCCTCCAGTCTTCGCACGGTCACAATCCCTGGGATCATCACGGATGGTCTTCAGTGTTCATTTACTCACTGCTGTGTCATTGTCACCGTTGGAGCCTAAGCCAGGACCGCACCGCAACTTCTTCCTCATAGCAAAGCGGAAGAGCTACAGTAACCTGCCGCTGCGCCCCTCAAAATTTTGCGCCCGGGGCGACCTTCCCCTGGCCCCCCCCACACTACGCCACTGCTTGTATGCTGTGCTTCTATAGACATGAATGCTGTATTTCTATAGACTTGTATGCGGTGCTTCTAGATTTGTACTCTGTGCTTCTATAGACTTGTATGCTGTGCTTCTATAGACTTGTATGTTGTGCCTCTGGACTTATACGCTGTGCTTCTAGATTTGTATGCTGTGCTTCTAGATTTGTACGCTGTGCTTCTAGACCTGTACGCTGTGCTGCTAGATTTGTACGCTGTGCTTCTAGACTTGTATGTTGTGCTTCTAGACTTGTACACTTTGCTTCTAGACTTGTACGCTTTGCTTCTAGACTTGTACGCTGTGCTTCTAGACTTGTACGCTGTGCTTCTATACTTGTACGCTGTGCCTCTGGACTTGTACGCTGTGCCTCTGGACTTGTATGCTGTGCTTCTAGACTTGTACGCTGTGCTTCTAGACTTGTACGCTGTGCTTCTAGACTTGGTACGCTGTGCTTATGGACTTGTACGCTGTGCCTCTGGACTTGTATGCTGTGCTTCTAGATTTGTATGCTGTGCTTCTAGACTTGTACGCTGTGCTTCTAGACTTGTACGCTGTGCTTCTAGATCTGTACGCTGTGCCTCTGGACTTGTATGCTGTGCGTCTAGATTTGTATGCTGTGCGTCTAGATTTGTATGCTGTGCTTCTAGACTTGTATGCTGTGCTTCTAGATTTGTATGCTGTGATTCTAGATTTGTATGCTCAGCTTCTAGACCTGTATGCTCTGCTTTTGGACTTACAGGTGCATCTCATAAAATTAGAATATCATCAAAAAGTTAAATTATTTCAGTAATTAAATTCAAAAAGTGAAACTTATATATATTTTTTTTTTTTTATTGTTTTTATTGAATTTTCTAACACGTACAAAACATACAGCTTAAGCACCTACAGTCATAAAAAAGAACATGTACAGATGAGAATACAATTGCAATGTGAACCCAATGATACAATGCACAGCCATGGAAGGGCACAGCAGCACCGCCCAAATAGATCAAGTAGGGCACCCAATATGGTAAGACCCATGTGTTACACACAGAGTGATATACTTCAAATATTTCTTTCTTTTAATTTTGATGATTATGGCTTACAGGTTGTGGAAACCCAAAATTCAGTATCTCAGAAAATTAGAATATTACATAAGACCAATAATAAAATGATTTTCAATACAGAAATGTTGGCTTACAGAAAAATATGTCCATGTACAGTATAGTACGCACTTAATACTTGGTTGGAGCTCCTTTTGCATGAATTACTGCATCAATGCGGCGTGGCATGAAGGCGATCAGTCTGTGGCACTGCTGAGGTGTTATGGAAGTCCAGTTACTTTGATAGCGGCCTTTAGATTATCAGCATTGTTGGGTCTAGTGACTCTCTTTTACAAATATTTTATTGATGGAAAAGTAGTCTCAACAGATTAGTGCAATAGTGCGATGGATACATCAGACATATGATGAAGAGGAGAATCCCAATAACGGGATACTATATACATGGTACAATATTCATTGATACAGTAAGGGAATAAAAGATAAAAAGGAGAAAACAAACAGCAAAAATATATATATATATATATATATAAAAGCAAAAAAAATTATAAAAAAATAAAAAAAAGGGGGATAAAAAAATAGACAAAATATTAGCAGTATACCATAATAAAAGTCCATCAATCCCCCGGAGCATGCTGTATGGAAGGCAAAAAGCTCTAAAAAGCTCAGAGCAACACAAAAAAAAGGGGGTACATACATTCAGAAATTAACTGCAGATCGATCATGTGGAACAGTGAAAGATAATTTTTGATTTACTTTGTGTGATCTCTTTGTTTTAGGTGTCCTGCTTCACTGTAACCATCGTCACTAAATTGACTCCATGAAATCAGGAGTCCCAGAGAAAAGTACACAGAAAAAGGAAGAGAAAGGGTAGACTACAGGGCATAGGGGGAGGACCTACAGGAGAAAGAAGAAAAAAGGGAGGGAGGAAAGAAGGGGGGAAGAGTCCATCAGGTGGGGGGCGCATCCAGAGGCCACTAGATTGAGAGAAGTTGAGTATTGAACCTGGAGGGTTGATTGTTTACTATCCATTGTTGCCAAACCCTGAGGAATTTGTCGTGGGTGTCAGAGGTGAGGGATGTCAGCTTCTCGTTAATCATTATATCATTCATGCGGTTTTTAACTGCCTCAAAACTGAGTACAGGGGTTTTCCACGTCCTCGCAATGGTTAACTTAGTGGCGTTGAAAAGATGCTAAGCTAATTGGCGTTCCGGGCGGAGAAGTTCAAGGATGGGTTTACATAAAAGGGCTTCATAAGGGTCCCTTTTAAGGTTGGAATGGAGCATGTTACGTAGAAGGGAATAGACCCTTACCCATAGTCTGAAAACCTTAGGACATGTCCACCAAATGGGGGCCATTGTGCCTTCTAGAGCGCATCCCCGTAACAATTTGAGGAGTAGGAAGGAATAACACGAGTTATCCTGGCTGGTATATAATACCATCTGTAAAAGACTTTGTATGCATTCTCCAGAGTGAGGACATTCCTGGAGCTCTTTATAAGGGATACTGTCATGATCTGCCAGTCCTCCGGATCCAATTTTTTACCCAGGTCTTTCTCCCATTGAAGATGATATGCTCTCACTGGGGGCTTCCTAGAGGAGATGATAGAAGAATAGATTAAGGATATTAATCCTGAAGAGTGGGGTCGGGCCCTGCAGATACTTTCAAAGGGGGTCAAAGTGTATGGGGAAGGTTGGGCCCTTATGAGTTGGTGGAGGAAATTTCTGATTTGAAGGTAACTATAATGCTCCCTAAGGGGAATATCATGAGAAGGTCTAAGGGCCTCAAACGTAAGTATTCTCATGGGGGTGAACAGAGAATGGACATCCGTGAATCCATTATCCGCCCACCAAGAGAATTGTTTAGGGTTCTCGCAGCTGGGGGGAAATAAAGGGCAGTGAGTGAGACGCAGCAATGGTAGATGGGGGGATAGTAGTCCTGCCGAATATTTAACGGAGTCCCATATACGGAGGGAGTGAGCCATACATGGGCCAAACCCATGTGGGCGTTTTGGGTGGGGGGTAGCCAGGGTACAGAAGAAATAGGGATAGGGTGAGAGTCAATTAGATCAATAGTGGCCCACAGAGGCATTTGATATGTGTCATGAAGGTGGGATAAGGGAGCTATATTCGCTGCTGAGTAGTAGGCCTGAAGATTAGGGACTGAGAAACCCCCGTTGATCCGTCGAGCGTACAGTATTCGCTTGATCCGGGGTCGGTGGAACCCCCAGATAAATTTTAAAAGCTTCCATTGGTGAATTCGCAAAATATGGGAGGCAATCGGGACTGGTAGCACTCCGAAAAAATACAACAATTTCGGGAGGTAGGTCATACGGACTGCAGAGATTCTGCCGAACCAGGATAACGGGAGGTGTGACCAAGAGGATAATGTATCAGTGAGTTTCCGAAAGAGAGGAGGAAAATTGGCCTGATATAGACCATCGTCTTTGGGAGTGAGACGTATACCTAAATAGGGCAGCGAGGGGAGCCATTGAAACAGGAAATTCGCTTTCAAGGAGGTCAATTCTAGGGGGGAAAGATTCACGGACATCGCTTTTGACTTCGTAGGATTAACCCGTAGACCTGAAAGAGACGCAAAGGTCTCCAAGAGGGAGAACAGGTTAGGCAAAGAGATTCCGGGTGATGTCAGTGTCAATAGGATGTCATCTGCGAATAAGGAAATCTTATGATCAGAGCCCGCAACCGTGATACCTTTTATATCTGGGTGTGAACGGATCGCCTCTGCTAGTGGTTCCATGGCCAGAGCGAACAAGAGAGGTGAAAGTGGACAACGCTGTCGAGTGCCCCTCCGGATAGGAAAAATAGAGGATTCAAACCCGTAATATTTAATTTTAGCCTGAGGAGCATCATACAGGGCTGCTAACCAACATAAAAACGAAGCACCAAAGCCATAGTGGCGGAGTACTGTCATAAGATAAGGCCAAGACAAAGTGTCAAAGGCCTTGTTCACGTCCAGTGACAAAAGCATAGTTTCCAAGGAGCGGTTGTGGGCTAAGTGCTGTAATTGAATGATTCTCCTAATGGCATCCCCTGCCTGTCTCAGTGGGATAAAACCTACCTGGTCTTTTTTAATTAAGCGGGGAAGGAAAGAGTTCAACCGGTTGGCCAGAATTTTGGTGAGGATCTTAATATCAACATTAATTAATGCTATGGGTTGGAAATTGGCCCAAGAGGAGTGGTCACGGTAAAGCTTCAGCAACATCACTATATTAGCCTTCAGAAGATCGGGTGAGAGTGTCTGACCGTTTTTAACGGAATTTAGCATGCCCGTCAAGGGGGAGGCCAATACGTCCACTAGTTTTCTATAGTAAAGAGCCGTAAAGCCGTCTGGACCAGGCCTTATACCTATCTTTAGGTCCTTAATACATTGTCGAACTTCAGATTCCTGAATATCACGGTCCATAAGGTCCATATGTGATTCAAAATCTTTCCTATCCTGTTCGCTAGCAAGATCTTGGGCAGAGTACAATTTGGTAAGTCTATGATGGAACTCATCCAATATACGGATCGGGTTGCTAGTAAGTATATTATGTCAAGTGCGTAGGGTGATAGGGGAGGGTTTGGGGTTAAAAGTACGTAATCTCTTGGCCAGCATCGCATTTGGTTTGTTTGCTTTAATATACCAATGCTGTCGAGACCAACGCAATACGCGTTCTGCCTGATCAGTGAGACATAGGTCTAATTCTGTGCGAGCCTGGTCCAAAAGCTTACGATTAGCGGGTGTGGGAAGTTGTTTAAAAGCTGCGGAGATGGACTCCAGCCCGGATTCCAATGTCGTTGACAACTTTTGTCTTTCCTTCTTTCGTTTCAATGCTATTTGTATAATATGACCCCTGAGCACGGCCTTGTAGGCAACCAGAGAGTCACCGGAGTAATACGTATAGTCTTTACTCAATGGGTGAAATTCCCTCCAGAGGTCTACCAGATCATGAGAGCGTAGGGAGTGAGAAAAAGTTTTCGCTGCAGATGAAGTAATTACTCGTTCTGAAGGGTATTTGTCCAGTACTGGATCCAGGGCGACATTTGAGTCCCCTGCTAAAAGCATGGTCCCCTTTTGGTGGGACGTCAAAAGGAAGCAGACATGTGACAGGAAGGGTCCTGGGTTGGAATTAGGAGCATAGTAGGTCATTATGGTTACTTCCGCATCCTGAATAGTTCCCACAAGCAGAAGGTATCTGCCATCGGGGTCAGCTACCTGTTTAACACAATTAAAAGGGACGGATTTACGAAAAGCTATCAAAACTCACCTCTGTTTGGTCGGGTCATTAGCTAAAAATACCTGGGGATATTGAGCGTCAAAGTACTTGGGGCTAGAGTTAGAGGAAAAATTAGTGTCCAGTAGGCATGCTACGTCTATATGTTGCCTTTTTATATACTTAAATATTTTCATTCTTTTTTGCAGAGAGTTCATACCTTGAACATTTAAAGACAACCAATGTAGTGTCATGGTGGAAAAATAATTAAAGGCATATCTGTGGCTCTGGATGCAACCCCCACTGACTCTGGGGAGAATGAAGAAAAGGGAGGTTGTGGGGAAGGAAGAGGTAAGTAGCAGAAGAAAGAGAGAAAGGTGAGCACAGTAAAGCCGAGAAAATCTTGGTAAGTTATATGCAAACAAAATGTTAGTGCAACTAGTCGTGGGTCCGGGGGCCCACCAATAGGTCGGTGGTTGACCAAGACCATAGTCCTAGACAAGTGCAGACACTGTGGGGGCGCAGTGGTCCACCGGACCCCTTCGGCCTATTTAATCAGTAAACCATAAAACAGAAATGCATAAGAAATGAGCACTTAATGTAACGTAAAATATCAGTCACAAACTATTAAATAAGAAACAATAGTTTCTAGGCTAGGCAAATAATTGGTTAAGTCCCCTCCAGGTCCCCCTGGGAGGGTCCTCGGGAGGCAATCAGCCTGGAAATTGAGCAGGCTCAATTGCTGGTGGTCACTACTGGTCACTACTGGTCACTACTGGACACTAATTTTTCTGAATTAACTGCTGTAGTAAACCATAACAATCAACATAAATAAACAATAGCTAGCATGGCTGGAATCATCCCTAAAGGCCCTGAAGGATGAGGGCGCACCCGATAGCCCTAAATGGGCATCGAGCATGCCCCCAGCCCGCATAGGTGAAAATTGGTCAGGAATGTCTCCAAGGCATCAGCCAGCTCCCCAGTCGCAGGTCACACTCCACCGCGGCCGCCATCAATCTATTTGGGCGGCCTAGGGTGGCAGACCCGCAGTCGGCCAAACCGGCCATACTGAAATGTAAAACAAGAGTCCAATACATAGTCAAAACAGTAAAAAGTTTGCTACAGAGAGCCTCCCCGAGACTGTTAGAAAATGAGATCGACCATCAGAAACTTGGTCGAAGTAGGCTATAAATGTAGAACAAAAACCCTGAGAAATACCTCAGGCCCGTGTTGAAGTGGAAACCCTGAGCATATGGAAGTTCAGTTCCTCATCCATTGGGGACATCCTGGAAACGTTGAGCTTGAAGTGAACGAAGGGTCTGGGAGCCTTGTTGGGATGCCTGCGAGGATTTGCGGGGGGGGGGCTGTGTCATCCGTGGGTGTGAGGACGATGAGGATGGGCCTTCTTGGGATGGAGGGAGATCCAGGTGAATATCCTGAAAGTGGCGTTTCAAATCGGGCAAGGAGGATGCTTGAACATGACGACCTTGGTAAGAAAAATAAAGTTTAAAGGGGAGCCCCCATCTGTACTTGATACCACGGGTTTGCAGGATTTGGGGATAGGGTTTCAGGTTCCTTCTTTTGGCAATCGTGACTGGGGAAAGATCCGCAAACAATTGGAGAGAGTGATTTTGAAAAGAGATCTCCGGGCATTCTCTCGCCGCCTGTAAGAGTCTTTCTTTAGTACGGTAAAAATGGAACTTTATAATGACATCCCTGGATGGGCCCTCTGTGGGTTTGGGTGCTAGAGATCTATGAATACGGTCAAATTCAAGGCGTTCCAGCGGAATCTCAGGGGCCAATTCCTGGAAGAAGGCCGTGGCCGTGCCTTGCAAGTCAGTTATGACTTCAGGTAACCCACGGATCCTAAGGTTATCCCTGCGGGCCCTATTTTCTGAGTCCTCTAACTTGTCACGTAAGCTGTCCAGCTCAGCATTGAGCTTATCAACCTCTTCCTCATGGCCCTCCAGGACTGTAGTGGTTAAGTCCATACGCTGTTCAAGCTGATTTGTGTGGTGGCCTAGCTCTTTAAGGCCCTGCATGAGGTCAGAGGAAAGCTTACGTGAGGCTATGGAAATTTGATCCCTCACAATGGAGCAGAACTTTGCTAGCATAGCAACAGAGTCATGTTGATCAGGGCTTATCAGGTCCGAGGGGCACTGCTGCAAGCTGTCCGAAGGGGAAGCCGGACCTGCTGCTGAGAGCCTCGGGGTGTCATCAGGCTCCGGAGGTTCGGGCGCCATCTTGCCCTTCCCCACCGCGGTAGCTGCCTTGGACTGTTTGGAGAGTTTTGCTTTGCTCTTCTGCGGTGTCTGCTATCCCGGGGGCTCACTGGTTTGTGTTAGCAGGGTGATAGTGCTCTGTCAGCCGAAGATGTAGTGGCTGGTGGCGTGTAGTGCAGGGATTAGGCAGCCATCTCCCGCGATCGTGCGCATGCGCCTGGGTCTAGTGACTCTCATCTTCCTCTTGACAATACCCCACAGATTCTCAATGGGGTTTAGGTCATGCGAGTTTGCTGGCCAATCAAGCACAGTGATACCATGATCAATAAACCAGGTATTGTTACTTTTGGCAGTGTGGGCAGGTGCCAAGTCCTGCTGGAAAATGAAATCAGCATCTCTATAAAGCTGGTCAGCAGAGGGAAGCATGAAGTGCTCTAGAATTTTCCTGGTAGAGGGCTGTGCTGACTTTGGACATGATAAAACACAGTGGACCAACACCAGCGAATGACATGGCTCCCCAAATCATCACTGACTGTAAGAAAAATTGCATTTCACTTGGAAATCAAGGTCCCAGAGTCTGGAGGAAGAGTGAAGAGGCACAGAATCCAAGTTGCATGAGGTCCAGTGTAAAGTTTTCACAGCCAGTGATGATTTGGGGAGCCATTTTTTGGGGGGGTCAGTCATGGCCCTGCATTTACCCCATCTCGTGGGCAGTGACGCAAGACACAATTTCTAGTCTTGAGTTTCAATGTCGTCACTTCCTGTTGCGGTGGAACACACATTGGTTACGGCATTCCAGGAAGAGTTTTACATGCTTGTTTGATGCCCCATTTTTACTGCTGTCCTGTAAGTACCTGTTTTTACATGCACAATAAAACACCAGTGTTATAGTACTTCACTATTGGCTCCCTTTTTTCGTTCCTGTTTTTGTTTACATCTGGGATCTACTAAGAACCTCGTTGGGGGGATCCCCACCAGACCTATATGATCTATCACTCTCCACCAGATACAAAGCTTGATTGACCCCCAGACTGAAAAGCTGAGAGTCTATTATCTCTGGTGACTAGAGACACAGGAGGGGTGTGTGTCACATCACGAAGTGAAGTTGGAGCATTTTTGGGCACTTTTATGAAGATTAAAGCACTAAAGCACTATAGCACTTTGATGAAGATTTGAGCATACAGCACTTTTATGAAGTTTAATTAGGACTTTGGGACATTAATAGTAAGGCGCCCCGAGCCCACCCCTTTTTAAGCCTACTGGAGCCTCTGGCCCTAATCACGTGCTTCAAAAAAAAAAAAAACCCTGATTGGAATCCATGCGTCCTGCACCCTGCATGTAGATCAAGGGGCCTGACGCATGGATGGGGGGGCGGTGCCCGTGCGCCCCTAATGGATGGGCCGCTACTGGAGCCAAGTCATCCGCTAGTGTTGGTCCACTGTGTTTTATCAAGTCCAAAGTCAGCACAGCCCTCTACCATGAAATTCTAGAGCACTTCATGCTGCTGCTTTCCTTTTTTTCAGCAGGACTTGGCATCTGCCCACACTGCCAAAAATACCAATACCTGGTTTATTGATCATGGTATCACTGTGCTTGATTGGCCAGCAAACTCACCTGACCTAAACTCCATTGAGAATCTGTGGGATATTGTCAAGAGGAAGATGAGAGACACCAGACCCAACAATGCAGAGGAGCCACTATCAAAGCAACCTGGGCTTCCATAACACCTTAGCACTGCCACAGGCTGATCGCCTCCATGCCACACCGCATTGATGCAGTAATTCATGCAAAAGGAGCTCCGACCAAGTATTGAGTGCGTACATACTTTTCAGTAAGCCAATGTTTCTGTATTAAAAATCCTTTTTTTTTTTATTGCTCCAATGTAATATTCACATTTTCTGAGATACTGAATGTTGGGTTTTCACAAATGAAAAGAAAGAAATGCTTGAAATATATCACTGTGTGTGTAACGCATCTATATAATATGAGTTTCACTTTTTGAATTGAATTACTGAAATAAATAAAATTTTTGATAATATTCTAATTTTATAAGATGCACCTGTATATGCTGTGCTTCCGGGCTATTATGCTCTGCTTCTGGACTTGTATGTTGTGCTTCTGGAAGTGGCTCTATTCAAAACTCAATAAAAAATCATTACAGCTGTGTTTTGTTTTTTTTTTACGATCCTAACATTAGTACAACCTATAAACAATAACCTATAGCAATAGTTCCCGATCTATTTAGCAATAACTAAAAAAACGTATTTACTATCTTCTTCCTGATGTTGTGGCCGTTTCCATCTTAATTAAGGGCATGTGAAGCCCATTCGATATCTGTTCCTGGTTTTCCTGAGAGAGATGCATGCTGGGTAACCAGCAGGCACCTCTCAATCTCGCGCATGCGCTGTTAAACAGCGTTCTTAGCACCGGTTTTTTGTATAGTTGCCATAACAACAGGCGGCGACGGAGGAAGGTCCCGCTCTGTTGTTATGACAACAAGCCGTGATTTCAGTTAGGCTCCTCCGGATCCTCTGTTACGGGGGATCACGGAGCTTTGGTAAGCAGGAATTTTTCTTATTACGGTGGTGGATTTCACATTGACTTCTTTCCAACATCTGAGGAGTCTCGACTTATGGATGAACTTTATTAATAACAATTTTTGCACGGGTGGACAGTTACCATAATTTTTTATTCAATGTTTATGAACTTTGATTTCTTGTTTCACTATATGATCAATTTTTCTTTTTCTATTTTCAATAGTTGTTACATAAGTTTTTTGAATTATTCACTTGTTTATGTTCACTTCTTAGTGTTTGGATATTCACAAGTGGTTACACTCATATCTGTAACATTTATAGGTTTAGGTATATTTATAGGTTTGTTAGGTATATATACAAATATTGCATGGGGACAGTTTGTGGATAGACCAGGGCTCTAAACATAGAGTGCAGCCAGGCTTAAAAATAATTGGATCCTCCAGATCAAACAGATACGCCAAATAGGCAGGGAAGATAGCCGTGCAGTTTTAGTCGCCACTTGTCTCCATGGGCGTTTGTGTGATCTTTAAACCAGTGGCGACTAAAACTGCACGGCTATCTTCCCTGCCTATTTGGCGTATCTGTTTGATCTGGAGGATCCAAACGGTCCCCATACAATATTTGTATATATACCTAACAGTGGGTGTTCTATGGATGTGCTAAGTCACATGACCCCTGTGTATAGTCTTCTCTCATTATAGGAAGTACCCTACACCTTATTTTGGCACTACTGAGATGCGAATGACCTGCATCCTTTGTATTGGATCTGTGCAATATTGCACCTCTTTTAAATAAGAGCTAATAGATCTCCTGTCAGTCCCAAGATAGCAAGTCCTGTTTTTTCCTTGCTATCCCCAAGCTGTCCTGAAGAAGCCTCACGGCGAAACACGTTGATGCAGAGGGACCACATTTTTCCATCTTGTGACAATATTTTAATTCTCTTTTGCATTTT
This sequence comes from Rana muscosa, assembly GCA_029206835.1. Classification (NCBI taxonomy): domain Eukaryota; kingdom Metazoa; phylum Chordata; class Amphibia; order Anura; family Ranidae; genus Rana; species Rana muscosa. The sequence goes on from CM055117.1 coordinate 932,143,447, forward strand.
TGTAATCTCTGTGTTGTTTTTCTATAATAAATATATATTTTTACATATTTTGACTACCTACCATGTCTTGTGCCTCCAAAGTCCGACCTTTTTGGGTGTTTCTCTTTTGAGTTATCCCCACTATCTCTACGTGGTTATACTTATATTATTCACTCACCTAAATAAATCTTTATATTTTCACTTATATGTGTTTGGTGTTCCTCTGTTGCTAGCCACACAGTTCTGGTCACACCTGGTACATGACAGTATACCAGGGCCAGCTCTGACCAGAAGTGGCTACACAGAGGAACCATCTTGGTTCAGGTTGCTTTGCTGAAATTAATTAGGATGTGATTAGTTATTATGCTCTGCTGGCATCTGAGAGTAGTGCATATCTCCGCCAGACACTGAAAGAGTGGACCAGTGATCAGCTGCTAGAAATCATTTGTTTAGCTCACTCCTGGGTTGATCAGGGCTGTATGCTGTTTGGGGATGTTCAGCCTTTAATCCAAAACTGCACAGAGCTGGCTTTGCCTTGCATCCCAGAGGGCCATGATGATTTTTCTCCCCCTTTCAGTATTTATCAGGTCACATCACTGGTATGGCTTCTGGAAGATGACTCCCCTTACTTTTTTGAACATTACACAGCTTGTTCCCAGCAGATGATAATAGAATGTGTTGATTCTGTACAATTCCTTGTCAGACAGGCAGTATGTAACCCGCAGTTTGTGCAACCACTGCTCTTAGCATGGTCTGATATTTTGCAATCAGTCCCAGCCAGCCCCCAACAAACCACCTCTGCCATCAGACACCAACCTACCCAAATGTGTGTTTCTCCATCACCCATGGCAACCCCAGTCGCAGTTCAGTACACACTGCTTCCCACCAGATACCAATATCCAGTCTCTGCTCCCTGTACCTATCCTGCATTCAACCCACCTGCCTCTTCTCAGCTGCCTACAAACCCACAAGAACTTCCTCCAGCTACTGTTACCTCTTCTCTGTCATATCCCAATCCTCCTTTCCAGTCTGCTGCACCCCTTACCTACAGGGCTTCAGTGGCTAAGCCAAAGAAAAAACGAAAGTTCTTCCCAACCAAAACGATCCTGCCAGTAACCTAACCTGCCTCCACACCAATCAAACTGCTTCAGTCTAACACCCCAGTGCCTGCTGTCCAGCCTGACGCCCCAGTTCCTGTGCCAGCTGCCAGCCTGAAGTTCCTGTGCCAGCCTGCCAGCCTGAAGTTCCTGTGCCAACCTGCCAGCCTGAAGTTCCTGTGCCAGCCTGCCAGCCTGAAGTTCCTGTGCCAGCCTGTCAGCCTGAAGTTTCTGAGCCAGCGTTCCAGCCTGAAGTTTCTGAGCCAGTGTTCCAGCCTGAAGCGCCAGAGCCAGTGTTCCAGCCCGAAGCACCAGAGCTGGTCTTCCAGCCTGAAGTGCCAGAGCTGGTCTTCCAGCCAGAAGCGCCAGAGCCAGTCTTCCACTCTGAAGCGCCACAGCCGGTCTTCCAGCCTGAAGCGCCAGAGCCGGTCTTCCAGCCTGAAGCGCCAGAGCCGGTCTTCCAGCCTGAAGCGCCAGAGCCGGTCTTCCAGCCTGAAGTGCCAGAGCCGGTCTTCCAGCCTGAAGTGCCAGAGCCGGTGTTCCAGCCTGATGTCCCGATGCCTGTCTTCCAGCCCGATGTTCTGGTGCCTGCCTTCCAACCAGAAGTCCTGATGCCGGTGTCCCAGTCTGAAGTTCCGGTGTCCCAGTCTGAAGTTCCGGTAACCCCGCCTGAAGATTCAGTGCCTGTGTCCTCGCCTAAAGATCCGGTGCCCGTTTCCCAGCTTGAGGTTGTGGTGCCCGTTTCCCGGTCTGAGGATGTGGTGCCCGTTTCCCGGCCTGAGGATGTGGTGCCCGTTTCCCGGCCTGAGGTTGTGGTGCCCATTTCCCGGCCTGAGGATGTGGTGCCCATTTCCCGGCCTGAGGTTGTGGTGCCTGTTTCCCGGCTTGAGGTTGTGGTGCCCGTTTCCCGACTTGAGGATGTGGTGCCTGTTTCCCTGCTTGAGGTTGTGGTACCCGTGCCCCAGCCTGAGGATGTGGTGCCCGTTTCACGGCCTGAAGAGCCCGCGGCCTAGTCTAATATGTCCCTGTCTGCTGCCCAGCTCGATGACCCGGAGTTTGCTGCCCAGCTCGATGTCCCGGAGCCTGCTGCCCAGCCTGATGTGTTCCTGTCCGCTGCCCTGCCTGAGATGTGCTTGTCTGCTACCCAACCTGATGTGCCACTGTCTGCTGCTCAGCTTGATGAGCCCGTGCCCGCTGCCCAGCCTGATGAGTTCCTGCCCGCTGCCAAGCCTGAGATGTTCCTGCCTGCTGCCAAGCCTGAGATGTTCCTGCCGGCTACCCAGCCTGACGTACTTTTTGCTTAGCCTGATGTGTCGGTACCCGCTGCTCAGCTCGAGCTGCACCCTGCCCGGTTTAAAACCATGGACCTTCCTCATGCCCAAACTATTGTGACTTTGTCTACTGCCTGGCTTGACGCCATAGACTTTCTCCAGCAACGGTTGGTTGGAGCGCCCGGAGGTCGCTCCTTCGAGGGGGGGTACTGTAAGGAAAAGTTCCCTTCGCTGGTAATATTTATCATCTGGCGTGCAGTACTGAGGTCCACCAGCAGGTGTCTCCTGGCAGTTTTGAACTGTCAGGGGAACTTCTCTCTGCTGGTGTTATGTCATCCTTGGGCTGCAGTACTGGCGTCCACCAGCGGATGGATCCTGGCAGTGTGGTGCAGATGTTACTTCCTACAATCAGGGGTCACCTGAGCCTGTTAGCAGGTATAATATAAATACCCGGCAAGTGCACACACACACTGCCCTGGTATCGTCCTCGTGGCCTGATCTGTACCTGCTGCCTGTTTACCTGAACCTGTTTCTGAATCTGCTTCCTGAGTTCCTGATCCTGTCTCCCTGTCCTGACCCATCCATCCTCTCCCTGTCCTGTGTTCCTTACCCCATCTGCTGATCTCCCTGTGTATGACCTTGGCCTGGCTAATGTTTATGTTTCTGGAATATCCCTTTGTCCATCTGCCTACCTGCTGTGTATGACCCTGGCCTGGCTATTGTTTATGATTCTGGCATTTCCCATTTATTGCACATATCTGTCTGTTATTTGTGGGTCTCTGTCTGTTGGTTGGTTTGTTGCACTGTATCATATTGGAGGTGGTTATACTTATATTATTCACTCACCTAAATAAATCTTTATTTTTTCACTTATATGTGTGTAGCGGGTATGTACTTTCCCGGGTGTAAATTTGAACTTGACAGAGACATTGGTGATGTGTAATTCCCTGCAGCCCAGCGGGTGGAGCTGTCGCCCTGGGCTGGGGTTGAATCATTGCTGTGTGTCGTGCCTCCTTTTGTCCTCCCTCGGCAGCGGTATGGTGGGGCGGGGAACCCGTCGTGCTTGCTGGGAGAGGGTATAAAGGGGCCGGCCATCTTTGTCACAGGGTCAAAGTCCAGGGCACCTTCAGCCTGTGGACAGTGGTTCGTGTTGGTTCTCTAGGCGGGCCTAGGCCTAGAGGACAATCGGAGGTCGTGTTCCATCCCAGGCACCTTTAGCCTGGGGTGAGGTACTCGGATGGAGGTCCAGAGCTCAGTGCCCAACACTGAGTTCCGCGAGGGAAGGAGATCCTAGGGAACCCCGGGAGTGGGTACCAAAATCCGGAAGGCGCAATTGACCGGGGGAAGGTCATCGCTTGAAGACCCGGTGCAGCATATTGCCGGTGACAGGTGAGCCTCTCGTCGGAGACCGCCTGGAAGGAAATTCCCCCTCGTTCGGAGACTGCAACCCACTTTCAGGAAGGAAAGTGGAGAACACATTGTGTCTGGGCCTATTCGCATCCACACCTCCTTTCCTGTTTTGTTAACCAAGGGAGTTCAACTGAATGTGTTCATTCGCAGAAGAATAAAGGAGTGTTGAACTTTAATGGTGTGGGGCTCATTTCCTAGCAGACATTGTTCAAGGTGACTCTTGGAGGGAGGATCCAGGTGCACAGTACTGACCCGAAGGTAATACAAGAATGTTGCTTATACCGCACTGACACATGTGGTGGAAGCAAGGCGTGGTGTCCCCGCTCCCTCCCCTCTAAGATACCCCTAGACAAGAGAAAGACGAGACGAGAGAAAGAGGGGAGTGAGGAGGCCGCTACACGTGGGCGCTCGGGTCCGGTATAGTGTTTGTGCACCACGGAATTGAACGTGTCTGCTGGAGGAGTTAAGCGAATAGGCAGGCCTTCATTGGCCGAAGTGCATCCCTGCTCGAAGTCGTGTACATGACCCAATGAAGGGAAAGGCCCGCGCAGAAGAGTGGAAAGAGGGGGAAGCTCAGCCGTGTGAAGTAGTACACGTGGGGGTTTCTATTGAACTGCGCCACCAGGCACACCCCCATCGCTTAGTTCGTGGGTGTGACTCAGAAACAGAAAAGAAGGAAAGCCCGCGAATTGGAGCAAAGGGGAGGAGTCCAATACGTGTGAAGGACTACACGTGGGACGTTGGCGCAAAAACTCTGCAGTGTGCGATGGATCAGCAACAGGTCGCTATGTTCGGACATACATCGTGGATTCCAGTTCACCCTTCCACCACGACATTGACTGCTGCTGCTCCGGTGACGGATATGGGGATCCGGCTAAAGCCAAGAGGGTCGATTCGCCCTGTACTCGTGCATGGACGTTGAGGCCCTGGGTGTGATTTGTCCCGGCTGTTCGGGACTGGTGTGCCAGCTGAAGCCATTCGGGCGATGTGAGGCCTGTGGGGAGTTCCTGTTCGAAGTGGATCTGGCGGTTGAGAGGCCGAGAACCATTTACCCCGGCCGTGCTGCGGACAATACCACTCAGAGAGGAGGAATCACTGCTGTGAGAGCCATCCCTGCGCACACTGCAGCGACCACGGAGGAGGTCGTAAAACCCCAACGGGAGAAATCCGAGGATGCTGACTCGGTCACCACTGTCTCGCAGCGTCCGCCACCGAAGAGAAAGACCGGCATGGTAGCCCCGACCAACGTTTTAAAGACTGCAAGGCAGAGTGGATGTTGGGACGACACATCCATGCAGATAAAGTGTTGATCCGGCGCAAAGAAGGAGAAGATGTGGAGTATCATCTGGAAACCATGGATCAGCACTTGAAGCCACTTGTTCTGCCGCATCCCCGCTTTTACCTGTAGGAGAAAAGAGACTCCGTTCTTATCATGCTGCTGAACTTTCTGGGGCCGTTGCTTTTGTGCCCAGAGGAATGAAGAACTGTTCCTGTTTGTTCTTCACTTTTCCCGCAAGAGATTATGGACTCTGGGCCAAAAGAAAAGAGGAAAGTTCCACGAGTGCATTTTCCGCGGTGCTGTCACCAGGTGGCAGTGTTGTGCAACGTTAAAACACTTTTCATGCACTCACTCTTTGGAGAAAAGGGATTTCTTCCCGGAGAAGTTTCTTTTCCATTACACGAATACAGGTGTCAGGGTTATATGTGTTAATCCTTTCTTTTCCCTCTGCAGGAGAGCATCCCATCAAGTCCACTGAGGATGGGGTGGGTCTTAGTCAGGATGGGGGGGAAAAGTCAAATGTGAATATGTGATATAAAGTTATGAGTCAATGCTGTTGTTTCTCTTTTGTCTTTATTCCCTTTTCTTTACAGGGCTCAGACACAATGTTTTAGTTGGATAGTTTTCCTAAAAGTTTTATTTTTGTACAATTGTTAGTCGGTTTCTGGATTGGATTATGTCAGCCGTTGAGGGCATGATTTACTCCTGACACTGGGGACCAGTGTCAAATCACCAGGGGGAGAGTGTAGCGGGTATGTACTTTCCCAGGTGTAAATTTGAACTTGACAGAGACATTGGTGATGTGTAATTCCCTGCAGCCCAGCGGGTGGCGCTGTCGCCCTGGGCTGGGGTTGAATCATTGCTGTGTGTCGTGCCTCCTTTTGTCCTCCCTCGGCAGCGGTATGGTGGGGCGGGGAACCCACCGTGCTTGCTGGGAGAGGGTATAAAGGGGCCGGCCATCTTTGTCACGGGGTCGAAGTCCAGGGCACCTTCAGCCTGTGGACGGTGGTTCGTGTTGGTTCTCTAGGCGGGCCTAGGCCTAGAGGACAATCGGAGGTCGTGTTCCATCCCAGGCACCTTTAGCCTGGGGTGAGGTACTCTGGTGGAGGTCCGGAGCTCAGTGCCCAACACTGAGTTCAGCGAGGGAAGGAGATCCTAGGGAACCCCGGGAGTGGGTACCCGAATCCGGAAGGTGCAATGGACCGGGGGGAGCTCCTCACTTGAAGACCCGGTGCAACATATTGCCGGTGACAGGTGAGCCTCTCGTCGGAGACCGCCTGGAAGGAAATTCCCCCTCGTTCGGAGACTGCAACCCACTTTCAGGAAGGAAAGTGGAGAACACATTGTGTCTGGGACTATTCGCATCCACACCTCCTTTCCTGTTCTGTTAACCAAGGGAGTTCAACTGATTGTGTTCATTCGCAGAAGAATAAAGGAGTGTTGAACTTTAATGGTGTGGGGCTCATTTCCTAGCAGACATTGTTCAAGGTGACTCTTGGAGGGAGGATCCAGGTGCACAGCACTGACCCGAAGGTAATACAAGAACGTTGCTTATACCGCACTGACACATGTGGTGGAAGCAAGGCTTGGTGTCCCCGCTCCCTCCCCTCTAAGATACCCCTAGACAAGAGAAAGACGAGACGAGAGAAAGAGGGGAGTGAGGAGGCCGCTACACGTGGGCGCTCGGGTCCGGTATAGTGTTTGTGCACCACGGAATTGAACGTGTCTGCTGGAGGAGTTAAGCGAATAGGCAGGCCTTCATTGGCCGAAGTGCATCCCTGCTCGAAGTCGTGGACATGACCCAATGAAGGGAAAGGCCCGCGCAGAAGAGTGGAAAGAGGGGGAAGCTCAGCCGTGTGAAGTACTACACGTGGGGGCTTCTATTGAACTGCGCCACCAGGCACACCCCCATCGCTTAGTTCGTGGGTGTGACTCAGAAACAGAAAAGAAGGAAAGCCCGCGAATTGGAGCAAAGGGGAGGAGTCCAATACGTGTGAAGGACTACACGTGGGATGTTGGCGCAAAAACTCTGCAGTGTGCGATGGATCAGCAACAGGTCGCCATGTTCGGACATACATCGTGAATTCCAGTTCACCCTTCCACCACGACATTGACTGCTGCTGCTCCGGTGACAGATACGGGGATCCGGCTAAAGCCAAGGGGTCGATTCACCCTGTACTCGTGCATGGACGTTGAGACCCTGGGTGTGATTTGTCCCGGCTGTTCGGGACTGGTGTGCCCGCTGAAGCCATTCGGGCGATGTGAGGCCTGTGGGGAGTTCCTGTTCAAAGATGATCCGGCGGTTGAGAGGCCGAGAACCATTTACCCCAGCTGTGCTGCGGACAACACCAGAGAGGAGAATCACTGCTTAGAGAGCCATCCCTGCGCACACTGCAGCGACCGCGGAGGAGGTCGTAAAACCCCAACGGGAGAAATCCGAGGATGCTGACTCGGTCACCACTGTCTCGCAGCATCCGCCACCGAAGAGAAAGACCGGCATGGTAGCCCCGACCAGCGGTTGTGGTGGACCGTCTCGCCCGCTTACGCCCGGCCAGGATGGATCCGTCGACAAGAGTTCCAGACGTCCCGCTTCAAGTAAAGGCCGAGGTAAGCCAGGCGGAGAGATTTGGTGTGTGGGCGGGGGTGTCGGGAAGTCATGGCCTAGCGAGTCCGCGGGAGGTGGTGGCTCCGTTTCTACAACCGGCTACATACCCGCGGAGGAGTGTGACACCTCTGACCTGGAGTCGCTCTCGGACATGGGAGACGACGTTGCCATAGACGATTTTTTGCCGAGAAGTGTTGGGACAAAGTACCTCTCCCTTCATCTCGGAGGACTAGAGATCCACCCATGTCAACAGGGGAAAGTACACCCCGGGTGGAGGCACCATCCGGGGTGTAAGAACGGAGTCTCTTCTCTCCTACAGGTAAAAACGGGGATGCGGCAGAACAAGTGGTTTCAAGTGCTGATCCATAGTCTCCAGATGATACTCCACATCTTCTCCTTCCTTTCTTCGGATCAACACTTTATCTGCATGGATGTGTCGTCCTAACATCCATTCTGCCTTGCAGTCTTTGAATCGCTGGGAGGCCTTCGGAGAGCATGCCAGGTACCTGCGGGCGTGGGGAACCTGAAGGTGGGTCCACACAAAGTCATTGTACCAGCGCTCCCGACACACTTCCACCTCATAGAGTAAGTCCTTCGATAAGTATGGATACTCCCATCCGTACTCCGCAGCAACCTTCTGCCCAAATAGGCGTTGTAGTCTTGCCAGAGGAGGCATGGTAGCTTTGTCCACTTCGCCAGGCAACACCATCGAGTCCGGGTGGCGAGGGACCTTGATCACATCTGATCGGGGCATAGGGGCCCGCAGCAATAGTCTCTTTTCCCCGGCCTTCGGTACAGATGGCACCGGGGATGTAGCAGCAGACTGGGGACGGGACCTCTTTTCAGGCGCTGATGCCTCCACCCGGGGTGTGCTTTCCCCTGTTGACATGGGTGGATCTCTGATCCTCCGAGATGAAGCAATCGGTACTTTGTCCCAGCCCTTCTCAGCAAACAAATCGTCTATTGCCACGTCGTCTCCCATGTCCGAGAGCGACTCCAGGTCGGAGGTGTCACACTCCTCCGCGGGTATGTAGCTGGTTGTAGAAACGGAGCCACCACCTCCCGCGGATTCGCTAGGCTATGACTTCCCGACACCTCCGCCCACACACCAAGTCTCCCCGCCTGGCTTACCTCGGCCCTTACTTGAAGCGGGACGTCCGGAACTCTGGTCGACGGATTCATCCGGGCCGGGCATAAGTGGGCGAGATGGTCCACCACAACCGCTGGTCGGGGCTACCATGCCGGTCTTCCTCTTCGGTGGTGGACGCTGCGAGACAGTGGTGACCGAGTCAGCATCCTCGGTTTTCTCCCGTTGGGGTTTTACGACCTCCTCCGCGGTCGTTGCAGTGTGCGCAGGGGTGACTCTCACAGCAGTGATTCCTCCTCTCTGAGTGGTGTTGCCTGAAGCCCGGCCAGGGTAAATGGTTCTCGGCCTCTCCACCGCCGGATCCACTTCGAACAGGAACTCCCCACAGGCCTCACAGCGTCCGAACGGCTTCAACTGGCACGCCAGTCCCGAACACCCGGGACAAATCACACCCAGGGCCTCAACGTCCATGTACCAGTACAGGGCGAATTGACCCCTTGGCTTTAGTCGGATCCCCGTATCCATTACTGGAGCAGCAGCGGTCAAAGTCGTGGTGGAAGGATGAACTGGAATCCACGAGGTGTGTCCGAACATGGCGACCTTTTGCTGATCCATCGCACACTGCAAAGTTTTTGCGCCAACGTCCCACGTGTAGTCCTTCACATGTATTGGACTCCTCCCCTTTGCTCCAGTTCGCTGGCTTTTCTTCTTTTCTGTTTCTGAGTCACGCCCACGAACTAAGCGGTGGGGGTGTGCCTGGTGGCGCAGTGCAATAGAAGCCCCCACGTGTAGTACTTCACACGGCTGAGCTTCCCCCTTTTTCCACTCTTCTGCGGGGCCTTTCCCTTCTTTGGGTCATGTCCACGACTTCGAGCAGGGATGCACTTCAGCCAATGAAGGCCTACCTGTTCACTTAACTCTTCCAACAGACACATTTGATTCTGTGGTGCACAAACACTATACCGGACCCGAGCCCCCACGTGTAGCGGCTGCTCCTCACACTCCCCTCTTGGTCTCGTCTTTCTCTTGTCTAGGGGTATCTTAGAGGGGAGGGAGCGGGGACACTACACCTAGCTTCCACCACAGATGTTAGTGCGGTATAAGCAACAGTTCAGTAGTACCTTCGGGTCAGTGTTGTGCACCTGGATCCTCCCTCCAAGAGTCACCGCGAACCATGTCTGTCAGAAAATGAGCTCCACACCATTAAAGTTCAACACTCCTTTATTCTCCTTGTCTGAACACAAACAGTTGAACTCCCTTGATAGAACAGAACAGAAAAGGAGGTGTGGATGCGAACAGGCCCAGACACAATGTAAGCTGCCACTTCCCTTCCTAGAAGTGTGACCTGGTCTCCGCACAAGGGTAGATGTCCTTCCAGGCCGTCTCCGACGAGAGACTCACTTGTCACCGGCAATATGCTGCACCGGGTCTTCAAATGAGGAGCTCCCCCCGGTCCATAGCGCCTTCCGGATTCGGGTACCCAATCCCTGGGCACCCTAGGATCTCCTTCCCTCGCGGAACTCAGTGTTGGGCACTGAGCTCCGGACCTCCATCCAAGTACCTCACCCCAGGCCAAAGGTGCCTGGGATGGAACTCGACCTCCGCTGTCCTCTAGGCCTAAGCCACCCAGAGGAGCGACACGACCCACCATCCGCAAGCTGAAGGTGCATCGGACGTCCCCCCCGTGACAAAGATGGCCGGCCCCCTTTATACCCTCTCCCAGCAAGCACGGCGGGTTCCCCGCCCCACCATACCACTGCCGAGGGAGGACAAAAAGGAGGACGGCACACAGCAATGATTCAACCCCAGCCCAGGGCGACAACGCCACCCACTGGGCTGCAGGGAATTACACACCACTGATGTCTCTGCCAAATTCAAAATTACACCCGGGAAAGTACATACCCGCTACACTTCTTTGCAGTGTTGCATAATGATTTTCCTTTTCTGCTTCTGCTCACAATGCAAGTCTATGTTGCATGTTCACAGCTGAACATGGTGCGGAAAACATGCCTTCTGTGCTTGATTCCCGCACTGCATTCCAAATGCACAGGGTGTGTTATCCGCTGCAGGTGTCTATAAATTAAGGACACCCAAACACAGAACGCAAATGCAGTGCATTTGCCTGCATCAGATCACATGGTACTACAGTGCCGCCTCCTGTCCTGATTGGCCAGGAGGAAAAGCCAGAAGACAATAGTGAATATTTTCTGTTTCTCCCTTCATCTGCTCCTCATCACTTAGGCTGGGTTCACACTTGTGCGACACGACATCTGTCCTACTTTGGATCCGACTTTGCCCTGCGACATGAAGCCGACATATGTCCGACTTTCAATGAACGGGGATCCGACTTGGATCCCAGCCAATATCAGGCACTGTGTTTGGTATGAATCTTGAAGGGGAACTCCAGGCCAAATTTTAAATTAAAAAAACGGCGCGGGTTCCTCTCCAGGGGCATACCAGGCCCTTGGGTCTGGTCTGGATTTGAACAGGCGCCCCTACGCCGAAAAAACGGCGTGGGGGTCCCCCCAAAATCCAAACCAGACCCTTATCCGAGCACACAACCTGGCCGGCCGCAGGGGGAGAGGGGGGGACGAGAGAGCGGCCCCCCTCCCTCCTGAACCGTACCAGGCCGCATGCCCTCAACATGGGGGGTTTGGTGCTCTGGGGCAGGGGGGCGACCTGCGGCCCCCCGCCCCAGAGCACCCTGCCCCCATGTTGATGAGGACAAGGGCCTCTTCCCGACAACCCTGGCCGTTGGTTGTCGGGGTCTGCGGGCGGGGGGCTTATCGGAATCCGGGAGCCCCCTTCAAAAAGGGGCCCCTGGATCCCGGCCCCCCCACCCTATGTGAATGAGTATGGGGTACATCGTACCCCTACCCATTCACCTGGTGGAAAAAAATTGCAATAAAAAAACACTACACAGGTTTTCAAAGTATTTTATTGCACAGCTCCGGGGGTCTTCTTCCGACTTCCGGGGGTCTTCTTCCGACTTCCGGGGTCGTCTCCCGCTCTCCGGTTCTTTCTTCCGCCGGGCCTCCGCTAACTTCTTTTTAGCTCTCTTGCTAACAGAGGCCCGGTCTTCCCGTTGTCTCGTCCGGCTCGATGTTGACGCGTCGCTTCTTCCCGCTGTAATACTGGCTCTCCGCTCCGCTCCGCATTAATATAGGCTTCTCATGACGTCACAGTCACATGTTCCCATGACGTCACAGTCACATGCTCCGGGGCCATGTGCCCTGGAACATGTGACTGTGACGTCATGAGAAGCCTATATTAATGCGGAGCGGAGCGGAGAGCCAGTATTACAGCGGGAAGAAGCGACGCGTCAACATCGAGGAGGAGAAGAGGGAAGAAGAAGCCGACGGCGACGACGGGAAGACCGACCCCTCCACTAGCGAAAGAGCTACCAAGAAGTTAGTGGAGGGGCCGGCAGAAGGACAACGGAGAGCCGGACGAGACAACGAGAAGACCGGGCCTCTGTTAGCAAGAGAGCTAAAAAGAAGTTAGCGGAGGCCCGGCGGAAGAAAGAACCGGAGAGCGCGGCGACGACACCGGAGACCCTCGAAGTCGGAAAAGACCCCCGGAAGTCGGAAGAAGACCCCCGGAGCTGTGCAATAAATTACTTTGAAAACCCGTGTAGTGTTTTTTTATTGCAATTTTTTGTCCACCAGGTGAATGGGTAGGGGTACGATGTACCCCATACTCATTCACAAAGGGTGGGGGGGCGGGATCCGGGGACCCCCTTATTGAAGGGGGCTCCCGGATTCCGATAAGCCCCCCGCCCGCAGACCCCGACAACCAACGGCCAGGGTTGTCGGGAAGAGGCCCTGTCCTCATCAACATGGGGGCAGGGTGCTCTGGGGTGGGGGGGCCGCAGGTTGCCCCCCTGCCCCAGAGCACCAAACCCCCCATGTTGAGGGCATGCGGCCTGGTACGGTTCAGGAGGGAGGGGGGCCGCTCTCTCGTCCCCCCCTCTTCCCCTGCGGCCGGCCAGGTTGTGTGCTCGGATAAGGGTCTGGTTTGGATTTTGGGGGGACCCCCACGCCGTTTTTTCGGCGTAGGGGCGCCCGTTCAAATCCAGACCAGACCCAAGGGCCTGGTATGCCTCTGGAGGGGAACCCACGCTGGTTTTTTATTTAAAATTTGGCCTGGAGTTCCCCCTCAAGAGCAGTACAGCACAAGTCGCATGCCAAAGTCGGACCATGCAAGACTGATCCGACTTCAATGATAGTCAATGGGCTGAAGTCGGATCAAAGTCGGACCAAAGTAGTACAGGGAGCATTTTCAAAGTTGGACCGACATGTGTCGGACCAGTTAGGACGGCTCCCATAGGGAAACATTGATTTTCACACGTCATGCGACATGAGCTCCCAATGTCGGAGCGTTTGTCGCCCCAGTGTGAACCAGGCCTTATAAGTCAAGGGTATGTTCCAATTGGGCCTGCATGTCCTAACCCCCTTTAAAGACCATTAAACTCTTTGTCCAAAATCCCATAGCCGATTGGTTTTAAAAAATAAAATAAAGCATTAGTAAGGAACATGTTTGTTTAATAGTCCTAATTTTCATAACTACAGCACTACTAAGTTTGTTTTCTTATGAAGAGTTTGGCAAACATAGGCTGGTTGCTGTGGCATTTGGGCAGGTTGTTGCGTATGTAGCTAATCCGCATACACACCCAGCTCTTCTCAGTGATCTCTGGCACTGAACCAAGATTATATGCTACCTCCCCTGCTGAGATTATTATCAAATAATTTGATATACTCATCAAAGTCTAGCCTGTAAACTGAATCGGCTTACACAGATGAAGAACAACATGAAGATCCTGGGTATTGTCATCCCATATTAAAATGTACCATATAGGACCAATACTAACAGTCGGTAGATAATTAAGAAGGGGGAAATAACGAAAGAAAAGAAGAAGAAAAGAGGGGGATAAGCACCTCAAAATGTAGAACCGAAGAGCAAAACCAGGTATGGCCATGTAGTATCAGGGTTGCCTCAGCTACACCTAAAACTGCATAAGGGCCTATAATTCCGACAGGGATTAAAGTGTGGTCCTAGGGAGGTTGCTACTAAGTCCAAAAAGGATATAATTAGGCATCGGGCAATTTAGAATAGTAGTTTCATCCCAACCAAGTGTAGCGATACCCCCAAACTAAGGGAGCCGCTGGTTTGCTTTTGGGCCCTGTACACAGCACAGCCAACCCCCGGCAATCTACTCAGCCCTTCTCTGGCACAGCTAGTCTAGGGGTGGTATTTCTATATAACTCTATAACAGTCTACACACAATCTCACAATACCTTTCTTCTAGTGATAAAATATATATATAGGGACTCCAACACCAGATTTGAGAAAAAGGTAAAAGGTTTACTTGTAGATAAAAGGGGGTTAACAATTAATATTACATATAACACATGCATGCAGAGCCCTGCAGTAATACTAATTGTAGTTAATGATAATGCGCAATTAGTTCTAACACACACCAACATATAGCTTGGGTCCCCGTTAGCAATATGGCGCCCAACAGTACTATCAACTCCCAGTCAGGCCTGACTTAACTAAAACTCAGTCTCTAGCTAGAGCTAGAGAAGGAATCTTCGCATGCCAGTTGATCGGTGGTGCACATACAGGAACAATATTTGTAATCCAACAAGGTCTAAGGTAATGGAACAACTCCCCGGAGACTATGTGACTCAGTCCTCGAACTAGTCTCCTGACAGGAAAAGGGAAATATCACCCGATGGGCCAAGGCAGTCTATAGGTCTAGTAAAGTACTCAAGTATGGTTGTGAGCAGGTGCTCTCTCACCCCTCTGGACTCGATCCCAGTCCGGGACTCCCACCGCTGTGTTCACACACACAGGATCTGCCACCGCCTGATCTCCGGTTCACTGACGTCCCTCAAGCAGGTAGATGTCTGTCGCCACACAGGCTCCGGAGCGAGGTGGAAGGCTCTCTGGAAGTGCGCAAGGCCCAGGCCTCAGGCCTTGCACTCACAGCAGGTCCGCACAGGAAGTCCTCTTGCCAGCCGCGCGGTGTCCAAAGAGGCCGGGCTAAGCCTCGTCCTCTCCTTTTATACCCCACCCATGAGTCTCTGCGGCAGCCCAATGCACCCTGGGTGCCAAACGGGGTTCTGGGTAATGTGGTCCATGGGGCCTCAACGGAGACCCCGCTACACAAGTATCACGGAAACGGTCCAGCTGGTCCTTAACAGTAAGCACCCTTCGCTCAGCCTCCATAATATAGTTTACTTCTCACTTCCATTAATTTAGTGTTGGAAAGGTGACCTGTTTCCAGTACCTTGGGATCAAGCATTTGGCAGCATTCAACAAAAAGGGAATTACACTCTTTTTGTATCGCCTAACCGAGGACCTAACATTGTAGATTCTTATCACTTTTACCTCTAGTCCTGGCCTAAAAAGAAAAGCTAAATTTCAAGTCCTTACCCCTGGTGGATTTTTTTCCATTTAGTAAACTTAATTAAAAAAATCAAACCTTTTATAAGAAAATCGAATCCACAGTTCTGAAAATTAAGGCAAAGCAACAAATAAGGAATCCTCCCCTCTGAGCTATTGTATTCTGACTGCTGGGAGACTTCTTCATGTCAAAATACTCTAATCAAAATTGCATAGCCTGCAGTACTGATCGATTGGGGAAAATCCAACGGGGTGGTTGTACAGAAGTCCCTGCTGAACCGGCTGAAGTTTGATCCACGTACAGTCAGTTTACTATTCAGGAAAGGGGACCTTATCTAATATTTAAAAAAAAAACAGGGGTCTTAGATGCATACAGTCGGGGCTAATACCCCCCCCCCCCCCACATCCATAGCAACATATAATTGGCATTTCTTTGTATTACCACACTTGTGTTTAGTGCTGGGAGCCAAAAAAAAATGGTTCTTTCAGGTATGGAAGAACATATGACTCCAAATGACAGTGCTGGGCCAGTCAACGAATAAGTACAGTATTTACTGCTGGGAAAGTTTGCATTAAAATTAACCATCTACTTTGCCCTGCTTGGGGAAAGCACGGGTTTAGATAAAGATGTCTGCAAATTGTAATTCCTTACCAGGAACGTGCAGTCAGGGGTGGCAGGTGAGGCAAAGTCTCACCTGGCATAAAAATATATATATTTTTTAAAGCAAGCTTTAAGGGTTGTAGCTCGGTGAGCTCGGGGGGTAGGTATCCTAAGTCCAACCCCACCACTGGTATTTGGGGCTCCTACGTAGGGATGAGCTCGGTGTTCAAGTCGAACATAGGTTCGACTCGAACATCGGCTGTTCGCAGCGTTCGGCGAACAACGAACGATTTGGGCCGTTCGCGCCAAATTCGAGTGACGCGAACGGCCCACAATACACTGCGCCATCGCAGTGTAATCCCGGCGCTGTGATTGGCCAAGCATGCACTGTGACACTGCATGCTTGGCCAATCACAGCGCCGGCAGCGAGGAGAGCAATGATTGGCCACAGGCAGGATGCCTGTGGCCAATTATAGCTGAGGGGGTTTAGTACACGCCCGACACTATAAAAGGCCGCCAGCGCGGCGGCCTTGTGTAGTGTGTTCCGGAGCAGGGAAAGTGAAGGATAGGCAGGGACAGTGTCAAATCTTGTCAAATCTATTCTTTGCTAAACCTTGTGTGTAGGGACAGAGAAGGATAGGCAGGGAGAGTGTCAGTGTCATATTCTTTGCTAAACCTTGTGTGTAGGGAGAGAGAAGGATAGGCAGGGAGAGTGTCAGTGTCATATACTTTGCTAAACCTTGTGTACAGGGAGAGAGAAGGATAGGCAGGGGACAGTGTCAGTGTCATATTCTTTGCTAAACCTTGTGTGCAGGGAGAGAGAAGGATAGGCAGGGAGAGTGTCAGTGTCATATACTTTGATAAACCTTGTGTACAGGGAGAGAGAAGGATAGGCAGGGGACAGTGTCAGTGTCATATTCTTTGCTAAACCTTGTGTGCAGGGAGAGAGAAGGATAGGCAGGGAGAGTGTCAGTGTCATATACTTTGATAAACCTTGTGTGCAGGGAGAGAGAAGGATAGGCAGGGGACAGTGTCAGTGTCATTGTTGCTAAGCCTCCTGCACATTATACACCTGAAGTTAGCCCGTATTGCTGCTTTTTCCTGGTGTGTTACACAAACAGGATTTTGCGGCACTTACAGCGGGCGGAGTGTGCCTCCTGACCATATTACACCTTAACTTAGCCTGTATTGCTGCTTTTTCCTGGTGTGTTACACAAACAGGATTTTGTGGCACTTACAGCGGGCGGAGTGTGCCTCCTGACCATATTACACCTTAACTTAGCCTGTATTGCTGCTTTTTCCTGGTGTGTTACACAAACAGGATTTTGCGGCACTTACAGCGGGTCGGAGTGGGCCTCCTGACCATATTACACCTTAACTTAGCCTGTATTGCTGCTTTTTCCTGGTGTGTTACACAAACAGGATTTTGCGGCACTTACAGCGGGCGGAGTGTGCCTCCTGACCATATTACACCTTAACTTAGCCTGTATTGCTGCTTTTTCCTGGTGTGTTACACAAACAGGATTTTGCGGCACTTACAGCGGGCGGAGTGTGCCTCCTGACCATATTACACCTTAACTTATCCTGTATTGCTGCTTTTTCCTGGTGTGTTACACAAACAGGATTTTGCGGCACTCACAGCGGGCGGAGTGTGCCTCCTGACCATATTACACCTTAACTTAGCCTGTATTGCTGCTTTTTCCTGGTGTGTTACACAAACAGGATTTTGCGGCACTTACAGCGGGCAGAGTGTGCCTCCTGACCATATTACACCTTAACTTAGCCTGTATTGCTGCTTTTCCCATTTCCCTGCAGGCCATTAGAATGTCTGGAAGGCAAACAAGGAGAGGCAGACAGTCAGAAGCCAAAAAAAGAGGGCAAGCAGGCTCTGTGTCTAGAGACAACAGTGCTGGTCGTGGACGCGGTGCATCGCCATCAGCACGTGGCCATGGGACACGCTTGTCCTTCTTTTCGGCAGCTGGACGCGTTGAGCCGCATCATGCCGAAGACTTGGTAGAGTGGATGACCAAGCCCTCCTCATCCTCCTCATCCTCTCTCACCCAGGCTCAGGGTACTGGCAAAGCAGCTGCCAAAGCGTCCTCTTCTCTGGTATCAATGTCATCATCAGTCACTCCTTCCCTAGACCAACCATGTCCTCCCGAACTGTTTGAGCACAGTGTTGGGTACATGCTCCAGGAGGATGCCCAGCGTTTCGAAGGGTCTGATGATGATACCCAGCTAGAGGAAGGCAGTAGCGTGAGAGCAGAGAGAGGGGATGCTCAAGAAGGACACCAATCTGGCAGTCATGTTCCAGCAGCTGCAGCATACTGCCAGATTGGCTCCAGTGATGAGGAGAGAGGGGATGATGAGGTCACTGACTCCACGTGGATGCCTAATAGGAGAGAGGAGGAGGAGGATGAGGAGGAGGCACATCTCCAACGAGGCAGGATGCCCTCGGGGGGCCAGCGTAAGGGCAGCACACCGACGGAATCACACCGCAGAGCTCCGCCTGTGCAAGGCGCTGCCTCTGCCCGTTATTCAAAAAGTTCTTTGGTGTGGGCCTTTTTTGAGTCGAGTGCATCAGATCGCACAGCTGCTGTTTGCAACATATGTCTCAAGCGTATATCGCGTGGCCAAAACATCACCCGCTTGGGCACCACATGCTTGACCAGACATATGTTGACCTGCCATGCAGCTCTTTGGCAAGCCTACCTTAAAGACCCACACCAAAGAACAAAGCTGACCTCTTCTTGCACCGCATCAGCTGGGATCTCCAACCCCACTATACCTTCAGTCCTCTCTGAAACCTGCTCTGAGAGGAATGAAGGTGTAGAATTAGGTGTGTCACAGCCAAGTACTTGCGGGCACTCTGCTAGCAGTACACCAATGTCCGATTCTAGCAGGCAAATTTCCCTGCCCCAGCTGCTGGACCGTCGAAAGAAGTTCACTCCCAGCCATCCACATGCCCAGCGGTTGAATTCTAGCTTGGCTAAATTGCTAGCGCTTCAACTGCTGCCTTTTCAGTTGGTAGACTCGGCCCCCTTCCGTGAGTTTGTGCAATGTGCGGTTCCTCAGTGGCAGGTTCCCAAACGCCACTTTTTCTCACGGAAGGCGATTCCGGCTCTCTACCGGCATGTGAAAGGCAATGTCTTGGCCTCGCTGGACAGGGCGGTCAGCGGTAAGGTGCATATTACCGCTGACTCATGGTCCAGCAGGCATGGACAGGGACGTTACCTTTCTTTCACGGCCCATTGGGTCACTCTTTTGGCAGCTGGGAAGGATGCAGGACAAGGTGCAGTAGTGTTGGAGGTTGTTCCACCGCCACACCTCCAAAATGCTACTACTGGTTGTGACACACCTCTGTCCTCCACCCCCTCCTCTTCTTCTTCCTCCGTGGCCTCTTCCTGTGCTTTGTCCTCGGAACCAGTGGTGTTCCGTAGGCGTTCAAGGGGCTACGCAAGTACGCAGGCAAAAAGATGCCATGCCGTGCTTGCGCTGGTGTGTTTGGGGGACAGGAGCCACACTGGGGCCGAGGTTCTGTCTGCTCTGCAGGGGCAGGCCGAGAGGTGGTTGACGCCACGCCAGCTTAAGCCAGGAATGGTAGTTTGCGACAATGGCACCAACCTCCTCTCCGCTCTCCGACAGGGACAACTGACCCATGTGCCCTGTGTGGCTCACGTCCTTAACCTGGTGGTGCAGCGGTTCTTGGGCAGGTACCGCGGCTTACAGGATGTCCTGAGGCAGGCCAGGAAAGTCTGTGTGCATTTCCGCAGATCTTATAATGCCAGTGCTCGGCTGGCTGAGCTGCAAAAGGAGTTGAACCTGCCCAAGAACCGCCTTATATGTGACATGCCCACCAGGTGGAACTCAACTTTGGCCATGCTGCAGCGGCTGCACACACAGCAGAGGGCCATCAATGAGTACCTGTGCGACTACGGCACCAGGACAGGGTCAGGGGAGCTCGGTTTTTTTCACCACGCCAGTGGGGCATGATCAGGGATGCATGCACTGTCCTGGCACCATTTGAGGAGGCCACGAGGATGGTGAGCAGTGACAGTGCATGCATCAGTGACACTGTACCTCTTGTCCACCTGTTGGAACATACGCTGCGTGGAATAATGGACAGGGCACTTGAGGCAGAACAGAGACAGGAAGAGGAGGACTTCCTTGCCTCTCAAGGCCCCCTTTACCCAGACAGTGTTCCTTCTGTCCCACCAATCGCACAGGAGGAGGAGGAGGAGGAGGATTGTGTCAGCATGGAGGTGGAGCCTGGCACTCAGCATCATCAGCAGCAGTCTTTTAGGGATGATTTACAGTCCCAAGAAACCAGTGGACTTGTACGTGGCTGGGAGGAGGTGGCTGCGGATCATGTCGTCCTTAGTGACCCAGAGGACTCCGGACTGAATGCCTCAGCTAACCTACGCTGCATGGCCTCCCTGATCCTGCAAAGTCTGCGGAAGGATCCTCGTATTCTTCGGATCAAGGAGAGGGACCATTACTGGCTGGCCACTCTCCTTGATCCGCGGTACAAGGGTAAGGTTGCGGACCTTATCTTACCGTCGCAGAGGGAGCAGAGGATGAGACAACTCTGGGAGGCCTTGCAGAAAGGTCTGTGCAATGCGTTCCCAGAGACTGGGAGGTTACAAACTCCTGGTCCTGGACAACGAGTTGCTGAGGCTTCGGTCAGTCAAAAAAGGAGCGGTGGGGAAGGTGGCCGTCTGACCGAAGTGTTCAGACAATTCTTTAGTCCGCAGCCCCAAGGTATGATCGGTTCCAGCAACCATCGCCAGCGTCTGATATACATGGTGCAGGAATACCTAGGGGCAAGGTCAGACTTGGACACCTTCCCCACCGAAAATCCTCTGGCTTACTGGGTCTTGAGGATGGATCACTGGCCAGAGCTTGCACAGTATGCAATTGAGCTACTGGCCTGTCCTGCATCCAGCGTTCTTTCAGAACGCACATTCAGTGCTGCTGGAGGATTTGTCACGGATCACAGGGTGCGCCTGTCCACCGACTCTGTTGATCGACTGACCTTCATAAAGATGAACCAGTCTTGGATCACCACCAGCTACCAAACACCTGAAGCTGATATAACAGACTAATTTATTTTCAAATGTCACATCCCTTCAAGACTGATGCTGATGCTGAGAGTTTGTCCTGTTATGTTGACTGACTATCCTCCTCCTCCTCAATGATCCGATTGACGATGATAGCTTGGAAGAACATTTTTGTTTCTGGGTGCCGCCACCAGTGGCTAAGGCCCAATTTTTCAGCCCCTGTTTAACAGGGGTGTGTTATTACAATTTTTTATGCAATGCTTTGCAGCAGGGCTCATTCCTGCACTCCAACTAGAGTATCTGGGAGTGGTTGCAGTGTCGTGGCACCAGCACCAGTGGCTAAGGCCCAATTTTTCAGCCCCTGTTTAACAGGGGCGTGTAATTACAATTTTTGATGCAATACTTTGCAACAGGGCTCATTGCTGTGCTCCAAGTACAGTATCTGTGAGGGGTTGCAGTGTTGTGGCACCAGTGCCTAAGGCCCAATTTTTCTGCCCCTGTTTAACAATTCTTGATCTAATAATTCACAGCAGGGCCCATTCCTGCGCCCACCAAGAGTAACTGTGAGGCCTTACAGTGTTGTGTCAACACCACCACCACCACCACCACCACCAAAGGCCCAATTTTTCAGCCCCTGTTCAACAGGGGCATGCAATTACAATTCTTGATCTAATAATTCACAGCAGGGCCCATTCATGCGTCCACCAAGAGTAACTGTGAGGGCTCACAGTGTTGTGGCAACACCAACATGTAAGGGGCAAATTTCAGCTGAGCATATACGGCAGGCCCCTACTTTCAAACATCCAACTTACAAACGACTCCTCCTTGCAAACGGAAGGATACAACAGGAAGTGAGAGGAAATCTACCCCTAGGAAGGCAAATTCTCTCCTGTAAGAGTTAATATGGGAAAAAAGTGTCTTCTCTCCACTGATTCTTTATCACCAATTCTTGTTTCAATAAAAACCCCAAATTTTCAAAAAACATTTGTCATTAGGACGGAAAGTGAGGTGAACTGTTCTGAACAGGTGCACACTGCACAGACAGCAAAACAAATGTTACAGGGGTGATAACCCTTCCCTATGTTTTCCAAAAAGCTTAAAAATAGAATTTTTGGCTGGAGCTACACTTAAACAATGTACCTGTTCAAAATTACAAACAGATTCTACATAAGAACAAACCTACAGTCCCTGTCTTGTATGCACCGCCTGTATACGGCTGTTCAGAGTATATAGGGCCTTTTTTATTTTGTGTGCGGGGTTCCCCTTAATATCCATACAAGACCCAAAGGGGCTGGTAATGGGCTGGGGTGGGGGGGGGGGGGTGTGTGATGGGGTAGCTATGCCATTTTTCTTAAAGATTTTCATCCATATTACCGGTACCAGACATGACATTAAAGCCGCAAGCAGTTTTAAATGGCTTTTTTTCCTTTAGAAATGTAATTTTGTGCAGGGACAGTTCTAAACACGGGAAACACGTGGCACTTCACAGGCATACTTTAGACACCCCCCAGGTACGATATTTAAAGGAATATTTGACTTTTTTTTCCACTTTATGCATCATTAAAATGACTGCTCCAGAAAAACGGCCGTGTTTAAAACTTTTTTTTGCATTGATACATGTCCCCTGGTGCAGAACCCGGGTTCCCAAACCCTTTTTAGGACAATAACATGCATAATAGTCGTTATAATTAGCACTTTAGATTTCGAACGTTCGCATCCATTGTATTTAATAGGTTTCTAAAGTTCGTGCAAACTTTTGGTCCGTTCGCGGGTTCTAGTGCGAACCGAACCCGGGGGTGTTCGGCTCATCACTACTCCTACGACCTATGGTTCCAGAGATATGGGGCTCCTTGTACAGCCTGTCAGAAGCTACATACAGAGCGGCCAGTTTAAATACAAGCTGGCACACTCTGTTTTCAGCCCAGCCTGCTTAACTACAAGGAAAAAACATGTTTATGGGTATAAGGTTTACCCACAATCCCATGTTTTTCTCACAAAATTAAGAGGGAGAATGAGAATCTGCTGCTGCTGAAAAGGTATTGTTATAATCAAGCAAAATTATATACCGGTAATATTATGCTATATATTATAAAGCCCTGATTTCCGATGGAATCAAATCCGATGGATTTTTCCATCGGAATTCCGATGAAGCTGACTTCCATCAGTCTTGCCTACACACCATCAGACAAAATTCCGACAGTCCCAAACGCTGTGACGTACAACACGTACGACGGCACTATAAATGGGAATTTCAAATCCAATGGCGCCACCCTTTGGGCTGCTTTTGCTGATTTCGTGTTACCGCGTGCTAGTAAAAGTTTGTTGAGAGCCGATTCGCGCTTTTCAGTCTCCGTGCTTTTCAGATCGTTTTCTGCATTTCAGTTTGTGCTTGTGGGTTCGTATCTGTCTTTCAGTGCGTGCAGTCAGGTCGTATCTGTTTTCAGTGCGTTCTTGTCCGCTCGTTTACTGGTTTTCAGGTCATTCTTCATAGGCCTTGCTGTTCCTCGGTGCGTTCTGTTTTTTTTTAATTTTTATTCTATTTATTGGCTTTTACATGTACAACATACAACAATTGGACGTGTCAATCGGACACCATCCATACACGGCCAACATGGCCCCAGCCCTATCTAACAAAGGCCAACTATCTACCATCCCGTCCCCCCCCTCCCACTAGTCACAGCTCGACAGAATAAGAGGATCCGTCTATTTCCCTTCCACTGTTCAAAGTAACAGTCAGCGTGTAGGCACAGATCATTAATGACTTTTGGGGAAGTGCCCTTAATCAAGGTACGTACGTTGGAGTGCATGAAACTCCTACAAGACATAGAAAACCATTGCCATCTAAAATAGTTAGCGTGCTTCACTCATCACCCCACTGTATCACTAGAATTAAACCATGCTTGCCATACTTTGTCAAATTTTTTCATACAACCCCTGGCCTCATACGTAGCTTTGTAGTAGGGGAGCATTGAGTTCACCAGGCCCTTCCAGGAGGCGATGCTCGGTGCTCCCGGCTTTTTCCAGGCCAGCAGAATAGCCTTTCTTCCGTAGAAGAGAAGGACATTTAGCATAGTCCGCATAGCACGTGAAGGTACCACATCGTCCACTAAGCCCAGCAGACAGACCTTGACAGTCAATGGTATCGGTACTGATAGTAAGTCAGAAATACAAGATGTAATATCTACCCAAAGTCTCTGAACAAGAGGGCAGTGCCAGAAAATATGTTTAGCATCCGCAGGTGAATGAGAACATCTCCAACACTCAGCCGAGGCAGTAGGGAAAATCTTGGCCAGTCTAGCCGGGGTATAGTAACTTCTGTGTAAGAATTTAAAATGGATTAGCCTATCTCTTGCCGACACCAGATGTGCAACTGGTTGTGTCCATAAATCATCCCAGTCCTCCCCCTGCACCTCAGGAACCTCCTCTCCCCACATCTCCCTGCACCTGGTGAGAGCCGGCGGAGTTGTCTTGAAAAATTCTTTATACGCTGCCGAAAGAGGCTTGACCAAGTCCTCACTTGACAACAGAGTCTCAAGAGCTGAGGGCAAGGATTCCACCCTCACCTCTCGAAACTGCACCTGAAAAGCATGCCTAACCTGCAAAAATCTAAATAAGTGCGAATTGGGAAGACCATGTCTCGATTGCAATTGGGAGAAGGTCAACCATAACACGTAATGTCCTTTAACATCTTGATACCCTTAACCGCCCAAACCATAGGATCTGGTAAGTTGTAGAACTGAGGCAAGGCCGGGTTCATCCATATGGGGGTCGAGGGCGACACCCCTCTATAGCTAGGGCATGCCATTTTCACCTCCATCCCCCATGCCTTAATCGTGGCTTTCATTGTTAATGTTAACGGCAGATCAGATCTGAGGCCCCTAAACAGGGCAAATCTAAGGCTGTCATACGACCCTAGATGAGCCGCCTCCAGCACCGTAGCCGCGTCGCCGTCATCTGCTATCAACCATCTACGGGCAAAAAACATTTGTCCAGCTATTTAGTACTTTTGCCAGTTCGGCAGTGCCAATCCCCCGTTTTTCCCCGATTCCTGCAGTACTTTTAGACCAATTCTGGGAGACTTAGGCGACCATATAAAGGATGAGATGATGCTGTCTATTTTCCGAAAATAAGA
Organism: Rana muscosa; assembly: GCA_029206835.1. Lineage (NCBI taxonomy): Eukaryota > Metazoa > Chordata > Amphibia > Anura > Ranidae > Rana > Rana muscosa. Next base: position 932,168,379 of record CM055117.1, read on the forward strand.
TTTCGGAACCCAGACAGGTGCATGTCTCAAGAAATATAGGATGACTGGGAGAAACTTCATTTTCAACAGACTGATTCGGCCTATCAGGGACAGCGGAAGCCTCGCCCATGTCTGTAACTTTTGCTTCAGTTATGTGACCAAAGGCTGTAAATTTAGGGGAATATAGTCCTGAACATTCGCAGTAACCCTAACTCCCAGGTATTTGAGGGAAGTAACCCACTGCAACGGCAAGTCCGGGTCAGCCTTATCCCTAGCCCCTGCATCTATAGGTAAGATAGAGGACTTGACCCAATTCACTCTTAACCCGGAAAAAGTGGCAAAGCGATCAATGATCCCCAGAGCCGCTCTCAAGGAGTCCCTTGGGTCATCTAGGAACAGCAGCATATCATCCGCATACAACGCCAGGGACTAAGCTATGGAACCCACCCGGACGTATCGTATTTCTGTGGAGGACCTAAGTGCAACCGCCAGAGGCTCCAGGGCAAGGGCAACCAAGAAAGGGGATAATGGACATCCCTGTTGAGTGCCCCCCCACCTCAAAAAAATCAGAGGTGGCGGATCCCAGCCTAACAGCTGCCCTCGGGTGCCTGTAAAACATGGACACCCATTTCCTGAACTGTGGCCCAAACCCCATAGTCTCCAATACCTTGAACATATACAGCCAATCTACAGAGTCGAATGCTTTTCCAAAATCAAAATCTATAGAGACTACTACTCTAGAGCTGGCATCCTGTGAGCGAATCTGTAAATGGCTGAAGAGTCTCCTGAGATTTGTGTCGGTCGACTTGCCCAGCATAAAACCCGTTTGGTCTATGTTGATAATAGAGGGGAGTATACTAGCTAATCTGAGAGCCAGTATCTTGGTCAGAATTTTTAGGTCTATGTTCAAAAGAGCTATTGGCCTGTACGATGCACAGTCGGTCGGGTCTTTACCTGGTTTTATTAACAGAACCATGTAAGCCTCTAGCATAGAGTCTGGCAGGGTATCGTGTTCATGGCAATATTCCAAAAGTAAGTTAAGTCTAGGGGCCAGTATGTCAACATTAGCCTTGTAAAAATCAGCAGGGAGGCCGTCCGGGCCAGGGGCTTTATTCGGGGGGAATGTAAAAATCGCCCGTTGGATTTCCTTTAACGTAATTTTGGCATCTAGGGTAGTCATGTCCTCTTCCGAAAGTCTCGGTATGGGCAAGTCACCTAAAAGGGAGTCCAACACTGAACTATCATAGGACGGAATGGGGGAGTATAAGGAGGAGTAAAACCTGATAAACTCCTGCATAATAAGTCGGGGTTCACCAACCAAATTACCCCCCTGGTCTCTAATAACCGGGATACTGGTAGGCGGGTGATAGTCTGCCACCAGCATGGCCAAGAGCCTCCCGTTTTTGTCCCTCTCCGCAAACACTGTCTGAGCCCTCTTTGTCATCTTTAAACGGGACTGGCCTGTAAAATGCAGGGATAGAGTACGTTGCGCCTCCAACAAGGCCTCATAGGAGGCTCCCGTGGGGGAGTCCGCATGAGCCTTCACACACTCCCGTTCCCGCTGCTGCAAACGTTCAGTCTCCTCACCATCCTGAACCCGAGCAGTCTTAATGGCTGAAATACACTCCCCCCGTGTTACCGCCTTGAAGGCATCCCACACCACCTGAGGGTTTGCTGAATCAGCATTAGAGGACCAATAGGACTGTATGGCCTCCTTCAGCTGAAGCAGAAACCTGCTCATGTTTTAACCATCCGGGTGAGAGCCGCCAACCCCCCCCCCTTGTTCCCGACCTAACTGTCAGGGTAACAGCAAGGGGGTTGTGATCAGTCAGACCCCCAGCCAGGTAGGCGACATCCTTTACATATGGTAGCAGGAGATCATTCCCAAAGGCCAGGTCAATCCTGGCCACGGACCTGTGGGCAGTCGACACATGCGAGAAACATCTGTCGGTGGGGTGCTTCCACCGCCACAATTCCCTAAGGCCCGCCACAGACACCCAACCATTCAGGTCAGTGGATCCCCCCCTGCTTGGGTTAGAAGAATCCAACGCCGCATCAAGAACAGCATTGAAATCTCCCAGCACAACCACAGGGAGGTGGGCATGTGGTGCAATACTCGATAATATATCATAAAGCAATTTCACCTGAAAAGGAGGGGGCACATATACATTCACTACCATCATTTTCTTATGAAACACGTCCATCACTACCGCCACATATCTTCCTCCCGGATCAGAGAGCACCTGGTGTATCGAGCAGGGTATACTTCTACTAATTAAAATAGAGACCCCTCTAGCAAATGTAGAGTAGGTGGAATGCAGAGCTCTCTGGATCCATGGTTTACGTAACACAAGGACCCTGCTACCATCCAGGTGTGTCTCTTGCAGGAACACGATATGTGGGCGAGACTGCTTCAAATATTGGAATATTGTGGCCCTCTTAAGTTTGTGATTGAGACCCTGAACATTCCAAGATACTATTTTAATATCATCCGCCATCACCGTTTGTACTTTCAAATATTGTCCATAGGAGCATTTGTATTAGAGACTCACCCCCCAGGACAGGGCCGATCCTAGGGTCACAGACGCCTGGGTGCAGAAATATTTATGGCGCCCCCACATGGACGTGGTCATCTTACCAACTCCTCCCCTTTACAAATGTTTCTATGGCAACGACTCAAACACAGAGATGCTCCCCTAAGAAGTCTTCGTTACCCTGGGATCCTCCCATGATCCTTTAACAATAAAGAAAATACAGGAAGGAGCGTACACTAATGAGACCTGGAGGGGAGTCTCTCTGATACACACAGAGAGGGCTTCTGTTAGAGAGTCTGTTAGAAAGTGCTCCAAAACATACTACAGGAGATGCTCAGAGACTGCAGACATGATACAGGAGACGGTCAGAGACTGTAGACATGATACAAGAGACGGTCAGAGACTGCAATCATAGTACAGGAGATGGTCAGAGAGTGCAGGCATATTACTGGAGACGGTCAGAGAGTGCAGACATATTACAGGAGACAGTCAGAGAATGTAGACATATTAAAGGAGACGGTCCGAGAGTGCAGACATATTACAGGAGATGGTCAGAGACTGCAGACATATTACAGGAGATGGTCAGAGACTGGAGATATAATACAGGAGATGGTCAGAGACTGCAGAAATACTACAGGAGACGGTCAGAGACTAGAGATATAATACAGGAGACGGTCAGAGACTGCAGAAATAATACAGGAGATGGTCAGGGACTGCAGTTCCTATGGACGTTAGTAGATAATGGCCGATTGGCCCTCTTACCTGACCCAGCGATACAGCAACAACGGTTCCTCTGATCAGGAGTCAGCTTACTCTGAATTGCCCGTGGCGACTCTGCTGGGTAGAGCCCAGATCTGTATTCTGGCAATGACTCCATTCATTTTTCCACCAGGGATGGCGCTAGGCTGTGTGGCTTTCACTCTGGTGGCGCAGGGCAGCGGGGTTCTCTCTCTGATGGTGTTCTCTCAGCACTGTCCTTTCCCTCTGGAGTCCTGGGTGCACTTCCCTGAAAGCTTTCTCTGGCTCCTGGCTCTCTCTCTCCCATTCAGCTGGGCATGCTGTGTGGGCTGCAGTTTCTTTGTTACAGTGGGGCTGCCAGTCCTCAAACTACATGTCCCGCAATCCTCTTCTCTGCTCCTTTTTCTATTCTATTTCTTCCCTGGCTGATATGAAGGCGGGGGAAGAAACATAGTGGGCGGCTTTGCTGGCAAGCGCCGCTCACTAGTACAGCATATCGCTCGAGGAGGAGAGTAAGAGGGAGTGGGAGGAAGAGAGGGAGGGGGGAAAGAAGAGCCCGCAGCTGCAGTGGCGTCACTAGGGTTGGTGCCGCCCGGTGTGGTAAAACATGGTGTCACCCCCCTTCCACCACCTATAGTCGCCCCTCAGTACAGACCCACTCCACTAAGTATAGACCCCCTCCGTCAGTGCAGACTCCCCACAAAGTATAAACCCCTCCCTCACTACAGACCCCCCAGGACAAACCACCCCCTCCATTAGTACAGACCCCCCTTCATTAGTACAGACCACCCTCCTCCATTAGTACAGACCCCCCTCCAGTAGTAAAGACCCCCCAGGACAACCCCCCTCCATTAGTACAGACCCTCCAGGACAAACCAATCCCCCTCCATTAGTCCAGACTCCAGGACAAACTCCCCAATTAGCACATACCCCCCAGGAAAAAAAACCCCATTAGTAAAGACTCCCCATAGGATAAACCCCCCTCCATTAGTACAGACCCCTCCAGGACAACCCCCCCATTAGTACAGACTCCCCTAGGACAAACCCCCCCCTCCATTACTAGACCCCCCAGGACAAACCCCCTCTCCATTGGTACAGAACCCCCCAGGACAACCCCCCCATTAGTACAGACTCCCCCCAGGACAACCCCCCATTAGTACAGACTCCCCCAGGACAAACCCCGCCTCCATTAGTACAGACCCCTCCAGGACAACCCCCCCATTAGTACAGACTCCCCCCAGGACAAACCCCCCTCCATTAATACAGACCCCTCCAGGACAAACCCCCCCATTAGTACAGACTCCCCCAGGACAAACCCCCCCATTAATACAGACTCCCCCCAGGACAACCCCCCCATTAGTACAGACTCCCCTCCAGGACAAACCCCCCTCCATTAATACAGACCCCCCCAGGACAAACCCCCCCATTAGTCCAGACCCCTCCAGGACAAAAAAAAAACATTAGTACAGATTCCCCAAGGACAAACCCCCCCATTAGTCCAGACCCCTCCAGGACAAAAAAAACCCCATTAGTACAGACTCCCCCCAGGACAACCCCCCCATTAGTACAGACTCCCCTCCAAGACAAACCCCCCCATTAGTACAGACTCCCCCAGGACAAACCCCGTTCCATTAATACAGACCCCTCCAGGACAAACCCCCCCATTAATACAGACTCCCCTCCAGCACAAAACCCCACCCCCCCTCCAATACGGTACATTGTGGCAGCTGGAGAGGAGAGGACAATATACAGCCGCGCCGCCCGGGTGGAGCAGAGATCGCAGCAGCAGTAGGCAGGAGTTTCAGACACAGAGAAGAGGAGGAGGAGGAGAACACGTGTCAGGCACGGACCGCCCCCTCAGCGACGTCACTGCGCGGCTTGTCTCTCCACACAGAGACAGCCGCTCCGATCTCCGGCGGCTGCTTCGCTCTCCTCCAGTGACAGGAGGAGGGAGGAGGGAGGGGGGACGCCAGGCTTAGTAAACACAGGGGTGGCGGGGAGAGCCGCCTCTCGACATGGACAAGGAGAGGAGGTGGAGGAGAATAAAAGGGAGCACTCTGGCGCCACAGCGCCCCCACCTCTGTGGCGCCTGGGTGAAATGCACCCCCTGCACCCCGTCTAGGACCGGCCCTGCCCCAGGATAACATACACCCTGACTATTAGGAAAATAAACTCCACACAAAAACCCCAAGATCGAGCTGTGACTCGAGAAAAACCCACCCTTGCTTTTATACCAGTAACAAACAAACCCAGTCCGGTATAAAGCTTGATCCCTAAACCAAAAAACAAAAGAAAAGCGGTGACATCCCGCCACAGCAATCGAAGGTTCGGCAGTTCCATAGGTAGTTCTGTTCAGCCTCTGCATGCTCCATCAGAGGAATAATAAGGCCTCTTTCTCAAAAGGATTGATCTAGATCCCCGGTGCAACAAGGAAAGGAAAAAAAACAGGAAAATAAAAGAAAAAAAAGAAAAAGAAAAAAGAAAAAAAAAGGGGGACGAAGAGAAAATCGTTATAGTCTCACATTATGTGGGGTGGGGGGGGGGTGCACAGAAGTCCATGTACCCAGATCCGGCCAAGAGGAGATCATTACTGTTGTATTGTGGGCACCAGTAAAGTTCAAGCACCGTTGTTGAACCGCAGCCCTCGGCTCCACACCAGCCCCCCCCCATCCCCCAAGGGTGCAGCAGAAAAAGGGCAAACCACAGACGACTCCCCTTTAGGGAAAACAGGACGGAAAAAAGCATAAGCAGAAGGCCCCCCCCCAAGGCTCGGAGAGCCGGGTAAGAATACAGGTGAATCATGAGAAAACGTAGCAGTTCCAGGTACACTTTGGCCAGCAGGACACAGGACCTTAGAATTCTTTATCCATACATTCACAGGCTTCCTCAGGGTGTTCAAAAAATGTCACTGATCCTTTGTATTGAATTCTGAGCTTGCTAGGATACAACATGCTGTATTTGATTTCCCTCAGGCGTCTTCTGACCTCATTGAAAGATCTTCGTTTCTGCTGTGTAGCTGCCGAGAAATCTGGGAAAAGCATGACCCGCGCATTATCATGGCGCAGCTCTGGAAATTTCCTTGCTTGGGTGAAAATCGTGTCTCTGTCGCGGTAATTCAAAAAGCGAACCAGGAAAGGCCGCGGAAAGGCACCTGGGGCTCTGTTGCCAGTAGGGACCCTGTGCGCTCTCTCCACAATGTAGGTAGGTGGCATATCTTGTAAGGACAGCAGTTTTTTAAATAAATCTTCCGCAAACACAGCAGGCCTGTCTCCCTCAGCCCCCTCAGGGAGCCCCACCACCCGGATATTATTTCTCCTCTGCCGGTCTTCGGCGTCAATGGCCCTGTGTTGCAAGGCTCTGACCTGGTCTCTAAGTTCGGCTAGCTGGGCTCCATGATCATGGGACACATCCTCCACATCAGATACCCTCGTTTCTACCATGGTCAGGCGGCCCCTGATCTTGTCCAGATCATGCCTAATGAGGTTGCACTCAGAGGAGAGGTGGTCAATCCGCCCCATCAGCTCAGCTTTACTAGCGCTGATGGCCTCCAGGATCGGCTTAGTTATGGCCTCAGTATCCACTACAGGAGTCGGCTCCAACACAGCATCCATCTCCTCCGCCGCTTGTGCCATCGCAGCAACTGCAGGCTTGGCGTGCTGTTCCTTCGGCGGGGAAGACAAGATGGCGGGGCCAATGGCGGCAATCCTAATGGAGCGGGTCCTACGCTGGTCCGTGTGCGCCTTGTATTTCTTCCTGGAGGCAGAGGAAGGCATCGTCCCGGGTCAGGACACACTCCCCTGTCAGATGGTAAGTCCAGGGCAGTTTCTAAAGCCTCAGTGTACCGTAGATTGAGCAGGAGTAGCGGAGCTGCAGAGAGCAGTGTGCTGCCTCGATCACATCCGGCCGGAAGTCTAGGTGCGTTCTGTTTAATGTTCATTCTGACCAGCCGACCAGTTTAAAGCCATGTTGGAAGTACGTTCTCATCGTAGAGCTCGTGCTGCGTATGCGCTTGGTGTTACGGTTAATACTGCAACCCAAGCTCAGTCCATGAACAGGGCGAGGAGGAGTTCATGTACCAAGAATTGGTTGCTCCAGCGGGACCAATTCTCTCATATGCCTCTGCTGCCGGAAATCCAGGAGAATAATCCTGATGACTTCAGGAATTATCTCCGGATGACGGACCCCATTTTTCACCGTCTGTTGGATTTGCTGTCCCCCTATATCACGAGGCAGGACACTGTGATGCGCCAAGCCATCACTGCCGAGCAGAGGCTCATCGCCACGTTGAGATACCTGGCGACTGGGAGAAGCCTGCAGGACCTCAAGTTCACAACAGGCATCTCCCCCCAGGCTCTGGGGGTCATTATCCCAGAAACGTGTTCTGCCATCATACAAGTCATGCAGAAGGACTACAGTAGGTGCCGCCGATTTTGTGCCAATCTCGCCTCTTCTAACGGCGAGATTGACACCCTACGAGCCCTGTCGTGAGAGCCAGCGCCGAGCTGTCTCGTCATCGGGAAAGGAAAAATTTTGTTTTTCCTTTCGCAATGAGCGACACGCATTGCTGACATTGAGGCCAGTGGACAGAGATCCAACATGGATTCCCGCCAATACTCGGCTCTGTGTTAGGTATGAATTCTGAGCGGGAACTCCACGCCAAATTTTTAATAAAAAAACGGCACCGGTTCCCCCTCCAGGAGGGGGCGACCTGCTGCCCCCCCACCCCAAAGCACCCTGCCCCCATGTTGATGGGGACAGGGCCTCTTCCCGACAACCCTGGCCGTTGGTTGTCGGGGTCTGCGGGCGGGGGCTTATCGGAATCTGGGAGCCCCCTTTAATAAGGGGGGCCCCCAGATCCCGGCCCCCCACCCTATGTGAATGAGTATGGGGTACATCGTACCCCTACCCATTCACCTGGTGGAACAAAAATGTCAATAAAAAAACACACTCAGGTTTTTAAAGTAATTTATTACACAGCTCCGGGGGTCTTCTTCTGACTCTGGGGGTCTTCCGACTTCGGGGGTCTCTTCTTCCGACTTCGGGGGTCTTCTTCTGACTTCGGGGGTCTTCTTCTGCTCTCCGGTGCCTTTTTCCTTCTGCCGGGCTTTTCCGCTAACTTCTTCCAGCTCTTTTGCTAGCGGAGAGGCCCGGTCTTCCCTGTCGTCTCCTCCCGCTCTCCGTTGTCCTTCTGCCGGGCTTCTCCACTATCTTCTTCCAGCTCTTTTGCTAGTGGAGGGACCCGGTCTTCCCGTCGCCGTCTGCGTCTTCTTCCCTCTTCTCCTCTTCGATGTTGACACGCCGCTTTCTTCCGCTGTAATGCTGGGTGTGCGGTCCGCAACGATTTATATAGGCCTCTCATGACGTCACAGTCACATGCTCCGGGTGGCCACATGCTCCCATGACGTCACATGCTCCAGGGCCACCCGGAGCATGTGACTGTGACATCTTGAGAGGCCTATATAAATCGTTGCGGACCGCACACCCAGCATTACAGACGACGGGGAAGACCGGGCCTCTCCGCTAGCAAAAGAGCTGGAAGAAGTTAGCGGAAAACCCCGGCAGAAGGAAAAAGGCACCAGAGAGCAGAAGAAGACCCCCAAAGTCGGAAGAAGACCCCCGAAGTCGGAAGAAGAGACCCCCGAAGTCGGAAGACCCCCGGAGTCGGAAGAAGACCCCCGGAGCTGTGTAATAAATTACTTTAAAAACCTGTGTGTGTTTTTTTATTGACATCTTTGTTCCACCAGGTGAATGGGTAGGGGTACGATGTACCCCATACTCATTCACATAGGGTGGGGGGCCGGGATCTGAGGGCCCCCCTTATTAAAGGGGGCTCCCGGATTCCGATAAGCCCCCGTCCGCAGACCCCGACAACCAACGGCCAGGGTTGTCGGGAAGAGGCCCTGTCCCCATCAACATGGGGGGCAGGGTGCTTTGGGGTCTGGGGCCGCAGGTCGCCCCCTGCCTTAAAGCACCAAACCGCCATGTTGAGGGCATGCGGCCTGGTACGGTTCAAGAGGGAGGGGGGAGCTCTCTCGTCCCCCCCTCTTTTCCTGCGGCCTGCCAAGTTGCGTGCTCGAATAAGGGTCTTGTTTGGATTTTGAGGGGGACCCTCACGCCGTTTTTTCGGCTTAGGGGATTCCCCTTAAAGTCCAATGGGCCATCAGAGGGGGTGAGGAATCTGATATTTGGGCCTTCTAATTTTGTCTTTAAATACTTCTTCAAATAAATGTTATACTGATGTTGGCCAAGGACGTTTTTGTGTAATCTGCTTGCAATGTTATGTGCAAAAGTAAAATTTTTTTTTTCTTGTTTGACTCCACAGTTTTCTTCATTGCCACAGGAATAGCAGAATGTGACATCCCAGTTTGCCCAGCGGTGGGACTTCCCCAACTGCGGAGGGGCAATAGACAGGAAGCACATCCGCATAGTGCCACCACCCTGTTCGGGGTCGTACTATTATAATTACAAAGGATTTAATAGTATCGTGTTGATGGCGGTTGTGTCGGCAAACTATGAGTTCATGTATGTGGACGTGGGGAAGAATGGCCGTATGTCGGATGGGGGAGTCTTTGCACAGACGGAGTTTGCCCAACGTCTGCAGACTGGTTGCCTGGCACTGCCACCTGATGCAGATAATGTGGAGGGACTTCCGTTTGTTTTTATTGCGGATGAAGCTTTCGGGCTGGGACCACACCTGATGCGGCCATTCCCCCAGAGGACCCTCACCCCGGAGAGGAGGGTTTTTAATTACTGGCTGGCCAGAGCTGGGAGGGTTGTTGAGAATGCCTTCGGGATAATGGTCAGCCGGTTCTGCCTGTTTCTGTCAGCCATCCACATGGTGGAATACAAACCTAACTATATTGTCTTCAGCTGCTGCATACTGCACAACTTTTTACACAGACATTCAACTACTTATATCACAACTGTTGGGCCTGATGCCGGATTTTGGACAATACAATGACAGGCCTGGACACTGGCCATACTGGCTTGGCCCCCCAAAGTGCCCGTGAAGTACGTGATAAATACGTGGAGTACTTTACGGGTAGGGGGGCCATCGCTATGCCAGACAATCTCTGATTATTTTTGCAAAAAATAAACCCAAAAAATGTATCTTCGAAAAACTTGTTTTGCCATTATTGCTTGTGTTTCTTTTATCTGTCTCCCAGGTTCTCCTAGTGCACTTGTAGTGGCAAGTGGATTTGTCTTTCGTAAATAACCACAATTGTCACAGTAAACAAGAACTTTAAAATTTACAAACTGGTATTGAGCATAGAAAGAATAAGTCATACATTGTTGAGTATAAAACTATTTTTTTACTCTGTGCACTACTTGTGCGTTATAAATTTTTTTTAAGAAAAATATAACCATTATATATTTGTAAAAAATATTTTGTGTTTTTTTGGGGTTTGCATAAACAGGCCTGGTTTAAACAAGAAAATAAATAAAAACAATGGAACTTACAAAGTTCAACCTTAGAAAAACATGACATGGGGTGATGTCACTCCTGAACAAGCCAAATTTTGAAGATGCACACAGTTTGTGCAGCAAAATGGGTATTTTTATCCTGATCCCATGCCAAATGTCAACATGTGCTATCTGCCATAATGGGGGATCAGTGGACGTGTTTTGGGGGTGCAAACCCTTCCTCTCACCTACTTGAGTAGCGAGGAAGGGGTTGCACCCACAAAACACGGACATATATATCCTGTGATGGCAGATAGCACATGTTGACACACTGTGTGCATCTTCAAATTTTGGCTTGTGGAATATCAAGTGCAAAATTTTGTAGCAGAACAAAAAAAAAAATCAATGGGGGGGGGGGGGGGTCAGTCTATTCGCCCCAAAATATCAATGATGTTTTTATATTTTTGCTCAATCACATTCATCCTTTTCCTCATTATGTTCATTTCGCTACTACATTCCATTATTTCTTGAATCAATATTTGTGCACTAGCACTTGAGAAAGGAGTAGTAGGAGTTTCTGCCACACCACCATGTTCATCCCCTAAAAATAAAAAAGGTATTATAAATATGCAGGCCTACATATCTTTACCTGAAGGTGTGGTGACAGATACTGACCTGTTGTGATGATAAGCTCCACCTCTGCTTCCTCCACCTCTGCTTCCTCCACCTCTCCTTCCTCCACCTCTCCTTCCTCCACATGCTGAGTTTGGGGTTCTCTCTGTTCTTTCTGAGGTGTGGGGTTCCTAGCCTCCTCAGATTGGTGTCCTCCCAGTCTTCTCTCCCCTATGAAAATGAAACAAAAGGTATACTTAGCACACAGATATTTGAGGGCATAAATTGAAAACATTGCTTGGAAGTGGGGTACAATTGTCTGTTTTGGCTGAGTTCCAAGATGAACACATGAGATTTTAGGATTTTAACAAAGCTGGAATGATTTCCTTTTTTGTCCAATGTAACACACATGGAAACACCCCAAAGTATCCACTGTAGTACCTGTGTGGGACACCCTAAAAAGGTTGTTCTGGTGGGCCACACAGGTGCTCCTGAGTGTAGACGTGTAACCAGCTGCTGAGTGTCCTCTCCTTTACACTGAATCAAGTTTGCATTTCACATTCTAGTTACAAACACATCATCTAGACAACAATGTTTATAAACGTTGTTTTAATACAAATAGGCATGACCACATGTGGTTTACCTGGATCTGCGCGAAAAAATCTTATTTTTGAGGATCGCTGTTTACTACGAACGTTTAAAACTTTGGTCACTAACCTGAAAGTTGTCATTTTCAAATGTACAACCAGTCAATCCAAGCAATTGAGAAAATAATGATGATCTGGACAGCCGCACTCCAATCCAACGTGGCTTTATTCACAAAGTAAAATGAAAACAGGCACTACATGTCACAGCAACAGAAAAATGGGGACAGCTAACGCGTTTCACACTTAGAAGTGCAAACTCACTAGCTATGAGTAAGCACTTCTAAGTGTGAAACGCGTAAGTTGTCCCCATTTTTCTGTTGCTGTGACATGTAGTGCCTGTTTTCATTTTACTTTGTGAATAAAGCCACGTTGGATTGGAGTGTGGCTGTCCAGATCATCATTATTTTCTCAATTGCCTAGTGCATTGCCAGCACCCTCGGTTCCTGGAAAGGTGAATTTTATTTTGGGTAAGCCTGTTTGGAGCGGAAATCCTTGTTTGTAGTCAATCCAAGCACATGGAGCAAAACAGGCAAGTATAATAATAAAATTAGTAATAGCACAGGTAAAAAAAATTTTTTTATCTTCCTATACTGCTCCGGCTCCCTCAGCTTCAGGTCAGACCACCTTTTACGGAGCTGCTCCTTTGATCTCCTGACCCCAAATTTATGGTACAGACTCCTCACCACTTTGTCTATTATTTTTGACTTCCTGAGATTAGGGGTGTTGTATGGCCCATGCTTCCCATCGTAATCTTTCCTCCGCAGGATGTCCACCATCTCCGCCATCTTAACAAATGACATATTAGTCGCATTGTATCTTTTTCTCCTGGATCGGGACGTTCCCTCCTCCGGGCTTTCCTCATCGGTACTTAGTATATCACGCACCTGTGTCACCGCCATGTCGTCGTCTCCCACTGTGCGCCAAACGAGAAGGGGCGGGGAATATCCAAAAAAGACCTTCATGGGTGGGCGACGCGGGCAGAGTTTCACGCTTGCGCAGGGTATATAATAATAACGACATTACTACGTTGTGTGCGCAGAGTAAGGACGACCGGAAGTGCCGAAGATCTCAAACGAAGGTAAAATTTAACTTGGGCCATCAGTGGCCTATACTGATTCATGATTATAAAGGCCTATATTGGGATAAGATTAGGCCAGTTTAGGCTGACCTAGTGTTTTTGTCTTGTGTTTTATCTTGCAGAAATAATGCATAAATTACGGGAACCAGGCATAATGCAAGCTTTTATCGATAAATACAGAGGGATGAAAAACTTATGAGAGGTCAAAAACTGTTTGTACCACAACAGTGTGGTACGGAGGGTAACAATTGAGAAGATAGCAGAATATATGAAAACATGGATCCCAGAGGCAGACTATACCATGATGAACAATTAAATTAATAACATGAGGAATTGTTACAAAAAGCAGTACAAAGAGGTCCGCAAATCCCAGAGATCAGGAGCAGCAGCAGACCAAGTACATGTCCCCAAGCTGTGGTACTACCAACACCTGCGTTTTCTGGACAACCAGATTGAAGCCAGGGAATCTATTTCCAGTCTTCCCTCCACCCTTCCCTTCAGCGTTCCCTCCACCCTTCCCTCCAGCGTTCCTTCCACCCTTCCCTCCACCCCTGCAGAGGGTGACGAGGAGCAACCTGACCTGGAAGAGCCGGATGTCTTGTCATCGGGAAAGGAAAATGTTGTTTTTCCTTTCGCAATGAGCGACACGCATTGCTGACATTGAGGCCAGTGGACAGAGATCCAACGTGGATTCCCGCCAATACTCGGCACTGTGTTAGGTATGAATCCTGAGCGGGAACTCCACGCCAAATTTTTAATAAAAAAACGGCACCGGTTCCCCCTCCAGGAGGGGGCGACCTGCTGCCCCCCCACCCCAAAGCACCCTGCCCCCATGTTGATGGGGACAGGGCCTCATCCCGACAACCCTGGCCATTGGTTGTCGAGGTCTGCGGGCGGGGGCTTATCGGAATCCGGGAGCCCCCTTTAATAAGGGGGCCCCCAGATCCCGGCCCCCACCCTATGTGAATGAGTATGGGGTACATCGTACCCCTACCTATTCACCTGGTGGAACAAAAATGTCAATAAAAAAACACACACAGGTTTTTAAAGTAATTTATTACACAGCTCCGGGGGTCTTCTTCCGACTCCGGGGGTCTTCCGACTTCGGGGGCCTCTTCTTCCGACTTCGGGGGTCTTGTTCTGACTTCGGGGTCTTCTTCTGCTCTCCGGTGCCTTTTTCCTTCTGCCGGGCTTTTCCGCTAACTTCTTCCAGCTCTTTTGCTAGCGGAGAGGCCCGGTCTTCCCCGACGTCTCCTCCCGCTCTCCGTTGTCCTTCTGCCAGGCTTCTCCACTATCTTCTTCCAGCTCTTTTGCTAGTGAAGGGACCCAGTCTTCCCGTCGCCGTCTGTGTCTTCTTCCCTCTTCTCCTCTTCGATGTTGACACGTCGCTTTCTTCCGCTGTAATGCTGGGTGTGCGGTCCGCAACGATTTATATAGGCCTCTCATGATGTCACAGTCACATGCTCCGGGTGGCCACATGCTCCCATGACGTCACAGTCACATGCTCCGGGGCCACCCGGAGCATGTGACTGTGACGTCTTGAGAGACCTAAATAAATCGTTGCGGACCGCACACCCAGCATTACAGCGGAAGAAAGCGACGTGTCAACATCGAAGAGGAGAAGAGGGAAGAAGACGCCGATGGCGACGGGAAGACCGGGTCCCTCCACTAGCAAAAGAGCTGGAAGAAGATAGTGGAGAAGCCCGGCAGAAGGACAACGGAGAGTGGGAGGGGACGACGGGGAAGACCGGGCCTCTCCGCTAGCAAAAGAGCTGGAAGAAGTTAGCGGAAAAGCCCGGCAGAAGGAAAAAGGCACCGGAGAGCAGAAGAAGACCCCCAAAGTCGGAAGAAGACCCCCGAAGTCGGAAGAAGAGACCCCCGAAGTCGGAAGACCCCCGGAGTCGGAAGAAGACCCCCGGAGCTGTGTAATAAATTACTTTAAAAACCTGTGTGTGTTTTTTTATTGACATCTTTGTTCCACCAGGTGAATGGGTAGGGGTACGATGTACCCCATACTCATTCACATAGGGTGGGGGGCCGCGATAAGCCCCGCCCGTAGACCCCGACAACCAACGGCCAGGGTTGTCGGGAAGAGGCCCTGTCCCCATCAACATGGGGGGCAGGGTGCTTTGGGGTAAGGGGCCGCAGGTCGCCCCCTGCCCCAAAGCACCAAACCGCCATGTTGAGGGCATGCGGCCTGGTACGGTTCAAGAGGGAGGGGGCCGCTCTCTCGTCCCCCCCTCTTTTCCTGCAGCCTGCCAGGTTGCATGCTCGAATAAGGGTCTGGTTTGGATTTTGAGGGGGACCCTCACGCCGTTTTTTCGGCTTAGGGGATTCCCCTTAAAATCCATACCAGACCGAGGGGCCTGGTATGCTCCTGGAGGGGGAACCCATGCCGGTTTTTATTTAAAATTTGGGGTGGAGTTCCCACTCAGGATTAATACCAAACACAGTGCCTGGTATTGGCGGGAATCCACATCGGATCCCGTTCAATACAGTGTCGCGTCGCCTTCTCGCTATTGCAGCGAGCGCGAGATGTCAGCACCCTGTCGCCGAGATGTCGGCACCCTGACGCCGAGAATCTCCGCAATGGGATCACGATGGATATACAATGTCGGCGGCACCTACTGTATATTAAGGTTAGTGATGAGCCGAACACCCCCGGGTTCGGTTCGCACCAGAACTCGCGAACGGACCGAAAGTTCGCACGAACTTTAGAACCCTATTAAATACAATGGATGCGAACGTTCGATATCTAAAGTGCTAATTATAATGACTATTATGCATGTTATTGTCCTAAAAAGGGTTTGGGAACCCGGGTTCTGCACCAGGGGACATGTATCAATCCAAAAAAAAGTTTTAAAAACGTCCGTTTTTCGGGAGCAGTCATTTTAATGATGCATAATGTGAAAAAAAAAGTCAAATATTCCTTTAAATATCGTACCTGGGGGGTGTCTAAAGTATGCCTGTGAAGTGCCACGTGTTTCCCGTGTTTAGAACTGTCCCTGCACAAAATTACATTTCTAAAGGAAAAAAAGCCATTTAAAACTGCTTGCGGCTTTAATGTAATGTCTGGTCCCGGTAATATGGATGAAAATCTTTAAGAAAAATGGCATAGCTACCCCATCACACACCACCCCCCCTACCCCAGCCCATTACCAGCCCCTTTGGGTCTTGTATGGATATTAAGGGGAACCCAGCACACAAAATAAAAAAGGCCCTTTATACTCTGAACAGCCGTATACAGGCGGTGCATACAAGACAGGGACTGTAGGTTTGTTCTTATGTAGAATCTGTTTGTAATTTTGAACAGGTACATTGTTTAAGTGTAGCTCCAGGCAAAAAATCTATTTTTAACCTTTTTGGAAAACATAGGGAAGGGTTATCACCCCTGTAACATTTGTTTTGCTGTCTGTGCAGTGTGCACCTGTTCAGAACAGTTCACCTCACTTTCCGTCCTAATGACAAATGTTTTTTGAAAATGTGGGGTTTTTATTGAAACAAGAATTGGTGATAAAGTATCAGTGGAGAGGAGACACTTTTTTTCCCATATTAACTCTTACAGGAGAGAATTTGCCTTCCTAGGGGTAGATTTCCTCTCACTTCCTGTTGTATCCTTCCGTTTGCAAGGAGGAGTCGTTTGTAAGTTGGATGTTTGAAAGTAGGGGCCTGCCGTATATACTCAGCTGAAATTTGCCCCTTACATGTTGGTGTTGCCACAACACTGTGAGCCCTCACAGTTACTCTTGGTGGGCGCATGAATGGGCCCTGCTGTGAATTATTAGATCAAGAATTGTAATTGCATGCCCCTGTTGAACAGGGGCTGAAAAATTGGGCCTTTGGTGGTGGTGGTGGTGATGGTGTTGACACAACACTGTAAGGCCTCACAGTTAGTCTTGGTGGGCGCAGGAATGGGCCCTGCTGTGAATTATTAGATCAAGAATTGTAATTACATGCCCCTGTTAAACAGGGGCATAAAAATTGGGCCTTAGGCACTGGTGCCACAACACTGCAACCCCTCACAGATACTCTACTTGGAGCACAGCAATGAGCCCTGTTGCAAAGTATTGCATCAAAAATTGTAATTACACGCCCCTGTTAAACAGGGGCTGAAAAATTGGGCCTTAGCCACTGGTGCTGGTGCCACAACACTACAACCACTCTCAGATACTCTAGTTGGAGTGCAGGAATGAGCCCTGCTGCAAAGCATTGCATAAAAAATTGTAATAACACGCGGCTGAAAAATTGGGCCTTAGCCACTGGTGGCGGCACCCAGAAACAAAAATGTTCTTCCAAGCTATCATCATCAATCGGATCATTGAGGAGGAGGAGGATAGTCAGTCAACATAACAGGACAGTCTCTCAGCATCAGCATCAGTCTTGAAGGGATGTGACATTTGAAAATAAATTAGTCTGTTATATCAACTTCAGGTGTTTGGTAGCTGGTGGTGATCCAAGACTGGTTCCTCTTTATGAAGGTCAGTCGATCAACAGAGTCAGTCGACAGGCGCACCCTGTGATCCGTGACAAATCCTCCAGCAGCACTGAATGTGCGTTCTGAAAGAACGCTGGATGCAGGACAGGCCAGTAGCTCAATTGCATACTGTGCAAGCTCTGGCCAGTGATCCATCCTCAAGACCCAGTAAGCCAGAGGATTTTCGGTGGGGAAGGTGTCCAAGTCTGACCTTGCCCCTAGGTATTCCTGCACCATGTATATCAGACGCTGGCGATGGTTGCTGGAACCGATCATACCTTGGGGCTGCGGACTAAAGAATTGTCTGAACGCATCGGTCAGACGGCCACCTTCCCCACCGCTCCTTCTTTGACTGACCGAAGCCTCAGCAACTCGTTGTCCAGGACCAGGAGTTTGTAACCTCCCAGTCTCTGGGAACGCGTTGCACAGACCTTTCTGCAAGGCCTCCCGGAGTTGTCTCATCCTCTGCTCCCTCTGCGATGGTAAGATAAGGTCCGCAACCTTACCCTTGTACCGTGGATCAAGGAGAGTGGCCAGCCAGTAATGGTCCCTCTCCTTGATCCGAAGAATACGAGGATCCTTCCGCAGACTTTGCAGGATCAGGGAGGCCATGCAGCGTAGGTTAGCTGAGGCATTCGGTCCGGAGTCCTCTGGGTCACTAAGGACGACATGATCCGCAGCCACCTCCTCCCAGCCACGTACAAGTCCACTGGTTTCTTGGGACTGTAAATCATCCCTAATAGACTGCTGCTGATGATGCTGAGTGCCAGGCTCCACCTCCATGCTGACACAATCCTCCTCCTCCTCTTCTTCCTGTGCGATGGGTGGAACAGAAGGAACACTGTCTGGGTAAAGGGGGCCTTGAGAGGCAAGGAAGTCCTCCTCTTCCTGCCTCTGTTCTGCCTCAAGTGCCCTGTCCATTATTCCACGCAGCGTATGTTCCAACAGGTGGTCAAGAGGTACAGTGTCACTGATGCATGCACTGTCACTGCTCACCATCCTCGTGGCCTCCTCAAATGGTGCCAGGACAGTGCATGCATCCCTGATCATGCCCCACTGGCGTGGTGAAAAAAACCCGAGCTCCCCTGACCCTGTCCTGGTGCCGTAGTCGCACAGGTACTCATTGATGGCCCTCTGCTGCATGTGCAGCCGCTGCAGCATGGCCAACGTTGAGTTCCACCTGGTGGGCATGTCACATATAAGGCGGTTCTTGGGCAGGTTCAACTCCTTTTGCAGCTCAGCCAGGCGAGCACTGGCATTATAAGATCTGCGGAAATGCACACAGACTTTCCTGGCCTGCCTCAGAACATCCTGTAAGCCCGGGTACCTGCCCAAGAACCGCTGCACCACCAGGTTAAGGACGTGAGCCACACAGGGCACATGGGTCAGTTGTCCCTGTCGGAGAGCAGAGAGGAGGTTGGTGCCATTGTCGCAAACTACCATTCCTGGCTTAAGCTGGCGTGGCGTCAACCACCTCTCGGCCTGCCCCTGCAGAGCAGACAGAACCTCTGCCCCAGTGTGGCTCCTGTCCCCCAAACACACCAGCGCAAGCACGGCATGGCATGTTTTTGCCTGCGTACTTGCATAGCCCCTTGAACGCCTACGGAGCACCGCTGGTTCCGAGGACAAAGCACAGGAAGAGGCCACGGAGGAAGAAGAAGAGGAGGGGGTGGAGGACAGAGGTGTGTCACAACCAGTAGTAGCATTTTGGAGGCGTGGCGGTGGAACAACCTCCAACACTACTGCACCTTGTCCTGCATCCTTCCCAGCTGCCAAAAGAGTGACCCAATGGGCCGTGAAAGAAAGGTAACGTCCCTGTCCATGCCTGCTGGACCATGAGTCAGCGGTAATATGCACCTTACCGCTGACCGCCCTGTCCAGCGAGGCCAAGACATTGCCTTCCACATGCCGGTAGAGAGCCGGAATCGCCTTCCGTGAGAAAAAGTGGCATTTGGGAACCTGCCACTGAGGAACCGCACATTGCACAAACTCACGGAAGGGGGCCGAGTCTACCAACTGAAAAGGCAGCAGTTGAAGCGCTAGCAATTTAGTCAAGCTAGCATTCAACCGCTGGGCATGTGGATGGCTGGGAGTGAACTTCTTTCGACGGTCCAGCAGCTGGGGCAGGGAAATTTGCCTGCTAGAATCGGACGTCGGTGTACTGCTAGCAGAGTGCCCGCAAGTACTTGGCTGTGACACACCTAATTCTACACCTTCATCCCTCTCAGAGCAGGTTTCAGAGAGGACTGAAGGTATAGTGGGGTTGGAGATCCCAGCTGATGCGGTGCAAGAAGAGGTCAGCTTTGTTCTTTGGTGTGGGTCTTTAAGGTAGGCTTGCCAACGAGCTGCATGGCAGGTCAACATATGTCTGGTCAAGCATGTGGTGCCCAAGCGGGTGATGTTTTGGCCATGCGATATACGCTTGAGACATATGTTGCAAACAGCAGCTGTGCAATCTGATGCACTCGACTCAAAAAAGGCCCACACCAAAGAACTTTTTGAATAACGGGCACAGGCAGCGCCCTGCACAGGCGGAGCTCTGCGGTGTGATTCCGTCGGTGTGCTGCCCTTACGCTGGCCCCCCGAGGGCATCCTGCCTCGTTGGAGATGTGCCTCCTCCTCATCCTCCTCCTCCTCCTCTCTCCTATTAGGCACCCACGTGGAGTCAGTGACCTCATCATCCCCTCCCTCCTCATCACTGGAGCCAATCTAGCAGTATGCTGCAGCTGCTGGAACATGACTGCCAGATTGGTGTCCTTCTTGAGCATCCCCTCTCTCTGCTCTCACGCTACTGCCTTCCTCTAGCTGGGTATCATCATCAGACCCTTCGAAACGCTGGGCATCCTCCTGGAGCATGTACCCAACACTGTGCTCAAACAGTTTGGGGGACTCCTCAGGAGGACATGGTTGGTCTAGGGAAGGAGTGACTGATGATGACATTGATACCAGGGAAGAGGACGCTTTGGCAGCTGCTTTGCCAGTACCCTGAGCCTGGGTGAGAGAGGATGAGGAGGATGAGGAGGGCTTGGTCATCCACTCTACCAAGTCTTCGGCATAATGCGGCTCAACACGTCCAGCTGCCGAAAAGAAGGACAAGCGTGCCCCATGGCCACGTGCTGATGGCGATGCACCGCGTCCACGACCAGCACTGTTGTCTCTAGACACAGAGCCTGCTTGCCCTCTTTTATTGGCTCCTGACTGTCTGCCTCTCCTTGTTTGCCTTCCAGACATTCTAATGGCCTGCAGGGAAATGGGAAAAGCAGCAATACAGGCTAAGTTCAGGTGTAATATGGTCAGGAGGCACACTCCGCCCGCTGTAAGTGCTGCAAAATCCTGTTGGTGTAACACACCAGGAAAAAGCAGCAATACAGGCTAAGTTAAGGTGTAATATGGTCAGGAGGCACACTCCGCCCGCTGTTAGTGCCGCAAAATCCTGTTGGTGTAACACACCAGGAAAAAGCAGCATTACAGGCTAAGTTAAGGTGTAATATGGTCAGGAGGCACACTCCGCCCGCTGTAAGTGCCGCAAAATCCCGTTGGTGTAACACACCAGGAAAAAGCAGCAATACAGGCTAAGTTCAGGTGTAATATGGTCAGGAGTCACACTCCGCCCGCTGTAAGTGCCGCAAAATCCTGTTGGTGTAACACACCAGGAAAAAGCAGCAATACAGGCTAAGTTAAGGTGTAATATGGTCAGGAGGCACACTCCGCCCGCTGTAAGTGCCGCAAAATCCTGTTGGTGTAACACACCAGGAAAAAGCAGCAATATGGGCTAACTTCAGGTGTATAATGTGCAGGAGGCTTAGCAACAATGACACTGACACTGTCCCCTGCCTATCCTTCTCTCTCCCTGCACACAAGGTTTATCAAAGTATATGACACTGACACTCTCCCTGCCTATCCTTCTTTCTCCCTGCACACAAGGTTTAGCAAAGAATATGACACTGACACTGTCCCCTGCCTATCCTTCTCTCTCCCTGCACACAAGGTTTATCAAAGTATATGACACTGACACTCTCCCTGCCTATCCTTCTCTGTCCCTACACACAAGGTTTAGCAAAGAATAGATTTGACAAGATTTGACACTGTCCCTGCCTATCCTTCACTTTCCCTGCTCCGGAACACACTACACGAGGCCGCCGCGCTGGCGGCCTTTTATAGTGTGGGGCGTGTACTAAACACCCTCAGCTATAATTGGCCACAGGCATCCTGCCTGTGGCCAATCATTGCTCTCCTCACTGCCGGCGCTGTGATTGGCCAAGCATGCAGGGTCACAGTGCATGCTTGGCCAATCACAGCGCCGGGATTACACTGCGATGGCGCAGTGTATTGTGGGCCGTTCGCGTCACTCGAATTTGGCGCGAACGGCCCAAATCGTTCGTTGTTCGCCGAACGCGCGAACAGCCGATGTTCAAATCGAACCTATGTTCGACTCGAATACCGAGCTCATCCCTAATTAAGGTAAGTTTTCTCCTTTAACATCACATTCTATGTATTAAATGTATGCTAATGTATTGTATTTCTTTCATCCTTCCCTAATTACCATGATTGTAATATGCTGTAAATGTCCCCTTTGTCCCCATGCATGCTGTAATCCTTTAATGCTCCTTTTTTGCCCTACTTGCATATTTCCCTTCACTAACTTCTCCAGCATGCTATCCTGGGCCCAAACACACCTAGCCTAGTCTGTTAACAACATATTTTCTCATCTCCAATGTAGTTCTGAACCCCTCCCCCCCTAAAATGTGTACAAATATTTTATTTAACATTCAATTTAGGCAGAGTGGTTTGGAGGGCCCAAACTCAGTTAGAACCCCCCCCCCCCTTAAATTTGTCCAATGGGCCATCAGAGGGGGTGAGGAATCTGATATTTGGGCCTTCTAATTTTGTCTTTAAATACTCCTTCAAATAAATGTTATACTGATGTTGGCCAAGGACGTTTTTGTGTAATCTGCTTGCAATGTTATGTGCAAAAGTAAAAAATTTTTTTTCTTGTTTGACTCCACAGTTTCCTTCATTGCCACAGGAATAGCAGAATGTGGCATCCCAGTTTGCCCAGCGGTGGGACTTCCCCAACTGCGGAGGGGCAATATACAGGAAGCACATCCGCATAGTGCCACCACCCCGTTCGGGGTCGTACTATTATAATTACAAAGGATTTAATAGTATCGTGTTGATGGCGGATGTGTCGGCAAACTATGAGTTCATGTATGTGGACGTGGGGAAGAATGTCCGTATGTCGGATGGGGGAGTCTTTGCACAGACGGAATTTGACCAACGTCTGCAGACTGGTTGCCTGGCACTGCCACCTGATGCAGATAATGTGGAGGGACTTCCGTTTGTTTTTATTGCGGATGAAGCTTTCGGGCTGGGACCACACCTGGTGCGGCCATTCCCCCAGATGACCCTCACCCCGGAGAGGAGGGTTTTTAATTACTGGCTGGCCAGAGCCCGGAGGGTTGTTGAGAATGCCTTCGGGATAATGGCCAGCCGGTTCTGCCTATTTCTGTCAGCCATCCACATGGCGGAATACAAACCTAACTATATTGTCTTCAGCTGCTGCATACTGCACAACTTTTTACACAGACATTCAACTACTTATATCACAACTGTTGGGCCTGATGCCGGACTTTTGGACAATAAAATGACAGGCCTGGACACTGGCCATACTGGCTTGGCCCCCCAAAGTGCCCGTGAAGTACGTGATAAATACGTGGAGTACTTTACGGGTAGGGGGGCCATCGCTATGCCAGACAATCTCTGATTATTTTTGCAAAAAATAAACCCAAAAAATGTATCTTCGAAAAACTTGTTTTGCCATTATTGCTTGTGTTTCTTTTATCTGTCTCCCAGGTTCTCCTAGTGCACTTGTAGTGGCAAGTCGATTTGTCTTTCGTAAATAACCACAATTGTCACAGTAAACAAGAACTTTAAAATTTACAAACTGGTATTGAGCATAGAAAGAAGAAGTCACACATTGTTGAGTATAAAACTATTTTTTTACTCTGTGCACTACTTGTGCGTTATAAAAAAAATTTAGGAAAAATATAACCATTATATATTTGTAAAAAATATTTTGTGGTTTTTTGGGGGTTTGCATAAACAGGCCTGGTTTAAACAAGAAAATAAATAAAAACAATGGAACTTACAAAGTTCAACCTTAGAAAAACATGACATGGGGTGATGTCACCCCTGAACAAGCCAAATTTTGAAGATGCACACAGTTTGTGCAGCAAAATGGGTATTTTTATCCTGATCCCATGCCAAATGTCAACATGTGCTATCTGCCATAATGGGGGATCAATGGACGTGTTTTGGGGGTGCAAACCCTTCCTCTCACCTACTTGAGTAGCGAGGAAGGGGTTGCACCCACAAAACACGGACATAGATATCCTGTGATGGCAGATAGCACATGTTGACACACTGTGTGCATCTTCAAATTTTGGCTTGTGGAATATCAAGTGCAAAATTTTGTAGCAGAACAAAAAAAAAATCAATGGGGGGGGAGGGGTCAGTCTATTCGCCCCAAAATATCAATGATGTTTTTATATTTTTGCTCAATCACATTCATCCTTTTCCTCATTATGTCCATTTCGCTACCACATTCCATTATTTCTTGAATCAATATTTGTGCACTAGCACTTGAAAAAGGAGTAGTAGGAGTTTCTGCCACACCACCATGTTCATCCCCTAAAAATAAAAAAGGTATTATAAATATGCAGGCCTACATATCTTTACCTGAAGTTGTGGTGACAGATACTGACCTGTTGTGATGATAAGCTCCACCTCTGCTTCCTCCACCTCTGCTTCCTCCACCTCTGCTTCCTCCACCTCTGCTTCCTCCACCTCTCCTTCCTCCACCTCTCCTTCCTCCACATGCTGAGTTTGGGGTTCTCTCTGTTCTTTCTGAGGTGTGGGGTTCCTAGCCTCCTCAGATTGGTGTCCTCCCAGTCTTCTCTCCCCTATGAAAATGAAACAAAAGGTATACTTAGCACACAGATATTTGAGGGCATAAATTGGAAACATTGCTTGGAAGTGGGGTACAATTGTCTGTTTTGGCTGAGTTCCAAGCTGAACACATGAGATTTTTGGATTTTAACAAAGCTGGAATAATTTCCTTTTTTGTCCAATGTAACACACATGGAAACACCCCAAAGTATCCACTGTAGCACCTGTGTGGGACACCCTAAAAAGGTTGTTCTGGTGGGCCACACAGGTGCTCCTGAGTCCAGATGTGTAACCAGCTGCTGAGTGTCCTCTTCTTTACACTGAATCAAGTTTGCATTTCACATTCTAGTTACAAACACATCATCTAGACAACAATGTTTATAAACGTTGTTTTAATACAAATAGGCATGACCACATGTGGTTTACCTGGATCTGCGCGAAAAAATCTTTTTTTTGAGGATCGCTGTTTACTACGAACGTTTAAAACTTTGGTCACTAACCTGAAAGTTGTCATTTTCAAATGTACAACCAGTCAATCCAAGCAATTGAGAAAATAATGATGATCTGGACAGCCACACTCCAATCCAACGTGGCTTTATTCACAAAGTAAAATGAAAACAGGCACTACATGTTACAGCAACAGAAAAATGGGGACAGCTAACGCGTTTCACACTTAGAAGTGCTTACTCACTAGCTATGAGTAAGCACTTCTAAGTGTGAAACGCGTTAGCTGTCCCCAATTTTCTATTGCTGTGACATGTAGTGCCTGTTTTCATTTTACTTTGTGAATAAAGCCACTTTGAATTGGAGTAGGGCTGTCCAGATCATCATTATTTTCTCAATTGCCTAGTGCATTGCCAGCACCCTCGGTTCCTGGAAAGGTGAATTTTATTTTGGGTAAGCCTGTTTGGAGCGGAAATCCTTGTTTGTAGTCAATCCAAGCACATGGAGCAAAACAGGCAAGTATAATAATAAAATGAGTAATAGCACAGGTAAAAAAAAAATTGTTATCTTCCTATACTGCTCCGGCTCCCTCAGCTTCAGGTCAGACAACCTTTTACGGAGCTGCTCCTTTGATCTCCTGACCCCAAATTTATGGTACAGACTCCTCACCACTTTGTCCATTATTTTTGACTTCCTGAGATTAGGGGTGTTGTATGGCCCATGCTTCCCATCGTAATCTTTCCTCCGCAGGTTGTCCACCATCCCCGCCATCTTAGCAAATGACATATTAGTCACATTGTATCTTTTTCTCCTGGATCAGGACGTTCCCTCCTCCGGGCTTTCCTCATCGGTACTTAGTATATCACGCACCTGTGTCACCGCCATGTCGTCGTCTCCCACTGTGCGCCAAACGAGAAGGGGCGGGGAATATCCAAAAAAGACCTTCATGGGCGGGCGACGCGGGCGGAGTTTCACGCTTGCGCAGGGTATATAATAATAACAACGTTACTACGTTGTGTGCGCAGAGTAAGGACCAGGGATGAGCCGAACACCCCCCTGTTCGGTTCGCACCAGAACCTGCGAACAGACAAAATGTTCGTGTAAACTTTAGAACCCTATTAAATACAATGGACTCGAACGTTCGAAATCTAAAGTGTTAATTATAAAGGCTGATATGCAAGTTATTGTCCTAAAAAGTGTTTGGGGACCCGGGTCCTGCCCCAGGGGACATGTATCAATGCAAAAAAAAGTTTTAAAAACTGCCGTTTTTTCGGGAGCAGTGATTTTATTAATGCTTAAAATGAAAAAATAAAAGTGAAATATTCCTTTAAATTTCGTACCTGGGGGGTGTGTATGATATGCATGTGAAGTGGCGCATGTTTCCCGTGCTTAGAACTGTCCCTGCAAAAAATGTCATTTTTGAAAGAAAAAAAGTCTTTTAAAACTGACTTGCGGCTATTAATGAATTGTCGGCTCCCGACAATACATTCAAAAGTCATTGATAAAAAAAAAAAAAAGCGTGGGGGTTCCCCAGAATTCAATTACCCTGCCGCAAATTTAAAAAAAATTGACGTGGGGTTCCCCCACATATCCATTCCAGGCCCTTCAGATCTGGCATGGATTTTAAGGGGAACTCCACCCCAAATTTAAAAAAAAAATGGCGTGGAGTCCCCCTAAAAATCCATACCAGACCCCTTATCCGAGCACGCAACCTGGCCGGCCGCAGGGGAAAAGGGGGGGACGAGAGAGCGGCCCCCCCTCCCTCCTGAACCGTACCAGGCCACATGTCCTCAACATGGGGAGGATGTCCCCATGTTGATGGGGACAAGGGCCTCATCCCCACAACCCTTGCCCGGTGGTTGTGGGGGTCTGCGGGCGGGGGGCTTATCGGAATCTGGAAGACCCCTTTAACAAAGGGGACCCCCAGATCTCGGCCCCCCCCTATGTGAATTGGTAAGGGGTACATTGTACCCCTACCATTTCACGAAGAAAGCGTAAAAAAATGTTTAAAAAAAACACACAAACACCTTGAAAAGGTCCTTTATTTAAAAAAAAAAAAAAAACATTCCAGCGGTGAAATCCAGTGTCCCGCGGCGATCCCGATGTCCAGCGCTGTCCTTTATTGGTTGTGCCTGAGCGGACCTGATGGGGAACTCCCTCTCAGTATTTTAAATGTATAGACCCGCCCCTTCTAAAGTTCCCCATCAGGTCCGCTCAGCGGACCAGATGCGGAACATGAGAAGGGGCGGGTCTATACATGTATTGCCAAAGTGAGAGCAGTTCCCCATCAGGTCCGCCCCCTCAGTATGTCGGACCCGCCTACGTCATTGGCTTGAGTGGGGAACTTCCTTCACTATGTAAATTTAAATTACACAGTGAAGGAAGTTCCCCGCTCAAGCCAATGACGTAGGCGGGTCCGACATACCGAGGGAGCGGACCTGATGGGGAACTTTAGAAGGGGCGGGTCTATACATTTAAAATACTGAGAGGGAGTTCCCCATCGGGTCCGCTCAGGCACAACCAATGAAGGACAGCGCTGGACATCGGGATCGCCGCGGGACACTGGATTTCACCGCTGGAATGTTTTTGTTTTTTTTTAAATAAAGGACTTTTTCAAGGTGTTTGTGTGGTTTTTTTAAACATTTTTTTACGCTTTCTTCGTGAAATGGTAGGGGTACAATGTACCCCTTACCAATTCACATAGGGGGGCCGGGATCTGGGGGTCCCCTTTGTTAAAGGGGTCTTCCAGATTCCGATAAGCCCCCCGCCCGCAGACCCCCACAACCACCGGGCAAGGGTTGTGGGGATGAGGCCCTTGTCCCCATCAACATGGGGACATCCTCCCCATGTTGAGGGCATGTGGCTTGGTACGGTTCAGGAGGGAGGGGGGCCGCTCTCTCGTCCCCCCCTTTTCCCCTGCGGCCGGCCAGGTTGCGTGCTCGGATAAGGGGTCTGGTATGGATTTTAAGGGGGACTCCACGCCATTTTTTTTAAATTTGGGGTGGAGTTCCCCTTAAAATCCATGCCAGATCTGAAGGGCCTGGAATGGATATTTGGGGGAACCCCACGTCAATTTTTTTTTAAATTTGCGGCGGGGTTCCCCTTAATATCCATTCCAGACCTGAAGGGCCTGGTAATTGAATTCTGGGGAACCCCCACGCTTTTTTTTTTTTTTTATCAATGACTTTTGTATGTATTGCCGGGAGCCGACAATTCATTAATAGCCGCGAGTCAGTTTTAAATGACTTTTTTTCTTTCAAAAATGACATTTTTTGCAGGGACAGTTCTAAGCACGGGAAACATGCGCCACTTCACATGCATATCATACACACCCCCTAGGTACGAAATTTAAAGGAATATTTCACTTTTATTTTTTCATTTTAAGCATTATTAAAATCACTGCTCCCGAAAAAACGGCCGTTTTTAAAACTTCTTTTTGCATTGATACATGTCCCCTGGGGCAGGACCCCGGTCCCCAAACACTTTTTAGGACAATAACTTGCATATAAGCCTTTATAATTAGCACTTTAGATTTCTCCCATAGATTTTTCGAATTTGCCGCGAACACCCCAATTTGTTCGCTGTTCGGCGAACGGGGCGAACAGGCAATGTTCGAGTCGAACATGAGTTCGACTCAAACTCGAAGCTCATCCCTAGTAAGGATGACCGGAAGTGCCAAAGGTCTCAAACGAAGGTAAAAATTTAACTTGGGCCATCAGTGGCCTATTCTGATTCATGATTATAAAGGCCTATATTGGGATAAGATTAGGCCAGTTTAGGCTGACCTAGTGTTTTTGTCTTGTGTTTTATCTTGCAGAAATAATGCATAAATTACGGGAACCAGGCATAATGCAAGCTTTTATCGATAAATACAGAGGGATGAAAAACTTATGAGAGGTCAAAAACTGTTTGTACCACAACAGTGTGGTACGGAGGGCAACAATTGAGAAATTAGCGGAATATATGAAAACATGGATCCCAGAGGCAGACTATACCATGATGAACAATTCAATTAATAACATGAGGAATTGTTACAAAAAGCAGTACAAAGAGGTCCGCAAATCCCGGAGATCAGGAGCAGCAGCAGACCAAGTACATGTCCCCAAGCTGTGGTACTACCAACACCTGCGTTTTCTGGACAACCAGATTGAAGCCAGGGAATCTATTTCCAGTCTTCCCTCCACCCTTCCCTCCAGCGTTCCCTCCACCCTTCCCTCCAGCGTTCCTTCCACCCTTCCCTCCACCCCTGCAGAGGGTGACGAGGAGCAACCTGACCTCCAGCGTTCCCTCCACCCTTCCCTCCAGCGTTCCTTCCACCCTTCCCTCCACCCCTGCAGAGGGTGACAAGGAGCAACCTGACCTGGAAGAGCCGGATCTGCACATCTATAGCCAGGTATAGTATTTTACAACATATTTATTGACCTAGAATTATTGTTGGGAACTAGATGTTATTATTCACAAATGAATTTATTACAAAAAAAAGACAGTAGTGGCCTGAAATGATTGGGACAGGAATGAAAACTGCTGGGGTCAGAATGATAGTCTTTTCTATTTATTAACATTCAAATTGCAACAGTCATGAGCTGAAAATTGTGTGTGATTGATGAACCAAAAACTGAAACTATGTCCCTTTTTTATACAAAGGATGAGCTCAGCCAGGAGGACGAGGCTCTGGAGTGTGGCAGCCATGAGGAGGTAGGGGTGAGTGGCAGACAGGAGGAGGCAGAGCCAAGTGGCAGTCAGCAGGTGCCCAGGCCAAGTGGCAGCACCCAGTCAGAGGTGCTTCCCCTCCAGGTCAGAACCAAAAGACCAAGGAGGATGACGCAGGTGGAGGAGGAATCCTTGAAGATCATTAGGGAAGCAGCTGCGATAATGAGGGCCCCCCTCAACCCAGTAGAGTCCTATGGGTGCTATGTGGCCGATAAGCTACATAAAGTGGAAGAGGGCCAACGTGCCCTCTGTGAGGAGCTTATTTCTACGGCCCTTCACAGGGTGGGGAGGGGCCAGCTGACAGAGGCCACACATCTATGTGATCTACCCCATCCTTTACCTCCTTCTCCTCCTCCTCCTGCCACATTCCCACCACCAGATCCACAGCCTGCAAGGGGGCGTGGAGGGAGCCGTGGAAGGAACGCTGCAGGGGAGCATGGAGGGAACACTGCAGGGAAGCGTGGAGGGAAGGCTACAAGCAAGACCAGAAAGTGATTTTCTGGCTTCAAGCTGCTCTGCCAGAAGATGCAGTTTGTTGGAGTACCACAGCTTGGGGACATGTACAGTGGGGCAAAAAAGTATTTAGTCAGCCACCAATTGTGCAAGTTTTCCCTCTTAAAAAGATGAGAGAGGCCTGTAATTGTCATCATAGGTATACCTCAACTATGAGAGACAAAATGTGGAAACAAATCCAGACAATCACATTGTCTGATTTGAAAATATTTTATTTTTTTACAAATTATGGCGGAAAATAAGTATTTGGTCACCTACAAACAAGCAAGATTTCTGTCTCTCACAGACCTGTATCTTCTTCTTTAAGAGGCTCCTCTGTCCTCCACTCATTACCTGTATTAATGGCACCTGTTTGAACTTGTTATCAGTATAAAAGACACCTGTCCACAACCTCAAACAGTCACACTCCAACCTCCACTATGGTGAAGACCAAAGAACTGTCGAAGGACACCAAAAACAAAATTGTAGACCTGCACCAGGCTGGGAAGACTGAATCTGCAATAGGTAAGCAGCTTGGTGTGAAGAAATCAACTGTGGGAGCAATAATTAGAAAATGGAAGACCTACAAGACCACTGATAATCTCCCTCGATCTGGGGCTCCACGCAAGATCTCACCCTGTGGGGTCAAAATGATCACAAGAACGGTGAGCAAAAATCCCAGAACCACACGGGGGGACCTAGTGAATGACCTGCAGAGAGCTGGGACCAACGTAACAAAGGCTACCATCAGTAACACACTACGCCGCCAGGGACTCAGATCCTGCAGTGCCAGACGTGTCCCCCTGTTTAAGCCAGTACATGTCTGGGCCCGTCTGAGGTTTGCTAGAGAGCATTTGGATGATCCAGAAGAGGATTGGGAGAATGTCATATGGTCAGATGAAACCAAAGTAGAACTGTTTGGTAGAAACACAACTCGTCGTATTTGGAGGAGAGAGAATGCTGAGTTGCAACCAAAGAACACCATACCTACTGTGAAGCATGGGGTGGCAACATCATGCTTTGAGGCTGTTTCTCTGAAAAGGGAACAGGACGACTGATCCATGTACATGAAAGAATGAATGGGGCCATGTATCGTGAGATTTTGAGTGCAAACCTCCTCCCATCAGCAAGGGCATTGAAGATGAAACGTAGCTGGGTCTTTCAGCATGACAATGATCCCAAACACACTGCCCGGGCAACAAAGGAGTGGCTTCGTAAAAAGCATTTTTAAGGTCCTGGAGTGGCCTAGCCAGTCTCCAGATCTCAACCCCATAGAAAACCTTTGGAGGGAGTTGAAAGTCCGTGTTGCCCAGCGACAGCCCCAAAACATCACTGCTCTAGAGGAGATCTGCATGGAGGAATGGGCCAACATACCAGCAATAGTGATGAGCCGAACACCCCCGGGTTCGGTTCGCACCAGAACCCGCGAACGGACCGAAAGTTCGCACGAACATTAGAACCCTATTAAATACAATGGATGCGAACGTTCGGATTCTAAAGTGCTAATTATAACGACTATTATCCATGTTATTGTCCGAAACAGAGTTTGGGAACCCGGCTTCTGCACCAGGGGACATGTATCAATGCAAAAAGAAGTTTTAAAAACGGACGTTTTCCGGGAGCAGTCATTTTAATGATGCATAAAGTGAAAAAAAAAAGTCAAATATTCCTTTAAATATTGTACCTGGGGGGTGTCTAAAGTATGCCTGTGAAGTGCCACGTGTTTCCCGTGTTTAGAACTGTCCCTGCACAAAATAACATTTCTAAAGGGAAAAAAGTCATTTAAAACTGCTTGCGGCTTTAATGCAATGTCTGGTCCCGGTAATATGGATGAAAATCTTTAGGAAAAATGGCATAGCTACCCCATCAACCCCCCCCCCCCTACCCCAGCCCATTACCAGCCCCTTTGGGTCTTGTATGGATATTAAGGGGAACCACGCACACAAAATAAAAAAGGACCTATATACTCTGAACAGCCGTATACAGGCGGTGCATACAAGACAGGGACTGTAGGTTTGTTCTTATGTAGAATCTGTTTATAATTTTGAACAGCTGCATTGTTTAAGTGGAGCTCCATGGCAAATTCCTTTTTTTTAGCTTTTTGTAAAACATAGGGAACGGTTATCACCCCTGTCACATTTTGTTTGCTGTCTGTGCCCCTGTTCAGAACATTTCACCTCACTTTGCGTCCCAATGACAACTGTTTTTGAAATGTGGTGTTTTTATTGAAACAAGGATTGGTGATAAAGCATCAGTAGAGAGGAGACACCTTTCTCCCATATTAATTCTTAAAGGAGAGAATTTTCCTTCCAAGGGGTAGATTTCCTCTCACTTCCTGTTGTCTTCTTCCGTTTGCAAGTAGTAGTAGTTTTTAAGTTGGATGTTTGAAAGTAGGGACCTTCCGTTTATACTCTGCAGAAATTGGCCCCTTAGGTGTTGGTGTTGGCACAACACTGAAAGCACTCACAGTTATTCTTGGTGGGTGCTGGAACGCCCTGCTGTCAAGTATAATATCAGGAATTGTAATAACATATAATTGTTGATCAGTGGTAGTAAAAATTGGGCCTTCGATGGTGGTGCTGGTGCCACAACACTGTAAGGCCTGACAGTTACTCTTGGTGGGCGCAGCAATGGTCCCTGCTGTGAATTATTAGATCAATAATTATAATTGCATGCCCCTGTTGAACAGGGGCTGAAAAATTGGGCCTTTGGTGGTGGTGGTGGTGGTGATGGTGGTGCTGGTGCCACAACACTGTAAGGCCTGACAGTTACTCTTGGTGGGCGCAGCAATGGTCCCTGCTGTGAATTATTAGATCAATAATTATAATTGCATGCCCCTGTTGAACAGGGGCTGAAAAATTGGGCCTTAGGCACTGGTGGCACAACACTGCAACCCCTCACAGATACTGTACTTGGAGCACAGCAATGAGACCTGTTGCAAAGTATTGCATCAAAAATTTTAATTACACGCCCCTGTTAAACAGGGGCTGAAAAATTGGGCCTTAGCCACTGGTGGCGTCACCCATAAACCAAAATGATCTTCCAAGCTATCATCGTTAATCGTATCATTGAGGAGGAGGAGGAGGATAGCCAGTCAACATAACAGCACAGGCACTCAGCATCAGCATCAGTCTTGAAGGGATGTGACATTTTAAAATCAATTAGTCTGTTATATCAGCATCTGGTGTGTGGTAACTGGTGGTGATCCAAGACTGGTTCATCTTGATGAAAGTCAGTCGATCAACCGAGTCGGTGGACAGGCGCACCCTGTGATCCGTGACAAATCCTCCAGCAGCACTGAATGTGCGTTCTGAAAGAACGCTGGATGCAGGACAGGCCAGTAGCTCAATTGCATACTGTGCAAGCTCTGGCCAGTGATCCATCCTCAAGACCCAGTAAGCCAGAGGATTTTCGGTGGGGAAGGTGTCCAAGTCTGACCTTGCCCCTAGGTATTCCTGGACCATGTATATCAGATGGTTGCTGGAACCGATCATACTTTGGGGCTGCGGACTAAAGAATTGTCTGAACGCATCGGTCAGACGGCCACCTTCCCCACCGCTCCTTCTTTGACTGCCCGAAGACTCAGCAACTCGTTGTCCAGGACCAGGAGTTTGTAACCTCACAGTCTCTGGGAACGCGTTGCACAGACCTTTCTGCAAGGCCTCCCGGAGTTGTCTCATCCTCTGCTCCCTCTGCGACGGTACGATAAGGTCCGCAACCTTACCCTTGTACCGTGGATCAAGGAGAGTGGCCAGCCAGTAATGGTCCCTCTCCTTGATCCGAAGAATACGAGGATCCTTCCGCAGACTTTGCAGGATCAGGGAGGCCATGCAGCGTAGGTTAGCTGAGGCATTCAGTCCGGAGTCCTCTGGGTCACTAAGGACGACATGATCCGCAGCCACCTCCTCCCAGCCACGTACAAGTCCACTGGTTTCTTGGGACTGTAAATCATCCCTAAAAGACTGCTGCTGATGATGCTGAGTGCCAGCCTCCACCTCCATGCTGACACAATCCTCCTCCTCCTCCTCCTCCTCCTCCTCTTCCTGTGCGATGGGTGGGACAGAAGGAACACTGTCTGGGTAAAGGGGGCCTTGAGAGGCAAGGAAGTCCTCCTCTTCCTGCCTCTGTTCTGCCTCAAGTGCCCTGTCCATTATTCCACGCAGCGTGTGCTCCAACAGGTGGACAAGAGGTACAGTGTCACTGATGCATGCACTGTCACTGCTCACCATCCTCGTGGCCTCCTCAAATGGTGCCAGGACAGTGCATGTATCCCTGATCATGCCCCACTGGCGTGGTGAAAAAAAACCAAGCTCCCCTGACCCTGTCCTGGTGCCGTAGTCGCACAGGTACTCATTGATGGCCCTCTGCTGCGTGTGCAGCCGCTGCAGCATGGCCAACGTTGAGTTCCACCTGGTGGGCATGTCACATATAAGGCGGTTCTTGGGCAGGTTCAACTCCTTTTGAAGCTCAGCCAGGCGAGCACTGGCATTATAAGATCTGCAGAAATGCACACAGACTTTCCTGGCCTGCCTCAGGACATCCTGTAAGCCCGGGTACCTGCCCAAGAACCGCTGCACCACCAGGTTAAGGACGTGAGCCATACAGGGCACATGGGTCAGTTGTCCCTGTCGGAGGGCGGAGAGGAGGTTGGTGCCATTGTCGCAAACCACCATTCCTGGCTTAAGCTGGCGTGGCGTCAACCACCTCTCGGCCTGCCCCTGCAGAGCAGACAGGACCTCTGCCCCAGTGTGGCTCCTGTCCCCCAAACACACCAACGCAAGCACGGCATGGCATCTTTTTGCCTGCGTACTTGCATAGCCCCTTGAACGCCTACGGAGCACCGCTGGTTCCGAGGACAAACCACAGGAAGAGGCCATGGAGGAAGAAGAAGAGGAGGGGGTGGAGGAGAGAGGTGTGTCACAACCAGTAGTAGCATTTTGGAGGCGTGGCGGTGGAACAACCTCCAACACTACTGCACCTTGTCCTGCATCCTTCCCAGCTGCCAAAAGAGTGACCCAATGGGCCGTGAAAGAAAGGTAACGTCCCTGTCCATGCCTGCTGGACCATGAGTCAGCGGTAATATGCACCTTACCGCTGACCGCCCTGTCCAGCGAGGCCAAGACATTGCCTTCCACATGCCTGTAGAGAGCCGGAATAGCCTTCCGTGCGAAAAAGTGGCGTTTGGGAACCTGCCACTGAGGAACCGCACATTGCACAAACTCACGGAAGGGGGCCGAGTCTACCAACTGAAAAGGCAGCAGTTGAAGCGCTAGCAATTTAGCCAAGCTAGCATTCAACCGCTGGGCATGTGGATGGCTGGGAGTGAACTTCTTTCGACGGTCCAGCAGCTGGGGCAGGGAAATTTGCCTGCTAGAATCGGACGTCGGTGTACTGCTAGCAGAGTGCCCGCAAGTACACCTTCATTCCTCTCAGAGCAGGTTTCAGAGAGGACTGAAGGTATACTGGGGTTGGAGATCCCAGCTGATGCGGTGCAAGAAGAGGTCAGCTTTGTTCTTTGGTGTGGGTCTTTAAGGTAGGCTTGCCAACGAGCTGCATGGCAGGTCAACATATGTCTGATCAAGCATGTGGTGCCCAAGCGGCTGATGTTTTGGCCACGCGATATACGCTTGAGACATATGTTGCAAACAGCAGCTGTGCGATCTGATGCACTCGCCTCAAAAAAGGCTCACACCAAAGAACTTTTTGAATGACGGGCAGAGGCAGCGCCCTGCACAGGCGGAGCTCGGCGGTGTGATTCCGTCGGTGTGCTGCCCATACGCTGGCCACTCAAGGGCATCCTGCCTCGTTGGAGATGTGCCTCCTCCTCATCCTCCTCCTCCTCCTCCTCTCTCCTATTAGGCACCCACGTGGAGTCAGTGACCTCATCATCCCCTCCCTCCTCATCACTGGAGCCAATCTGGCAGTATGCTGCAGCTGCTGGAGCATGACTGCCAGATTGGTGTCCTTCTTGAGCATCCCCTCTCTCTGCTCTCACGCTGCTGCCTTCCTCTAGCTGGGTATCATCATCAGATCCTTCCAAACGCTGGGCATCCTCCTGGAGCATGTACCCAACACTGTGCTCAAACAGTTCGGGGGACTCCTCAGGAGGAGGGCATGGTGGGTCTAGCGAAGGATTGACTAATGAAGATAATGATACCAGAGAAGAGGACGCTTTGGCAGCTGCTTTGCCAGTACCCTGAGCCTGGGTGAGAGAGGATGAGGAGGATGAGGTGGGCTTGGTCATCCACTCTACCAAGTCTTCGGCATGATGTGGCTCAACATGTCCAGCTGCCGAAAACAAGGACAAGCGTGTCCCATGGCCATGTGCTGATGACAATGCACCGCGTACACGACCAGCACTGTTGCCCCCAGACACAGAGCCTGCTTGCCCTCTTTTTTTGCCTCCTGACTGTCTGCCTCTCCTTGGTTGCCTTCCAGACATTTTAATGGATGGCCTGCAGGGAGATGGGAAAAACAGAAATAAGGGCTACCTTCAGGTGTATATTGTGCAGGAGGCTTAGCAACAATGACACTGACACTGTCCCCTGCCTATCCTTCTCTGTCTCTAAACACAAGGATTGAAAATATGGTTCAGCAAAAAAGTTTTAGAACAGAATAGCACACTGACACTTTCCCTCACTGTCCTACTCTGTCCCTCCCTACAAACAAGATTTAGCACAGAATAGCACACTGATAATTTCTACGAGTGTCCTTCTCTGTCCCTAAACTCAAGGATTGAAAATATGGAACAGCAAAATTGGTTTAGAACAGAATAGCACACTGTCAGTTTCACTCACTGTACCTCTCTGTCCCTCAACTCAAGGATTGAAAATATGGAACAGCAAAATTGGTTTAGAACAGAATAGCACACTGTCAGTTTCACTCACTGTACCTCTCTGTCCCTCAACTCAAGGATTGAAAATATGGAACAGCAAAATTGGTTTAGAACAGAATAGCACACTGTCAGTTTCACTCACTGTACCTCTCTGTCCCTCAACTCAAGGATTGAAAATATGGTTCAGCAAAATAGTTTTAGAACAGAATAGCACACTGACACTTTCCCTCACTGTCCTACTCTGTCCCTCCCTACAAACAAGATTTAGCACAGAATAGCACACTGATAATTTCTACGAGTGTCCTTCTCTGTCCCTCAACTCAAGGATTGAAAATATGGAACAGCAAAATTGGTTTAGAACAGAATAGCACACTGTCAGTTTCACTCACTGTACCTCTCTGTCCCTCATCTCAAGGATTGAAAATATGGAACAGCAAAATTGGTTTAGAACAGAATAGCACACTGTCAGTTTCACTCACTGTACCTCTCTGTCCCTCAACTCAAGGATTGAAAATATGGTTCAGCAAAATAGTTTTAGAACAGAATAGCACACTGACACTTTCCCTCACTGTCCTACTCTGTCCCTCCCTACAAACAAGATTTAGCACAGAATAGCACACTGATAATTTCTACGAGTGTCCTTCTCTGTCCCTCAACTCAAGGATTGAAAATATGGAACAGCAAAATTGGTTTAGAACAGAATAGCACACTGTCAGTTTCACTCACTGTACCTCTCTGTCCCTCAACTCAAGGATTGAAAATATGGTTCAGCAAAATAGTTTTAGAACAGAATAGCACACTGACACTTTCCCTCACTGTACCTCTCTGTCCCTCAACTCAAGGATTGAAAATATGGAACAGCAAAATTGGTTTAGAACAGAATAGCACACTGTCAGTTTCACTCACTGTACCTCTCTGTCCCTCAACTCAAGGATTGAAAATATGGAACAGCAAAATTGGTTTAGAACAGAATAGCACACTGTCAGTTTCACTCACTGTACCTCTCTGTCCCTCAACTCAAGGATTGAAAATATGGAACAGCAAAATTGTTTTAGAACAGAATAGCACACTGTCAGTTTCACTCACTGTACCTCTCTGTCCCTCAACTCAAGGATTGAAAATATGGAACAGCAAAATAGTTTTAGAACAGAATAGCACACTGACACTTTCCCTCACTGTCCTACTCTGTCCCTCCCTACAAACAAGATTTAGCACAGAATAGCACACTGATAATTTCTACGAGTGTCCTTCTCTGTCCCTCAACTCAAGGATTGAAAATGTGGAACAGCAAAATTGGTTTAGAACAGAATAGCACACTGTCAGTTTCACTCACTGTACCTCTCTGTCCCTCATCTCAAGGATTGAAAATATGGAACAGCAAAATTGGTTTAGAACAGAATAGCACACTGTCAGTTTCACTCACTGTACCTCTCTGTCCCTCAACTCAAGGATTGAAAATATGGTTCAGCAAAATAGTTTTAGAACAGAATAGCACACTGACACTTTCCCTCACTGTCCTACTCTGTCCCTCCCTACAAACAAGATTTAGCACAGAATAGCACACTGATAATTTCTACGAGTGTCCTTCTCTGTCCCTCAACTCAAGGATTGAAAATATGGAACAGCAAAATTGGTTTAGAACAGAATAGCACACTGTCAGTTTCACTCACTGTACCTCTCTGTCCCTCAACTCAAGGATTGAAAATATGGTTCAGCAAAATAGTTTTAGAACAGAATAGCACACTGACACTTTCCCTCACTGTACCTCTCTGTCCCTCAACTCAAGGATTGAAAATATGGAACAGCAAAATTGGTTTAGAACAGAATAGCACACTGTCAGTTTCACTCACTGTACCTCTCTGTCCCTCAACTCAAGGATTGAAAATATGGAACAGCAAAATTGGTTTAGAACAGAATAGCACACTGTCAGTTTCACTCACTGTACCTCTCTGTCCCTCAACTCAAGGATTGAAAATATGGAACAGCAAAATTGTTTTAGAACAGAATAGCACACTGTCAGTTTCACTCACTGTACCTCTCTGTCCCTCAACTCAAGGATTGAAAATATGGAACAGCAAAATTGGTTTAGAACAGAATAGCACACTGTCAGTTTCACTCACTGTACCTCTCTGTCCCTCAACTCAAGGATTGAAAATATGGTTCAGCAAAATAGTTTTAGAACAGAATAGCACACTGACACTTTCCCTCACTGTCCTACTCTGTCCCTCCCTACAAACAAGATTTAGCACAGAATAGCACACTGATAATTTCTACGAGTGTCCTT
Source organism: Rana muscosa (assembly GCA_029206835.1). NCBI lineage: Eukaryota > Metazoa > Chordata > Amphibia > Anura > Ranidae > Rana > Rana muscosa. The sequence continues at coordinate 932,207,558 of CM055117.1, forward strand.
CTCTGTCCCTAAACTCAAGGATTGAAAATATGGAACAGCAAAATTGGTTTAGAACAGAATAGCACACTGTCAGTTTCACTCACTGTACCTCTCTGTCCCTCAACTCAAGGATTGAAAATATGGAACAGCAAAATTGGTTTAGAACAGAATAGCACACTGTCAGTTTCACTCACTGTACCTCTCTGTCCCTCAACTCAAGGATTGAAAATATGGTTCAGCAAAATAGTTTTAGAACAGAATAGCACACTGACACTTTCCCTCACTGTACCTCTCTGTCCCTCAACTCAAGGATTGAAAATATGGAACAGCAAAATTGGTTTAGAACAGAATAGCACACTGTCAGTTTCACTCACTGTACCTCTCTGTCCCTCAACTCAAGGATTGAAAATATGGAACAGCAAAATTGGTTTAGAACAGAATAGCACACTGTCAGTTTCACTCACTGTACCTCTCTGTCCCTCAAATCAAGGATTGAAATTATGGAACAGCAAAATTGGTTTAGAACAGAATAGCACACTGTCAGTTTCACTCACTGTACCTCTCTGTCCCTCAACTCAAGGATTGAAAATATGGAACAGCAAAATTGGTTTAGAACAGAATAGCACACTGTCAGTTTCACTCACTGTACCTCTCTGTCCCTCAACTCAAGGATTGAAAATATGGAACAGCAAAATTGGTTTAGAACAGAATAGCACACTGTCAGTTTCACTCACTGTACCTCTCTGTCCCTCAACTCAAGGATTGAAAATATGGAACAGCAAAATTGGTTTAGAACAGAATAGCACACTGTCAGTTTCACTCACTGTCCTACTCTGTCCCTCAACTCAAGGATTGAAAATATGGTTCAGCAAAATAGTTTTAGAACAGAATAGCACACTGTCAGTTTCACTCACTGTACCTCTCTGTCCCTAAACTCAAGGATTGAAAATATGGTTCAGCAAAATAGTTTTAGAACAGAATAGCACACTGACACTTTCCCTCACTGTACCTCTCTGTCCCTACAAACAAGGATTAGCACAGAATAGCACACTGTCACTGACACTCTCCCTACCTATCCTTATTTGTCCCTAAACACAAGGAATCCAGGAATAGTAAAGGAAAAATAATGACACTGTCCCTGCCTATGCTTCTCTTTCCCTGCTCCGGAACACACTACACAAGGCCGCCGCGCTGGCGGCCTTTTATAGTGTGGGGCGTGTACTAAACCCCATCAGCAATAATTGGCCACAGGCATCCTGCCTGTGGCCAATCATTGCTCTCCTCGCTGCCGGCGCTGTGATTGGCCAAGCATGCGGGGTCACAGTGCATGCTTGGCCAATCACAGCGCCTGGATGACACTGCGATGGCGTAGTGCATTGTGGGCCGTTCGCGTCACTCGAATTTGGCGCGAACGGCCCAAATCGTTCGATCTTCGTCGAACGATCGAACAGCCGATGTTCGAGTCGAACGTATGTTCGACTCGAACACGAAGCTCATCCCTAACCAGCAACAGTGTGACAACCTTGTGAAGACTTACAGAAAACATTTGACCCCTGTCATTGCCAACAAAGGATATATAACAAAGTATTGAGATGAACTTTTGATATTGACCAAATACTTATTTTCCACCATAATTTGCAAAAAAAAAATCTTTCCAAATCAGACAATGTGATTGTCTGGAATTGTTTCCACATTTTGTCTCTCATAGTTGAGGTATACCTATGATGACAATTACAGGTCTCTCTCATCTTTTTAAGTGGGAGAACTTGCACAATTGGTGGCTGACTAAATACTTTTTTGCCCCACTGTATGTCTTCTGCTGCTACTCCTGATTTCTGTGATTTGGGGACCAGATTGTGATCCCAATTAGAGGGACTCCTCATGTTATTAATTTTAGTTTCCTTCATGTCTGCCTTTGGGGTCCAAAGTCTGCATATTTTCCACTAATTTCTCAATTGTTGCCCTTCCTGTTTATTTTGTTAACCATAATAAATGGATATTTGATTTAATTTAAATACTTGCCTATGTGTTTTTCTTGTGAGTAGGCATAACATTTCCTAAATACAATGTGTAATTAACAAAGGACACCAACCTCCTTGAGGGAAAAAAAAAAATTAGAAAATATTGTTGTTGTGATAACTTGACCAAAAAAAATGGAGATCACAAAAAAATTTTAAAAGCAAAAAAATAAATAAAAAAAAAGGAGATCTTGATTAAAAACACAAAAAATAAAAAATAAATAATTATGGAGATCTGGCTTTAAGAACAAATACGATTATTCATGAGATCACAAGCAACAATAAAGAAATAAGTTTGTCAGAACTCTGTATAAATATCAGCAGCAAAACAACTTCTTTATTCTAGCATTAGAAAGAAGAAAACAATGCGCTGCATTAAACGATGCAATAATTTTCAGAATGCCGAATGTGCTATCTCCATTAGGAACGCTAGTTTTACCAGAACGAGCGCTCCCATCTCCTAATTCAGTCTGAGCATGCGTGGGTTTTTTCTCCGGAGTTCCACACAGACGATCGGAATTTGCTATTGTTTTTTTTTTCCACCGGAAAAATGTAAAACATGTTCTAATTTTTTTCACCGATGGAAAAAAGTCTGATGGGGCCCACACACGATCGGTTCGTCCGATGAAAACAGTCCATCGGACTGTTTTCATTGGTAAAACCGATCGTGTGTACAGGGCTTTAGATAATAATTTATTATTTATCTATTTACTGTGAAATTACTGGTTTGAAGTTATAACTTCAAACTTCAGTAATTTATCCGTTAAGCCACCTGCTTGAGTACAGTTTTTGAAAATATAGTAAATTACCTTAAAAAAAATATATAATAATTTTAAGTATATTACTTATGGTAATTATCCCCTTGCAACCCAGGCCAATTCTGACACTTCTCTCCTACATGTAATTTTTTGTGGTAGAAAATTACTCAGAACCCCCAAACATTATATACATATTATTTTAGCAGACACCCTAGGGAATAAAATGGTGGTCGTTTTTATGTTACACATTATTTGCGCAGCAATTTTTCAAATGCGTTTCATGAATATATAAAAAAAAAAAAAAAACACTAAAGATAACCCAATTTGTTTGTATAATGTGAAAGATGATGTTACGCCAAGTAAATAGATACCTAACATGTCACACTTTAAAATTGCGCACACTTGTGGAATGGCACCAAACTTCCGTACTTAAAAATCTCCACAGGCGACGCTTAATTTTTTTTTACAGATTACATATTTAGATCTAGTGCTAGAATAATCGCTCTAACGATCACGGAGTATGTAACCTGTGTGTATCTGGCACTGATACTAGCCAGTGCCTCACCAGCCACTGACCTCACCACACATCACTGTTCCTTACTGTAATCAGTAAGGAAGGAATACCAACATGTTGACATGTACAGTGGGTACGGAAAGTATTCAGACCCCCTTAAATTTCCCACTCTTTGTTATATTGTAACCATTTGCTAAAATCATTTCAGTTCATTTTTTTTCCTCATTAATGTACACACAGCACCCCATATTGACAGAAAAACATAGAATTGTTGACATTTTTGCAGATTTATTAAAAAATAAAAACTGAAATATCACATGGTCCTAAGTATTCAGACTAGAGTTGAGCGGACACCTGGATGTTCGGGTTCGACGGGTTCGGCCAAACTTCGAAAAAAAGTTCGGGTTCGGGACCGAACTTGACCCGAACTTTACCATAAACCCCGAACCCCATTGAAGTCAATGGGGACCCGAACTTCTGAGGACTAAAAAGGCTCTAAAAAAGTAATGGAAAGGGCTAGAGGGCTGCAAATGGCAGCAAAATGTTGTTAAGAGCATGGCAAGCGCTCTGCAAACAAATGTGGATAGGGAAATAACTTAAAATAACATACAAAAAATAAAATAATAAAATAATATGCTGGAGGCCCCCTTCTCAGCAGAAGAGGTACAGGAAGTCATTAAGAACCTCACAAACTCAACGGCACGATGCCACACATATGGTGGGAATGCCCCAGAATCTGCCCTTTCTGTAAAAAATTATTCAATTTAATGGATAAGCTAGTGGGAAAATAAAATACTTTGAAATAAAAATGTAGAGGGGTGCTAAATTTAAGGGAAGTGTTTGAGTGGTAAATAGGCTCAAACACCCTAATTCTGTAGGATCATGGACCATTTTGTCCTCGGGGGACAGTATTGGTGTGCAGTTCCCTGCGGCCTACAGGTGGCGCTGCCATGGTAGGCTAGGGTTGAACCGCCGATACAGTGCTGTGCCTTTTGTGTCCCCTCTTGGCAGTAGTACAGCGGGGTGGGGAACCTGCTGTGCATGCCGGGAGAGGATATAAAAGGGGCAGACCTTTGGCCTGGGGGCTGATGTCCAGTGGGGTCCGCGCCCAGGTGGCTTCGGCCTGGGTGCACGTGTTCCTGTTCCATCTCGGGCACCTTTAGCCCGGGGTGAGGTACTATCCTGGAGTTCCTGCTGCCATGGGTATGGAGGCCTAGGGGTGGGAGTAAAGCCTGGAGTCCAGAGCCTTCGTCTGGAGTCCGCTAAGGGTCAAGGAGTCTTAGGGTGCCGCCTTGTGTAGGGGACCCTGTTCCGGGGAAGGGGGGATCATTCTGATGGACCGATGCGGGAGTCACAGTGAAGGAAGGGTCTGTTGACTCCATGGAGAGATGTCTACCCCTTGATATGGGCTAGGTTCGTAGAAGGAGAAGCTCAAGGTCATCTTGACTGTATCAGAGGCCTTATTCACCCAGCCCGTGGCAGGGGCCTTATACACCCTGGTCTGTGTCAGAGACCAAAGTTCTCCAGGTCCGTGGCAGGGGCCTTGTATACCGGGTCTGTGGCAGAGACCAACCTCAAGGTCTGTGGCAGAGACCGTGCGCCTAAAACTGTTTGAGAAACCTAAGCAGTGAAGTGAATGTGCTACGTTTGTGACTGGACCTCCTCCACACCTTAAGCTGTCCTGTTTCTTTGCTCTAACCTTTTCTATCCGAGTACAGTTTATTTTGCCATGAGAGAATAAGAGTTGGAGTTTCAGCTGGTGTGGACATTGACTTTACTGGGAATTCAAGGACTTGCCTCTACCTACAGTAGAGGTGAGAATCATCCTCTGGAGGAGTTTTGACTCCAGCTGTGGACACGGCCCGTCAAGTACTCCGCTCAACCTCTTTATATAGGAGGGTACGGGCTGGTAGTGCGGTGTGCCTTTCTCCCTCCTGCGAGGAGCCAACAACATAAAGGCAGGTAAGGGGGAAAGGATCTGTGCACTACAAAAAAATTAAATAAAAATTATAATCTTGACCTAGGAGGACGAGGTCCATATGCGGTAGGAGTTTGAGGTGGTGGTGGATGTGGCTGTGTAGGTGGAAGCGGCGGTGGAGGAGGACGAGGTAGCCAACACTGGTTCAAAAATACAACAATGGCTGGGTAAGGCCGGTGATGTGTCGAATTCTGTCCTCCGTCGAATAGTGTCCGCCCTGTACTGCGATTGCTCAGCATGTAGGACAAGGGGATTTCGAAAATCTCCCAAGACGAACGGCGCCTGCGCGGTGAGTCCAGGTGAAAGCCACACCATCCGAGGTTCAAGCCGAGCCAAGGTGGTAGTGTTGCTGGCAGATCGTCTGTTTGCGGGGTGGCAGGTGCCACTGTCACTACAGAGGTGGATGAAGAGGCCGAGACTGCAGCAGAAGAGGAAGCAGGAGGAGCCAGAGACCTTTCTTGGTTTTTGAGGTGTCTACTCCACTGCAGCTCGTGCTTTGCACTTAGATGCCTGGTCATGCAGGTTGTGCTCAGGTTGAGAACGTTTATGCCTCGCTTCAGGCTCTGATTGCATAGCGTGCAAACCACTTGTGTCTTGTCATCAGCACATTGTGTGAAGAACTGCCACGCTAGGGAACTCCTTGGACCTGGCTTTGGTGTGCTCGGTCCCCTGCTGAGTTGGGCAGTAGCAGACGTACTGTCTAGGGCAGTGTTTCTCAACTCCAGTCCTCAAGGCACACCAACAGGTCATGTTTTTGGGATTTCCTGCAGATGAAACAGCTGTGGTAATTACTAAGGCAGTGAAACTGCTCCAATCACCTGTGCAAATCAATGGAAACCCCAAAAACATGACCTGTTGGTGCGCCTTGAGGACTGGAGTTGAGAAACACTGGTCTAGGGGACGGACGCTCCGCTTTTGCACCCTGCTCCCTCTTCTGCTGTGCTGGTGGCTCTGTGCGACCACCGCCTCTTCCTCCGAACTACACTGGTCGGTCACCTGCATAACGTTGATTCCATGTGGGGTCGAGGACCTCATCGTCCTCCACATCATCTTCCACCCAGTCTTCACCCCTGCCCTCCTTGTCTGTCTGCACAATTGCGAAAGCAGCAGCAGTTGGCACCTGTGTTTCGTCATCATCCGAGACGTGCTGCGATGGTCCTCCCATGTACTCATCATGAAACATAAGTGGTTGGGCATCGGTGCACTCAATCTCTTCCACTTCTGGGGCAGGGCTAGGTGGATGGCCCTGGGAAACCCTGCTAACAGAGTCATCGAAAAGCAGAAGAGACTGCTGCATGATTTGGGGCTCAGACTGCTTGGCTGATTTGCAAGGGGGTGAGGTGAAAGACTGATGGACATGGGCTTCAGGTGCCAACTCTGATCTTTCATCAGAAGAGTGGGTGGGAGACAATGTAAAGGAACCCGAGGCACTGTCAGCAACCCAATCTACTATTGCCTGTACTTGTCCTGGCCTCAACATTCGTACAGCCTCATTAGGCGCGACAAAATACCGCCGCAGGCTCGGACGCCTATTCGCACCTGAGGAAGGTGTTTCACTTGTGCGTGTAGCTGGCACAGATCGACCACATCCTCTCCCTGCAACAGGAGCTCCACCAGCAGCACCACGACCGGGGCCACCACGTCCCTTTGACCTTCTCCTCATATTTTCCAAATTTAAGATCTTGCCCTAAATGGGTGTTTTTGGAAGAGCAGAACACACCCACAGTACGTAACCGCTGTATCGCACAGCTACAGAACTGCAGAAAATGCTATTAAAAAAAAATGTTGTTTTTTTAGGATAGCACAGTAGAAGAAAAATTTATAGAAATTGGTTATTTCACACACCTCCAGATATGTATAACACACTGCAAAATATTTTTTGTGGCCCTAAATGGATCTTTTTGCAAGACCACAACCCACCCACAGCACGTAACCGCTGTATCGCACAGCTGCAGAAAATGCTATTCAAAAAAAATGTTGTTTTTTTAGGATAGCACAGTAGAAGAAAAATATATAGAAATAGTTTATTTCACACACCTCCAGATATGTATAACACACTGCAAAATATTTTTTGTGGCCCTAAATGGGGCTTTTTGCAAGACCACAACCCACCCACAGTACGTAACCGCTGTATCGCACAGCTACAGAACTGCAGAAAATGCTATTCAAAAAAAATGTTGCTTTTTTAAAATAGCACAGTAGAAGAAAAAATATATAGAAATTGTTTATTTCACACACCTCCAGATATGCATAACACACTGCAAAATATTTTTTGTGGCCCTAAATGGGGCTTTTTGCAAGACCACAACCCACCCACAGTACGTAACCGCTGTATCACACAGCTACAGAACTGCAGAAAATGCTATTAAAAAAAAATGTTGTTTTTTTAAAATAGCACAGTAGAAGAAAAATATATAGAAATTGTTTATTTCACACACCTCCAGATATGTATAACACACTGCAAAATATTTTTTGTGGCCCTAAATGGGGCTTTTTGCAAGACCACAACACACCCACAGTACGTAACCGCTGGATCGCACAGCTACAGAACTGCAGAAAATGCTATTCCAAAAAAATATTGTTTTTTTAGGATAGCACAGTAGAAGAAAAATATATAGAAATTGGTTATTTCACACACCTCCAGATATGTATAACACACTGCAAAATATTTTTGTGGCCCTAAATGGGGCTTTTTGCAAGACCACAACACACCCACAGTACGTAACCGCTGGATCGCACAGCTACAGAACTGCAGAAAATGCTATTAAAAAAAAAATGTTGTTTTTTTAGGATGGCACAGTAGAAGAAAAATATATAGAAATTGGTTATTTCACACACCCCCAGATATGCATAAAACATTGCAAAATATTTTTTTTTGCCCTAAATGGGTCTTTTTGCAAGAGTAAATTAAAGTGCAAATTTTTTTTTTCCGCCTAAATGGGTCTTTTTGCAAGAGCACAATAAAGTGCCTTTTTTTTGCCCTAAATGGGTCTTTTTGCAAAAGTATGGAAATGGTGTATCTCTCAACGTAACATATGCAGTGCTGGTGCACTGAGATTGCAGATAAAAGTTAGATTTTCTCTGACACTGGGCTCATTGCAGTGTAAAAAGACTGTGCACAGCAAAACAAACAGGTAAACCTATGCAGATCGCTGAGATATTAGATCTCTGAATCTGGACTCCTATATAAATCTCTCTCCCTGAAAGCACCATCGGGAACCTTCCCCTACACTGTCTCTCTATCTTTTCTCTCAGATTGCAGAATCGGGACTAACTCATGTATTTCAATCTCTCCCTAATAAGCAACAGCAGCCAGGAACCTCTCCCTATTCTGTCTAGCAGAGTGACGTGCTATGCTGTGTGCCTCTAGCTTATTTGGAAGCTGGGTCACATGCTGCACTGAGCTGGGTCACATGCTGCACTGGCCAATCACAGCCATGCCATTAGTAGGCATGGCTATGATGGCTTCTAAGGGCACACCAGCTAAACAAAAGGTGATTGGCTGGCCCCTGAAGCTTTTCTAAATGCGCCATTACATCCCCGAACACCGAACCCGAACCCAAACTTACACGCAAATGTTCGGGTTCGGGTTCGGTAAACGCTAAAGTTCGGTACGAACCCGAACTTTACAGTTCGGGTTCGCTTATCCCTAATTCAGACCCTTTGCTTTAGTAGAAGCACCCTTTTGATCTAATACAGCCATGAGTCTTTTTGGGAAAGATGCAACAAGTTTTTCACACCTGGATTTGGAGATCCTTTGCCATTCCTCCTTGCAGATCCTCTCCAGTTCTATCAGGTTGGATGGTAAACGTTGGTGGACAGCCATTTTTAGGTCTCTCCAGAGATGCTCAATTGGGTTTAAGTCAGGGCTCTGGCTGGGCCATTCAAGAACAGTCACAGAGTTGTTGTGAAGCCACTCCTTCATTATTTTAGCTGTGTGCTTAGGGTCATTGTCTTGTTGGAAGGTAAACCTTCGGCCCAGTCTGAGGTCCTGAGCACTCTGGAGAAGGTTTTCGTCCAGGATATCCCTGTACTTGGCCACATTCATCTTTCCGTCGATTGCAACCAGTCGTCCGGTCCCTGCAGCTGAAAAACACCCCCACAGCATGATGCTGCCACCACCATGCTTCACTGTTGCCACTGTATTGGACAGGTGATGAGCAGTGCCTGGTTTCCTTCACACATACCGCTTAGAATTAAGGCCAAAAAGTTCTATCTTGGTCTCATCAGACCAGAGAATCGTATTTCTCACCATCTTGGAGTCCTTCAGGTGTTTTTTTAGCAAACTCCATGCAAGCTTTCATGTGTCCTGCACTGAGGAGAGGCTTCCGTCGGGCCACTCTGCCATAAAGCTCCGACTGGTGGAGGACTGCAGTGATGGTTGACTTTCTACAACTTTCTCTCATCTCCCGACTGCATCTCTGGAGCTCAGCCACAGTGATCTTTGGGTTCTTCTTTACCTCTCTCACCAAGGCTCTTCCCCCCCCCGATAGCTGAGTTTGGCCGGACGGCCAGCACTAGGAAGGGTTCTGGTCGTCCCAAACATCTTCTATTTAAGGATTATGGAGGCCACTGTGCTCTTAGGAACCTTAAGTGCAGCAGAAATTTTTTAGTAACCTTGGCCAGATCTGTGCCTTGCCACAATTCTGTCTCTGAGCTCTTCAGGCAGTTCCATTGACCTCATGATTCTCATTTGCTCTGACATGCACTGTGAGCTGTAAGGTCTTATATAGACAGGTGTGTGGCTTTCCTAAAGTCCAATCAGTATAATCAAACACAGCTGGACTCAAATGAAGGTGTAGAACCACCTCAAGGATGATCAGAAGAAATGGACAGCACCTGAGTTAAATATATGAGTGTCACAGCAAAGGGTCTGAATACTTAGGACCATGTGATATTTCAGTTTTTCTTTTTTAATAAATCTGCAAAAATGTCAACAATTCTGTGTTTTTCTGTCAATATGGGGTGCTGTGTGTACATTAATGAGTAAAAAAATGAACTTAAATGATTTTAGCAAATGGCTGCAATATAACAAAGAGTGAAAAATTTAAGGGGGTCTGAATACTTTCCGTACCCACTGTATATTACAGCAATTAAAATAAATAATAGATTTAACCCAAAGCCTCTCTATCAGCACAGCAAAATCGTAGAAATCCCAGCTTTCCTAAGGCCCCTTTCACACTGGGGCAGGGAGGTGCGGTGGCGATTAAGTGCCGCTATTTTTAGCGGCGCTTTACCGCCAATTTTGCGACGCTATTCGGCTGCTAGTGGGACAGTTTTACCCCCCGCTAGCGGCCAAAAAAGGGTTAAAGACCACAGCAACACCCAAAACATTATATATAATGTTTGGGGGTTCTGAGTAATTTTCTACTAAAAAAAATTACATGTAGGAGAGAAGTGTCAGAATTGGCCTGGGTTGCAAGGGTATAACATACCATAATAGCCGCTGTTTCAGGTCAGTTTGCAGGCACAATTTTTTGCGTAATAGCGCCAGCAAACCGCCCCAGTGTGAAAGGGGTCTAAGGCAACACAAGACCCTCTGGGGTTGATTTACTAAAGGAAAATCCACTTTGCACTTGAAAGTGCACATGGAAGTGCAGTCGCTGTAGATCGCTGTAAATCTGAGGGGAAGCTGTGAAATTAGAGGAAGCTCTGCTGATTTTATCATCCAATCATGTGCAAGCTAAAATGCTGTTTTTTATTTTCCTTGCATGTCCCCCTCAGATGTACAGCATCTGCACTTCCATGTGCACTTTCAGTGCACTTTCAAGTGCAAAGTGGATTTTCCTTTAGTAAATCAACCCCTCTGTGTCCTTACCAAAAACAGCAAAAATATAACCTTTCTCTCCTGTAAAGAGCATGAAATTAGTTGGGTGTAGGAAAATATATCCCTCCCCCTTTTTTGTAATTATTTTCTAGCAGGCCCCTGTCACCTTTACTTCCATACTGACAATGTTATCAATTATTATTTTATAATCAGACTTGTGTTTTAGGTTTAATTGAATGACAATGTTATGTATTATTCTTTTATAAGTGTAGCGGGGTATTCCCCTTTAAGACAGAGAGAGAGGAAGTTTCAGGGGAGAGGTGAGTCGGGAGGAAGTAAAGAGACATTACTGGAAGTGAAAGCAGAGGAGAGAGAGAGATTACATCACCCATAACCCCATTCTTGTGATGTTCCACCGCAGAGACTCATGGGAGGGGTTATAAAAGGAGGAGGCGAGGCCGGGCTCGGCCTCTTTGGGGGACACGAGACTTCACAGACGGATCCTCCTGTGCGGATGTGTCGGAGGGGCAAGGCCTGAAGCCTGAGGCCTTGCTCTGCACCAAAGAGCCTTCCATCCTCCCCTCTGCGAGCCTGGGTGGCATCTGACTTTGTGAGCTACAGCCTTGTCGGATCGGGGGCCCGATCGTTGGAGAGATCGAGTGTGTGTGACACGGCCGGTGGAGGGTTTCCCGGACTGGATCCGTAGTCCGGCGGGTGAGAGGGCGTAAGCCCAGCTAAGATACTGTTACTGTATATAGGCCTATAGACTGCCGTGGCCTACAAGTTATTTTCATACCCCTTGGATTACAAAGTTATACTCTGTTTAAAGTGCACCACCATTACAGATCTGCCGGTGAAGAAAGAAGGACTAAGCTAAATATTAGAACCAGGCCTGGTGGGAATTCTAGCGTGTTTGATTACTGCGCCATAGGGCACTTAGTTAATGATTGACCGCATGGCGCACCTGTAGCGTGTGTTACTACATAGTGTGTTAGAGTGGCAGGACGCTGCCCTTAGAAGTGATTATCTTGAACTGTGATTACTGTTACCCCCTTTATCCCTATTGAGAATAAGTAAAACACTTTACCTATAGTAATTTATTACTGTGTCCTTGCTTAGTTATTATATTGCATAGGATATATCATTGATTATTAGTACTAGCTGTGCCAGAAGGGGGTAGAGCCTATTGCCGGGGGTTGGCGGAGCTGCACTCAGGGCCCAAATCAAATTCTGCGGCCTCCTTAGTTGAAGGTATCGCTACATAAGCAGAATTTAGTTTTAGGTTTAATTGACCTCCACACTATAAGCAACCTAATTATTATGTTTCAGTGGATGAAAAAATATGCAAATGGAGACCATAATATTTTGTTATATGCCTATGATGAATTCATCTGGTAAGAATACATAGTCAACTGAAAGCTGTCTTTGATCTGTGTAGCTTCAAGGGTACTGTACAGGTCTACCTAATTCATTTTTCTTCTGACTGTGTTTACAGGTGATGGCGTTGTCCAGTATTTGACTTGAAATACCCCAGATCTTAAGGTTTCACACCATCCAGAGGAATGTAGATATACATACATTGCATTCCAAATATTGGCTGCACACTCTGCAAATACTACACGTAACAATGGGAACATTGACATATTTTCAGACATTGTTCATTTATAGCAGGAAAAATGTCTATACACTGAAGTGAAATATTTGGCAAGACAGCTACTGAACTTCACACATTCTTAAGCTTCTCATGGGACTTTAGAACTGTGGCATACAATATTCCTCCATTTTTAGCTTGTTAAACTATAATTATAGTTTATCTCCATTTCTATTTTCAGTCTTGATTTAACTCTTTCTTTTGCTGCTTGCTTTCCCTTTTTCCAATAAGGTGGCAGCAGACAATGTCTGACCTCCAAAACAGCACTTCAGGTAGTATTATGTGACTAATCTAGATATAGTACATGGCCCCCGAGAGATAGAATGGCCACTATCCCGATGAGCTAAAGCTATTTCTCCTATCAGTAAGATCATGAGAGAGCCCCTTTAAAAGCTAACAACCTTTTTTTTTGGTAAAACATATGTAATTGCTATATAATCCTTTTTGCAATGTAGCACAAAAACTACCTTTGTAGTTCAAGCTGAAACCAGTTATAATAGAAATATAGAGACATAGAAAAGTGACAGCAGGAAAGACAGAGTGGTCCATTGAGTCTGCCATTTATTTATTTTGTTAACTGATGTTTTATTTTTTTTGTTTGTCTGAGTATAGATCTATGTTTGTCCCAAACAGGTTTGATGCCATTTACTGTTGACTGTCTCACTACCTCTGCTGGAAGTTTATTCCAAGAATCAACTACCCTTTCAGTAAAATAATACTTTGTAAGATTAGTTTTGAACTTTCCTCCAGTTAGTTTTAGGTCATGTACCCATGTTCTCGATTTTGGTTTCATACTGAAAAGACCGCCTTTCTGAACCTTATTCACCCCCTTGATGTATTTTGAGGTTTCAATCATGTCTCCCCTTTCCCTTCTTTTCTCCAGACTGCACATATTAAGTTCCTGAAGTTGCTGTTGATATGTTTTATCGCCCAAACCTTTCACTATTTTTGTTACCTGTCTCTTGACTCGTTCTATCTTATCCTTATCTTTCTGTAAGTGAGGTCTCCAGAAATGGACACAGTATTCTAAATGAGGTCTTACTAAAACTAAAGATCTATATAGGAGAATCAGGACCTCCTTCCTCCTGCTAGTGATCCCTCTAGTGCCGCATCCTAGAATTCCCACTGCCTGGTCACACTGTTTGCTCACTTTGCAAGCATCTGAAATAAGTACCCCCAAATATTTTTCCTCTATAGTACTGGCCAACACTGTACCCCTATTGTTGTACTCTCCTAGTGGATTTTTTTCCCCTAGGTGCAATATTTTACATTGAATTGCAGTTTCCACTGCTTTGACCAATCTTCCAGCAATGCCAAATCATGTTCTATATTACAGATATATCAGGGATATCAACCCATTTCACACCTTTGTGTCATCAGGAAAAAGACATACCTTAGCCACCAAAACTTTAGTTATATCACTTACATATAGTTATATAGAACAGGACACAGTACAGAGCCTTGTGGTACCCCACTAGTGGCCAGTCTCTGTTCTGAGTGAACCCCATTTACAACAACATTCTCTTATCTATCCTTAAGCCTACTGCATATCCACTGAACCACACAAAGGTTAAGTCCTAGCTTGTAGAACTTTTCTATTAGATCATTATGTGGAACTCTATCAAATCCTTGCTGAAATCAAGATATGCTATGTCCACAGCACCACCTTGGTCCAAAACATTGGTAATATAGTCAAAAAATTCAGATTAGTCTGACATAATCTGCCCTCAGTAAAGCCATGCTGCTGTTGTGTATTTTTAAATGATCAATGATCCTTCTTTTCAGGATCGATTCAATTCCATTAACTTGATTGCAACCAATGTTAATCTCACTGAGCTGTAATTGCCAGCTTCTGCCTTGCTGCCCTTCTTGTGTATTGGTACAATATTATTAGCTGTCCCCCAGTCAAGGGGAACTTCTCCTGTTAGAAGAGATTAATGAAAAATATCAGTTAATGGTCCAACAACTATACCTCGATGTTCTCTTATGCCCTGTACACACGATGGGATTTTCCATCGGAAAAACCTTGGATGGTTTTTCCGACGGAATTCTGCTCAAGCTTGGCTTGCATACACAGGGTCACACAAAAGTTCTCTGAACTTTCGACCGTCAAGAATGCGGTGACGTTCAACACTACGACGAGCCGAGAAAATTAAGTTCAATGCTTCCGAGCATGTGTCAAATTGTTTATGAGCATGCATCGTAATTTTGCGCGTCAGAATTGCTACAGACGATCGGAGTTTCCGATCGGAATTTTTTCCGTCTGAAAAATTGAGAACCTGCTCTCAATCTTTTGCTGGCGGAAATTCCGACAGCAAAAGTCCAATGGAACATACACACGGTCGGAATTTCCGTTCAAAAGCTCACATCAGACTTTTGCTGTCGGAAAATCCGACCGTGTGTACGCGGCATTAGAACTCTGGGATGAATACCATCAGGGCCCATTGCTTTATTAAGCTTTAACTGAGTCAGTCCTCTGCTGCCTGTGTCTCCAGAAATCCTAAAAATGAACCGTCATTACTAGAACCAACATGATCCCACCAACTTGTTATTGTTAGTGCAATTTATTTCTGAGAAGACTGAACAGAAGTAATTGTTTAATTGGTTTGCTATATTACTATATTGTTATTACTATATTAAACCGGTAAATGTTACTCCTGCGCTATGTTGTTTTTTTTTATCAGACTTTAGAATTCCTAATAAGTAAAGTGTCTGAACAGCTTTGTGAATTTGACTTTCAGCTGTTACTGATAATAAGAACAGTTAATAACAACTAGGTGAATTTGGTTGATGTGGTGCAAGATACTCAATGGCTCCTCAATGGCTCAGAGACAGCAGCAGGGACCATTGGCCAGAGGGAGTAGGGGTGGGGCAAGTGGCTTGTTATAGGGGAACTCAGTGGAGGGGGGGGGAGCTCAGAGCACCGGCAGGGGACCCGAGAAGAGGAAGATCTGGGCTGCTCCATGCAAAACCACTGCACAGAGCAGGCAACTATAACATGTTTGTTGTTTTAAAAAGAGCCTTTAGTAACCCTTTAAATAAACTAAAACTAATTAAACTATAAGGGCAATGCCATGTGGTACTGTGAAATTAAAAGTTTACAATCTTTCAAATTAAACTGATTTGTAAGAAGTTGAGTGCTTTAGCATTAGTTTTTGTGTGTAAGGCCCCTTTCACACTGATGCGCTTTTCAGGCGCTATTGCGCTAAAAATAGCGCCTGCAATGCGCCCCAAAAAAGCCGCTCAATTGTATCCAGTGTGAAAGCCCGAGGGCTTTCACACTGGAGCATTGCGCTTGCAAGAGGGTAAAAAAACTCCTGCAAGCCGCATCTTTGAGGCGCGATAGGAGCGGTAAAAATACTGGTAAAAATACTGCTCCTATAGCGCCCCTGCCCATTGAAATCAATGGGGTAGCGCCTCCAAAACACCCGCAAAACGCCGCAAAGAGGCGTTATTGCGGGCATTTTTAACTCTTTTTTGCCCGCTAGCGGGGGTTAAAATCCCCCTGCTAGCGCCTGCAAATCGTGGCAAAAAATACGGTATAGCGGGCTAAAAATAGCGCCGCTATTTCGCCAGCGCATCCAGCGCTTCAGTGTGAAAGTAGCCTAAGAGTAAATTTCAGATATGTTAAGGGTTGCTTTTTCCACTGGTCAATTCATCCTATTAGTGCTTTAACCTCCCTGGTGGTATTCCCGAGTCTGGCTCGGGGTAAGATTTCAGTACCATTAGCGGTAACCCCGAGCCAGACTCGGGCTGCATCGCAGGATACAGGGAGAGTTACTTACCTTGTTCCCTGGATCCTGCAGTGTGTGCCAGTATAACACAGTATATATACAGTATAATTACACATCCCCTTTGTCCCTAGTGGTCTGTCCAGTGCCCTGCATGCACTTTTATATTATAAAAACTGTTCTTTCTGCCTGGAAACTGGAGATTGTCCATAGCAACCAAAAAGTGTTCCTTTATGTCAAAAGTGGTTTTAGACAGCTAGAAAACAGCGATAATAAATTAGAATCACTTGCAGAATTGAGCGATAGCAATTTGTGGGGAAATTCGTCATCAAACACTAAATCTAATGACAGCGACAATTCTGCAACTGAGCAAATTTCAGTGTTTTTGATTTGATTACATTTTTGAATAATTTTTATTATTATTACCATATATACTCGAGTATAAGCCGACCCGAATATAAGCCGAGGCACCTAATTTTACCACAAAAAACTGGGAAAACTTATTGACTTGAGTATAAGCCTAGGGTGTCCATCTGCATGCCTCACTGTGCCTCACTGTGTCCATGTGCATGCCTCACTGTGTCCATGCCTCACTGTGCCCATGCCCCACTGTGTCCATACCTCACTGTGTCCATGCCTCACTGTGCCCATGCCTCACTGTGTCCATGACTAGACTGACATTTAACATGGTAGTCTATGGAAGGGGTGCCCGGCTTTGAAAAATCTATGCTCCCCGGCCGTAGGTCCCCCAGACAAAAAACTCTTATAGAGGAGAAATGAGGCTACATGTGTGCCAAGTTTAGGGTCCAGGGGACCTACGGCCGGCCGGTACCGGGTCCCCAAAGTTCGGGAGATTAGACGCAAAAAGGTGACTCGAGTATAAGCCGAGGGGGGCATTTTCAGCACAAAAAAATGTACTGAAAAACTCGGCTTATACTCGAGTATATACGGTATATTATTATTTGTTATAAGTATTTATAGTTATTTATGTAGCGGGTGGTCATATTTAGGGGAGGCATCTGAGTGGTATCAGGCTCAGATGCAACAATTGTTAGGATTCCTGGACCAATTTATGTCAGTGGAGGATATCAATGGTGTCTAGTTCCCTGCGGCCTATAGGTGGCACCGTTGCCATAGGCTGGGGTTGAACCACCATTGGAGGGCTGTGACCTTTGTGTCCTCTCGCGGCAGTAGTACAGCGGGGTGGGGAACCCACTGTGCATGCTGGGAGAGGGTATAAAGGGGGCAGACATCTTCCGCACGAGGTCCGCGCCCAGGCACCTTCAGCCTGGGTGCATGTGCGTGGGGTCTCCGGGTGCCCTAGGCCCGGGGACGGAGTTGCGGTTCCACCCCAGACACCTTTAGTCTGGGGTGAGGTACTCTCTGGAGGCCTGGGACCCAGTACCTTCGACTGGGTCCCGCAAGGGATCGAGGTCTCCTGGGGTGTCCTCCGGTGTTGGACACCCGAATCTGGGACGAGGAGGCCAGGGAGGTGACCCTTCCGAAGACCCAGTGCAGCATTTTCTGGTGACGACGGGGCCTCTGGTAACTGTCCAGATGGATGTCCTCTCTCTGCCCGGGGCCATTTCCTATAGAAGGTAGTCCACGTTCTCATGGTCTGTGGCAGGGACCCATCTTGAATCAGGTCGGTGGCAGAGACCCAACAACCAGGTCTGTGGCAGAGGCCTTATTCATCTGGTCTGTGGCAGAGACCCCCTCACGGTCGGTGGCAGCGACTGTGCGCCAAGCCTGTTCGCGCTATAACGGAATAGGAGAAAACCTAAGTTCAAGATGGTGCCTGGAACTCCTCTTCACTGTGTTCTGTTCTATGTCTGACCAGTCACTCTTAAAGGACTATTTATTAGGCTTGTGCAATTCGTTTCGTAACGAATCGAAATTCGTCCGAATTTAGCAACTTTCGGACATTCGGAAGCATTCGAATTTCCGAACAAAGCAATTACTAATAAAACCGAATCCAAAATAAATTATACCGCAAAATAGCGAATGCCCGAATGTCTTCGGCATAATTCGTTATGAAAAAAGTTACGAATGTACGAATCCATTCGAAGCACAATAACACTCACTCTGTTCTCTGCTTCTCCCTCACCATGCTGAACTCCCTCTCAAAATGGTGTACAGGGGCGGAGGCTATAGCCGCATGAAAAAACGAAAGTAAAATACGAGATTTCAAATCCATTCGAAGCACAATAACACTCTGCTCTGCTCTCTGCTTCTCCCTCACCGTGCTGAACCCTCTCAAAATGGTGTACAGGGGCGGAGCCTATAGCCGCATGTAAAAAACGAAAGTAAAATACGAGATTTCGAATCGTTACAAATAACCGCTATGTATTTAGAAAAGTACAAATCCATTCGAAGCACATTAGGCATAATAGGCAGCGTCGCTGTGAGAGAGACACGGAAAATTACGAATCAACGAACCCAAAAAAAGTTACGAAAGTAGGAGTTGTGTCCAGAATCAACGAAAAACAATGTACTCTACCAAAAGTACGAATTATAAAGCAACAAAAAATTCAACGAAAAATGTCGCTTGCGAAAATACGAATTAGTCCGAACACGAAAAATCCCATCTAGCAAAATTACGAATGATTACGAATCAACAGGACCGGAAAGAAACGAACCGAAACGGAACAAATTTTTCTGTTGTGCACAAAAAGCTAACCGAAACGGAACGAATTTTTCCGTTGTGCACAAGTCTACTATTTATTCCTCTGAAGAATAAATAAGTGTTGGACTTTCAGTGGTGTGGAACTTGACTTTCTGGGAGTTAAAGGTTCATTCTCAAGGGAAGTTTTGGCTCTGGACAGGGGCACAGGCCCGAAGGTAAAAGGTTATAGCTCACACCTCTACACATAAGAGGATTCAAGCTGGTGGTGCGCCACACTCTCCTCCCTGGTCCGCTAGACGAGAACCATTGACCGAGAAGAGAAGGAGGGAGTGAGAGGTGAGGTCGCTACATTTATTATATTATAATTTATGATTTTGTGTTTCAAACTTTATCATACCCAGGATGTCTACTAGACTCTTGTTTGGACAGATTTAAGTGAGTTATTCCTTAGAATTGCAGGCCTACAATATAAAACGCCAAATTTCCATTCAAAATAATTGTACCGCTTTCAGCACCTAAAATCTGACAGAATCATACCGCCAGGGAGGTTAAAAGGCTCCATAATAGACTTTTCATAATATGTATCATCGAACTGAACAATCCCAAAAACAGAACAATGCTCCTACAGTGCTGGATTCATTTCCTTTTAAACAAAAAATAATTAGTCCCAGGCAGAGCTGTTAGGCAGAAAGGTAAATGACAACTTGGCACCTTGTGACTAGTGTCTTCCATAGCCACCACCATTAGGTTTTCTAGGTGGCAAAATGATTCATTGTGTTTACATAATGATATAAAAATTTTGTTGTGACCTTATTAGAGACAAACGTGTGCTCTTGCCAAAATGACTTTGGTTTTGTTACTACGAGAGATCTTAAAATGGAGATCAAGGCAAAATCTTTTTGTAACCTGAAACTTAAAGTACCTTTGTCGCTGATTTAGAAAAAAAAAAAACATGCAGAGGAACTATTTATTCTTTCCTTGTAACCTATATGGAAAACCATGGAGGGCCGCTCAAAGCACTGCAAAGTTTCCTCCCACAGTCCAAAGCACAGATCGGGTGCCAACGTTCAAATAAGCTCACCCAGGCTAGCTAAAACAGATCGGAGGGCAGAAGGTAGAAACGCCACACACCAGAACCCAGATGTTTTTTGTTTTTGTTTTTTCAAAAGATTTTATTAAAGTGAATTGCAATACAAAATATTGCATAAGACAGAGATACAAAAATACACAATTCACACTTTTTGTCGTGTAATCATATGGCTTAAAAAAAGCAAAACACATGTAGCGGGTATGTGCTTTTTTGTTTGAATCTGGTGGGGAAACTGTGAGGTATAGTTCCCTGGGGCCCACCGGGTGGCGCTGTCACTTTGGGCCCGGGGTTGAGCCATCGTTGCAGTGTCATACCTCTTTTGGCCTCTCTCGGCGGGTGTATGGTGGGGCGGGGAACCCGCCGTGCTTGCTGGGAGAGGGTATAAAGGGGGCGGCCATTTTTGGTGGCGGGAGTCGAGTCCCAGGCACCTTCAGCCTGAGGGCGGTGGTTGGTGTCGGGAGTCTAGGCAGCCTAGGCCTAGAGGACGTTCAGAGGTCGTGTTCCATCCCAGGCACCTTTAGCCTGGGGTGAGGTACTTGGATGGAGGTCTGGGACTGAGTGTCCCGGACTAAGGTTCCGCGAGGGATGGACTTCCCAGGGGACCCCGGGAGTGGGTACCCGAATCCAGTGGCGTAAGGGACCGGAAGGGGTACTTACCTGAAGACCTGATGCAGCAAATTGCCAGTGACGGGTGAGCCTCCAGGGACCGCCCGGAGGGATGTCTTCCTCGATTGGGAGCAGGAATCTACTTCTAGGAAGGAAGTAAGAGAGTTCATTGTGCCTGGGCCTACTCGCATCCACACCCCTTGTCTGTTCTGTTTGTAGCGGGCTCTTCCTCCCCTCTCCCAGTCCCCTCTATTAAAGTTCTGCTCGCTATGTCTCTGGTCTAGGGGTATGATAGGGGAGGGAGAGGGTGCGCTACGCCTGGCTTCCACCACAGATGTATAAGTGGTATTAGCAATGCCTTCCTTTACCTTCGGGCCTGTGCTGTGCATCGGATCCTCCCTCCAAGAGTCTCCGAGAACTTCGTCTGCCAGAAACTTGAGCCACACACCGTTAAAGTCCAACACTCCTTTATTTAGCACATAACATGGACTCCCTTGGCTATAGAACAGAAAAGGAGGTGTGTGTACGAATAGGCCCAGACACAAGTTCGATCCTCCACTCTCCTCCAAAGAGTGGGTTATGGTCTCCGCACGAGGGAAATTCACCTTCCGGACGGTCTCCGACAAGAGGCTCACCCGTCACCGGCAGTATGCTGCACCGGGTCTTCAGATGAGGAGCTCTTCCCGGTCCATTACGCCCACCTCGGATTCAGGCATCCATCTCCGGAGTACCCTAGGATCCTTCCCTCGCGGAACTCAGTGTTGGGCACTGAGCTCCGGAACCGCCGTCCGAGTACCTCACCCCAGGCTAAAGGTGCCAAGGGTGGAACACGATCTCCGGTGGTCCTCTAGGCCTAGTCCGCCTAGAGGAAAAACACGAACTCCGTCCGCAGGCTAAAGGTGCCAGGGACCAACAACCCTGTGACCAAGATGGCCGGCCCCTTTTATCCCCTCTCCCAGCAAGCACGGCGGGTTCCCCGCCCCACCATACCGCTGCTCAGAGAGGACAAAAGTAAGCTCAGCACACAGCGGTATCCGACCGTCGGCCCACAGTGACAGCACCACCCAGTGGACCTCCAGAGATACACCACTGGTGTCACCGAAAAATTCAAAAACTTACGGCGGGAAAGTAAGCACCCGCTACATACTCCCCCCTGTTATTTGACACTGGTCCCCAGTGTCTGGAGTAAACCACATCCTAAACAACTGACATGGTTCAGTCCAGAAACCACTAACAATTGAAACAGAAAAAAAACTTTTTGGGAAACTCTCCTAACGAAGAAGTTGTGTCTGAGCCCCTGTAATAAAAAAAGAGTGAAAGACAACACGTTCAACATGAAATCACATTTCAACATTTTACTTTTCCCCCCCATCCTAACTAAAGACCTCCTCAGAGTATGTAATCTTGCTGAGATGTTCTCCTGTAGAGGGAAAATAAATAAAATTTAACATGTAAAACCCTGACACATGTATCCGTGTATATGAGGAAAAGAAATTTCTCCTAAAAGAAATTCCTGTTTCTCCAAAGAGTGAATGCGTAAGAAGTGTTTGTAAGGTTGCACGACACTGCCACCTGGTGACAGCCTCGCGGTAACTGCACCCGTGGAGCTTCTTCTCCTTTCTCTCTAACCCTATCTACCCCAGAGTCTGTGGTCTCCTTGCAGTAAGATAGAAACAAACAGGAACAGTTCCCTTTTTTTTTTTCTGTGGGCACACAAAACACAATTTCCCCAGAAAGTTCAGCAGCATGATAATATTGGAGTCTTTCTCTCCTAAAGGTAGAAACGGGGATGTGGCAGAATCAGTGGCTTCAAGTGCTGATCCATAGTCTCTAGATGGTATTCTACATCTTCGCCTTCTTTGCGTCTGATCACTACTTTGTCTGCGTGGATGTGTCTTCCCACCATCCATTCTGCCTTGCAGTCTTTGAAGCGCTGTGAAGCCTTTGGAGAACATGTTAGGTATCTGCGAGCATGTGGAACTTTGAGGTGGGTCCACACA
Source organism: Rana muscosa (assembly GCA_029206835.1). Lineage (NCBI taxonomy): Eukaryota > Metazoa > Chordata > Amphibia > Anura > Ranidae > Rana > Rana muscosa. The sequence continues at coordinate 932,230,276 of CM055117.1, forward strand.
AAGTCATTGTACCAGCGCTCCCGGTACACTTCCACCTCATATAACAAGTCCTTCGATAAGTAAGGGTACTCCCAGCCATACTCCGCTGCAACTTTTTGACTGAATAAACGCTGTAATCTTGCCAAAGGAGGCATAATAGCTTTTTCCCCTTCACCAGGCAAAACAACTGAATCTGGATGACGAGTTGCCTTGACCACCTCCATTCTGGGCATTGGGGCCCGCAACAACAGTCTCTTGACCCCAGTGTCAGATACAAATGGTGCCGGGGATGCAGGGACAAGTTGAGGAAGGGATTCTCCTTCAGGCGCTGACGCCTCCACCCTGGGTGTGCTCTCCCCTACAGACATAGGTGAATTCCCACTTCCACGGAATGAAGCAAGCGGTATCTTGTCCCAGCCTTTCTTGGCAAACAAGTCATCTATCAATGCATCATCTCCCGCATCAGAAAGAGATTCCCGGTCAGAGGTGTCACACTCCTCCGCGGGTATGTAGCCCTGTGTGGAAACAGAACATCCACACTCCGGGGACTTTCTAGGCCATGCCGTCTCGACACCTCCTCCCTCACACCAAGTCTTCTCTGCCGGCTTACCTTGACCTTTTCTGAGGCGTCCGGAACTCCCGTCAACGGATCCCTCTGGGTCTGGCGTAAGCATGCGAGACGGTCCACCACCACTGCTGGTCGGGGCTACCACGCTGGTTCTTTTCTTCGGTGGCGGACGCTGTGAGACAGTGGCGACCAAGTCAGAATCCTCGGATTTCTCCCGTTGGTGTTTCACGACCTCCTCCGCGGTCGCTGCAGTGTGCGCAGGGGTGACTCTCACAGCCGCAATTCCTCCCTTCTGAGTGACGGTACCTGAAGCCCGGCCTGGGTAGATGGTCTTCGGCCTCTCAACCTCCGGATCCACTTCAAACGTGAACTCCCCACAGGCCTCACAACGTCCGAACGGCTTCAACAGGCATACCAGTCCCGAACACCCAGGGCAAATCATACCCAGGGCCTCAACGTCCATACATGAGTATAGGGCGAATCGACCCCTCGGCTTCAGTCAGATCCCCGTATCCGTTATTGGAGCAGCAGCAGTCAATGTTGTAGTTGCCGGGTGAACCGGAATCCATGAGGCGGGTCCAAACATGACGACCTGTTGCTGTTCCATCTCACACTGCAGAGTTTTTCGCGCCAATGTCCCACGTGTAGTCCATCACACGTATTGGACTCCTCCCCTTTTGCTCCAATTCGTGGGCTTTTCCACTTTGCTTGGTTGAGACACGCCCACGAACTAAGCGGTGGGGGTTGTGTCTGGTGGCGCAGTGCAATTAAAAACCCCCACGTGTAGTCCGTCACACGGCTGGGTTTTCCCCCTTTCACCACTCTTCCTGCGCGGGCCTTTCCCCTTCTGAGGTCATGTCCACGACTTTCGAGCAGGGCTGCACTTTGGCCTATTCGCTTAACTCTGTCTGGCAGACACCTTCTTCCAAGTGATGCACAACACATATCCCGGACCCGAGCCCCCACGTGTAGCGGGCTCTTCCTCCCCTCTCCCAATCCCCTCTATTAAAGTTCTGCTCACTATGTCTCTGGTCTAGGGGTATGATAGGGGAGGGAGAGGGTGCGCTACGCCTGGCTTCCACCACAGATGTATAAGTGGTATTAGCAATGCCTTCCTTTACCTTCGGGCCTGTGCTGTGCATCGGATCCTCCCTCCAAGAGTCTCTGAGAACTTCGTCTGCCAGAAACTTGAGCCACACACCGTTAAAGTCCAACACTCCTTTATTTAGCACATAACATGGACTCCCTTGGCTATAGAACAGAAAAGGAGGTGTGTGTACGAATAGGCCCAGACACAAGTTCGATCCTCCACTCTCCTCCAAAGAGTGGGTTATGGTCTCCGCACGAGGGAAATTCACCATCCGGACGGTCTCCGACAAGAGGCTCACCCGTCACCGGCAGTATGCTGCACCGGGTCTTCAGATGAGGAGCTCTTCCTGGTCCATTACGCCCACCTCGGATTCAGGCATCCATCTCCGGAGTACCCTAGGATCCTTCCCTCGCGGAACTCAGTGTTGGGCACTGAGCTCCGGACCGCCGTCCGAGTACCTCACCCCAGGCTAAAGGTGCCAAGGGTGGAACACGATCCCCGGTGGTCCTCTAGGCCTAGTCCGCCTAGAGGACAAACACGAACTCCGTCTGCAGGCTAAAGGTGCCAGGGACCAACAACCCCGTGACCAAGATGGCCGGCCCCTTTTATCCCCTCTCCCAGCAAGCACGGCGGGTTCCCCGCCCCACCATACCGCTGCTCAGAGAGGACAAAAGTAAGCTCAGCACACAGCGGTATCCGTCCGTCGGCCCACAGTGACAGCGCCACCCAGTGGACCTCCGGAGGTACACCACTGGTGTCACCGAAAAATTTAAAAACTTACGGCGGGAAAGTAAGTACCCGCTACATGTTCATTGAGGGAGTCCAACTGTTTGTGTTCGCTTTTACATTAAGAAGAATTAAGGAGTGTTGGACTTTATTGGTGTGGGGCTCATTTACTGGCAGACACTGTTCAAGAAACCAGGAGGAGGCTCCAGATGCAGAACACCAACCCGAAGGTAAAAGAGGATTGTCTCCCACTACGTACACATCTGCGGTGGGAATTTGGCGTAGTGACCCCCACTCTCTCCTCAGAGGTACCCCTAGACAAAAGCCAGAGACAGAAGAATTGATACTAGAGGGAGAGAGTGGAGGCCGCTACACACAGAAAACCTAATTGAAAGGATCCTAGGTAAGGAGTAAACAAAGATACTGACCGATAATACTGTAAGCAGGTGTATCTTATTCGATAGAAAAGAACAAAAACTGGATGGATTAACTAAATAATGGACCCTAAACGTATGCAGGTAAGGAACAAGATAAACAAAATAAAGGTGGCAGAGGTGGGGGAGGGGGGGGACACCACTAAGATGAGGAAAAGTTCAAATCGGCATTGCACATCCAGGTATGAGACATGCATGAACTAGGGATTCTCGGTAGTCCTTTGATGTCTTTGGAAATTAGGGTTAAAAAGAGAAGTGACACGATGGGTGAGTGTAATCGAAACCATAACAGCGGGCTTTGGATGAGAGTTAGCTGTCGTGAAGGTTCTCTTGTTCGATATCGAACCCAGATCTTTACCTCTCTATATAGTGGCTGTGTTCCGGTGTGCAGTGTTTCAACCTTCTGTCTTCCGATCTATTTATTCTTACCTATTGAAGATTGTTGTAGAATATGCCAACTGCTTTGCTTTACAAAAATAGCAAAGATGCATGGAAAGGGTGATGGGACAAGTAAGCAAGTAAGTATAAATCCTTATCCAAGATTTTTTTTTTTTATATAGTATTTATATAATTTTTTATATTATTACCCTATTTAGTACATTATTGTTCTGAAGGAAACATTCTTTATATATCAGCCTCTAATGTCTCATAGGGGCTAATTAAATGTTCTTTCTGAAAACAGGCTTTTATTTTTCCCAGTGAAGATGTGAGTTAGAAATGAGAAATCTCAGCTCATGGAGCAAAAACATCCAGGATAGAGATGATGTTTGGGGCCATGGGTTTGTGGTGACTCCCTAGGATTCGTGATGTTCACGAACTGCAAAACTTTTGGCTGAAAACAATACAGTTTCACCAACAGCAATAAGGAACAACCTATATTTCAGTGCCCCATGTCAGTTAAATCACAAGAGGCACTAATTGGAAGGAATGGATAACCCAGCCCTCTTTCTATAAATAGATGGCCTCACAGAAGCCATATTGTCAGTGTGTGTTGGAGCTGTGAAAGCTAATAAATCTATGTAGGAAAAGATACTATTTTTTTTTCTGGCATTGGTGTGTATCCTCCATGGCTGTGCCTGGAGAGAAGAGTTGAGTATAGCCTCAATTATAAAAAAATAAACTAACAATATATTGTGCCCTCATCCGTAGTAATGTTTGAGGAGGGAATCCATCAGACATAGGGTAGTGGTTGCTAGGGTCATCTTCCCCTAATAGTCACTCAGGATTAAAGGTTTAATGGACTTTCTCAGGCACTGATATGACAACATACAAATATTACATAAAAAATATTTATTGATATGTATAAACAAAAAAAGGACAATAATAAAACAAAGACCAAACCCCACAGTATAGAACAGCATGAATCGGTGACAAAACAGCCGTATACAATCTATCAAAGTGGAGCAGGCCAAGCCTCAACCGGTTTCGCGGCAGAAAAACCGCTTCTTCAGGAGGGTCTGTACAAAACATAATATACATAATAAATATTCTAGCAATGTGTTAATACAATCATAGAACGTATTTAATATCGACAATATAATCAAAAAGTCAAGGTATGTGGACTGCTCACCGTGGAGACGTTCAGAGGTGCAGCGACTGCCCAAGTAATCCCCCCGCGGCGGATGAGGGGGAAAAAACGTATAAGGTGCAGATTGATACAATCTAATAGTAATGATTAAAATAATATTGAATTAGATCATTTATATTTGAGCCAATTTAACATGGGGCACCCAGTGCTGGTAGTGGGGGGAAGGGGGGGGGGAAGGGGAGAGGAAGGGACGGGAAGGGAGAGGGAAAGGGAAGAAACGAAGGTGGGGTAGGGAAGGGAGGGGATGACGAGGGAAGGGAAGGGACGAAAAGGGAGGGAAAAAAGGGGGGGGGGAAAAAAGGGGGGGGGAAGGGAAAGTGAAAGGAACATGGGGAGAGGGAGGGGGAAAAAAGAGGGGGGGGAAAGAGAGAGAGAGGGGAGGGGGAGAGAGGGAGGGAAGGAAAATATGGGAGGAAGGGGAACGATTGAAAGGGAGAGGGAGAGGGGAGAGGGAAAAAAGGGGGGGGGGGAAGGGAAGGGGGGGGGTTAGGAAGGGGGAGAGAGGGGGGGAGGGGAGGAAGAAGAGGGAAGGGAAGGGAGAAATGGGGGGGGGGAAAAGGAAGGGGGGGGGAAGGTTGAGGGCGGGGGAGGAAGGGAAGGGGGGGTTTTGGAGGGAGTGAAAAAGTTCTAATACGAAAGGAGCCGACCTCGACCCCCAATGTACTGGAAACACCAACAGACACCAAACCACTGTGTCCAGCAGATACAAACCAGGGAGGGAGGGGAGACAGACCAAGGAACCCAGAGGGGAAGGGGAGGGAAGGGAAAAATTAGGGCACTTGGGGTAAAGACTGGACTATATAGCCAGCACATGTAATAGGCTCTTACCAATATTCATACATTTTTGCAGTAATGAGGAAAACCTAAGGAGGATCTAGACAGCCAGAGGGTTATGATAGACCAGATTTGGAGCCCAAAGTCCGGCAAGGTAGAGGGACAAGGTTATAGGCTGTATATGAAACCAAAAAGTTGCATATAAGAAAACAGCAATTTTAAACAGATTGAAAGGCAACTAAGCGCCTTGTTGCTATATAGAGCACTCACCTCGGCATGTCTGTTCCTCACATATGGTTTTCCAGGGGGAGTGTGCATGCACCACTCACACCAAGGGCTTGCGAACAAGCCGCTTATGTGTGTTCCCCGACCCCGCCGTCAAGCGCGCCGCAGGTGACGTGCGGCGCGTGACGTCACGGGGTCATCCCTTCCGCACTGTGCACACCTAACGTGCAAGTGCGCGTCAATTAGCCCAAGGCCGTGGGGCCAGGTCAAACGACGCAAGTACGGGATGACATAGTCATCCCGACCAGGAAGAGAACTGATCCGCCAATGGGGTAGAGATAGGAAGCCGCCGCATCGCATGTAACGTCAGCAGCCAGAGACCAAAAACAATAAGGTGTAATACAGTAACAATATACATATAATAGCAGTATAGGACTTTTAATAGATGATTAATGGTACCTATCAATAACAAAATGTTTGACAGAAATCACCAATATACAATTTAAGGGATTGGAAAGAAAAACAGCACGTTTACAGGAATGTGTCACGTTGATGGCAAGTAAAGTTGGATATAGACTTATAAAAAGGCCATATTTCGGAAGAGAAGAGAGGGGGAGGGAAAAAAGGGGGGGGGGGGGAGGGGGGAAAAAGGGGAGAAGGAGGGAAAAGGGAGGGGGGAAAAGAGGGGAAAAAGGGGGGGAAGAAAAAAGAGGGGGGGGGGGAAAGGGGAGGGGGGAAGGAAAGGGGGAAGGGAGGGGGGAAGGGAGAAGAAAAATAGATAAATGAATAATAAAATTAACTTATAAAAAGGATTTATAGGAGTTCATCTCATTAATTCCAGGGGGAATTGTGGCATTGAGGTGTTCTATCCACAGGGTTTCCCTCTGTAGGATAGTTCTATCCCAATCGCCACCCCTGGGGCTCGGTTTAACAACTTCCAAGACGAAAAACCGCACGGCAGATAGGTCATAACGATGGTATAGACCTATGTGTCGTCCAATGGTGGTCAATTTCCCATTGCCAGAATAGTATATGTGATCTCCTATACGTTGTCTGAGCTCTCTGATGGTTTTACCCACGTAAAAAGCCTTACAAAGGCAAACCATGAGGTAAATAACCCCCTTGGTGCCACAGTTGGCATATGCAGAGGAGCGGAAATGCTCCCCATTAGGGAGAGTAAAGTTCCGGCCCTCCAGGACCCAAGGGCAACGGGGACATTCTCCACATTGGTAGGTGCCTTTGGGTCCCTGTTGCGGGACACTATAGGGAATGTAGTGACTCTGAGTTAGGCGGTCCCGTAAAGAGTGAGCTCTGCGGAACACCAATTCTGGATAAGGTCTAAGGTGTTTTTGCAAGGTATTATGTTCGGTGAGCAAATGCCAGTGTTCATTGAGGATATTTCGAAGTGTGCGATGATGACCCGAAAAGGTAGTAACAAATCTGACTGATTCTTGAATAGGTTTCGGTCTAGGGGGGGGGTAAAGCAGAGATTGCCTGGAGCGAAGGCGGGCCTTATTATAGGCCTTTCTCAGGTTGGAGCGAGAATAACCTCTTAGTAATAAACGTTCACGTAAAGCGTTAGCTTGAATTTTAAAGTCACTTTCTGAAGCACAATTTCTACGTATGCGTAGATATTGCGCAAATGGTATACTACGTATCAATGGCTTAGGATGAGCGCTGGTGGCGTAAAGTAAAGTGTTACCGGCAGTCGGTTTACGATAAAGGTTGGTACTTAACGTACCGTCTGGTTGTTTCATGACAGTCAGGTCCAAGAATGGGACCTGAGTATCATCAAAATATACTGTGAAGGTCAAGTTGAAATCATTACAATTTAGTAAATCCATAAATTGTTCTAATTGTGTACTGGTCCCCGTCCAGACCAGAAAAAGATCGTCAATATAACGATACCAAACCAACGCATGCTCAAGCATTTCCGTGTATTGTTCGTCTGCATTAATAGAGCGCTCCCACCCACCCAAATAAAGATTGGCGTAGGCAGGGGCGCAAGAAGTCCCCATTGCGACCCCCTGTGTTTGTAAAAAAAGTTGATCATTAAAGAGAAAATAATTTTTAGTCAATATGAAATACAACAAATCAAGAATGAACTCATTGAGTGGCCAAGAGGTCCGCTCCTGTTCGTGTAAAAAAGAACCGGCCACCCGGACGCCCCGCTCGTGGGGGATGCTCGAGTATAATGCCTCGACATCTATGGCCACGAGCAGGGCGTCCGGGGGGACCCGGATACCCTCAATGTGACGCAGCAAGTCAGAAGTATCCTTGATGTAAGAAGGCAAACTGCTGACGTGCGGCATCAAAAAGGCGTCAACGAACTTACTGGCATTATCAGTGAGGGATCCAATTCCAGAGACAATAGGGCGGCCTGGGGGATTGCTTATATTTTTGTGGGTTTTAGGCAAGGCATAGAAGGTGGGTATACGGGGAAATTTGGGGAGAAGAAATTCTAAAGTATCCTTCTCAATGAGGCCCAAGTGGAAGGCCTCAGTGCAGAGGATATGCAGTTGTGTGGAAAAGGAAGAAATGGCAGCATGAGAAATGGGACAGTACCAATTGACATTTTGGAGAATTGAGAGACACATGTTCTGATAGAACTCGTGTGTCATTAGAACAATGTTCCCTCCTTTGTCTGAGTTTTTTATTACCAGATCTGGAGATTTCTGTAACATTTTCAAAGCTTTGGTCTGCCCCTGCGTAAGGTTAGAAGGTATATTCTGCCATTTCTGTCTTTTAAGATCACGAATAGTGGCCTGTACAAATGCCCAGATAGCGGGACATGTCATTAAGTCTGGAAATTTCCGCGAACGGAGTCTAAAAGGTTTGGGTGGATGTAAAATAGTGGAGGTTGGGAGTGGGGGAGTGATGGTAGGTGTCGGTGGCTGGAGATCTTCCATGCCACCTTCATCATAAAGGAGCATAAGGTCGCGGAGCGCACGGAACTCCTCCATCGAGAAATGCTTCGTGCGCTCAGCCAACTCCCGCTCTAAATTAATCTTGGCACGATCATTATCATAAATGAATTTAAAAGTGAGGTTGCGAGCAAAGAGGTATAAGTCCTTGATTGTGTCTGTGACTTTTAGAGAGTCCAGAGGACAGAAACCTAAGCCCAATTGTAGAACTGAAGACTCATCCTCAGATAATCTATGAGGAGTGAGGTTAATGATATTCAGATGGGTGTTGTGTTGGGAATTGTTTGTGGTGGTAAAGGGAAGGGAAGTGGTTGTGTGTTCTTGTGAACGAATGTGTCTAAATTTCCCTGCTGTTTTTTCAGGGCTAAAAAAATGGCATCCTCGTTAACTTTAGTATATTTATTGGACATGGAACTAAGAACTTTAGGAATTGCCCCATGTAATGAAGTGGACGTGGCAACTCCACCGGTAACCAGACCAGTGGGATTAGTCACGTCCTGTAATGGCGGCCCACGTATTTTGGGTCCAGTATGTCCCTTTTTGCCTTTCTTGGGGCCAGTAGGAGGTGTACCACCTCCATATCTTAGTCTCTTACGGGATGAATAGACTGCTGGTGTGGTGGAGTGTATAGGATTTTGTGAAAAGTTAGATGAGGCTGATGAATCAGATTCAGCCTCTGTAGTGGGATTTCGGGCAGAGTTTGCACGTTGAAATCCCCTCTTGGTAGGTATACCACCTGACCATTTATATGCATGTCCCTCTGCAAAGACAGCCTTATCTTTATTAAATTTGGTTTGTTTTTTGATGATGATTTCTTTATTGATGATCTCTAGACGTTCTTTTAATTCCTTCCACTTGGCGGCAAACGTAATGTTGCCAACCAGATGGAGGTATTGTACATTAAGATTATCAATTTCTTGGTCTAGATTGATCATGTCCTTAGAATATTGTACAACCAAAGACTTCATCAATTCAGAACTGCAGTTTAAGAGGGAACTTTCCCATATTTTTTTGAAATCTACTGAGGGGTCTTTGATGGTAGGGAAAATTTGGACTCTAAGTCCAATTGGACAGATATTCTCTGCCAAATAATACCTAAAATATTCGATGTGCCAGTGAAGATGTGATTTGCGCTTTAAGAGTGAAAACATTTTTGAAAAAAACAATTTAAGATCATCTTCAATTTTATGGTCATTCATACAAGAAGTGTGAATTTTAGACATGAACCCAGTCCAATCAGTGCCTAGAACATCCATGGTTATGGCTAGTTGGTCTTTTCCCAAAAATTGTTGGTGAAATGGTATAAATAGGACAAAGAAAACAGTATAGCTTTAATAATAAGGTAGAGGCACTCAAAATGATTTTCGTATGGATCACTTGGTGATATCCATCGAAAAAGAGAAACGGGTGTGTTATCCACCCTATAGAATGAAGAGAAGAGTTGAGTATAGCCTCAATTATAAAAAAATAAACTAACAATATATTGTGCCCTCATCCGTAGTAATGTTTGAGGAGGGAATCCATCAGACATAGGGTAGTGGTTGCTAGGGTCATCTTCCCCTAATAGTCACTCAGGATTAAAGGTTTAATGGACTTTCTCAGGCACTGATATGACAACATACAAATATTACATAAAAAATATTTATTGATATGTATAAACAAAAAAAGGACAATAATAAAACAAAGACCAAACCCCACAGTATAGAACAGCATGAATCGGTGACAAAACAGCCGTATACAATCTATCAAAGTGGAGCAGGCCAAGCCTCAACCGGTTTCGCGGCAGAAAAACCGCTTCTTCAGGAGGGTCTGTACAAAACATAATATACATAATAAATATTCTAGCAATGTGTTAATACAATCATAGAACGTATTTAATATCGACAATATAATCAAAAAGTCAAGGTATGTGGACTGCTCACCGTGGAGACGTTCAGAGGTGCAGCGACTGCCCAAGTAATCCCCCCGCGGCGGATGAGGGGGAAAAAACGTATAAGGTGCAGATTGATACAATCTAATAGTAATGATTAAAATAATATTGAATTAGATCATTTATATTTGAGCCAATTTAACATGGGGCACCCAGTGCTGGTAGTGGGGGGAAGGGGGGGGGGAAGGGGAGAGGAAGGGACGGGAAGGGAGAGGGAAAGGGAAGAAACGAAGGTGGGGTAGGGAAGGGAGGGGATGACGAGGGAAGGGAAGGGACGAAAAGGGAGGGAAAAAAGGGGGGGGGGGAAAAAAGGGGGGGGGAAGGGAAAGTGAAAGGAACATGGGGAGAGGGAGGGGGAAAAAAGAGGGGGGGGAAAGAGAGAGAGAGGGGAGGGGGAGAGAGGGAGGGAAGGAAAATATGGGAGGAAGGGGAACGATTGAAAGGGAGAGGGAGAGGGGAGAGGGAAAAAAGGGGGGGGGGAAGGGAAGGGGGGGGGTTAGGAAGGGGGAGAGAGGGGGGGAGGGGAGGAAGAAGAGGGAAGGGAAGGGAGAAATGGGGGGGGGGGAAAAGGAAGGGGGGGGGAAGGTTGAGGGCGGGGGAGGAAGGGAAGGGGGGGTTTTGGAGGGAGTGAAAAAGTTCTAATACGAAAGGAGCCGACCTCGACCCCCAATGTACTGGAAACACCAACAGACACCAAACCACTGTGTCCAGCAGATACAAACCAGGGAGGGAGGGGAGACAGACCAAGGAACCCAGAGGGGAAGGGGAGGGAAGGGAAAAATTAGGGCACTTGGGGTAAAGACTGGACTATATAGCCAGCACATGTAATAGGCTCTTACCAATATTCATACATTTTTGCAGTAATGAGGAAAACCTAAGGAGGATCTAGACAGCCAGAGGGTTATGATAGACCAGATTTGGAGCCCAAAGTCCGGCAAGGTAGAGGGACAAGGTTATAGGCTGTATATGAAACCAAAAAGTTGCATATAAGAAAACAGCAATTTTAAACAGATTGAAAGGCAACTAAGCGCCTGGCTTCTTCTGTCTTTTGGGCTGTTTATCTGTCCTACAAATGGACAGAATTAAAAAACAAGTATTGCCTAACATAGACTTCAATAGGGTTCGCCGCCAAGTTCCTAAGCTTGGAACTTCAAGCAAGATTCACAAAAACCAAACCCAGGCATGTTCCCTCATTTATAGCAAGTATTTTGTAAAAACAACTTAAATTTTCTCTTACTAAACTGATCATGGAAATACATTTTCCGCTCATGGGTCTAAGGCACCATCTCACCATCTTGTTTTGCAAAAAACAGGATTGCATGTTCTTTTTTTGTACAAAAATGGCAGTTAGACTCCCTAAATCCTAAGCTTAAAGAGACCTTGTCATAAAATTAAATGTATGAATGAAGCATGTACCGGTAAAGTCTATTAAACAAAAGAATCCTGTGCACAGATTAGGTTAAATCACCAAGCTGCAAGCACAAAGTGAAAAAACATATCAATAATGCTATATAATAAGAGCTGCGCTCTAGAAACACAAAATATGAATAGCGCAAAAGCTCTCAAAACGTGTATATATTGCATCAAAAATGATGTGATAAAATAAATATATATATATATATATATATATTGTGACAGCAGGAAGGTAAAGTCACCTGGTTGCATCCAGGGGGGTAGATATATTTCGCCCAGATTCAGGCTTTACGCTGACTTATACAGCTAGGTGGAGAGTTGTATAAGCCCAGCTGAGACTAGTGGGCTCATTGATGACTCATACCTCTAGGGAGAGGGCTGGGCGTCGTACAGACAGGGAGTTGATGAGGCCAGCTGAAGCTTGTCAGCTCATTTAGGCCTCTATAAAAAACTCCCAGATTCATTAGATGTTAGCTCATGCCTGGAAGCAGACCTGTGTGGACTGTCTAGGGAGAGTGAACCCCTGTGCGGTGAGAGAAAGCCTGTGTGGCTATATTTTGCTTGGACATTTAAAACCAGCGACTAGGACAGCACTAGGCTGATCCCAGTCGTTAGTTAGGAAACCTGTAAGTTTAGTCAGAGGTCAAGTTGACCAGGATTTATTTTGTTTATGTTTTTTTTGCCTTGCTGTGTTTTTGTCACTGTAAATAGAAAATAAACCGCACCTTTTTGATTTTGAAAACCACAACCTCCGTCTGCTGGGCCTGTTTTGGGTGGGGAGCCCATCCCGGGGGTCACACATACCCGCTGCCGAGCTAGCCCCCCCACAGTTGGTGGAGAATGCGGGCAGTTTTTTTTAAGCCAGCATGGAGGAGATACTGAAGCAGCTGGCTCTAGCAAATGCCAATCAACAGCAGACAAATGCAGGTTTGCAAAAGAGCCTTGCAGCTCATCAACAGAGCCTTGCAGCTCAACAACAGAACTTCGCAGCCCAGCAGCAAGCTCATCAACAGAGCCTTGCAGCCCAGCAGCAAGCTCACCAACAGAGTCTGGAAGCTCAGCAACAAGCCCAGCAGCAATCTGAGGCCCGCTTCATAGACCTGTTACAGAAGCAAGAGCAGAGACTACAACAAATGGAAGCAGTAATGCAGCAACGTCCGCAGACCAGTGAGGAAAGCCGTCCCACTAATACCGCGTCCTTTGGGGTGAGTCGTTTATTGACAAAAATGACTGGAGAGGATGATCCAGAGGTATTTTTGACCACATTTGAAAGGACTGCTGAAAGAGAAAAGTGGCCTGAGGAGCAGTGGGCTGGACTGGTGGCTCCTCTGTTAACTGGTGAATCGCAGAAGGCTTACTATGACCTGGAGCCTGACCAAGCAAAAGACTATGTGATGCTAAAAGCTGAGATATTGGCAAGGCTGGGTGTCACCCAGGCTGTCCGGGCTCAGCGTGTGCATAACTGGACTTTCCAGCTTGGAAAACCCCCCAGGTCTCAAATGTATGATCTCATTCACCTGAGCAGAAAGTGGCTACAGCCAGAGACTTTGTCCGCACCAAAGATTGTGGAACGTGTTGTAATGGATCGGTTTTTGAGAGCTCTTCCTACTGCCATCCAAAAGTGGGTAAGCCATGGAGACCCAGAGACGGCCGATGGTCTTGTGGATCGTGTGGAGAAATACTTGGCTACAGAGAACCTGACGGCCTCTTCCAGAGACACTCGGACTTTCCACCCCAAGACCAGACCATCCCCAGGGGCGGATAAGAGGATTCCAAGGGGTGAGGGTGGAGAGAGTGAGAGGGTGGGAGCTCTACCCCAAGTTTGGCGAGAACAGCCTGGGAAATCAGCGGCTCAAGAGGCCGCAAGAAGGATCGTTTGCTACCGCTGCCGGCAAGCGGGACATATTGCAGCAAATTGCCCGGTTGTGGAGGAACCCATGCAGTGTGACTTTCTGACGGGCAGACGTCAGTCGCTGTGTGCGACAGTCGCATGCACTGCCATTCGGGGAACTGAGAAACATTTATGCAAAATGTGTATTAATGGTAGAAATGTTGTGGTATTGCTGGATTCAGGTAGCCTTGTGACCCTGATAAAGGCTGAGTTAGTTAAAACAGAGGTCTCTGGGAATAGCAAGGTAGCCGTTATTTGTGTGCATGGGGACACCCGAGAGTATCCAGTGACTACGGTGTGTTTCGAGACCCCCAAAGGTACCCTCTCTCATCCAGTGGGCTTAGTATCTCAGTTACCGCATGACGCCATTGTGGGAAGGGATTTTCCGAAGTTCTGGGAACTGTGGGATGATCCTGAGCCCCCCACTGGTGCCCCTATGTACCAGGAATGTGATAGCCAGAACTCCCCTGAGAGTGGTGAGGACTCTCCGGAATTTCCCTTGTCAGTATTGGCAGGGGAGACTCAAGAAACTGGAGAGGAGCCCACCTCCTCAGACGAAAACCTACCGTCTGTGGAGTTTTCTGATCTTGAGGTTCACAGGGAAAACTTTGCCACAGAACAGTTGAAAGACCCCGCCCTAATAAAGGCACGGGAAAACGTAGTGAAAATAGATGGCGAGTTAGTGAACCCAGATAATACTGGCACTTACCCATACTTCAGCGTAGAGAAGGACCTACTGTATCGGGTGGCAAAAAGGGCAGAAGAAACCGTTGAGCAGCTTGTGGTGCCCAAACCTTACAGGAAGTTGGTGTTGGAGTTGGCCCATGGGCACATTCTTGGAGGTCATCTGGGGACAGAGAAAACCCGAGAGAGGGTATTACAGAGATTCTATTGGCCTGGGGTGATGAAGGACATAGAAAATTATTGTTCCTCCTGCCCTGTGTGTCAGAGGTCGGCCCCGATGCCACATTTCCGTAGCCCGCTGGTCCCTCTACCCATCATTGAGGTCCCGTTTGAGAGAATCGCAATGGATTTGGTAGGTCCTATAATCAAGTCCGCTAGGGGGCACCAGTACATATTGGTTATAATGGACTATGCCACCCGTTATCCAGAAGCGATCCCTCTCAGAAATACCTCGGCCAAAACCATAGCCAAAGAGCTATCTCTTGTTTTTAGCCGGGTGGGTATTTGTAAAGAACTGCTTACGGACCAAGGTACACCCTTTATGTCCCGGGTTATGAAAGAGCTGTGTAAATTGTTCAAAGTGACGCAATTGCGTACATCTGTGTATCACCCCCAAACCGATGGGCTGGTTGAAAGATTCAACAAAACCCTAAAACAAATGTTGAAGAAAGTGGTGGATAGAGATGGAAGGGATTGGGACTGTCTACTTCCTTATTTGATGTTTGCTATTAGGGAGGTGCCCCAATCCTCTACGGGATTCTCCCCCTTTGAGTTACTGTATGGGAGACACCCAAGAGGGCTGTTGGATATTGCCAAGGAAACTTGGGAAAGTGAGAGTTCTCCCCACAGGAGTGTGATTGAGCATGTCGCCCTGATGCAAGATCGAATTGCACAGGTAATGCCCATCGTGAAGGAACATTTGGCCCAAGCGCAGTTGGCACAGCAGAGAGTGTACAACCGTGGAGCCAAGACCCGTACCTTTTCCCCGGGGGATAGGATATTGGTACTTGTCCCTACGGTTGAAAGTAAATTCCTTGCCAAATGGCAAGGCCCCTACGAGATAATGGAAAAAGTGAGCGAAGTGAATTACAAGGTCAGACAACCAGGAAGGCGAAAGCCCGAACAGATCTATCACGTTAATCTGTTGAAAGCCTGGAGGGATAGAGAGTCCCTAGTCGCAGACACTTGGTCACCAGCTCAAACTGGTTGCGTGATTCCTGAGGTTGGAATCGCAGCCACCTTGTCACAACCCCAACAACAGGAGGTTAAGGAGTTTGTACTTCGCAACAAGGAGGTATTCTCTGAGCTGCCGGGACAAACATCTGGGGTAGAGCATGACATTATTACCCCGCCCGGTGAAAGGGTGAAGTTAAAACCCTATCGGATCCCAGAGGCCCGACGGGAGGCAATACGGGAGGAAGTACAGAGAATGCTGAACTTAGGGGTGATAGAGGAGTCCCAAAGTGATTGGTCTAGTCCCATTGTGTTGGTGCCTAAACCGGATGGGAGCTGGCGATTTTGTAACGATTTTCGTCAGTTGAACAAAGTTACAAAATTTGACACCTACCCCATGCCACGTATAGATGAGTTGATCGACCGGCTGGGAACAGCCCGATACATGACGACTCTTGACCTCACAAAAGGGTATTGGCAAATCCCCCTGGCCAAGTCGGCCAAAGAGAAAACCGCATTTGTAACCCCAGACGGGGCGTTCCAATATAAAAGAATGCCGTTCGGGTTACAGAATGCGCCGGCCACATTCCAGCGGAAAATGGACCAGATGCTGAGGCCCCATCGGAAGTATGCTGCGGCTTACCTGGATGACATAATTGTCCATAGCACAGATTGGGCCTCACATCTGCCAAAAGTGCAAGCAGTCCTGGACTCTGTTCGGGAAGCAGGGTTTACGGCTAACCCCAAGAAGTGTACCATTGGGCAGGAGGAGGCCAAATATCTTGGGTACACCATTGGGAGGGGAGTAATAAAACCCCAACTCAACAAAGTCGAGGCCATCCAGAGTTGGCCACGTCCCAACAGCAAGAAGCAGGTACGAGCCTTTCTGGGAATCGCTGGGTATTATCGGCGATTCATTCCCCACTTTGCTTCTAAGGCTGTGCCCCTAACCAACCTGACGAAGGGGAAAGGGTCGGTCATGATTAAATGGACCCCCGAGGCTGAGGCAGCATTCCAATTCTTGAAACAAGCCTTATGTAGCCAGCCAGTGTTGTACTCACCCGACTTCTCTAGAGACTTTGTCGTACAAAGTGATGCGTCAGATGTGGGGTTAGGAGCAGTATTGTCCCAGGTCTGGAACGGGGAAGAGCACCCAGTCATTTACCTCAGCAGGAAGTTGAAGTCCCATGAGGTAAATTACGCCACCGTTGAAAAGGAGTGTTTAGCGGTGAAGTGGGCTCTAGATTCCCTTCGGTACTACCTGCTAGGTAGGCACTTTGACATGGTTACGGATCACGCTCCGTTAAAGTGGATGGCTCAAAACAAGGAAACAAATAGAAGAGTGAATAGGTGGTTCCTGGCCCTCCAGGAATTCAACTTCACAGTAAAGCATCGCCCTGGCGTTCAAATGGGGAATGTGGATGCTTTGTCTCGAGTACATGAATGCCTGATTGCTGGTGTTCCAACCCCGAGGTTAAAACAAGAGGGGGGGGTATGTGACAGCAGGAAGGTAAAGTCACCTGGTTGCATCCAGGGGGGTAGATATATTTCGCCCAGATTCAGGCTTTACGCTGACTTATACAGCTAGGTGGAGAGTTGTATAAGCCCAGCTGAGACTAGTGGGCTCATTGATGACTCATACCTCTAGGGAGAGGGCTGGGCGTCGTACAGACAGGGAGTTGATGAGGCCAGCTGAAGCTTGTCAGCTCATTTAGGCCTCTATAAAAAACTCCCAGATTCATTAGATGTTAGCTCATGCCTGGAAGCAGACCTGTGTGGACTGTCTAGGGAGAGTGAACCCCTGTGCGGTGAGAGAAAGCCTGTGTGGCTATATTTTGCTTGGACATTTAAAACCAGCGACTAGGACAGCACTAGGCTGATCCCAGTCGTTAGTTAGGAAACCTGTAAGTTTAGTCAGAGGTCAAGTTGACCAGGATTTATTTTGTTTATGTTTTTTTTGCCTTGCTGTGTTTTTGTCACTGTAAATAGAAAATAAACCGCACCTTTTTGATTTTGAAAACCACAACCTCCGTCTGCTGGGCCTGTTTTGGGTGGGGAGCCCATCCCGGGGGTCACACATACCCGCTGCCGAGCTAGCCCCCCCACAATATATATATATATATATATATATATATACCCACTCCAGTGATTCATTGCCAGACTATGACATTCGTGAATTTATTATTTAATGATAAATCAGTACCAAAAAAAACGAAAGAAAGGTAGTCCAGATATTCATATGCCTGCAAGTGATAATGTGTAATCCTTCTGTGAAAAACAGATAAAATACATTTATGGGAGCTGTTTTACCTGACAAAATGTGTATTTCTTTCCATCCAGTGCTGTTATTTACACAGCTCTGTTACAAAACATAGCCCTGTATGGCAAAGCAGGGGTTGTGATTCTTTTTTGCTTCAGTTAAAGTGGTTTAAAACCAGAAATCTAATATAGTGCAGGTTACCAATCCTGAAATGTGGTGGCTTCATTTGTTTTTTTGTATAAGGGTTTTTTCCCTTTCCCACCTGGTGATCCAGTCAGTAGCACACTGCCTGTCATAGGGTGTCTCTCCTCTATGGAGGAGACACAGAGACACCTTTGGTCAGCAGCATTGTCAGTCTGGAGAGATGGCAGTGTTGCATGAACTAGCAGATTTAGATGGACTTGACTATTAAAGCAGAACTCCAACTAATGCCCCATACACACAATCGTTTTTCATGCTGTTAAAAATGCCATTTTTAAAAATGGGCATTAAAACCGATCGTGTGTATGCTCCAGAGCATTTTTAACGGCGTGAAAGACGGCCATTAAAAATTTCGAACATGCTCTATTTTTTCACGTCGTTTTTCATGTCGTTTTTTTTAACGACGTGAAAAACAATAGTGTGTATGCTTTAACGACGTGAAAAAAACGTGCATGCTCAGAATCAAGTATGAGACGGGAGCGCTCGTTCTGGCAAAGCTAGCGTTGGAAATGGAGATGGCACATTCGTGGCAGTGGAATTAATAGCATTGTTTTAATGCTGCGCATTCCGTTCTTCTTTTGATAATGCTTAAATAATTACCTTCTTTTGCTAATGATATTCAGAGTTATGACAAACTTGTTTCTTAAGTAATTCCTAATTTATCTAATGATTGTAAAATATTCTTGTTAAGCCACATCTCCCTCATAAATTCATAACTAAATGTCCAGCTCACAAAAAATGTTTAATTTTTGTTTTTGTTTTTTTATTGTTTATTTTTGTAATTACGTTAGCTTTATAATTTTTTTTGTGCTTCTTTGATATATGTAGGCTTTTTTTTATTTATTTTTTTTGGTTAATTTAGAAAAAATTATTTGTGTGTAAAGTTACCACACCAACCTTCTAAATTTATAGCATTTTGCCTCAAGGAGGTTTGTGTCCCTTGTTAATAACAATAATATTATTTGAAATGTCCCTGCCTACTCCCTATCAAACTCTCTTTTAAAATAGAAATCACATAGTCAAGTATTTTAAGCAAAAAAAAAGAATCCTTTATTTAGGTACATTACAAATTAAAGGGGAAGGCAGCACTGGAGAGCCTGCTTGCATTTGTGCATCCTTTGGACCCCACAACAACCATCCAAGATGTGAAAACCAAACTCTGGAATTCCTAAAACAAAAAGGAGCCCAATCTTGGCTTGAACTCCCAGAGGTCAGGAACCAGATATGTCCCCGGTCTGTGGTACTACAGCAGGCATTATGTTTTCCTCTTCCTTGTAGCCTTCTCTCCAGCCTTCTCTGCAGCCTTCCCTGCAGTCTTTGTTGCTTGCTTCCTCGGAGGCTGGGGATCAGGAGGAGAGGAGGTGGCAGGAGGAGTAGTAGGAGGAGGAGGAGGTGGAGGAGGAGGGACAACCTCAGTGAGGTCTGTGAACTTGGTCAGTTCCCCGAGCAACCCCCTGTTAATGACCTTCAGCATCAGGTTCTCACTATATAGGCGTTGCCTTAAGTCCATTTGGCTTAACTTATGGGCCAGGACTGTGGCATAGCCCTCCTCAGCCGAGGGTGCCTCTCTGAGGGCCGCAGTAGCCTCTTTTAGGAAGGCTCTTGTTTCCTCCTCCACCTGCCTAGCTCTCCTTGGCCCTCGTTGGATAATTTTCAGGGGAGGCATCTGGGCTCTTGTGCTGGGCCCAGCCTCCTCCTGTGTGCCACTGGGCCCTGCCTCGTCCTGGTCCCCAACATCACCCTCTTCCTGGCTCTGCTCTGGCTGTAAAAAAAGAAAGGGACATTCTTTATTTTTTGCCTCCATCAATCACACACATTGACATTTTTTAATTGAATGTCAAAAGGGATTACATTTCCATAGATTCCGCCTCATGATATTGTTGCCTTGTCCCCATCAAATTTGACCACTACTATCTGTTGCTCTGTAAATCCTATTTTTTTCGAGCCTTAAATACCTAACAATAATAACATCAATTTAAAATCATCACTTTTGTAACATATAAATGTAGATATCAATACTTTACCTGGCTCCATATATCCAAATCTGCCTCCTCAAGGACCTCATCTTGATCCTCAGAGGAAGCCAGAGCAGGGTTGCTAGGAAGGCTGGAGGGCTGGCTGCAAGGAAGGCTGGAGGTTTGGCTACAAGGAAGGCTGGATTGGCTTCTGGGGGGAAGGGTGGACTTCCAGCTGGTCCTCCAGAAAAGATAACTTGCTGTAGTACCACAGACTGGGTTTATAAACCTTATCTGTTGCAGCACCTGACCTCTGGGACTTCAGGACCATATTCCTCTGGGTCCTGTATGTCCCCCTGATGGTAGCAATTTTGTTTTTCACATCTTGGAGAGTTGTTGTGGGTATCTGGGTTTGGACAAATGCAAGCAGGCTCTCCAGTGCTGCTGTCCTGGCCGTTTTATTTTTATTCGCACCACTTTTGGTCTGCCACAGGATAGGGAGTTCCTTCCATTTATCTATGAACTCCCCCATAAACTCCGGATTTTTGAAAGTATTCATTCTCGCTGTAAAATCAAGAACCAAGAAAATACATATGTTTCAGGCAACATTCATCAAATCAGCATTTTGGACAGATATAAAAGCCCCAAATCTCCTCCTCTGATGAAACCCAAATCCTTAAAATGTTATGTACCTTGGTCAACACGTTCGTTGCGAACTCCCTCTCCCGGCAAAAGAACGTATTTTCGACACATGGATCTTCACTTGATATACACTGCGCATGCGTGAAACTCTGCACGCATTCCCCGCCCCTGACGTTCGATATTGTACTTTCCCCATCCCTTCTCGCTCGTCGTAGTGCTTAACAACATGGCGGAGACACAGGTGGCTGAGATTACCTCTACAGAGGAGGAAATTCCTGAGGAGCCCAAATCCCGATCCCGGAGATATAAGGCATCCAACATGTCATTCGAGGAAATGGTGGAGATGGTCGCCATTTTGAGGAGGGAGGATTATGATGCCAAGCATAGGTCGTATAAAAGGCCTAATCTTGTCAAGACAAAAATTATGGGCAAAGTGGTCAAAACTCTTCACCAAAAATTCGGGGTGTGCAGAACGAAGGAACAGCTCAGAAAACGATGGTCTGATCTGAAGTTGCGGGAGCCTGACCCATACAAAAGAATCAAGAAAGTTTTAGGAAAAAGTAAGTACTTTTTCTTCATTTTCCCTGCTAAAGATTATCACTTGTATTAAGTCGTGTATATTTGACTTTGATATAGTACAGTGAAAGATACCAACTTTCATGTTCGTCCGCACAGTAAACGGACGTAGTAAACCTCTTTCTCCGTACAGTTCATAAAACAATGTTTTTGGATCATCCAGTGTGAACACACAAATTTCTAACTTTTTTGGGGAGCTAATTTTGTAAACAAGTTGCTTTATTTTTATAATCCAAATGACATTTTAAAAAAATTAAAAGGCTATGCATTGTAATGTTAAGGGAGAGAATGCTCAGCAGCTGATTAAACATCTGAACGCAGTAGTACAAGTGTGGGCCAAAACCCCAAACTTTTTAGGGTGTCACACACAGGTGATCCTGTGTATATACTTTGGGGTGTTACAATGTGTCAAACTTTATTTAAAAAAGTATATGCTCTGGTTTTGGCTATGTATCCAATCATGTGTTCAGGTTGTCACTGGGGGTACATTTAAAAATGGACCACAATTCCAAATATTCTTGAAAAATGTACTTATCAGGGTTTTTGTTGGAAAATAATTATTAGTTACTAATGAAACTATACCTTTTATTGCAATCTCCATAGGGCTTCAAAAAGCTACGTCAGATGAGCCTAGAAATCCGACACCTTCAACAATACCCCCAGAACCACATGATGGAGAGGAACGTGAAGTTGAGGAAGTGGAAAGTGGCACCACAACAGGTCAGTGTCAAACCAGACAGATGCAGGTTAATAGATGTAGGCCTACACATTCTATACTACATGTTTTTTTTTTGATTTAGGTGCAGTTATGGCCGAAGACCCCGAAAAGTTTACACATCACAGTGCCCAGATCCTGATACAATACCTCATGGTCTGCTGTCGTGACCTTAAAAAAATAAAGGGAGACTTGATAGAGATCAAGGAAAATACCAAGCAGGTTGAGGAAAGGCTACAAAATATCATGGCTGTGCTTGGGCGTGTATAATGTTTTAACACAAAAGAACGTTGAACTTGCTGTGTTTTTGCAGGTATTTTTTTGCTATTAAGCTTTAATGAATAGTACATGTTTACATTTACACGAAAATTTTTAATATTGTTTTTGTATGCATGGCTGTTCATGCGTTTTACCCCCAAAAATATTTTTAAGACATCTACATTTAAAAGGAAGTTTACTAAAACAAAATAAAAAAAGGTATTTTCAGACAAATAATTTGTGGCTTTATTATGTAAATGTTGTGCAAAGTGAACTAATCAATGTTTTGTGTTTTCACTGACAATGAAGGCTAATTAAGAATGCAAAATACACATGGCACTACAAGTGCACTAGGTAAACCTACGAGAAACCTAAAAGAATATTAAATTAAAACACAATACCAATATTTTCTCAATAAAAAGTTTTATTTTAACAAATATTGTTAAACATCCTCAGGCATACCAATGGCCCCCCTACCCACAAAATAGTCAACATATTTTTGTCGGACATCACGTCCGGTTTGGGGGGCCAAGCCTGGACGGCCAGCTTCCAGGGCCACTAAATTATCTGCTTCCAATAATGAGGCCTCAGGCCCACTCAAAGTCATATAATTGGAGGAATGCACCCTCAGAAAATTATGGAGCACGCAACAAGTCATTACTACATGGTTCCATTCATAAGGGGCAAGGTGGATGGAGGTGAGGAACAGGCGGAATCGGCTGGCCTTGATGCCAAAGGCATTTTCCACCACCCTTCTTGCTCTGGCCAGCCGATAGTTGAACACCCCCCTCTCAGGGGTGAGGGTGCGTTGCGGGAATGGCCTCATCAAATGGGGACCCAGGCCAAACGCCTCATCTGCCACAAAAACAAATGGGAGTCCCTCCACATTCTGCTCCGCTGGTGGCAAGGCCAGCTGATCCAATAGGAGCCGTTCCCCAAACTCAGTCTGTGAAAAGACTCCTCCATCTGAAATCCTGCCATTCTTGCCAACGTCCACATACAGGAATTCGTAGGTGGCCGACACCACTGCCATCATGACGATGCTGTGGAACCAGTTATAATTATAATAAAAGGATCCCAAATAGGGTGGTGGGACGACCCGAACATGCTTGCCGTTGATGGCCCCTCCACAGTTCGGAAAGCTCCATTGTTGGGCAAACTCAGATGCCACATTCTGCCATTCATGTGGCGTAGAAGGGAACTGTGGAATTAAATTAAAAATAAATTAATACTTTGAGACAGAAACATTGAAAGCAGATTTAAGAAAAGCATTCATGGCCAACATTAGGAGAAACAGAAAAATTAAAACATTAGTAGTAAGCAAAAACAAACCAAAAACAAACCCAAAATAAAAACTGGGGGGGGGGGGGGATTGAAGATGAGTTGGGGAGATCACTAATGAAGGCTGTAGCACTCTGTATGAAGTTTAAATAAATGTAACATTCCTAGGCAATCTTTAGGGTGCGTTTAGGGTAAAGCACTACGATGGAGCATAGAATAAAATACATGGAAATGACTAGGCAAGGTGGGTATGGCCCCAGGATAGCATGCTGGAGAGGTTAGGTAAGGCAAATTTAAATGTAGGCCTAATAAAAACATTCCCAAAAATAAATAACCATGTGTCTGCAGCTAAGAATCATGGGAATTAGGGACTGCTAATAAACCCAAAAAAAAATATTAACAAAGAAATACATACAATGTGAGGTTTGAAATAAGAACACTTACCTTAATATAGTCCTCCTGCAAAACTTGAAGGATGGCAGAACACGTCTCTGGTATAATGATACCCAGAGCCTGGGGGGGATATGCCTGTGGAGAACTTTAGGTCCTGCAGGCTTCTCCCAGTCGCCAGGTATCGCAACGTGGCGATGAGCCTCTGCTCAGCACTGATGGCTTCACGCATAACGGTGTCCTGCCTGGTAATGTAGGGGGACACCAAAGCCAACAGATGCTGAAATACGGGGTCAGACATCCTGAGAAAATTCCTGTAGTCCTCAGGATTATTCTCCCTGATCTCCCGCAACAAAGGCATATGACAGAACTGGT
The DNA here is from genome assembly GCA_029206835.1 of Rana muscosa. NCBI lineage: Eukaryota > Metazoa > Chordata > Amphibia > Anura > Ranidae > Rana > Rana muscosa. The sequence goes on from CM055117.1 coordinate 932,254,328, forward strand.
GCCGCTGGAGCAACCAATTCTTGGTCCATGAACTCCTCCTCACCCTGTTCATGGCCTGGAGTCGGGATACAGCATGAACCCTGGCACCAACTACAGCACGAACTCTACAATGAGTACGTAGCCGCAACATGGCTAGATAACGGTCGGCAGCTCAGAACGAACTAGAAGAACGAACGGAAGAACAGCAAGGCCTATGAAGAACAAGCTGAAAAACAGGAACGAGCACACAAGAACGCACTGAATAAACAGATACGAACTGACTACAAGCACTGCAAGACAGATACGAACCCACAGGCACAAACTGAACGCCACAAAACGATCTTCAAAGCACGAAGACTGAAAAGGGCGAATCGTCTCTCACCAAACTTTTACTAACACGCAGTAACACGGAATTAGCAAAAGCGTCCCAAAGGGTGGCGTCATTAGAACGGAACTTCCCCTTTATAGTGCCGTCGTACGTGTTGTACGTCACTGCACTTTGCTTGAACGTTTTTTTTAATGATCGTGTGTACGCAAGACAGGCTTGAGAGGAAACATGAAAAAAACGACGAGAAAAACGTCGGTTTAAAAAATGGCATGAAAAACGATCATGTGTACGCCGCATAACTCTTTTTAAGCAGCTACAGCAGCAGTTTTTATTTCCTTTTTGGGCAAGGCTGGGTTCACACGTTTCCAGCTGCAGGTTGGCAGTCCAGAGTCCGGTGCGGTTTTGTTCACCTGAACTCAGTGGCGGCTGGTGCTCAAAATTTTTGGGGGGCGCAAACAAACGAAAAAAAAAATCATCAATTGCAGCCTTACTGTGCCCATCAATTGGCGCCACTGTGCCCATCAAACGCAGCCACTCTGCCCATCAAACGCAGCCACTGTACCATAAAATTGTCGCCACTGTGCCATAAAATTGTCGCCACTGTGCCATGCCAAACGCAGCCACTGTGCCATGCCATTGTCGCCACTGTGCCCATCAATTGTCACCACTGCGCCATGCCAAACACAGCCACTGTGCCATGCCATTATCGCCACTGTGCCCATCAATTGTCGCCACTGTGCCATTCCAAACGCAGCCACTGTGCCATGCCATTGTCGCCACTTTGCCCATCAATTGCCACCAGTTTGCCCCTAAAATGCCACCAGATTGCCCCCCCCCGCCTGGCACTTACCTTTCCCGGTCAGCCATCCTCGGATCCTCCTCCCACCCTCGATGGCGCTTCAGCCAATCAGGTTACCGGTAACCAGATCCGGTAAACCTGATTGGCTGAGATGCGTGTCAGTGTTAATCAAGGAATGCACCCCCCGTGCGTCTCCTGGTTAACTATTTGGAAGCCGATTACAGCCCTCAGGCTGTAATCGGAAAGCCTATCAGAGCCGCTGGCCCAGATAGACACTTCCACAGCCAACCAGCTGCCGTTATTCAGATGGCCGTCGCTCGCCAGGGGGCCGGCCATCTGAATAGTAGGCGGCAGCGGCGACAATACATAGATTCATGCAATGCATGAATCTATGTATTGTTTTTCAGTGGCGGTGCAGGAGCGAGAGGGGGCGGTGCTCCTGCGCCCTCTATGGACGCACCGCCACTGCCTGAACTGTGATTGTTGGTGTTAAATGGTTTTGTCTCAATACTCTACCTGCCACTTATGCTGGACAAATTGGTCTGTTAAAGTAACTTTAAAAAGTCAGATTTACTGGCCAGATCTTCAGGTAAAAAATAAAATGAATGCAGCCACCACAAAAGCAGCACACTTCCTGTCACCTTGCCCTCTCCTCCATTCAGCATATTTATTTTTAGCTCACATGCAGTGCAATCAGTGGCGGCTGATGTTCCAGCCGGGGCGGGGGACAAACAACCACCTGACCAACCCCTCGTACTCACGCGGCCGGCTCTCAATCTGCGCTGATGCAGAGTACTGAGAGATCGCTCTGGTCATCCTGTACATCCTCCCCCTGCCTTGCCAATACGATCGCTTCTCCTCTTGGCCAATCACGCTCCTCCCACTTCCTGATTGGCCAGGAAGAGAAGCAGGAAGACAATAGCGAATATTAATTTGCTATTGTCACACAACTGGGTGGGCTCGGGGCGCAGTGCTCTGCATCTCGACCCCACCCTTTTTTTTAAGCCAATTAGAGCCTCAGGTTCTAATCATGTACTTAAAGGGGTTGTAAAGGTTCGTTTTTTATTTTCTAAATAGGTTCCTTTAAGCTAGTGCATTGTTGGTTCACTTACCTTTTCCTTTGATTTACCTTCTAAATGTTTTTTTTCTTTGTCTGAATTTCTCACTTCCTGTTTCTCCTCACTAAACTCCACACCATCATCCGAGTGGTGTGGAGTCAGCCAGAACAGCTTACTGAACAGCTTACTGAGGAGGAACAGGAAGTGAGAAATTCAGACAAAGAAAACAAAGAAAAAAAACATTTAGAAGGGAAATCGAAGCAAAGGGTAAGTGAACCAACAATGCACTAGCTTAAAGGAACCTATTTAGAAAAAAAAACGAACCTTTACAACCCCTTTAAAAAAAAAAAACCCCATTGGAATCCATGCGTCCAGCTCCCTGCATGTAGGAACTGCGAGATACTAATACGAATTAAAATTCAGCTATGTACACTGTGTGCATTAGAAAACAAGCTTGCTTCCTTTAAACTATTAACAGCCAAGAGAACTATACTACTCCCCCACCCTCTCAGGTTCAGCTTCTGAAGGTAATTTCATAAATACGAATGTAGCGGGGTCTCTAAATTGAGGTGGGACACCCAGGTGTGTAAGTACAGGAATAGTGGACCACTTGTGTTCGTGGAGGATTGGATGGTGTAATAATCTCCTTGGCCTCTGGGTGGCGGGGTGCCTGGAGGCTCAAGGTAGATTTGCCATTAGAGTGCTAGCCTTTTTGTCCCTTTCCGGAGATGGTACGGCGAGGGCGGGGAACCTGCCGTGGTGTCAATGGGAGGAGATAAAAGGGGGAGACGCCCTAACCACGAGGTCTTCTGGAGGAAGTTCTTCACGCGCCCAGGCACCTTAGGCCTGGGTGCGGGCGGTTCCGGATTCCGGCCCAGGCGCCCTAGGCCTGACCGGAATGGAGTTGGAGTCCATCCCAGGCACCTTCAGCCTGGGGTAAGGTACTAAACTAGGAGGCCTGGGGTCCAGTGACTTCGACTGGATCCCGCGAGGGTGGAGACGTCCGAGGGTCCCTGAGGTGGACGGGGCCCATGCCTGAGGTGAGGAGGCCGGGGAGGTTACCCATTCGGAGAGTCTGGAGCAGCATCAACCCAGTGACGGATGGGCCTCTGGTAACTCCCTTGCAGGGACATCTTCCCCTGATAGGGGCCGCAGCGCAGCGAAGGTACTCCTATCTACGTTCTCTTGAGTCGCTGGTAGAGACTCTCAAGTTCTAAGTCTTTTCTAGCTAATGCTATAGCAACCGCTGGCGAGATCGCAGTGGTTTAGTTGAATAACCAGGATAGTGCCTCGACCTGCTCATTTCCCGTATCACAATGTTATCAAGTCGCAACCAGATGGCTACTGAAGCACTGTTTATTGTGAGATGTACAATAAAGCAAGAGTTGGACTGTGATCGGTGTGTGGAACTCTGGTTAATGGGAGCAAAGGGAAGTGTTGACACAGCGGGACTTGATTCTAGACAAAAGCACATAGGCCAGAGGAAATATCTGGTACTGGCCTTCACCTCACCCTCAGCTATGGGGAGGACATGGGCCGTAGCGCATCTCACCCTGTCGTGTGACATACCCCTAGACAAAGGAGATGGGGTGAGGCCGCTACACGTGGGGGCTCGTCCGGGATGATATGTGTCTTAACTTTGGAAGAAGGAATGGCTGTGTCTGGACTTTGCTGCCCGGAGGAGTTCCGAGCAGGTCGGCCATGTGATCGGCCAAAGTGCATCCCTGCTCAAAGTCGTGGAAATGACCCCAAGACGGGAAAGGCCCATGCAGAGGAGCGAGAAGAGTCCAGCCGTGTGAAGTACTACATGTGGGGGCTTTTATTGCACTGCGCCACGAGGCACCCCGTGACTGTACAGTTCGTGGGCGGAGCTTGATGGAGGCCTGCGAAAATGTAGAAGTCATGGGAGGAGTCTGGCCATGTGGAGGAACTCACGTGGAGACTTCGGCGCGTGGTCAGCGCGTGATGGAGCAGCAGACAGTCGGGATGACCTCAAGCTCCCCGTGGATTCCGGTTCCCTACCCCACGAAGATGACTACGTTCGCTGCTCCTCTTACAGACACGGGGATAAGACTCAGTTGGCTTTGTACTCATGCAGAGACACGGAGGCCCTCGGCGTGATCTGTCCCGGATGCTCGGGACTGGTGGTCCACCTGAAGCCATTCGGGCGTTGCGAGGCATGCAAAGAGTTCTTGTTCGAGGTGGAGCCATCCACAGTAAGGCCCCAGGCCCTTCGCCTCAACAGCCTCACAGGTACCGCTACTCTGGAAGGAGAGATCCAGGCCTTTGCGGAGGTTCCCGTACGCGCTGACCAGGGCGACGTGACTGCCCAATCAGAGACTGAGAGAGAAAAATCAGAGGATGCTGCTTCGGTCACCACAGATTCTCTACTCCCACCTCCGAAGAGGAAGGTTGGCCTGGTGCAGGCCTCCTGTGGTCGTGGTTGAGTTTCACCCCGTCGCTTGCCTAGCCTGGATGGATCCGGTTGGAAGAGTCCTGGACATCCCAGTTCTACAAAAGGTCAAGGTGAGCCAGGGGCTGGGACTGTGGTGGTGGTTGGAGGTGTCGGGGGTCCACAGTCGGTGGAGCCCGCAAGGGAGGGTAGTACCACGTCTACCAGAGACTACCTTCCCGCCGAGATGTATGACACTTCCGACCTAGAGTCGCTGTCAGATTGTGGAGATGACGGGGAGATTGATGAACTGTTTCATCGGAAGGGCTGGGACAAACGCCCATTGCCTGTGTTACGTGTACCGCAGGATTCCCCTATGTCAATAGGAAACAGCACGCCTCGGGTACAAGCCCCGGAGTCTACGAGGAAGTCTAGTCCTCAAAGTGCCTTCCCATAATCTACAACATCGCCCGTCTTGGTGGCGGGGATGCAGCGAGCCTCACTACGAGCACCGAGAGAAAAGCCATCAGAGGTAGTGAAAGTACCTCGGCACCCGGAGGCCATCGTTCAACCCGGAGAAGGTGAGCGGGAAGCCATGCCTCCTTTGGCCAGATTGCAACGACTTTTCTCACAGAGAGTCGCCCGTGAGTATGGGTGGGAATATCCTTACTTGCCTCGGGACTTACTTTTTGAAGTTGAGGTCATACGCCAGAGATGGTATGACGAATTTGTTTGGGAGAAGCTCAAAGTTCCTCATGCACGAAGATATTTGTCTTGTTCACCACCTGTGTCGAAAAAGTTTCGGGACTGCAGAGCAGATTGGATGTGGGGCCGCCATATCCACGCAGACAAGGTGCGCATCTGCAGGAAGAATGAAGATTGCACCAAGTGTCATTACCACGGCACTGTCACCAGGTGGCAGTGTTGTGCAACGGCTGTTTGTTTTTTTCCACACACATCACTTTACTCATTGGAGCGAATGGGTCTATTGGTTGATGGACCCATTCATTCCAAATTAACACAAAAATGTCAGGATGTGGCTTTTCTTGTGTGTTGTTTTTTTCCCTTCTGCAGGAGATTCGTCAGTCAAGACGGCTGAGTATGGGGTGGTTCTTAGACAGTGAAGGGAGGGATTGTATATGTGTACATGATAGATGTTTTTAGGGAAAAGTTTTATTGTTTTATGTTCCCTTTCCCCTTTGAGCAGGTCTTGGTATGGTTGAGGTTCAAAAATTTAGGGATAGCCTCTGGGGCTAAGCTTGTGTCATCACTCCATGGGAGACATGGGTTTGCACCAGACGCTGGGGACCAGCGTCAAATCACAGAGGGGAGTATGTAGCGGGGTCTCTAAATTGAGGTGGGACACCCAGGTGTGTAAGTACAGGAATAGTGGACCACTTGTGTTCGTGGAGGATTGCATGTGTAATAATCTCCTTGGCCTCTGGATGGCGGGGTGCCTGGAGGCTCAAGGTAGATTTGCCATTACAGTGCTAGCCTTTTTGTCCCTTTCCGGAGATGGGAGGAGATAAAAGGGGGAGACGCCCTAACCACGAGGTCTTCTGGAGGAAGTTCTTCACGCGCCCAGGCACCTTAGGCCTGGGTGCGGGCGGTTCTGGATTCCGGCCCAGGCGCCCTAGGCCTGACCGGAATGGAGTTGGAGTCCATCCCAGGCACCTTCAGCCTGGGGTGAGGTACTAAACTAGGAGGCCTGGGGTCCAGTGACTTTGACTGGATCCCGCGAGGGTGGAGACGTCCGAGGGTCCCTGAGGTGGACGGGGCCCATGTCTGAGGTGAGGAGGCCGGGGAGGTTACCCATTCGGAGAGTCTGGAGCAGCATCAACCCAGTGACGGATGGGCCTCTGGTAACTTCCTTGGAGGGACATCTTCCCCTGATAGGGGCCGCAGCGCAGCGAAGGTACTCCTATCTACGTTCTCTTGAGTCGCTGGTAGAGACTCTCAAGTTCTAAGTCCTTTCTAGCTAATGCTATAGCAACCGCTGGCGAGATCGCAGTGGTTTAGTTGAATAACCAGGATAGTGCCTCGACCTGCTCATTTCCCGTATCACAATGTTATCAATTCGCAACCAGATGGCTACTGAAGCACTGTTTATTGTGAGATGTACAATAAAGCAAGAGTTGGACTGTGATCGGTGTGTGGAACTCTGATTAATGGGAGCAAAGGGAAGTGTTGACACAGCGGGACTTGATTCTAGACAAAAGCACATAGGCCCGAGGAAATATCTAGTACTGGCCTTCACCTCACCCACAGCTATGGGGAGGACATGGGCCGTAGCGCATCTCACCCTGTCGTGTGACATACCCCTAGACAAAGGAGATGGGGTGAGGCCGCTACACGCAGAATGGAGTATATGATGGCTCAGGTGGGAGATGCTGTTACTCAGTTTATTAAGATATGGGATGCTTGGGATTCCTCAAAATTTGGTTCCCCTCCAGGTTCTGATTGAAGGAGGCTGTCCAGGGTTACCACTCTTTAGCTGGGTTTTCCCTTAATTTCATGTCCTGGCTCTCTTCATCCAGACCCTTGATGTATTTCTCTACTGTTTAAGTTTCTTTTTGAGTTTTTCTTTTATATGACTGCACTATGTTTTAGTAATAAAAATTGACCATATGTATTGTTAGCTAAGTAGGTTCTTACTTGCGACTGTGATGTTTATATATATATATATATATATATATATATATGATTTATTTTGTAAGTTTTGAATAAAAATACAATTATGAAAAAAAAAAAAAAATTTAATGAAGCATTCATTAATGCAGAGCTGCCTTTATTTGTGTCTTTTACATATACCTAACATTTATCATTAAAGGAAGTAGGATCGTGTACCCTCTTGTGGTAATTTTATAAGAAAGCTCTTGAGAACCTACATCCAATGCTCTTTAAATTTATCAAAGAACCTTCTAATCTTTAGATCTCCTATTTATCCATTAATTTAGAAGTTCTATACTCACTATTGAGTAAAAGCTTATATAGTTTACAGTAAATATACATATATATATATATATATATATGTAGCGGGTATGTACTTTCCCGGGTGTAATTTTGAATTTGGCAGAGACATCAGTGATGTGTAATTCCCTGCAGCCCAGTGGGTGGCGCTGTCGCCCTGGGCTGGGGTTGAATCATTGCTGTGTGCTGTGCCTCCTTTTTGTCCTCCCTCGGCAGCGGTATGGTGGGGCGGGGAACCTGCCGTGCTTGCTGGGAGAGGGTATAAAGGGGGCTGGCCATCTTGGTCACGGGGTCGAAGTCCCAGGCACCTTCAGCTTGCGCATGGTGGGTCGTGTCGCTCCTCTGGGTGGCTTAGGCCTAGAGGACAGCGGAGGTCAAGTTCCATCCCAGGCACCTTTAGCCTGGGGTGAGGTACATGGATGGAGGTCCGGAGCTCAGTGCCCAACAATGAGTTCCGCGAGGGAAGGAGATCCTAGGGTACCCAGGGATTGGGTACTCGAATCCGGAAGGCGCAATGGACCGGGGGGGGGCTCCTCATTTGAAGAACCGGTGCAGCATATTGCCGGTGACAAGTGAGTCTCTCGTCGGAGACGGCCTGGAAGGAAATCTACCCACGTGCGGAGACCAGGACACACTTCTAGGAAGGGAAGTGGCAGCTTACATTGTGTCTGGGCCTGTTCGCATCCACACCTCCTTTTCTGTTCTGTTCTATGAAGGGAGTTCAACTGTTTGTGTTCAGACAAGGAGAATAAAGGAGTGTTGAACTTTAATGGTGTGGAGCTCAATTTTCTGACAGACATGGTTCGCGGTGACTCTTGGAGGGAGGATCCAGGTGCACAACACTGACCCGAAGGTAATACAGAACTGTTGCTTATACCGCACTAACATCTGTGGTGGAAGCCAGGCGTAGTGTCCCCGCTCCCTCCCCTCTAAGATACCCCTAGACAAGAGAAAGAGGAGACAGAGAGGGGAGTGTGAGGGGCTGCCGCTACATATATATATATATATATATATATATATATATATATATAAAATAACAGCATATATAATATATTATATCATGTAAAATAATATTTTATGTGATATATTAAATATACTTTTTTCATTAAATAAAAATGTTTCTAGATGGTAAGTGTGAGATAGAATAGTATGAAATCTCCAACGTTTAGTAGACTACTCCCTTTTTTTTTATATACTTGTACATTTATAACAAATTGAGGTTTCAAAAAGATAGAACTTACCTCAATTATTTAGGAATTACTTAGGAGAAATGTTAAATAAATTCTAATATTCAATACCATCCTAATGTGTAATTTAATTCCGAATATATCCACCTATAAATTCTAATGAAAAGTCTTTCATATAGACTAATTGATAAAAAAAAGAAAAAAAAAGAAAAAAAAAAAATTATATTGCTTTTAATGTTGGGTTGTAACAAGCAAAGTTAGCATACCTATTAAATATTTTACATATTTTATTAACAATGTATACAAAGAAAAGTTCATATATACCCAAAATCTTGTTTTTGTATTTTTGGAAAGAGTAGGGAAGAAGGGGAACCGCTCACAAGTAGGGATGAGCTTCGTGTTCGAGTCGAACATACGTTCGACTCGAACATCGGCTGTTCGATCGTTCGACGAAGATCGAACGATTTGGGCCGTTCGCGCCAAATTCGAGTGACGCGAACGGCCCACAACGCACTACGCCATCGCAGTGTCATCCAGGCGCTGTGATTGGCCAAGCATGCACTGTGACCCCGCATGCTTGGCCAATCACAGCGCCGGCAGCGAGGAGAGCAATGATTGGCCACAGGCAGGATGCCTGTGGCCAATTATTGCTGAGGGTGTTTAGTACACGCCCCACACTATAAAAGGCCGCCAGCACGGCGGCCTAGTGTAGTGTGTTCCGGAGCAGGGATAGAGCAGCATAGGCAGGGACAGTGACTGTTATTTCTTTCTTGCTTAACCTGGATTCCTTTAGTTTAGGGAAAGAGAAGGATAGGTAGGGAGAGTGTCAGTGTGTTTTGTGCTTGTGCTATAGTGTGCTTAAAAAAAAACATTTATTCTAGGGACAGAAAACTGTAGGTAGGGAGAGTGTCAGTTTCTTTCACTCTGCAAGTCCTTGTTTCCAGGGACCTGGAAGGACAGTGACTGAATTGTCCTTGTGCTATATTGTTATTAAAAAAAACATTTATTCTAGGGACAGAAAACTGTAGGTAGGGAGAGTGTCAGTTTATTTCACTCTGCAAGTCCTTGTTTCCAGGGACCTGGAAGGACAGTGACTGAATTGTCCTTGTGCTATATTGTGATTAAAAAAAACATTTATTCTAGGGACAGAAAACTGTAGGTAGGGAGAGTGTCAGTTTATTTCACTCTGCAAGTCCTTGTTTCCAGGGACCTGGAAGGACAGTGACTGAATTGTCCTTGTGCTATATTGTGATTAAAAAAAACATTTATTCTAGGGACAGAAAACTGTAGGTAGGGAGAGTGTCAGTTTATTTCACTCTGCAAGTCCTTGTTTCCAGGGACCTGGAAGGACAGTGACTGAATTGTCCTTGTGCTATATTGTGATTAAAAAAAACATTTATTCTAGGGACAGAAAACTGTAGGTAGGGAGAGTGTCAGTTTATTTCACTCTGCAAGTCCTTGTTTCCAGGGACCTGGAAGGACAGTGACTGAATTGTCCTTGTGCTATATTGTGATTAAAAAAAACATTTATTCTAGGGACAGAAAACTGTAGGTAGGGAGAGTGTCAGTTTATTTCACTCTGCAAGTCCTTGTTTCCAGGGACCTGGAAGGACAGTGACTGAATTGTCCTTGTGCTATATTGTGATTAAAAAAAACATTTATTCTAGGGACAGAAAACTGTAGGTAGGGAGAGTGTCAGTTTATTTCACTCTGCAAGTCCTTGTTTCCAGGGACCTGGAAGGACAGTGACTGAATTGTCCTTGTGCTATATTGTGATTAAAAAAAACATTTATTCTAGGGACAGAAAACTGTAGGTAGGGAGAGTGTCAGTTTATTTCACTCTGCAAGTCCTTGTTTCCAGGGACCTGGAAGGACAGTGACTGAATTGTCCTTGTGCTATATTGTGATTAAAAAAAACATTTATTCTAGGGACAGAAAACTGTAGGTAGGGAGAGTGTCAGTTTATTTCACTCTGCAAGTCCTTGTTTCCAGGGACCTGGAAGGACAGTGACTGAATTGTCCTTGTGCTATATTGTGATTAAAAAAAACATTTATTCTAGGGACAGAAAACTGTAGGTAGGGAGAGTGTCAGTTTATTTCACTCTGCAAGTCCTTGTTTCCAGGGACCTGGAAGGACAGTGACTGAATTGTCCTTGTGCTATATTGTGATTAAAAAAAACATTTATTCTAGGGACAGAAAACTGTAGGTAGGGAGAGTGTCAGTTTATTTCACTCTGCAAGTCCTTGTTTCCAGGGACCTGGAAGGACAGTGACTGAATTGTCCTTGTGCTATATTGTGATTAAAAAAAACATTTATTCTAGGGACAGAAAACTGTAGGTAGGGAGAGTGTCAGTTTATTTCACTCTGCAAGTCCTTGTTTCCAGGGACCTGGAAGGACAGTGAGTGAAATGTCCTTGTGTTATATTGTGATTAAAAAAAACATTTTTTCTGGCGACAGAAAACTGTAGGTAGGGAGAGTGTTTTTTTTCTTTCACTCTGCAAGTCCTTGTTTCCAGGGACCTGTAAGGACAGTGAGTGAATTGTCCTTGTGCTATATTGTGCTTAAAAAAAACATTTATTCTAGGGACAGAAAACTGTAGGTAGGGAGAGTGTCAGTTTATTTCACTCTGCAAGTCCTTGTTTCCAGGGACCTGGAAGGACAGTGAGTGAATTGTCCTTGTGTTATATTGTGATTAAAAAAAACATTTTTTCTAGGGACAGAAAACTGTAGGTAGGGAGAGTGTTTTTTTTCTTTCACTCTGCAAGTCCTTGTTTCCAGGGACCTGTAAGGACAGTGAGTGAATTGTCCTTGTGCTATATTGTGCTTAAAAAAAACATTTATTCTAGGGACAGAAAACTGTAGGTAGGGAGAGTGTCAGTTTATTTCACTCTGCAAGTCCTTGTTTCCAGGGACCTGGAAGGACAGTGACTGAATTGTCCTTGTGCTATATTGTGATTAAAAAAAACATTTATTCTAGGGACAGAAAACTGTAGGTAGGGAGAGTGTCAGTTTATTTCACTCTGCAAGTCCTTGTTTCCAGGGACCTGGAAGGACAGTGACTGAATTGTCCTTGTGCTATATTGTGATTAAAAAAAACATTTATTCTAGGGACAGAAAACTGTAGGTAGGGAGAGTGTCAGTTTATTTCACTCTGCAAGTCCTTGTTTCCAGGGACCTGGAAGGACAGTGACTGAATTGTCCTTGTGCTATATTGTGATTAAAAAAAACATTTATTCTAGGGACAGAAAACTGTAGGTAGGGAGAGTGTCAGTTTATTTCACTCTGCAAGTCCTTGTTTCCAGGGACCTGGAAGGACAGTGACTGAATTGTCCTTGTGCTATATTGTGATTAAAAAAAACATTTATTCTAGGGACAGAAAACTGTAGGTAGGGAGAGTGTCAGTTTATTTCACTCTGCAAGTCCTTGTTTCCAGGGACCTGGAAGGACAGTGACTGAATTGTCCTTGTGCTATATTGTGATTAAAAAAAACATTTATTCTAGGGACAGAAAACTGTAGGTAGGGAGAGTGTCAGTTTATTTCACTCTGCAAGTCCTTGTTTCCAGGGACCTGGAAGGACAGTGACTGAATTGTCCTTGTGCTATATTGTGATTAAAAAAAACATTTATTCTAGGGACAGAAAACTGTAGGTAGGGAGAGTGTCAGTTTATTTCACTCTGCAAGTCCTTGTTTCCAGGGACCTGGAAGGACAGTGACTGAATTGTCCTTGTGCTATATTGTGATTAAAAAAAACATTTATTCTAGGGACAGAAAACTGTAGGTAGGGAGAGTGTCAGTTTATTTCACTCTGCAAGTCCTTGTTTCCAGGGACCTGGAAGGACAGTGACTGAATTGTCCTTGTGCTATATTGTGATTAAAAAAAACATTTATTCTAGGGACAGAAAACTGTAGGTAGGGAGAGTGTCAGTTTATTTCACTCTGCAAGTCCTTGTTTCCAGGGACCTGGAAGGACAGTGACTGAATTGTCCTTGTGCTATATTGTGATTAAAAAAAACATTTATTCTAGGGACAGAAAACTGTAGGTAGGGAGAGTGTCAGTTTATTTCACTCTGCAAGTCCTTGTTTCCAGGGACCTGGAAGGACAGTGACTGAATTGTCCTTGTGCTATATTGTGATTAAAAAAAACATTTATTCTAGGGACAGAAAACTGTAGGTAGGGAGAGTGTCAGTTTATTTCACTCTGCAAGTCCTTGTTTCCAGGGACCTGGAAGGACAGTGACTGAATTGTCCTTGTGCTATATTGTGATTAAAAAAAACATTTATTCTAGGGACAGAAAACTGTAGGTAGGGAGAGTGTCAGTTTATTTCACTCTGCAAGTCCTTGTTTCCAGGGACCTGGAAGGACAGTGACTGAATTGTCCTTGTGCTATATTGTGATTAAAAAAAACATTTATTCTAGGGACAGAAAACTGTAGGTAGGGAGAGTGTCAGTTTATTTCACTCTGCAAGTCCTTGTTTCCAGGGACCTGGAAGGACAGTGACTGAATTGTCCTTGTGCTATATTGTGATTAAAAAAAACATTTATTCTAGGGACAGAAAACTGTAGGTAGGGAGAGTGTCAGTTTATTTCACTCTGCAAGTCCTTGTTTCCAGGGACCTGGAAGGACAGTGACTGAATTGTCCTTGTGCTATATTGTGATTAAAAAAAACATTTATTCTAGGGACAGAAAACTGTAGGTAGGGAGAGTGTCAGTTTATTTCACTCTGCAAGTCCTTGTTTCCAGGGACCTGGAAGGACAGTGACTGAATTGTCCTTGTGCTATATTGTGATTAAAAAAAACATTTATTCTAGGGACAGAAAACTGTAGGTAGGGAGAGTGTCAGTTTATTTCACTCTGCAAGTCCTTGTTTCCAGGGACCTGGAAGGACAGTGAGTGAATTGTCCTTGTGTTATATTGTGATTAAAAAAAACATTTTTTCTAGGGACAGAAAACTGTAGGTAGGGAGAGTGTTTTTTTTCTTTCACTCTGCAAGTCCTTGTTTCCAGGGACCTGTAAGGACAGTGAGTGAATTGTCCTTGTGCTATATTGTGCTTAAAAAAAACATTTATTCTAGGGACAGAAAACTGTAGGTAGGGAGAGTGTCAGTTTATTTCACTCTGCAAGTCCTTGTTTCCAGGGACCTGGAAGGACAGTGACTGAATTGTCCTTGTGCTATATTGTGATTAAAAAAAACATTTATTCTAGGGACAGAAAACTGTAGGTAGGGAGAGTGTCAGTTTATTTCACTCTGCAAGTCCTTGTTTCCAGGGACCTGGAAGGACAGTGAGTGAATTGTCCTTGTGTTATATTGTGATTAAAAAAAACATTTTTTCTAGGGACAGAAAACTGTAGGTAGGGAGAGTGTTTTTTTTCTTTCACTCTGCAAGTCCTTGTTTCCAGGGACCTGTAAGGACAGTGAGTGAATTGTCCTTGTGCTATATTGTGCTTAAAAAAAACATTTATTCTAGGGACAGAAAACTGTAGGTAGGGAGAGTGTCAGTTTATTTCACTCTGCAAGTCCTTGTTTCCAGGGACCTGGAAGGACAGTGAGTGAATTGTCCTTGTGTTATATTGTGATTAAAAAAAACATTTTTTCTAGGGACAGAAAACTGTAGGTAGGGAGAGTGTTTTTTTTCTTTCACTCTGCAAGTCCTTGTTTCCAGGGACCTGTAAGGACAGTGAGTGAATTGTCCTTGTGCTATATTGTGCTTAAAAAAAACATTTATTCTAGGGACAGAAAACTGTAGGTAGGGAGAGTGTCAGTTTATTTCACTCTGCAAGTCCTTGTTTCCAGGGACCTGGAAGGACAGTGACTGAATTGTCCTTGTGCTATATTGTGATTAAAAAAAACATTTATTCTAGGGACAGAAAACTGTAGGTAGGGAGAGTGTCAGTTTATTTCACTCTGCAAGTCCTTGTTTCAAGGGACAGAGAAGGACACCTGAAGGTAGCCCTTATTGCTTTTTTCCCATCTCCCTGCAGGCCATCTATTAGAATGTCTGGAAGGCAAACAAGGAGAGGCAGACAGTCAGGAGGCAATAAAAGAGGGCAAGCAGGCTCTGTGTCTGGGGGCAACAGTGCTGGTCGTGGACGCGGTGCATTGTCATCAGCACATGGCCATGGGACACGCTTGTCCTTCTTTTCGGCAGCTGGACATGTTGAGCCACATCATGCCGAAGACTTGGTAGAGTGGATGACCAAGCCCTCCTCCTCCTCCTCATCCTCTCTCACCCAGGCTCAGGGTACTGGAAAAGCAGCTGCCAAAGCGTCGTCTTCCCTGGTATCAATGTCAGACAAATCATCAGTCACTCCTTCCCTAGACCCACCATGTCCTCCTCCTGAGGAGTCCCCCGAACTGTTTCAGCACAGTGTTGGGTACATGCTCCAGGAGGATGCCCAGCGTTTCGAAGGGTCTGATGATGAAACCCAGCTAGAGGAAGGCAGTAGCGTGAGAGCAGACAGAGGGGATGCTCAAGAAGGACACCAATCTGGCAGTCATGTTCCAGCAGCTGCAGCATACTGCCAGATTGGCTCCAGTGATGAGGAGGGAGGGGATGATGAGGTCACTGACTCCACGTGGGTGCCTAATAGGAGAGAGGAGGAGGAGGAGGATGAGGAGGAGGCACATCTCCAACGAGGCAGGATGCCCTTTGGTGGCCAGCGTAAGGGCAGTACACCGACGGAATCACACCGCAGAGCTCCGCCTGTGCAGGGCGCTGCCTCTGCCCGTCATTCAAAAAGTTCTTTGGTGTGGGCCTTTTTTGAGGCTAGTGCATCAGATCGCACAGCTGCTGTTTGCAACATATGTCTCAAGCGTATATCGCGTGGCCAAAACATCAGCCGCTTGGGTACCACATGCCTGACCAGACATATGTTGACCTGCCATGCAGCTCGTTGGCAAGCCTACCTCAAAGACCCACACCAAAGAACAAAGCGGACCTCTCCTTGCACCGCATCAGCTGGGATCTCCAACCCCACTATAACTTCAGTCCTCTCTGAAACATGCACTGAGAGGAATGAAGGTGTAGAATTAGGTGTGTCACAGCCAAGTACTTGCGCCCACTCTGCTAGCAGTACACCGACGTCCGATTCTAGCAGGCAAATTTCCCTGCCCCAGCTGCTGGACCGTCGAAAGAAGTTCACTCCCAGCCATCCACATGCCCAGCGGTTGAATGCTAGCTTGGCTAAATTGCTAGCGCTTCAACTGCTGCCTTTTCAGTTGGTAGACTCGGCCCCCTTCCGTGAGTTTGTGCAATGTGCAGTTCCTCAGTGGCAGGTTCCCAAACGCCACTTTTTCTCACGGAAGGCTATTCCGGCTCTCTACCGGCATGTGGAAGGCAATGTCTTGGCCTCGCTGGACAGGGCGGTCAGCGGTAAGGTGCATATTACCGCTGACTCATGGTCCAGCAGGCATGGACAGGGACGTTACCTTTCTTTCACGGCCCATTGGGTCACTCTTTTGGCAGCTGGGAAGGATTCAGGACAAGGTGCAGTAGTGTTGGAGGTTGTCCCACCGCCACGCCTCCAAAATGCTACTACTGGTTGTGACACACCTCTCTCCTCCACCCCCTCCTCTTCTTCTTCCTCCATGGCCTCTTCCTGTGGTTTGTCCTATGAACCAGCGGTGCTCCGTAGCCGTTCACGGGGCTACGCAAGTACGCAGGCAAAAAGATGCCATGCCGTGCTTGCGCTGGTGTGTTTGGGGGACAGAAGCCACACTGGGGCAGAGGTCCTGTCTGCTCTGCAGGGCCAGGCCGAGAGGTGGTTGACGCCACGCCAGCTTAAGCCAGGAATGGTGGTTTGCGACAATGGCACCAACCTCCTCTCCGCCCTCCGACAGGGACAACTGACCCATGTGCCCTGTGTGGCTCACGTCCTTAACCTGGTGGTGCAGCGCTTCTTGGGCAGGTACCCGGGCTTACAGGATGTCCTGAGGCAGGCCAGGAAAGTCTGTGTGCATTTCCGCAGATCTTATAATGCCAGTGCTCGCCTGGCTGAGCTGCAAAAGGAGTTGAACCTGCCCAAGAACCGCCTTATATGTGACATGCCCACCAGGTGGAACTCAACGTTGGCCATGCTGCAGCGGCTGCACACGCAGCAGAGGGCCATCAATGAGTACCTGTGCGACTACGGCACCAGGACAGGGTCAGGGGAGCTTGGTTTTTTTTCTCCACGCCAGTGGGGCATGATCAGGGATGCATGCACTGTCCTGGCACCATTTGAGGAGGCCACGAGGATGGTGAGCAGTGACAGTGCATGCATCAGTGACACTGTACCTCTTGTCCACCTGTTGGAGCACACGCTGCGTGGAATAATGGACAGGGCACTTGAGGCAGAACAGAGGCAGGAAGAGGAGGACTTCCTTGCCTCTCAAGGCCCCCTTTACCCAGACAGTGTTCCTTCT
The DNA here is from genome assembly GCA_029206835.1 of Rana muscosa. Taxonomy (NCBI): domain Eukaryota; kingdom Metazoa; phylum Chordata; class Amphibia; order Anura; family Ranidae; genus Rana; species Rana muscosa. The sequence goes on from CM055117.1 coordinate 932,271,447, forward strand.
GTCCCACCCATCGCACAGGAAGAGGAGGAGGAGGAGGAGGAGGAGGAGGAGGAGGATTGTGTCAGCATGGAGGTGGAGGCTGGCACTCAGCATCATCAGCAGCAGTCTTTTAGGGATGATTTACAGTCCCAAGAAACCAGTGGACTTGTACGTGGCTGGGAGGAGGTGGCTGCGGATCATGTCGTCCTTAGTGACCCAGAGGACTCCGGAGCGAATGCCTCAGCAAACCTACGCTGCATGGCCTCCCTGATCCTGCAAAGTCTGCGGAAGGATCCTCGTATTCTTCGGATCAAGGAGAGGGACCATTACTGGCTGGCCACTCTCCTTGATCCACGGTACAAGGGTAAGGTTGCGGACCTTATGTTACCGTCGCAGAGGGAGCAGAGGATGAGACAACTCCGGGAGGCCTTGCAGAAAGGTCTGTGCAACGCGTTCCCAGAGACTGGGAGGTTGCAAACTCCTGGTCCTGGACAACGAGTTGCTGAGGCTTCGGCCAGTCAAAGAAGGAGCGGTGGGGAAGGTGGCCGTCTGACCGATGCGTTCAGACAATTCTTTAGTCCGCAGCCCCAAAGTATGATCGGTTCCAGCAACCATCGCCAGCGTCTGATAAACATGGTGCAGGAATATCTAGGGGCAAGGTCAGACTTGGACACCTTCCCCACCGAAAATCCTCTGGCTTACTGGGTCTTGAGGATGGATCACTGGCCAGAGCTTGCACAGTATGCAATTGAGCTACTGGCCTGTCCTGCATCCAGCGTTCTTTCGGAACGCACATTCAGTGCTGCTGGAGGATTTGTCACGGATCACAGGGTGCGCCTGTCCACCGACTCGGTTGATCGACTGACTTTCATCAAGATGAACCAGTCTTGGATCACCACCAGCTACCACACACCTGATGCTGATATAACAGACTAATTGATTTTAACATGTCACATCCCTTCAAGACTGATGCTGATGCTGAGTGCCTGTGCTGTTATGTTGACTGGCTATCCTCCTCCTCCGAGTCCTCAATGATACGATTGATGATGATAGCTTGTAAGATCATTTTTGTTTATGGGTGCCGCCACCAGTGCCTAACGCCCAATTTTTCAGCCCCTGTTTAACAGGGGCGTGTAATTACAATTTTTGAAGCAATACTTTGCAACAGGGCTCATTGCTGTGCTCCAAGTACAGTATCTGTGAGGAGTTGCAGTGTTGTGCCACCAGTGCCTAACGCCCAATTTTTCAGCCCCTGTTTAACAGGGGCGTGTAATTACAATTTTTGAAGCAATACTTTGCAACAGGGCTCATTGCTGTGCTCCAAGTACAGTATCTGTGAGGAGTTGCAGTGTTGTGCCACCAGTGCCTAAGGCCCAATTTTTCAGCCCCTGTTTAACAGGGGCGTGTCATTACAATTTTTGAAGCAATACTTTGCAACAGGGCTCATTGGTGTGCTCCAAGTACAGTATCTGTGAGGAGTTGCAGTGTTGTGCCACCAGTGCCTAAGGCCCAATTTTTCAGCCCCTGTTTAACAGGGGCGTGTCATTACAATTTTTGAAGCAATACTTTGCAACAGGGCTCATTGCTGTGCTCCAAGTACAGTTGCTGTGAGGGGTTGCAGTGTTGTGCCACCAGTGCCTAAGGCCCAATTTTTCAGCCCCTGTTCAACAGGGGCATGTAATTACAATTCTTGATCTAATAATTCACAGCAGGGCCCATTGCTGCACCCACCAAGAGTAACTGTCAGGGCTTACAGTGTTGTGGCACCAGCACCACCATCAAAGGCCCAATTTTTACTACCACTGTTCAACAATTATATGTAATTAAAATTCCTGATATAATAGTTGACAGCAGGGCGTTCCAGCACCAACCAAGAGTAACTGTGAGTGCTTACAGTGTTGTGCCAACACCAACAACTAAGGGGCCTATTTCTGCAGAGTATATACGGCAGGTCCCTACTTTCAAACATCCAACTTACAAACGACTCCTACTTGCAAACGCAAGAAGACAACAGGAAGTGAGAGGAAATCTACCACTAGGAAGGAAAATTCTCTCCTGTAAGAATAAATATGGGAGAAAGGTGTCTCCTCTGTACTGATGCTTTATCAGCAATCCTTGTTTCAAGAAAAACACCACATTTCAAAAACAGTTGTCATTGGGACGGAAAGTGAGGTGAAATGTTCTGAACAGGGGCACAGACAGCAAAACAAATGTTACAGGGGTGATAACCCTTACCTATGTTTTCCAAAAAGTTTAAAAATAGATTTTTGGTCTGGAGCTACACTTCAACAATGTACCTGTTCAAAATTACAAACAGACTCTACATAAGAACAAACCTACAGTCCCTGTCTTGTATGCACCGCCTGTATAGGGCTGTTCAGAGTATATAGGGCCTTTTTTATTTTATGTGCGGGGTTCCCCTTAATATCCATACAAGACCCAAAGGGGCTGGTAATGGGCTGGGGTAGGGGGGGGGTCATGGGGTAGCTATGCCATTTTTCTTAAAGAATTTCATCCATATTACCGGGACCAGACATTACATTAAAGCCGCAAGCAGTTTTAAATGGCTTTTTTTTCCTTTAGAAGTGTCATTTTGTGCAGGGACAGTTCTAAACACGGGAAACACGTGGCACTTCACAGGCATACTTTAGACACCCCCCAGGTACGATATTTAAAGGAATATTTGACTTTTTTTTTTTCACTTTATGCATCATTAAAATGACTGCTCCCGAAAAACGACCGTTTTTAAAACTTCTTTTTGCATTGATACATGTCCCCTGGTGCAGAACCCGGGTTCCCAAACCCTTTTTAGGACAATAACATGCATAATAGTTGTTATAATTAGCACTTTAGAATTCGAACGTTCGCATCCATTGTATTTAATAGGGTTCTAATGTTCGTTCGAACTTTCGGTCCGTTCGCGGGTTCTGGTGCGAACCGAACCCGGGGGTGTTCGGCTCATCACTACTCACAAGTCTTTATTGATGTCTATATCTTCATTAGGTAGATTGACCCTTCCTTTTTATAATGATTATGGTCACAGAGACAGAAAGTGATGGGATATCCAAAATTGTAGAGTTTAACACCAGAACATGAGGGAAAATTTTCCAATGGGAACAAGTTCTGGTGACAAATGTCTAATGCCGCATACACACGATCGGAGATTCAGACAAGAAAAGTCCGATGTGAGCTTTTGGTCGGAAATTCCGACCGTGTGTATGCTCCATCGGACTTTTGCTGTCGGAATTTCTGCCAACAAAAGACTGAGAGCAGGTTCTCTATTTTTCCGACGGAAAAAGTTCCTATCGGAAACTCCGATCGTCTGTAGCAATTCCCACGCGCAAAATTCCTACGCATGCTCGGAAACAATTCGACGTATGGTCGGAAGCATTGAACTTAATTTTCTCGGCTCGTCGTGGTGTTGTACGTCACTGCGTTCTTGATGGTCGAAAGTTCAGAGAACGTTTGTGTGACCGCGTGTATGGAAGCCAAGCTTGAGTGGAATTCCGTCGGAAAAACCATCCAAGGTTTTTTCTGACGGAAATTCCAATCGTGTGTACGCGGGAAAATCAAATTTTGTAGAAAAATTCCCTGTCTGTCCCATCTCGGGGACATAAAATGAAGGAAAATCTTCCCTTCAGGACTCAGACGTCTAAGGGGGAGAGGGTTTAATCGTTTCCTACTCTATCCAAAAAAATGACTATACATATTATATACTTTAGCTATATACATCACTGTAAAACATAATGATGCTAATGATAACTGTTTTATTTTTTCTTAAATGAATGCACTTTACAAATATAGGGCTCTAAACGTGAGTACCACTTGGAACAGCATTTAACCCCTACAAGGCATGTCAGGTATATTGCTACTTATAAGTCCGCTTTAAGTTGAACTATTGTTTAGTTGCACCATAACAATTCAAGTTCCAGCTCATCAAGATGTATGTCTACTGTTCCCGGACTTTATGGCGCTAGTAACATTACAGATGACTGATCCATATTTATTTTTTTCTAAAAAGTTTTATATCATTTTTATCAGAAAGTAAAGTAATTTGAGCAGCAAATTCTTAGCCTTACCCCACTGGAGCCATACGATGTAAATGAAAATGAAGGTTTTCTCAAGTGCCTTAGTCATTAATCAGAATAATTTTGTGCTTATAAGTCTGGATGACAACGGGGAAGAAAAATATCAGATTTTCTGATCTTTGCCATAAGACATGCAGAGCAGATTTTCATCCAGATGGGACAAAAGCTGTGAAAATCAGATATAATTTATTTCAAAGGCAAGAACAGAGTGAACTGAGCAGCAGAAAGGACGCCAAGCTAAATTCATGTTGTTTTCCCTGAGAACATCTCTTTATTATGTACATTTAAAAAATAAATGTGGGTGTTTTGAATGGTCTAATTGTCCTCTCTTGGAGATATTGTTGGCTGTCCTATTGAGCTGAAGTAACTGCAGCTTAGAATAAAAAAAAAAATCCAAATGACCATTCACCTTCATCCACAGGAGATTCAGGAATTTAAAGCCACACTACATCTGAACAAAGAACTTAAATGGACTGTCAATTCATTTTTTTTAATATAGGTTAATAACTTGTATGAAATATAAGAATGGCAGGATTTAGATGACAAAAAAATATCTCCATGCCAGGATTTCTCAGTAATACTGATTACTCAGAGTCGTTGGTAGTTGCCAAGCTTTTAATGTGTCAGATGTACCAAATGCTTACTATAAACTAGGTATAGGCTCTCACAGTATGTGCTGATAAAATTGGGGTTTTATTTATAGAAGAAAAAATGGGAAATCTTCCATTCATAATGGAAACCCCAGTTTAACCATATACTGGTGCATCTCCAAAATTTTTAATTTCATCAAAAAGTTAATTTATTTCAGTAATTCAATTCAAAAAGTGAAACTCATATATTATATAGCTGCATTATACACAGAGTGATATATTTTAAGCATTTATTTCTTTTAATTTTGATGATTATAGGTTACAGCAAGTGAAAACCCAAAATTCAGAACCTCAGATAATTAGAATATTAATAAGACCAATAAAAAAAAGGATTTTTAATACAGAAATTTTAGCTTACTGAAAAATATGTCCATCTACAGTACAGTATGCACTCAATACCTGGTCGGGGCTCCTTTTGCATGAATTACTGCATCAATGTGGCATGGCATGGAGGGGATCAGCCTGTGGCACTGCTGAGGTGTTATGGAAGCCCAGGTTGCATTGATAGCGGCCTTCAGCTCCTCTGCATTGTTGGGTCTGGTGTCTCTCATCTTCCTCTTGACAACACCCCACAGATTCTCTATAAGGTTTAGGTCAGGCGAGTTTGTTAGCCAATCAAGCACAGATACCATGATCATTAAACCAGGTATTGGTACTTTTGGCAGTGTGGGCAGGTGCCAAGTCCTGCTGGAAAATTAAATCAGCTTCACCATAAAGCTGGTCAGCAGAGGGAAGCATGAAGTGCTCTAGATGTTTCTGGTAGAGGGCTACGCTGACTTTGGACTTGATAAGACACAGTGGACCAACAACCAGCAGATGACATGGCTCGCCAAATTATCACGGACTGTGGACAATTTTGCATTTAATTTGGAAATCAAGGTCCCAGAGTCTGGAGAAAGAGTGGAGAGACACACACTATAAATTGCATTAGGTTCAGTCAGGGCCAATCCTAGGGTCACAGACGCCTGGGTGCAGAAATATTTCTGGCACCCCCACATGGGTGTGGTCATCTTACCAACTCCTCCCCTTTACAAATGTTTCTATGGCAACGATTCAAACACAGAGATGCTCCCCTAAGAAGTCTTGGTTACCCTGGGATCCTCCCATGATCTTTTAACAATAAAGAAAATACAGGAAGAGTGTACACTAATGAGACCTGGGGGGGGGGGTCTCTCTGATGCACACAGAGAGGGCTTCTGTTGGAGAGTCTGTTAGAAAGAGCGCCCAGACATAGTACAGGAGATGGTCAGAGACTGCAGAAATTATACAAGAGGTGATCAGGGACTGCAGACATGATACAAGAGACGGTCAGAGACTGCAGACATATTACAGGAGATGGTCAGAGACTGCAAACATATTACAGGAGATGGTCAGAGACTGCAGACATACTACAGGAGATGGTCAGAGACTGTAGATATAATACAGGAGATGGTCAGAGACTGCAGACATATTACAGTAGACGGTCAGAGACTGCAGACAGGATACAAGAGATGGTCAGAGACTGTAGACATGATACAAGAGATGGTCAGAGACTGCAGACATGATACAAGAGACGGTCAGAGACTGCAGACATATTACAGGAGACAGTCAGAGACTGCAGATATAATACAGGATATGATCAGAGACTGCAGATATAATACAGGAGACAGTCAGAGACTACAGACATAGTACAGAAGACAGTCAGAGACTGCAGACATACTATAGGAGATGGTCAGAGACTGCAATTCCTATGGACGTTAGTAGATAATGGCCGATCTGCCCTCTCACCTGACCCAGCGATACAGCAACAATGGTTCCTCTGATCAGGAGTCAGCTCACTCTGAATTGCCTGTGGCGACTCTGCTGGGTAGCGCCCAGATCTGTATTCTGGCAATGACTCCATTCCTTTCTCCACCAGGGATGGCGCTAGGCTGTGTGGCTTTCCCTCTGGTAGAGCAGGGCAGCAGGGTTCTCTCACTGATGGTTTTCCCTCAGCACTGTGCTCTCCCTCTGGAGTCCTGGGTGCACTTCCATGAAAGCTTTCCCGGGCTCCTGGCTCTCTCTCTCTCTCCCATTCAGCTGAACATGCTGTGTGGGCTGCAGTTTCCGTGTTACAGTGGGGCCGCCAGTCCTCGGGACTATATGTCCCACAATCCTGTTCTCTGCTGCTTTTTTTATTCTATTTCTTCCCTGACCGTTATGAAGGCGGGGAAAGAAACATAGTGGGCTGCTGTGCTTGCAAGCGCCACTTACTAGTACATTAGCGCGCGAGGAGGCGAGGGAGGGGGAAAGAAGAGCCCACGGCTGGTCTCTCTCCACACAGAGACAGCTGCTCCGATCTCCGGCTGCTTTGCTTTCCTCCTCTGACAGGAGGAGGGATGGGCTTGGGCAGGAAACACAGAGAGCCCTCTTACCGTTGCTAACAGCGGTGGCGGCAGCACAGTCTCTCCTCCTCTGATCCGCTTCTGTCAGTTGCTAGCGGAGAGCCACCTTTGGACACAGACAAGGAGAGGAGGAGGGAGGGGAGCACTCTGGCACTTCCGGGGCCCCCACCTCTGCGGCGCCCGGGTGCGCTGCACCCCCGCGCACCAGCCCAGGATCGGCCCTGGGTCCAGTGTGGAGTTTCCACAGTCAGTTTTTTAGACAAACTTTATTTTAGATTAACTCCATTTGGGAGATCTAAGTACATTGCAAGGATTCTAACAAACCTTGTAGCAGATTCCTACCTTTTGTTATGCTGAAGAAATAGCTGTTTGTTTGTCTGTGTCTGAGTGCTAAATTAATCTGTATGGGGGTGGTTTTATATTTATCAATGCAGGGCTCTAATGAGGAAATTGGCAAGGTCTGCATCCCTTTATATGTGATTTCTCTTTGAGAGTATCTCAACAAAAATTACATTTTTGTTGCAGTGGATGCTCAAAATCTGATTTCAATCTTAGTGCAGACTTCTGGGAAAATCAGTAAGCCAATCACTCAAGCAGGAAATTACAGTTTCAGGGGGCATTCTGTACACCATCTGTGTACAGAACGCCTCTAGGTAGCCATATTGCATTGCATTTTATAGAAAATTACAGTGCTGCAGGTTAAAAAGGAAAGGTAATTTTTAATAACATTCCATTACAATATGATTTGAGTTGCAAATATATACGCTATTTTTTATTTTTTTTTGCAATTTTTTTTCTACAAAAGTGGAGTGAGTACACAGTGACAGTGGATTGCCTCATACCACATTGCTCTGGAAAAAAGTACAGCCTTCTGCACTTTTTCTCAGTGCACACCACCACAATGCAGTGATATGATCCAGCTTGATAGGAGACAAGGCAGTAGGACTGCGCTGGAGTAGCCACCCAATGGAGTTCTATTACACCTAGTGTGAAGGAATCCTAACAACAGACTTTCCTGGCCATAGTCATCATTTTCATGAACATTCAGCCTAGAGACCTGCATCAAATTGGGATACTTATAAGTATCCACAACATTTCCAAAAGAGGAGTGTTTTGGCAGTACACTTAGGTCCATTTCTGATGGAGATAATTAGAACATGGGTAATCGCAGCATTGTCAGAGCACAGCAGGAGTTGTATATTTTATATACCGGTATTTCGTTTTTTTGCAATCAATTTAAACTTGTTCAAGAAAAAGCACATTTTATCAATAGTGCATCCGTTTGAGTGAATCTGAAGTCCTCCAAAATTGTATAAAGCACATGTACTCTGCATATATCAGGCATACCTTCAGGTTTTCTATTGGAGTCTTGAATCTTGCACTCTGGTATGCCAATTTTTGATCAACAGCATGATCCTACCCCTTCTCCTTCCTAATGCCGCGTACACACGACCGCTTTTCTCGACGAGAAAAACGGCATTTTTTTTTTCGCCGAGAAAAACGATCGTCTGTGGGCTTTATGTCGTTTTTCTCGTTGAGAAAAACGGCAGAAAAAACGACAAGAAAAATTAGAACATGTTCTAAATTTTCTCATCGTTTTTTCCATCATTTTTTTCCGCGGCAGTTTTCCCATAGGGAGACACTGCCGCGGAGCCCACAGACGGTCGTTTTTCTCGTCAAGAGAAAAAATGACGGGAAAAACGACCGTGTGTAGGGAACCCTTGGAACCGAAGCGGTTCCCTCGTTTTTCCTGTCAATATTCACGGCGGATTTTTAACCGCCGTGAATAATGATCGTGTGTACGCGGCATTATAGCTTATCACTGTAATTAGCATCTTTGATGGCCAATGGTGAGTCTCCAGCCTCGTACACACGACCGAGTTTCTCGTCCGAAAACGACAAGAAAACTGCTGAGAGAGCTTTCTTGCCGAGAAAAACGTTCGTGTGTATGGTTTTTCGTCGAGAAAACTGCCGTGAATCTCGACGAGAAAAATAGAGAACCTGCTCTCTTTTTTCTCGTCAGGATTCTCGATTTTCCCGTCGTGTTTCTCGTCGGCCTGTTTTGCAACGAGAAAACCGTTCGTGTGTATGCTTTTCCGAATCTTCAAAAAGCGCGCATGCTCAGAATCAAGTATGAGACGGGAGCGCTTCTTCTGGTAAAACAAGCCTTCGTACAGGATATAGCACATTCGTCCCACTGTAAATTATTGCATCGTTTAAATGTTGCACATTTAAATCTTCTTTAGAATGTTATAATAATGAAAACTAAAGATCTTGTTTTGCTGCTGATATTCACACAGAGTTCTGACTAACTATTTTAAACCTTTTTCATGCTGATTTCATGAATATTTAGCTGTTATATAGAGCAAGATCTCCTTAATAATTATATTTTTATAATTTTGAATACAGATCTTCATTCGAAGCGATATACAGAGAAGCTGGTGGGTCCCTCCCCGATAGTACCTGTCCAAGTGGAGGGAGTCTACACCAGAGCCATATTGGATACTGGGGCACAAGTGACCCTGTTGTACAGAGACTTTTATGACAAGCATCTAAGTCACTTACCCATCCAGAAGATTGAGGAGCTGGAAATATGGGGGATTGGGACCGAGAGTTTCCCTTATGATGGCTATCTGCCTATAAAATTGACCTTTGACCCGTCCATAGCCGGGAAGGCCGAAGTGTTCGATACCTTGGCTGTGGTATGTCCCCGACCGCCTGGAGCTAACAAGAGTTTCTTAATAATAGGGACCAACACGGATCTGGTCCGAAGACTCTTGGCACCTCTAACAAGAAGAAAAGGGCCCACAGTCACCAAGATCCACCCAATGCTGAAGACAGCCTACCAGCGATTGATCTTGGAGCAGAAGGCCCCAGAAGAGGGGGTAGGAAAGGTCTGGAGGCTGGGAAGAAGAGGAATAGTGCTGCAGCTCAGTGAAGTAGCTTGCTTGAAAGCCACTGTGAAGCTCACTTGGGAGCAGCCTGGGCCCTTTGTTATGCTGGAACCCGACCCAAGGGAAGAGCATTCGGGCCTAGAAGTAGTCCCAGAAGTGGTCCCGTCGAGGGCCTTGAAGAAGGCCCACTGTAAGGTACCTGTGAGTGTCAGGAATACTACGGAAGGCCCCATGGAGATCCCAGCCAGGATGCTGCTGGGTCAGGTGAGCCCTGCCACCCCAGTTGCTTTGTCGGATGTGGAGAAGGCAGATGGAGAAAACACCGTGTGGGAGAAACTTTCCATGGAGAACCCAAACCTGCCCAGGGCTTGGAAAGAGAGGGCCAAGGCCCAGTTGACCAGGTGGAAAAAAATCTTCTCCCAAGATGAGTTCGATGTGGGGTGTGCAAGGAGTGCCACCCATCGAATCCGCCTCCAGGAAGACAAGCCCTTCCGGGAAAGAGTCAGGCGAGTTCCATTAGCAGACCTCGAGGACTTGAGGGAACAGCTCGCCGAGCTCAAGCGAACCGGTGTGATTAGAGAATCTAGAAATCCCTATGCCTCCCCGATAGTGGTGGTCAGAAAGAAGAATGGGTCGTTGAGGCTGTGCATAGACTACAGGACCCTCAACAGGAGAACCATACCCGACCAGTACACCACTCCGAGGATAGAGGATGCCCTACAGAGCTTGTCTGGAGCCAAGTGGTTCAGTGTTATGGACCTCAAGAGCGGGTACTATCAAATACCCATGCATCCAGAAGACAAAGAGAAGACGGCTTTCATAACCCCGGTGGGGTTCTTTGAATTTGACCGGATGCCTCAAGGTCTGTCTGGAGCCCCAGCTACCTTCCAACGTCTCATGGAGAAGACTGTAGGAGACATGAACCTCATCGAAGTCCTTGTATACTTAGATGACATCATTGTCTTTGGAAGAACCTTGGAAGAGCATGAAGAGAGGCTGGAGAAAGTTTTGAAGAGACTGAGTGAAGAAGGACTCAAGCTCTCACCTGAAAAATGCCAATTCTATCAGTCATCATTCAACTATCTGGGACACATAGTGTCTGAAGATGGGGTAGCCACAGACCCCGAAAAATTGGAGGCAGTCACCTCCTGGCCAAGGCCCACCACTGTGACAGAGCTCAGATCCTTCTTGGGTTTCTGTTCCTATTACAGGAGGTTCGTGGAGGGGTTTGCTCGGATAGCCAGGCCTCTGAATGAGCTGCTCAAGACAGAGGGGGAAGAGGATGACTCGGGCCCCAGGAAGCCAGGGGAGTCAATTAACCACTTCAATACAGGGCTTTTTGTACCTATTCAATACCAGGCCTATTCTAGCACTTCTCTCCTACATGTACAAATCATCATTCTTTTGCTAGAAAATTACTCAGAACCCCCAAACATTATATATGTTTTTTTAGCAGACACCCTAGGGAATAAAATGACGGTCATTGCAAAAAAAATTCTTGCACAATATTTGCGCAATAATTTTTCAAACGCCTTTTTAAAAAAAAAAAAATGGTTTCATGAATTAAAAAATAACAAAACAGTAAAGTTAGCCCAATTTTTCGGGGAAATATGAAAGATAATGTTACGCCGAGTAAATAGATACCTAACATGTCACGCTTTAAAATTGCGCACACTCATGGAATGGCGCCAAACTTCGGTACTTAAAAATCTCCATAGGCGACGCTTTAATTTTTTTTACAGGTTACCAGGTTAGAATTACAGAGGAGGTCTAGTGCTAGAATTGTTGCACGCGCTCTAACTCACGCGGCGATACCTCACATGCGTGGTTTGAACAGCGTTTACATATGTGGGCGACTTACGTGTGCATTCGCTTCTGATCGCGAGCTACCGGGGACAGCTGCATTTAAATTATTATATTTTTTTTATTTAACTTTTTTTTTTATCACTTTTATTCCTATTACAAGGAATGTAAACATCCCTTGTAATAGGAATGTGTGTGACAGGTTCTCTTTATTGAGAGATGCGGGGTCAATAAGACCCCACATCTCTCCTCCAGGCTGGAAAGCATGAGATCAGTGAAAATTTTTTCACTGATCTCATACTTACAGCCGCAATGGCGGCTTTGTTTACATTTGAGGCCCGGGCGTGACGTCATCACATCGCGCCCGGGCCTCTGACGATCATAGAGATGACTGGTGACCATCTGGTCACCAGTCATCTCTATGCTCATCACGTGACCCCACCAACGACGCCGGAAGATTCGCTCCGGGTCCCCGATCGCACGGGGGAGCCCGGAGAAGCACCGGATGGCAGCAGGAGGGGGGGATGTCCCCTCCCGCCGCCTATAAGAACGATCAAGCGGTGGAACCGCCGCTATGATCATTCTTATGGTGCACAGAATCGCCGGCACTTCAAAAGGATATCTGAATGATGCCTCTAGCTGCAGGCATCATTCAGATATCCCCCTACAAAGCCGAGGACGTCATATGATGTCCACCCAGGATGGGAGATCCCATCTGTGGACGTCATTTGACTATGGCTGGGTAGGGAAGTGGTTAAGGACCAGTGGAATGAGAAGTGTGAAGGTGCTTTTCAGATGTTGAAAAAAAACTTAACCACTGCCCCTGTCCTGGCCTACGCAGACCCTAAGAAGCCTTATGAACTTCACGTAGATGCCAGTCACGACGGTCTGGGAGGAGTGCTCTACCAGGAGCATGAAGAGCAACTAAGGCACGTTGCGTATGTGAGCAGAAGTCTGACTCCCTCTGAAAAGAACTACCCCACCCACAAGTTGGAGTTCCTGGCCCTTAAGTGGGCGGTAGTTGACAAACTCAGAGACTATCTGTATGGGGCAGAATTCACAGTGAAAACCGACAACAACCCCCTCACCTATTTGTTCACCACAGCAAAGCTGAATGCCACAGGACATAGATGGCTGGCGGCACTGTCTGCCTTCAATTTCAGCCTAAAATACAGGCCTGGGGCTGGAAATCGAGATGCAGACACCTTGTCTAGAAGATCTCATGTCCCCACCAGCAGTACAGAAGACTGGACCCAAGTGGCACCCGACGGGGTGCGGGCCCTCTGTCAAGGGGCTGAACTCCAAGCCAGTGGCGGCTCAAGAGCAGAAGAGATAGGGGTTACCATAGTAGGAGTTCCCAAGAAGTACTGTGGGGTAACCCAACTGGGGGAAGATAACTTGCCAAAATTTTCCAAAAAGGAGTTGAGATCTGACCAATTGGAAGACCCCATGGGGAGATTGGTTCTAGAGACCCTGGAGAATCGGGATCCGAATAGACTCTTACGTCACCCTTCAAAGGAAGCTCGCCTGTTGAGGAAGGAGTGGGACAGGTTGCAGGTGCATCAGGGAGTGGTCTACCGAAGGGGCCCCTCTGATGACCTGGAAGACAAATGGCAGTTGTTCCTGCCCGAGAAACACCGAGAGACTGTCATGGTTGCTCTGCACGACAACCATGGCCACCTAGGGGCGGAAAGGACCTTCCAACTCGTTCTATTGGCCCTGCATGAGGGCTGAAGTTGAAGAATACTGCCACTCATGTGCACGATGCATCCAGAGAAAGACTTTACCCCATCAAGCTGCCCCAATGGGCCATTTGCAAAGTCAAGGCCCACTTGATCTGGTATGCATTGATTTTCTCTGCCTCGAACCCGACCTGAGTGGACTAAGAAATGTTCTGGTAGTAACCGACCATTTCACCCGGTATGCCCAGGCCTTCCCAACCAAAGACCAGAAGGCTTCCACTGTAGCCAAAGTCCTTATGGAAAAGTATTTCGTACACTATGGGCTGCCGCAACGACTTCATTCAGATCAAGGAAGGGATTTTGAAAGTCGGTTGATCCGGAAGCTCCTGGATTCCTTGGGGATAAAGAAGACAAGAACTACCCCCTATCATCCACAAGGTGATGCTCAGCCGGAGAGGTTCAACCGAACCCTGCTCAATATGCTGGGGACCTTAAGCAGTGATAAGAAACAGCATTGGAGCAACCACATAGCGGCAGTTGTGCATGCATAAAACAGCACCACCAGTGATGCTACAGGGTACTCACCCTATAGACTTATGTTCGGCCGAGAAGCAAGACTACCGGTAGATCTGGCCTTTGGCACCTCCATAGACCATTGTTCTGCCACTTCTCACAAAGGATATGTTGATAGACTCAGACACAATTTGAAATTTGCCTATGAACAGGCCCAGGCGGCCTCAGAACAAAGGGGGGCCCGCAACAAGAAGAACTTTGGTCTGAAAGTTCGGATTCAAGATTTACAACCTGGAGACAGAGTGTTGCTACGGAACTTGGGGGTCCCTGGAAAACACAAGCTTGCAGACAGATGGAGACCTGAACCCTATGTTATTTGCAAGAAACTACCGGGCCTACCTGTTTACAGACTAAAGCCAGAAGGGAAGGTGGGGCCCTTAAAGACTTGGCATCGGAATCACCTACTCCCACTAGCTGAAGCGGTTTGGATTCCCCCTGCGATGAGTTCCCCCGAGCCAACCTCCATACTGGATACTCCCAGACCAAACACTCGCTCCCAGACCCCTCAGATTGGGGATATAGAGACCTCTGAGCTAGGTGAAGATGAGGGGGGAGAACTTGATTGGCTTTGGCCTTCCCAGGCCCCAGAAACTTCTGCTATTGATCTTCTACCTGATGAAGACACCATAGACAGAACACTGAATGCAGAAGCTACTGAGTTCATCCTGTCCAGTTCTTTGTCGGATTCTTGGAAAGATGCCTGTGTCTTACTCCCAGAGGAGGACCCAAGAGATTCCATGTACCTCCCTGCTCCGGAGTCAAGTGCCCCAGGACCAGTGGACACTCCTAAGTCGGTTCTGGAAGAGGAACCTGTTTTAGCCGGACCAGAAAGCCCAAGAAGACAAAGGATGAGAAGAGCCATAAAACCTCCCAGAAGATTGACTTACCCACAGATGGGGAGGAGCTCGGAAGACACTGTGGTTACTGCCAGGAGGAGTATGGAAGACCCTAATCCCTCCACTGTTCATTTGGTGGGGGGCAACCCCAACTCACTCTCTGGCACAGTTAGGCAGGACACTAATGACAGTGTGACCTGTGGGCAGGGGAGTTCACCTCCTTGTTTTTGGTGGGAATTTCCTCTGCCAACATCATACGCAACTTTGGCTAATGTTGTGTGTACTGTAATTTAATGTTATCTTTGGGGACCAAAGAGTTTAAGTGGGGGGAGTGTGTAGCGGGGTCTCCTTTAAGGCCCCGGGACTACGTTACCCAGAACCCCGTTCGTCACCCAGGGTGCATTCAGCCACCGCAGAGACTGATGGGAGGGGCTATATAAGAGGAGGGCGAGGCTGAGCTCGGCCTCTTTGGACACCGCGCTGCAATCAACAGGTCTTCCTGTGCAGATCTGCTGCAGTGCAGGGCCTGAAGCCAGGGCCTTGCACAACTTCCAGAGAGCCTTCCACCCCACTGCGGAACCTGGGTGACACCTGACTTCGCTGATTATTTACATCAGTTGGATCGGAGACCCGATCGTTGCAGACGCTGTGTGTGTAGACACAGCGGGTGGAAGTCCCGGACTGGGATCGCGTCCGGAGTGGTGAGCGAGCACCTGCTCAAATCCTATAGGCTGTACTGTTAGGCCTAGAGACTGCCTTGGCCCACCGGCCTTTATTTACTGTTCCACTGGAGACTAGTGGCGGAACTGAGTTGAGTTAGTCTCCGGTGAAGTGTTCTTTATTGTCTACCCTTTGGATTACAAATATTGTTCCTGTTGTGCACCACCAGTCAAGTTGCATGCAAAGAAATCGTTCTGCATTAAATCTGAGTCAGGCCTGACCAGGAGTTAGAACTTTTTGTTGCTGCGCCATAAGGGCGCATAGATAGAGATAGTTGCACTAGAAGGGAAATAGCCTGCATTATCAGGGTGTACTATATTTCTGCTGCAGGGCTCTGCAGATATATATATGTGTTATGTATTAACCTTGTGCCTTTTACCCAAAGTAAAAAAACCTGTTATACTTCATCACTTGCTATCAGTGTGTTATCATTATGCAAAAGAGGTTACTCTTACAATACAGATAGATTGTAATAAAAGACAATCCCTAGACTAACTGTGCCAGAGTGGATCGAGTGGATTGCCGGGGGTTGGCGGTGCTGTGTTCAGGGTCCGCAAACAAAATCCAGTGGCTCTCTTAACTGGGGGTAGCGCTACATAACAAAATAAATAGAAGGCAGCGCTGGAGAACTTGCTGCCATTTGTGCATCCATGGGACCCCAGAGCACACATCAACCCTGTGTGGCCAATAAAATTGGGAGTTTGAGAAGCACATCAGTTGTGAGCACAATCTGATGCTGGACTCCCAGAGGTCAGGAACAGCAGCAGGTGATATACATGTCCCAAGTCTGTGGTACTACAACAGGCTGCCTTCTGTCAGACCACCTTGAAGCAAGGCCATCACTTCCTAGTCTTCTTGGCAGCCTTCCCTGCAGCCTTCCCTGAAGCCTTCCCTGCGGCCATCCTTCTGCGTGTGGCTGGAGGCTGTGCCACTGGAGGTGTACTCGTGTGAGGAGGAGGAGAAGGAGGTGGAGGAGAAGAAGAAGGTGGAGGAGGAGGAGGAGGAGGTTGAGGTTGGGAAAGCTGGGCGACCTCACATATGGCCGTATTGGGGGTAATTCTCCCCATCACCCCCTTGTTCAGCAAGGTGATCAGCAGGAGCTTGCATAGGAGGCGTTGTTCCATGCTCATCACCTGGAATTGGCAATTGGCAATGGCCTGTTCAGTGGATGTGGGCTCCTGGAGGGTGGCATGTGCCTCTCTAATCAGGGCCATTGCTGCCTCGCTTGTGCTCCTATCCCTCCTGGATCTTTTAGGAAGGCGGATGGGAGGCACCTGAGATCTGGTCCTGCTACTTGGCCCAGCCACCTCCTGTGTGCCACTGGGCCCTGCCACCTCCTGTGTGCCACTGGGCCCTGCCACCTCTTGTGTGCCACTGGGCCCTGCCACCTCCTGTGTGCCACTGGGCCCTGCCACCTCCTGGCTCACAGTGGGCTCTGCCTCCTCCTGCCTGACACTTTCCAGACCCTCCTCCTGGCTGATGTCATCCTGTGTATGAAAAAGGGACATAGTTTTAGTTTTTGGTTCATCATTTACACACAAATTATAGCTCATGACTGTTGCAAATTGAATGTAAATCAATAGAAAAGACTATTATTATGACCCCATCATTTTTCATTCTTCTCCCCCAATTTTGGGCCCACTACTGTCTATTGATATTGAGATCACTTTTTGCTCCCAATTTTTGGGGGATATTTATATATTATCTTATTTTTCATGCATTAATTTTCTCACAATACATTTTGAGAAAATACTATACCTGGCTCCAGATGTCCAAATCAGGTTCTTCCAGGATGGCTGTCTCCTCTTGCTCCAGAGAAGGCTCAGGTTGGCTGCAGGGAAGTCTGGGGGGAAGACTGGACAGTGATGGCCTTGCCTTAAGGTGGTCGTTCAGAAAGGACATCCTGCTGTAGTACCACAAAGTCGGGACATAAACATCATCTGCTGCTGCTCCTGACCTCTGAGAAGCCAGGACCCTAAAGCGCTCAGTCCTGTATGTGCCTCTCAAGCTCCCAATTTTACTGTCCACCTGTTGTGTGGTTGCTGTGGGTACCCTGGTATGCACAAATGGGAGCAGGCTCTCCAGCGCTTCTTTCCTCACACCTTTTTTCCGGTGAATGGGGTTTTTGGTCTCCCACAGAGCGGGCAGCTCCCTTACCCGGTCTATAAATTCACCCAGGAATTCCCTGTCGCTGATGAAAGCATTAATTTTGGGTCTGCAAGCCAAAACACAAGACAAAAAAAGTAATGTCAGTCACACAGTCTAAACTCATGTAAATCTGATTCCCCATATATATCCTCCAACAATCTCTAGGCAGTATAGGCCACCGATTTCACAAAGTATAAAAATCACATACCTTCGTTCTCACGTCCGTCACTTTTCCTCCTCTCTCCGCACACCGAACGTAGTATCGTCACATGTGTGTTTGCTTTATATACACCACGCATGCGTGAAACTCCGCACACGTCGCTCCACACACGTCGCCCGCCCATGACGTTCACAGTATCAACTTTTCCCCGCCCCTTCTCTTTCCGCGCGCAGACAGATATGGTGGAGTCACAGCAGGTGTCTGCTAATTCATCAAATAACGAGGAGGAGACCAGCCCAGACCGTGAAACGTCACGATCAAGGAGGAGATTCAAGGCATCTAATATGTCTTACGCGGAGATGGCGGATTATGACGCAAAGCATGGGCCGTATACCCACCCTAATCTAAGGAAGTCCAAAATAATGAAGAAAGTAGTGAAAAGTCTGAAGAAGAATTTCGGGGTGAAACGATCAAAGGAGCAGCTCAGAAAGAGGTGGTCTGACCTCAAACTGAGGGAGCCGGAGCAGTTAAGGAGCATTAAGAGAATGCTAGAAAAAATTAAGTACTTTTCCTGTGTTCCTATTATTGTATTTCAGAACTTGCATGTTGCTCCATGTTGTTGCATTTTACTATTGTACCTTACAAAATGTCATCGGTAAAACTTGGTTTGGCCCAATAATCGGTCGTTACAGATACATCGTTCGCCCACTATATACGATGTTTTGCGAAAATACAGGGTTCCAATCATTTAGAGAGATGCCTGTTTTTATTCCATAAATGTTATTACAGTGTTGGCTAGATGATGTGTTTGGAAAGAGAATGAAATGCAAACTTTAATCAGTGTAAAGGAGAGGACACTCAGCAGCTGTTTCCACATCTGGACTCTGGAGCACTATAGTGTGGGCCACCAGAACAACCTTTTTAGGGTGCCCCACACAGGTGCATCAGTGCATTTTTGGGGTGCCTCCATGTGTAAAAATTGTCAGCCAAAGGTGAATAGTCAAGATTTCTATATTTTGAAATAATGTCTTCAGCTTGTATCTCGGCCCAAACAGACACTTGTACCCCACTTCCAAGCAATGTATCATGTTCATTTTTTTAAGCTAAAATATCTGTGTGCTAAGTATACCTTTTGTTTGATTCTCATAGGGGAGAGAAGACTGGGAGGACACCACTCCAGGGAGCACAGGAACCCCACACCTTCTAAACAACCCCAACCTCACCAAGAACACCAACCTGAGGATGTTGAGGAAGTTGAAGTGGAGGAAGGAGAAGTAGAGGAAGGAGAATTGGATGACGTGGTGGAAGTTGTCACCACAACAGGTCAGTATCTGTCACCACAGCTTCAGGTAAGAGATGTAGGCCTGCAGAGTTATAATACCTTTTGTATTTTTTTATAGGGGATAAAAATGTTGTGGTGAAAGAAAGTACGCGTTTCTCTGCTGACAGTGCCCTACGAATCATCCAGCAAGTGATGGAATGTAGTACAGAACTGGACAGAATTAAGCAAAGAATGAATGTGATGGATCAAACCCTTAGGGATATCCTAAATGTTTTGGGACCCCATTTTATTTTTGCTATTGTTCTTCCCCCAATTTTACGCTTTTAGACAATCAATCAAGCCAAAATTTGAAGATGCACACAGTGTGTCAACATGTACCATCTGCCATTAGGGGATATCCATTTACGGGTTTTGGGGGTGCAACCCCTTCCTCGCATCTCAAGTAGGTGAAATGAAAAAGGGGTTGTACCCCCAAAACACGTCCATTGATCACCCCTGATGGCAGATAGCACATGTTGACAATAGGGATCAGGAGTCAAAAATCCCTTTTTAAAAAGACTCTAAATTGTGTGCATCTTCAAATTTTGGCTTGGTCAGGGGTGCCAATACCCCATATTATGACGGGCAGATAGAGACATTTTTCGTTAAATTGAATGTCTGATATTGGCAAGAGGTATACAATGTTGTAGTTTGTTGGATGGTAATGATGGTTTTGTATTTTCTTACCCTCAAAAAAAGGCCTGTTTCTGGGCCTAAAAAAAATAATAACCATAGTGTTATATCTACCATGTGTGTGAATGTGCACAGAGTAAAATGTTTGAACAACAGCAAAGTGTAGCTTCTTTATCAAATACGCTCTAACCTTATTTGTGTATATTTTTGGTGTTACTAGTGAAATGGTTGGTATTTACTAAAGGAAAATACACTTGGCCATACAAATGCACTAAGACAAACTAGGAGACAGCAAAAAAAAACAAATAAAAAACATCAAAAAACAGATTCAACCAGATATTTATTTTGTTCTTTCTCAAAAATGATTAAGACATGGCCTGGCATAGGAATTACCCCCCTACCCGTGAAATATTCTAGATATTTCTGGCGAACCTCACGGGAATTTTGGGGGGGCAAGCCAGGACGGCCAGATTCTAGGCCCGGCAGGGTATTGCCATTTGAAACTCCTGCCTCAGGCACAATTGAGGCCATATAATTTGTTGATTTCCTTATCAGAAAATTATGTAGCACACAGCAACAGAAAACGACGTAGTTCAGTTTGTACTCCGCCAAGTGAATTGGTGTCATGAAAAGGCGGAACCGGCTGGCTATTATCCCGAAGGCATTCTCCACGACTCTTCGGGGTCAGGGTCCTCTGGGGAAATGGCCTCATGAGATGCGGTCCCAGTCCAAAGGCTTCATCAGCCAAAAACACAAAGGGGAGTCCTTCAACATTCCCTGCATCCGGTGGCAATGCAAGGTCATCACTCTGGAGACAGAGGGCAAACTCCGTCTGGCTGAAGGATCCCCCATCGGACATCCGGCCATTCTTCCCCACATCCACATAGAGGAATTCATACTGTGCTGACACCACCGCTATCAGCACAATACTATGAAACCCCTTGTAATTGTAGAAGTAGGACCCAGAACGGGGGTGGCGGCACGATGCGGACGTGCTTCCCGTCAAAGGCTCCACCGCAGTTGGGGAAGTCCCACCGCATGGAAAACTCAGATGCCACAGTCTGCCATTCCTGTGGCGTGGAAAGGAAGCTGTGGAGTCAAACAAGATAAAAAAATATTAGTACTTTTGCACATAACATTGCAAGCAGATTATAATAAAATACATTCTAGCCGAACATCATTCTAAGTTTCTGTTTAATGTGTTTTAAAATACTCAAATAGAAGGCTCAAGTATCATATTCATCACCCCCTCTGATGGTCCATTGTAAAAATATTTTGGGGGGGCTAGATGAGTTTGGGAATGCTCAAAAATAATGACAATAAACAATTTGACAAATTTTAGGGGGCGATTAGGGGGGGGGAGGGTAAAGCACTACAATGGAGCAGAAAAAATACATTGGGAAGTGACTCGGCTAGGTGTGTTTGGGCCCAGGATAGCATTGCAGTGGCGGTGCGTCCATAGTGGGCGCAGGAGCGCTGCCCCCTCTCTCTCCTGCACCCGTCACTCAGAACAATACATAGGTTCATGCCTTGCATGAACCTATGTATTGTCGATGCCGCCCACTATTCAGGTGGATGGCCCCCTGTTGAGCGCCGGCCATCTGAATAACAGCGGCTGGTTGGTTTTTGGAAGTGCCTATCAGAGCCAGCGGCTATGATAGGCTTCCCGATTACAGCCTGAGGGCTGTAATTGGCTTCAAAAAAGTTAACCAGGGGACGCAGGGGGGGTGCGTTCCTTGGTTAAACACTGACAGGCTCCTCTACCAATCATGTTCACCGGGTCTGTTTACCGGTAACCTGATTGGCTGATGCAACATCGAGGGCGGGAGAAGACATCGAGGAGAGAAGAAGGACGGCGCTGACCAGAGGAAGGTAAGTGCAGGGCTGGGGGGGGACTGCCTGTATTTGTGGACAAACTGGCTGCATTTGAGGGGGCAACTGGTGGCGTTTGATCGGCACAGTGGCTGCGTTTAATGGGCACAGTGGCGGAAATGGATGTTTTTTCTTTTTAAATTCTTTGGCTGGCCCCCCAAACATTTTGAGCACCAGCCGCCACTGCTGGAGAGGTTAGTGAAGGGAAATATGCATGGAGGAGAAAAAAGGGGCATTTAAAAGCTTAAAGCATGCATGAGGACAAAGGGGACATTCTCAGCATATTACAATCATGGTGATTAGGGAAGGATGAAAGAAATACAATACATTAGCATACATGAAATACATAGAATGTGATGTTAAAGGAGAAAACTTACCCTATATAGTCCTCCTGCAGGACTTGGATAATGGCAGAACAGGTGTCTGGGATAATGACGCCCAGAGCCTGGGGGGAGATGCCTGTCGTGAACTTCAAGTCCTGCAGACTTCTCCCTGTCGCCAGGTAGCGTAACGTGGCGATGAGCCTCTGCTCAGCACTGATGGCTCCCCGCATAACAGTGTCGTGCCTGGTAATATAGGGGGACACCAAAGCCAACAGAAAAACGGGGTCAGACATCCGCAGAAAATTCCTGTAGTCCTCAAGATTATTCTCCACGATCTCCCACAGCAGAGGCATATGACAGAATTGGTCCCGCTGGAGCAACCAATTCTTGGTCCATGAACTCCTCCTCACCCTGTTCATGGACTCGTCTTGGTCCAAGACAAGCAGACCAACACCAAGCGCACGCACAGCACGAACTCTATGACGAAAACGTACCCGCGACATGGCTAGGAGACGGTCGTCTGATCAGAACGTACTAAACAGAACGCACTTAAGAACAGCAAGACCTATGAAGAACGAACTGAAAATCAGAAACGAACGGGCAAGAACGCACTGTAAAACAGATACGACCTGCCTACATGCCCTGAGAGACAAGATACGAACCCACAAGCACAAACTGAACCGCAGAAAATGAACTGAAAGCACGAAGACTGAAAATCGTCTCTTCCCAAACTTTTACTTCACACGCGGTAACACGAGATCAGCAAAAGCAGCCCAAGGGGTGGCGCCAAGAAAAAAGATCTTCCCCTTTATAGTGCCGTCGTACGTGCTGGACGTGAGCGCAGAGAACAACGAGGAAATTGGAAAATGACAGTGTGTACTCATAGAAAGCTTGACGAGAAAATCGACAAGCTTAACAAGAATCTCGTCGAGAAAAACGACAGGTTTTTTTACGACGAGAAACTCGGTCGTGTGTACGAGGCTTCCAGAGGCAGAATGGGTGTGAAGCTAGGGTGTTGTCTAACAGAGCTAGATAAAGCTTGCATTCTAGAGCACCCCAGGATTCAAGGTTCCTGACTGATAAATAGAAAAACAAAAGTGACGTACAGGCATCCTAAGGTGTCTATTGTAACATATTACTGATACTTTGAAACTTTTTGCAGTATATACAGTATTTTTAATAATACCAATATTATTCAACTATATATGTAAATATATTATTCTCTTTGTGGAACCACAGTTAATAATGATACCCTTTTTTCTATTTAAACTAATTTTAGAAGTGATTCTGTCATGTATGATTACCAGTGATGCTATTGTAGCCTATATGGAACAGATAATCTATAATCTTTGTTACAGTATATATTAGCAAAGTATTGTAAAGTGATAAACTGTATAATATCCTCCCCTTCATGAGGGGGCTGAAAAATGTGAAGAAAAAAATATATAAGGATGAGTTTGATGTTACGTTCGACTCGAACATCGGGTGTTCGCCAGTTCGCCGAGCAGCGAATATTATGGGGCATTCGCAGGAAATTAGAGCGCCATGAAACACCCCATAATGCACTGCGAGATCGCAGTGCATTGCTGTATGATGATTGCCAAAGCATGCACCTGAACTGCATGCTTTTGCCAATCACAGCGCGCTCTGCTGAGAGAGTGATAATTGGCCAAAGGCAGGGTGCCTTTGGCCAATCATGGTTCAGGGGGACTAAGTTCACGCCTCACACTATATAAGGCTTCAGGTCTGGTATGGATTTTAAGGGAAACCCCGCGCCAAAATAAAAAATGGCGTGAGGGTCCCCCCAAAATCCATACCAGACCCTTATCCGAGCATGCAACCTGGCAGGCCGCAGGAAAAGGGGAGGAGAGCGCCCCCCCTCCTGAGCCGTATCAGGCCACATGCCCTCAAAATGGGGAGGATGCTTTGTGGTCCCCCCCAAAGCACCTTGTCCCCATGTTGATGGGGACAAGGGCCTCATCCCCACAACCCTTGCCCGGTGATTGTGGGGGTTTGTGGGCGGGGGACTTATCGGAATCTAAAAGGCCCCTTTAACAAGGAGGCCCCCAGATCCCACCCTCCCCCTATGTGAATGGGTATCGGGTATATTGTACCCTTACCCATTGGCCTCGTACACACGACCGATTTTCTCGTCCAAAACAGTCAAGAAAAGTGCCGCGAGAGTTTTTTTGTCTAGAAAAACGTTCGTGTGTATGGTTTTACGACGAGAAACTTGCCGAGAATCTCGACGAGAAAATAGAGAACCTGCTCTCTATTTTCTCGTCAGGATTCCAGATTTCCTCGTCGTGTTTCTCGTCGGCCTGTTTTGTGACGAGAAAATGGTTCGTGTGTATGCTTTTACGACTCTTCCAAAAGCGCGCATGCTCACAAGCAACTATGAGACGGGAGCGCATCTTCTGGTAAAACAAGCCTTCATAATGGAGAGAGCACATTCGTCACGCTCATAAATATTTCATCGTTTAAATGTTCTGCATTGAAATCTTCGTTAGAATGTTACATTAATCCAAACGAGTGACCTTCTTTCTTTTTCGTACATCACGGGACACAGAGCGACATAGTCATTACTAATGGGTTATATAGTTACCGTCAGGTGCTGGCACTGGCAACTTCCAAAACCGGAAGTACCCTCCCCTATATAAGCCCCTCCCATCCGGGAGCACCTCAGTTTTTTGCCAGTGTCTAAGGTGTTGGCCAAGAAGAAACATGTGTTTTTCACTGAGCTTGCGTACAGGTTCTTTTGGGCCTCAGTAAGCTATTCCGGATCCGACCAAAAAAGCTTCATAGCTAAACGGTCGGTACCCGGGCCTTGCAGAGAAGAGCAAGGTTCTGCCTGTAATGCTTCTCTTAGGAGAGCTGGACCCTGGGATCCAGAGCTCTGGTCATACCCACGACCAAGATGTTTTCTGTGCAGGGTGCTATACAGGTCCAGGGGAGTGGAATCCTTGGGAACCCGGTCCCTGAAGGTTTGATTACAATGCCTGCCGTGATAGGTGAAGTTTGGGCTTTTGTGGACCAAACAAAGTCCTGCGGCGGGGAACAGGTAAGTGGGGGCCCCCAGGAACTTGGTTCTATTGGGGGACCCCCAAGCCTAATTTGTCTTTCTGTCTGTTACCTAATGGTATTCCCGCTAATATCTGTGCATGCCTGTAACTACTAAAAAAATGTAATAATTTTTAATAGTGGTCAAGAAAAAAAAAAAAAAAAAGAATGTTTTTTTATATATGTTTAGTATATTAAACTGCGGTGCCTGTGTTTGTCCACTAGAGGCCGCTGTGGAATGTTTTTCTTGTCATATGGACTAGTTTCTTCTCAGAGAGCAAAGTCCAGGCAGCTGGTGAGTTCTCCTACAGGAAACTGTTTCCTCTGCCATGTTGCAGTGTTCGTCTATCCCCCGGCCTGCGGCAAAAGGGGCCCTGGCTCCTGTCCCTGGTTTCCATGTTTGAAAATTAGCGCCGAGGCGCACGTGGCCGCGCGCGTGCGCGTGCACGCGCCTCTATATATAGAGGTGGCCGGAAAAAGGGGCGGGGCCTGGGGGATGACGCTCTGTGCGCGCCGCAGCGCTTCTGCGCATGTGCGGGCGTCCCAGCAGGTTTTAAAAAGCCACATTATTGCAGTAAGCTGGCTATGAAGTACAGAGACAGAGCTGACAACATTTAAAGGCATACAGCAAGCGGTTGATACAGGCATCCCCTAGAAAGGCACATTAGTAGACACCAACTGTTTATTATAGCAGCATTTATGCTAGACTATTATCAGTAACTGGTGTATTTTCGGCTGGAATACCTCAGCTTTGTGGCTTAGGAATATGCCGTCTAAAAACTCCGGGACTAGAAATTCCAGGAGGAATAGGGGGTCTCCATCGGGCTCTGAGGATCTTGGGCATGCTTTGGCTGCACCAGTCTCCCCTGAAGAATCAGAGGTTAGTGACCGTAGGGCACCCCCAGGAGTACCTGGTACTGTGGCTGTCCCCAGTTCACCTGCTCCTGTGTATGTAACAGAGGAGGTTTTTTCCTCAGCTCTGGGAGGGCTGGAAGAGAGATTGTCAGCACTAATTGCTGCTTCCCTGTCACAGGAGAAAAGTGCTCGATCTCCGTCTCCTCCCTCAGAGTGCCTGTTAACAGAGCAACAGTCCCATACAGAGGTCGACCTACCTGAGGGGGATCAGGATGAGGTTGATTCAGTTGTAGAGGAATCAACAGTGGAGGAGCCGTTCTCAGCATCACATGCTGAGAGGTTATGGGTTCAGTCCCTGACTAATATGGTCCGATCAGCATTTAAAATGCCACTTGCGGAGCCATCCTCCTCTTCTGTCTCCTCGTTGGGGTCGCTAAAAGCTCCCCAGACTGTTTGTTCTTTCCCGATCCATCCTTTATTGGAGGGGCTCATTTACCAGGATTGGGAGCATCCTGACAAAATATTTACTCCCCCCAAGAGATTTCCGGTGGTCTATCCTATGGAGGATAAGTTCGTCAGAAAATGGAAGGTCCCTACAGTGGACGCAGCCATCTCTTGTGTGAATAAATCACTGACATGTCCGGTGGAAAATTGTCCAAATGTTCAAGGACCCAATAGATAAAAAATTGGAGTCCTTATTGAAATCTGCTTTTTCTACAGCAGGATTGGTGACACAACCAGCAGTGGCAGCTATAGGGGTCTGCCAAGCAGTGAAGGATCAGTTGAAACAGGTCTTAAGGGACGTGCCAGATCAGCAGGCGCTTGCTCTAGCTGATCTACCTAGAGCCTTATGCTTTGCGGTGGACGCTATAAAGGATTCAATCCATCAGGCCTCCCGCCTTACGCTGTCTGTAGTACATATGCGCAGGCTTCTATGGCTCAAAAACTGGTCTGCTGAAGCTCCCTGTAAAAAATTGCTGGTCAGCTTCCCATTTCATGGGGAGCGTTTATTCGGGGAAGACCTGGACAAGTATATCCAGAGAATTTCCAGCGGTAAAAGTACACTCTTGCCGGTCAAAAATAGAGTTAGAGGTCCCTCTTTTAAGAGGCCGGCTTCTCCAGTCCCTAGGACATCGGCTGTGAAACAGTTCCGACGGCCTCCCCGGTCAAATCCCGGAGGTAAAAATCAGGGACAGTTGCAGGGTAACAAGAAGCCCTGGAGCAGGAGAGGTACAAAACCTCCCCCAAAGTCAAATGCATGAAGGGTTGCCCCCACCCAATCGGGTGGGGGGAAGACTTCAGTTGTTCACAGAAACCTGGCGGGACACGATCCGAGACAGATGGGTGCTCTCCGCAGTAAATCTGGGATACAAATTGGAGTTAAAAAACTCCCCTCCTTCCCGCTTTATAAGG
Source organism: Rana muscosa (assembly GCA_029206835.1). Classification (NCBI taxonomy): domain Eukaryota; kingdom Metazoa; phylum Chordata; class Amphibia; order Anura; family Ranidae; genus Rana; species Rana muscosa. The sequence goes on from CM055117.1 coordinate 932,298,820, forward strand.
TCGAACGTGCCAAGGGATCCCCAGAAGAGAGGATCCCTCCTGTTGGCACTGGAACAATTATTGCTTCAAGCAGTAATTATAGAGGTCCCCCTGGAAGAATGGGGGTTCGGGTTTTACTCAAACCTCTTTACAGTTCCGAAGCCAAACGGGGACGTGAGGCCCATATTAAATCTAAAAGGGCTAAACAAATTCCTGCATATCAGGACTTTCCGGATGGAGTCGATCCGATCGGTAGCCACTGCCCTACAAGGGGAGGAATGGTTAGCCTCGATCGACATCAAAGATGCGTATTTGCACATCCCCATCTTTCCAGCCCACCAAAAATTTCTACGCTTTGCGATAGAAGGGCGCCATTTTCAGTTCAGAGCCTTACCCTTCGGTCTGGCCACAGCACCAAGAGTGTTCACAAAAATTCTGGCCCCATTATTGGCCAATCTAAGAACACGAGGTGTAACGATAATGGCATATCTAGACGACTTGTTGCTGATAGACCACTCAGTGGAAAAACTAGAAGTGGTTGTTCACGAGACAATCAAGTATCTGGAATATCACGGTTGGATTATCAACCGAGACAAGTCAGCCCTAGAACCAGTCAAAAGTCTGGAATACTTGGGGCTAAGGCTGGATTCAGACCAGAGAAAAATTTTCTTGCCTCAAGAAAAGGGGTCGTCTTTGAGAGATTTGATCCACTTAGTGGGTTCAAAAAGACAGCCATCCATACGCCTGTGCATGAGGCTGCTGGGAAAAATGGTGGCATCATTCGAAGCAGTACCCTACGGTCAATTCCATTCAAGGAAGTTGCAAAGGGCCATACTGTCAGCCTGGAACAAAAAAGTTCAGGCTCTGGACGTACCAATGTCCTTGTCCCCTTCCGTTCGCAGAAGCCTCCGTTGGTGGTTGGTTCCCCGGAATCTGGAAAGAGGGAAATCCTTCAGTCCGATTTCCTGGAAGGTGGTCACTACAGATGCCAGCCTTTTAGGCTGGGGAGCAATACTGGAGCAATGGTCTCTCCAGGGCAGATGGTCGGATGCGGAAAAGGCCCTGCCCATCAATCTCTTAGAGATACGAGCAGCCCGGTATGCCCTAGTAGCATGGACATCCAAACTCCAAGGGTCCCCTGTCAGAGTTCAGTCAGACAATGCCACAGCAGTGGCATATATCAATCGTCAGGGGGGCACCAGGAGTCGTGCAGCCCAAAGGGAAGTAAATTACATCCTGAGATGGGCAGAAAGATATGTCCCAGCCATATCTGCGGTATTCATTCCAGGGGTGGAGAATTGGAAGGCGGACTTTCTAAGTCACCAACAATTATGCCCAGGGGAATGGTCCCTTCATCCCGAGGTTTTCCGGACAATATGTCAGCGGTGGGGAACACCGGATGTAGATCTGCTAGCATCCAGGTTCAACACGAAAGTGGACAGGTTTGTCTCTTGGACAAGGGATCCCCTAGCGTGCGGCTCGGATGCCCTAGTGTTCCCTTGGGATCAGTTCAAGCTGATATATGCATTCCCACCGCCACAATTGTTACCTCGATTACTCCGCAGAATCAGGGTAGAAAAGAAACCAGTGATTCTGGTGGCTCCAGCGTGGCCCCGAAGAGCATGGTACGCGGAGATCGTAAAAATGTCTGTGGGGAGTCCTTGGACCCTCCCACATCGTCCGGACCTGCTTTCGCAGGGACCGATATACCACCCTTCCTTACCAGCCCTAGGTTTGACGGCCTGGCTATTGAAGCCCACATTCTAAAAAAGAGAGGGCTCTCTAATGCTGTGGTGTCTACCATGATCAATGCCAGGAAACCGGTATCCAGGCAGATCTACTATAGAATCTGGAAGGCGTACATCGCCTGGTGTGAAGCCAAGAAATGGCATCCACGTAAATACGTAATAGGTAGAATTCTGGACTTCCTACAATGGGCTGTAGATAGGAAGCTTGCCTTGAGTACTATCAAAGGTCAGATTTCGGCCTTGTCAATATTTTTTCAAAGGCCCTTGGCTTCGCATTCACTAGTCAAAGCCTTTATACAAGGAGTGATGCGTATTAGTCCTCCGGTTAGTATTCCCATATGTCCATGGGATCTAAACTTGGTTCTGTCGGTTCTACAGAAACAACCATTTGAACCATTACAGCATATTTCCTTGGTGCTTCTCACCAGGAAATTGATTTTTCTAGTAGCCATTTGTTCGGCTAAAAGAGTATCGGAATTAGCAGCTATGTCCTGTAAGGAGCCATATCTGGTTATCCATAAGGACAGAGTAGTGTTACGTCCTCATCCAGCCTTTCTTCCTAAGGTGGTATCGAGGTTTCATTTGAACCAAGATGTGGTTCTTCCTTCTTTTTTCCCCAAACCTACTTCGGTAGAGGAAAAGTTATTGCATTCTTTGGATGTAGTAAGAGCAGTTAAAGCTTATCTAAAAGCCACTGCTCAGATTCGCAGAACGGATACTTTGTTTATACTGCCGGAAGGCCCCAGAAAGGGTCAGGCAGCGTCAAAATCTACTTTAGCCAAGTGGATTCGACAGGTCATTATGCAAGCTTATGGCTTGAGAAGGAGACCGCCTCCGTTCGAAGTTAGAGCGCACTCCACGAGAGCAGTTGGAACTTCATGGGCAGTGCATCACCAGGCCTCCCTGGCTCAAATCTGTAAGGCCGCAACATGGTCTTCAGTACACACGTTTACTAGGTTCTACCAGGTGGACGTTAGAAGTCAGGAGGATGTCGCCTTTGGGCGCAGTGTGTTGCAGGCCGCAAAAGATCCTCATGTCTGATAGCGCTCAGCTTATATATGGTGTATCCCCCCCCTCATTTGGCATTGCTTTAGGACATCCCATTAGTAATGACTATGTCGCTCTGTGTCCCGTGATGTACGAAAAAGAAAATAGGATTTTTATAACAGCTTACCTGTAAAATCCTTTTCTTGGAGTACATCACGGGACACAGAGCTCCCGCCCCTCTTTGGGGACACTTATTGCTTTGCTACAAAACTGAGGTGCTCCCGGATGGGAGGGGCTTATATAGGGGAGGGTACTTCCGGTTTTGGAAGTTGCCAGTGCCAGCACCTGACGGTAACTATATAACCCATTAGTAATGACTATGTCGCTCTGTGTCCCGTGATGTACTCCAAGAAAAGGATTTTACAGGTAAGCTGTTATAAAAATCCTATTTTTGCTGCTGATATTCACACAGAGTTGTGCCTTATTTTTAACCTTTTTCATGCTGCTCTTTATAAGATTTATGTGTATTATATCGTGCAAGTTTTTAGGAATAATTTAAATGGTTAGATTTTTCAAAATGATGTTAATTCTAATTTCTCAATGTTTTGATAGCGATCTCCCATTTAATTTTGGAATCTATATTATTTAAATTTCACACCATGTTTTTGTGCTAATCATATTTAGTTATTCTTTTGGGGGGGGGGGGGTGATATCTGTGCCTTTTATTGTCAGTCAAATGTATCTGCTTACTCCAAAGCTTGATTTTTTTTATTTAAAAATAAAATACACATAGTCAAGTATGAACTTAAAGCGGAGGTTCAGGCAAAATAACATCCATATACAAGCACACTCCTTAAAGAACGAACATGTACATTAGCCACTTTTTTTTTTTTTATGTAGTACATACCGTACTAATGTCATTTCCAATTTCGTCTTCCGGGTACTCACTCCCGCGGGAGTAGGCGTTTCTATTCACCCGCAATGCAATCTGGGAGTTCGCCCAGATGTGACATGTCCTGCAGAAAAAGTTCCCCGGCGGATAAGGTTCCCCCCCCCCCTGTACTGCGCATGCGCGGCACGAACCTCAACGGAGTTTCCGAAAGTAGCCGAACAGGAAGAGCTGCGAGTCGGCTCTACACAGCGCCTGCGCAGTCAGCTCTACATGACTCCTAGTCATTGCGCAGGCGCCGTGTAGAGCTAACTCGCAGCTCTACATGTTCGGCTACTTTCGGAAACTCTGTTGAGGTTCGTGCCGCGCATGCGCAGTACAGGGGGGGGGGGAACCTTATCCGCCGGGGAACTTTTTCTGCATTACACCGTCCACCACCAGGAAGTCAGTGCTTGTGGGCTTCAAAATGCCCACAAGCAAAATGGAAAATTCAGACGGCTGATTTTAAAAGTGCATATTTTGCCAGAAAAAAGACAGGGGAGGTTTAAAGTCACCAAACACGTGAGTACTAATTGGTGATCTACAAAAAAAAAAAAAAATGCCGCGGAACCTCCGCTTTAAACAAAAAACACATTTATTCATGTTTATAAATTAAATAAAGAAAAGGCAGCGCTGGAGAAGCTGCTGCCATTTGTGCATCCCAGGGACCCCAGAGCACACAGCAACCCTGTGTGGACACTACAATTGGGAGCTTGAGAAGGCCCACATTTCTGAACACAATCTGATGCTGGCCTCCCAGAGGTCAGGAACAGCAGCAGATGAGATATATGTCCCAAGTGTGTGGTACTACAACAGGCTGCCTTCTGTCCGACCACAATGAAGCAAGGCCATCACTTCCTCTTCTTCCTGGCAACCTTCCCTGCAGCCTTTCCTGAAGCCTTTCCTGAAGCCTTTCCTGCAGCCTTCCTTCTTCGTTTGGCTGGAGGCTGGCCCACTGGAGGGGTACTCCTGTCAGGAGGAGGAGGTGGAGGTGTAGCAGAAGGGGGTGGGGCAGAAGAAGAAGGTGGAGGTGTAGCAGAAGGGGGTGGGGCAGAAGAAGAAGGTGGAGGTGTAGCAGAAGGGGGTGGGGCAGAAGGTGGAGGTGTAGCAGAAGGGGGTGGGGCAGAAGGTGTAGCAGAAGGGGGTGGGGCAGAAGGTGGAGGTGTAGCAGAAGGGGGTGGGGCAGAAGGTGGAGGTGTAGCAGAAGGGGGTGGGGCAGAAGGTGGAGGTGTAGCAGAAGGGGGTGGGGCAGAAGGTGGAGGTGTAGCAGAAGGGGGTGGGGCAGAAGAGGAAGGTGGAGGTGGAGGTTGAGGTTGTGTCAGTTGGGCCACCTCACATATGGCGGTATTGGGGGTAATTTTCTCCATCACCCCCTTGTTGAGCAAGGTGATGAGCAGGGGCTCGCATAGGAGGCGTTGCTCCAAGCTCATCACCTTGAACTTAGCCTCCACTAGGCCGGCAATGGCCTCTTCAGGGGATGTGGGCTCCTTGAGGGTGGCATGGGCCTCTTTAATAAGGGCCATTGCTGCCTCACTGGTGGTCCTGTCCCTCCTGCCTCTTTTGTGAAGCCGGATGGGAGGCACCTGGGATCTGGTGCTTCTCCTTTGCCCTGCCACCTCCTGTCTGCCACTGGGCCCTGCCACCTCCTGGCTGCCACTGGGCCCTGCCACCTCCTGGCTGCCACTGGGCCCTGCCACCTCCTGGCTGCCACTGGGCCCTTCCTCCTCCTGCCTGACAGTTTCCAGACCCTCCTCCTGGCTGATTTCATCCTGTGTATGAAAAAGGAACATAGTTTAATATGTTGGTTTAATCTTTGCATCAAACTTTGTAATCCTGATGGAAGCAATTAGAATGTAAATGCATAAATCCTTGCTTTAAATTTACCACTACATCAGCTTGACTATTTACCACACAATTAAGTGCAGAATAATGTCCACAGATCCTGATTTCACTTGTGGAATACAAAATAATGTATGTTTCTCATCCTGACATATTTGGGAAACATTAATTTTATCCCAATACATTTTCAGTTAATACTATACCTGGCTCCAGATGGACAAATCAGGATCATCCAGGATGGCTGCCTCCTCTTGCTCCAGAGAAGGCTCAGGTTGGCTGCAGGGAAGTCTGGGGGGAAGAGTGGAGAGTGATGGCCTTGTCTCAATGTGGTCATCCAGGAAGGACATCCTGTTGTAGTACCACAAAATCGGGACATAAACATCATCTGCTGCTGCTCCTGACCTCTGAGAAGCCAGCACCTTAGAGCGTTCAGTCCTGTAGGTACCTCTCAAGCTCCCAATTTTAGTGTCCACTTGTTTTGCTGTGGCTGTGGGCACCTTGGTATGCACAAATGGGAGCAGCTTCTCCAGCGCTGCTTTTCTCACCCCTTTTTTTTTTATGGATGGGGTTTTTCATCTCCCACAGAGCCGGCAGCTCCCTTACCCGGTCAATAAATTCCGCCAGGAACTCTTTGTCGCTAATAAAGACATTCATATTGTATCTGCAAGTAAAATAAATTATATTTAAATAATGTGAGGCAAACAGTCTAACCTCCTTAACATCCTAGTCACCATATATATCCTCCAACAATCTCAAGACAGCATAGGCCAACAATTTTTACAAGTCACAAAATCACATACCTTCGTTCGCACGTCCGTCACTTGAACTCCTCTCTCCGCACACCGAACGTACTATAGTCACATGTGTGTTTGCTATATACACACCACGCATGCGTCAAAATTCGAACACGTCACTCCGCACACGTCGCCCGCCCATGACGTTCTAACTTACATCTTTTCCCCGCCCCTTCTCTTTCGGCGCGCAGACAGATATGGCGGAGTTACAGCAGGTGTCTGATAATTCCGCAACTAGCGAGGAGACAAGCCCGGAGACCGAGGACACGTCACGATCAAGGAGGAGATTCAAGGCATCGAATATGTCTTTGGCGGAGATGGCGGAGATGGTGGACATCTTGGTCAAGGCTGATTATGATGCCAAGCATGGGCCGTATAGCAAACCAAATAGAAGGAAGGCCAAAATCCTCACTAAAGTTGTGAAGAGTCTGAGGGCGAAGTTCGGGGTGAAACACTCAAATGAGCAGCTCAGAAAGAGGTGGTCAGACCTCAAACTGAGGGAGCCAGACCAGTTGAGGATCATAAAGAGGATGCTCGCTAAAAGTAAGTAAAATGACAACATTTCTGCTATTAATATTTTTAGAAACTGACATGTTTTTTTTTTTATCATATTGGACTCCCTTCCAAAATGTAATATTTTGAACTAGGTTGGGCACAGTAATCGTTCGTTACGTTACCGACACTTCGTTCGGCCACTATCCGCGGTTTTGGCTTATTTAAGAGCCACAAAAGTAATTAGACATCTGCCATTTTTGATCAAGTATTGTGGATAATTTTTTAGTCTAGATGATGTGTTTGTAATGAGAATGAAATGCAAACTTTTATCAGTGTAAAGGAGAGGACACTCAGCAGCTGCTTCCACATCTGTACTTTGGAGCACTATAGTGTGGGCCAACAGACCCGCCTTTTTTGGGTGTCCCACACAGGTGCATCAGAGTTTTTTTGTGGTGCATCCATGTCCAAAAAATGACATCCAAATGTGAATACTAAACATATTTGGGGTCATAAATAATGCATTCTTCTTTAAATTCCGCACAAACACACACTTGTACCCCACTTCCAAACAATTTATCCTTTTTTTAGTTTAACAAGGAGATTTACAGTGTGATAAATAGACCTTTGGTTTTATTCTCATAGGGGAGAGAAGACTGGGAGGAGGACACTCCAGGGAGCACATGCACCCCACAACTTCCAAACAACACCAAACTCCCAAAGACCCACAACCGAAAGATGTGCAGGAAGTTGAGGTGGAGGAAGGAGAAGTGCAGGAAGGAGAGGTGGATGACGTTGTGGATCTGGTCACCACAACAGGTCAGTATCTGACACCACAGCTTAAGGTAAGCGAGGTAGGCCTGCAGAGTTTTATTAATTTTTTTTTTTGGTTTTTAGGGGATGTAAATGTTGTGAAGGATAGCACACGGTTCTCTGCTGACAGTGCCCTCCGCCTCATCCAGCATGTGATGGAATGTAGCACGGAACTGGACCTAATTAAACAAAGAATCCATGTGATGGAACAAACATTTAAAGACATTCTCGATGTTTTGGGGAGAATTCAATAAGCCATCCAAACACATTTGTTTTTACATGTTTGTTTTTATATTTTTTTCAAATTTTTTGAGTAACAAACCAGCCAAAAATTGAATATGCACACAGTGTGTGAACATGTGCTATCTGCCATCAGGGGATATCCATGTACGTCTTTTGTGGGTGCAACCCCTTCCTCGTATCAAAAGTCGGTGAACTGAGGAAGGGGATGCACCCCCAAAACACGTCCATTGATCACCCCTGATGGCAGATAGCACATGTTGACAATAGGGATCAGGATTGTAAACTTCCTATATGAAAAAAATTAAAAATGTGTGCATATTCAATTTTTGGCTGGGCAAGGGGTGGCAGGACCCCATATTAGAACGGGCACATAGAGACATAGTTTGTGTAAGTGAATGTCTCCGATTGCTCAGAGGTATCCAATGTTGTAATTTTTGAAATGCAAGTGATATTTTTGTATTTTCATAAGCCAAAAATTGCCGTGTTGTGGCCAGGCCAACCCCAAAGTAAAAAAAAATAAAAAAAAATGAAGAGAATGTGCACAGAGTAAAATATTTGACCACAAACAACGTGTAGCTTCTTTTTATAATACTCTCTAAGCTTATTTGGTTCTTTTGTAAGGTAACATAGTGAAATGGTTGTTATTTACTAAAGTAAAATACACTTGCCACTACAAATGCACAAAGACAAACTAGGAGACAGGAAAGAACAAATAATTAAAGGTTTAAACAAGATTTTTATTGGGATACTTAGACATAGGCTGGCATAGGAATTGCCCCCCTACCCGTGAAATACTCCATGTATTTGTCCCGAACCACACAGGCATTTTGGGGGGGCAAGCCAAGACGGGCAGATTCCAGGCCCAGAAGGGGATTTGCAGGGGAAAGTCCAGCCTCTGGCAAAACTGAGGCCATATAGGAATTTGATTTTTGCCTCAGAAAGTTGTGTAGCACACAGCAGCATAACACTACATAGTTTATTTTGTAGTCCGCCAAGTGGATGGAAGTCATAAAAAGGCGGAACCGGCTGGCCATTATGCCGAAGGCATTTTCAACGACTCTTCGGGCCCTGGCCAGCCGGTAATTGAACACACTCTTCTCTGGGGTCAGGGTCCTCTGTGGAAATGGCCTCATAAGATGCCGTCCGAGTCCGAAGGCTTCATCAGCCAAGAAAACAAAGGGGAGTCCTTCAATATTCCCTGCATCCGGTGGCAATGCAAGGTCGTCACTCTGGAGACGGAGGGCAAACTCCGTCTGGATGAAGGATCCCCCATCGGACATCCGGCCATTCTTCCCTACATCAACATAGAGGTATTCATACCGTGCTGACACCACCGCCATCAGCACAATGCTATGAAACCCCTTGTAGTTGTAGTAGTAGGACCCAGAACGGGGTGGCGGCACGATGCGGACGTGCTTCCCGTCTATGGCACCACCGCAGTTGGGGAAGTCCCACCGCGTGGCAAACTCCGATGCCACAGTCTGCCATTCCTGTGGCGTGGAAGGAAGCTGTGGAGTGAAACAAGATGAAATAATATTAGAAAAACAAAGGCATACATTACAAGGAAATTCTATCCCAAAAAATTAGAGACCAACATCAATCTAATTATATGTTTATTAAGGTGTGTAAAAAAAGTATAATGGAAGGCTCATTTATCATATTCATCACCCCCTCTGATGGGCCATTACTAAATTATTTTGGGGGGGGGGGAGATGTGTTTGGCCACAGGATAGCATTGCAGTGGCGGTGCGTCCAGAGTGGGCGCTGGAACACTGTCCCCTCTCTCCTGTGCCCATCACTCAGAACAAGACATAGGTGCATGCGTTGCATGAACCTATGTATTGTCTATGCCGCACACTATTCAGGTGGATGGCCTCTTGTAAAGCGACCGACATATGAATCATTGCGGCATTTAGGGGGTTAAAATTGCAGAGCAGAAACAGGTATTAAAATAGTCTTGCAAATTACAACCTGAGGGATGTAATTGGCTTCCTCAAAGAAAAATCGGGGATGCAAGGAGGGGGGCATTCCTTGTGTAAACACTGACAGGCTGCTCTGCCAATCATGTTCACCAAGTCTGTTTAATGGTAACATGATTGGCTGATGCAACATGAAGGGAAGGAGAAGACATCAAGGACAGAAGAAGGATGGCGCTGACCACAAGAAGGTAAGTGCAGGGCTGGGGGGAAACTGGCTGCATTAGAGGGAACTAAATGGCTGCATTTGAGGGAACAAAATGGCTGCATTGGAGGGGACAACTGGGGGCGTTTATTAGGCAACAGAGCAAAAAAGGAGGAAGTTTATTTCCTAAATTGGGGTTTGAACCCCCCAACATTTGGAGCAACAGGCGCCCCTGCTGGAAAAGTTAGTGAGGGGAAATATTTAGGGAGGAGAAAAAAGGGGCAATCTAAAGCTTCCAACATGCATGGGGACAAAGGGGACATTCTCAGCATATTACAATCATGGTAATTAGGGAAGGATGAAAGAAATACAATACATTAGCATACATGTAATACCTAAAATGTGATGTTAAGGGAGAAAACTTACCCTAATATAGTCCTCCTGCAGGACTTGGATGATGGCAGAACAGGTGTCTGGGATTATGAGGCCCAGAGCCTGGGGGGAGATGCCTGTGGTGAACTTCAAGTCCTGAAGACTTCTCCCTGTCGCCAGGTAACGCAACGTGGCGATGAGCCTCTGCTCAGCACTGATGGCTTCCCGCATAACGGTGTCCTTCCTGGTAATATAGGGGGACACCAAAGCCAACAGTTCCTGAAAAACGGGGTCAGACATCCTCAGAAAATTCCTGTAGTCCTCAGGATTATTCTCGACGATCTCCCGCAGCAGAGGCATGTGGCAGAATTGGTCCCGCTGGAGCAACCAATTCTTGGTCCATGAACTCCTCCTCACACCATTCATGGACTGGTCTTGGTCCAAAACAAGCAGACCAACACCAAGCGCACGCACAGCACGAACTCGACGATGAGAACGTCCAGGCGACATGGCTAGGAAACGGTCATCTAATCAGAACGTACAGAACAGAACGCACTTTAGAACAGCAAGGCCTATGAATAACGAACTGAAATTCAGAAACGAACAGGCAAGAACGCACTGTAAAACAGATACGACCTGCCTAGACGCCCTGAAAGTCAAGATACGAACCCACAAGCACAAACTGAACGGCAGAAAACGATCTGAAAAGTACGAAGACTGAAAAGCGCGAATCGTCTCTTCCCAAACTTTTACTTCACACGCGGTAACACGAGATCAGCAAAAGCAGCCCAAGGGGTGGCGCCAAGAAAAAAGATCTTCCCCTTTATAGTGCCGTCGTACGTGCTGGACGTGAGCGCAGAGAACAACGAGGAAATTGGAAAATGACAGTGTGTACTCATAGAAAGCTTGACGAGAAAATCGACAAGCTTAACAAGAATCTCGTCGAAAAAAACGACGTGTTTTTTACGACGAGAAAATCGGTCGTGTGTACGAGGCCTTTCACCAAAAAAGTGTCAAAAAAGTAAAAATGACAAGAGACAGTTTTTGACAATTCCTTTACTTAAAAAAAAAAAAGTGTCCCCTGGGGCAGTACCCGGGTCCCCAAACACTTTTTATGGCAATAATTTGCATATAAGCCTTTAAAAAAAATTTTTTTTGATCTTTCAAATTTGTATCCCATAGACTTTAACATTGTTCACATGCTCGCACAAAAGTTTTGTCTGTTCGCATGTTCTGGTGCGAACCGAACGGGGGGGGGGGGGGGGGGGGTGTTTGGCTCATCCCTAAAAATATACATAGCAGGCTTGTCACTTAGGCCAAGAATTTTAGTAAGGCAAATGTTTTTAAATAATGTTCTATAATATAATATTACTAAAAGTTTACCATCTATGACACGTGTCAAACGCAAGGCCCGCGGGCCAAAATTACTTTTGATGGTGTGGGGATTCTTGTCATCTAATGTTATGGAGGGTGTATGCTTTGTATATCTAGTCTTACAGATACAACTGGCCCTTTGAGGGCAACCACAATGCTGATGAGGCTCACAATTAAATTGAGTTTGACACCCCTGACAGCACTTATTTATACCTAAGTGCTGTAAAAAATTGGATGAATGGCAAAAATGTATTAGTAATTAATGTTTAAGTGAATATGTTGCAATACCAGATTTCTGATTTTCTTCAGATGTATTTTTAGATCAGATATATAAATTGAAGTATTGTTTTTAAAATAATTTATAACTTTATTTGGAAATACATGCAAAAAATTAGTTAAATTAAAAATGGAAAAAAGTTTACAGCAAAGAAAAGCAAAACAATGTGAAATCTTATGAAACTCATACAAATTCCAGTGAATAATAATTTGGAAAAGGATTCAATTGAAACAAAAAAATTTAGCCATATTAATCACGCTCAAAGTTGGACAATTTAGTTCCACCTGTTTTCCCAGGTGAAAAAGTAATGAAATATTGAAAACGTCTTGAAGCTGAATTCCATATAGCACCACTCCCTCCTGAACCTCCCCACCTCTTAACCACTTACTTACTGGGCACTTAAACCCCCCTCCTGCCCAAACCAATTTTCAGCTTTCAGCACTGACGCACTTTGAATGATAATTGCGCGGTCGTACAACACTGTACCCAAATGAAATTTCTATAATTTTTTCCCCATAAATAGAGCTTTTTTTTTGTGGTATTTGATCACCTCTGCGTTTTTTATTTTTTGCGCTATAAACAAAAAAAGACTGTCAATTTTGAAAAAAAACACAATATTTTTTACTTTTTCCTATAATAAATATCCCAATTAAAAAAAATAAAAAAAATTCTCAGTTTAGGCCAATACGTATTCTTCTACATATTTTTGGTAAAAAAAATCTCAATAAACTTTTATTGATTGGTTTGCACAAAAGTTATAGCGCCTACAAAATAGAGGATAGATTTATGACATTTTTTTTATTTTTTACTAGTAATGACGGTTATCTGCGATTTTTGTCAGGACTGCGATATTGCGACGGACAGATCGGACACTTTTGACACTATTTTGGGACCAAACACATTTATACAGCGAACAGTGCTATAAATATGCACTGATTACTGTATAAATGTGAGTGGCAGGGAAGGGGTTAACACTAGGGGGCGATCAAGGGGTTAAATGTGTTCCCTGGGAGTGATTCTTACTGTAGGGGGAGGGGACTGACTGAGGGAGGTGACCGATGGTTGTTTCTATGTACAAGGGACACACCATCGGTCTCCTCTCCCTGACAGGACTTGGATGTTTACACACAGAGATCCACTTCCCTGGCTCTGTGACTGCCGATCACGGGTACCTGGCGGACATCGCGGCCACCAGGCAGGCGCATCGGCACCCGCGTGACACAGCGGGCATAGCTATTCCGCGATGCGCCCCCGCGGCGGCGCGCAACGTGGAAGTAAACAGGAGGGCCTCCAGGGACACCCTCCCGGCAGTTCAGGTCCGCGCTGCGGCCGTCTTTCAGCTATAGCACGAATCTGAAGTGGTTAAAAAGAAAAATGCTTTATACATACATTTTAATCCTTTATCCTTCTGGCCAATCTGATGATGTCACATGTCCTACCATTTTAACTCAGCATCAGTGACCAGTCTTTCATCCTGAACTAAGCTTCCCTCACATGTCACTGAAGACTGGCAACAGCTAGTGGAGCAAAGTCATTTCTGCGAGCAGCAGCTTTGGACTGAACGTGAATATTGTAGCAAAGTGTTTTGTTTTTTTTTACTATGCTGGGCATCTTATTTTTTTAACTACAGTTCTGCTTTAGGTTTACTAGACTCTTGAAACAGAAGTTCAAATTGGCAAAGTGTTATCATAGTTATGAGAAATGTTCACTGCGCTTAGATTCCAAGGAGCAGCTGACATAGAATTGTTGGTAACAATAACATAGGTAAAGAAATGGGTATATGCAGCGCTAAAACTATTATGTGAATAAACGTCTACTAATGCTGGAAGAAAAGTCCATTTCCTTTTCAGAACCACCAAGAGTCTAAATCGGAAAAAATTAAGGTGAATAAAGATATCCTCCACCAAACATCAACACACAGGGCCTCTTACCGCAAGTGGTGGACCACTAAATTATAGGTGGTCAAACGGGCATAGTATAGCCACAAGATGGTCACATCTCCACCAAAATAAAAGGCACCTGGATATTGTATAGCCCTCATGTATAATAAATCTGCAGGTTCATACATTAAATGAGAGAAAATTACTCCTCATGGTGCAGTAAATCAAGCCAATATGAATTTATTCCAATAAGAATTCCAAAGTACTCATATTTTGCATGTTAAAAACGAGCATGTCATAAAGAAAAATGACCATATGTTTCCAACCAACAAGATGGCCGTGGTCAGCGCATGTATCGCCGTGACGTCAGATCCCAAGCTCCACCCTACGCGTTTTGTCCAATGAGGAACGTCATCAGGGGTATGGTTTACTGGTCGTCACTTCCTCTATATATATATAGGGAGGAGGCGGACAGGAACCGCCTACTCTCCATGGTGTTCCAAGCCTTGTTTTTGACCAACGGAAGCGGAAATTACGTCATGGTTGGATAAGGACACTGCGGCCATGACATCTAAACAACAGCAGCCAAATTAATGAAAACCATAAAGGGAGATGATACATATCTCACTAATTCAGTTTCTAAAAACCTAGGCTATAAACAAAAGACCGGGCCAAATTGAAAAAAACATGAATACTAGCTATAAAAGGCACATAGAAAAAGGAGATTGTTGATCAATCATTCATCTTAAAAGAATCCTATCAAGGACCTAATAAAGGAATACAAAATGTGCTGCCATCTTGTGGTTGAAAACAGATGTTACAACGATTCATAATAGTAAAGCTTAAAGCTAAAACAATAAAAATATATATGAAACATAGCCTAGGGACTCAACTGTTAATGAAAATGAAAGCATTGACGTCCCATTCAATATTAAAACCGTGAGATCTATAAGATTTTAAAGAGAAAATCCACCAGGTTTCCATCTTGGGAATTTCTCTCCTGGTATGACTTCCTCTCCAGTGTGGGTTGAACGTGGGTTGAACCAGGGCTAGACTGGGACAAAAATTTTGCCCTAGACTTAGTCCAGACCGTAAATATAAAAGGTAAAAAATTACTGCGCTAACCCGTGTGGAAGATCGATGTACAAATTAATTTTAAAAAGCTGCTACATAAGAATGTGACAAATATTCAAAGCAATAGGGTGGATGGAATGAAGCGCTAAAGTGGTATATAATAAACTGGTGCAGAAACAATGATTGTAAAAATGTGCATACAAAAAATGTGTATAAAGTCCTGCTATATGGATATGTAGATGAAAACAAGTCCAATGATGTAAATAAATCTTTGTAACAAGCAGAAAGGCCCTTGTAGATGTCCTAGTTGGACGAAACGCGTTTGGCTTGGTTCAATGCTCCCGACATTGCTTTTATCCTGTAATCACATTTTATTCTTGTATGTTGTTTTTTTAAAAATAAAACCCCACTTTTTTGACCTACACCATTGGAGCCCTTTTTTCTCTACATACCTTTCCAGATGTGAGTCTTTTTGGCTATCGGTTCTGGTCATCAGTCCTTCGGCCTTAGTGTTATCTACAAGATTCCTTATTGACTCGTTGTCGCTGACACTCGGGTCCACCAACTCCGGTAAGAGTATATAGTCTTATCAATGATTGGATGACCGGATTTTCCATATATCTGCTGGTACCATCAAATATCTACTTGTGAACAATCACCTGTCTGTTGTGGACCTATCTGCTTGTTACAAGGATTTATTCACATCTTTGGACTTGTTTTCATCTACGCCCCCCACCCCAAAAAAAAATCACGCCCACCAGGCCCCTACTTCCATTATTGTATATAATGAGAGGGTGAGAGAATGAGGGAGTGAGAGAGAGTTGGGAGTGGGTGAGAGAGAGGGGGGTTGAGGGAAAGGGGTGAGAGGTTGTGGGTGAGAGAGAGAGAGAGAGGGGGTGAGTGTAAGAGAGAAAGGGTGAGTGTAAGATAGAGGGAGTGAGAGAGAGGGGGCTGAGAGAAAAAGGGGGGCTAAGAGACAGAGGGGGGCTGAGAGACAGGGTGGGGTTTCAGAGACAGAAGGGGGGTCTGTGAGACAGAGAGGCGTCTGTGAGACAGAGGGGGCTGAGAGACATGGGGGGCTGAGAGACAGGGGGGGTCTGTGAGACAGGGGGCTGAGAGGCACGGGGGGCTAAGAGACAGAGGGGGTCTGGAAGACAGAGGGGGGGTCTGAGAGACGGAGGGGGGTCTGGAAGACAGAGGGTGGGGCTGAGAGAAAGAGGGGAGGGCTGAGACAGACCACATAGCACTGTTCCTATCTGCAGTCCCTCCTCTGCTCCCCCTGTGTGCAGGCAGGTATGTGTAGGATGCCGGGTACCTGATGGCCAGCAGCGCCAGCACCGAGTCTCTCTCTTGATCCGGTGGTGCTCTCGCTGCTCTGCTCCTTCCAGTGGCTCCCTGGCAGCCTCCGCCTCCCAACTGTCCTCTTCCTCCGGGCCCTCAGTCAGCCTGTCCTCTGACCCGGGCTGCACTGTTCTTGGAGCATAGAGGTGGTGGAGGAATCAAGGCTCTGGGAGTGCCGGGGTGGCTGCGCACGCTCCTGTTCGCCTCTTTGGTGGTCAGGGAGAGGTTGAGCTCTTCTCCCTCCCGGGCTCTCACATCCAACTGCCCTCTCACCTTCCCCGAATCCCCGCCGCTATTTGCTGCCACGCTCCTGCTGTTGCCGATATCTGCATAAAAACTGGCCCACTGAGCCATCGGCCCACCGGGAAACTCCTGGTAGTCCCGATGGCCAGTACATGCCTTTGAGACTTTTGCCATGACATAACGCATAGTGCTTAGACAGGCTATGATTTTAAAAGCCCTTTCATATATTGGCCAGATGTTCTTTAAGTCTAATCTACATAGTCCATGTACATCCTCCCTTGCATGAGCTGCCTGCGCGCCCCCTGCTCTGTGATCTGTGATCACTGAGTCAATGAGACTTAGCCGATCATGGCCCCTTACCACATGATCAGCTGTCAGCGAATGACAGCTGATCAGGTGATGTAAACCGAAGATCGGTAATCTTCTTTTTTTTCCTCAAGCTGACAGCGTGAGGGGGAAAAAAAGCTGATCACCGGCTTCTGTCAGAGGGACATTGGTCCCGCACACGGAGAGCCACCGCAGCCTCATCGGTGCCCACCAGTGCCACCTACCAGTGCATATCAGTGCTGCCTATCAGTGCACACCAGTGCCACCTGTCAATGCCCAATAGTGCCACCTATCAGTGCCCATTAGTGCCTCATCATCAGTCCCACCTATCAGTGCTGCCTATCTGTGTCACATACCAGTGCCTATCAGTGCCACCTATCAGTGCCCTTCAGTGTCACCCATCAGTGCCACCCATCAGTGCCCATCAGTGCCACCTCTCAGTGCCTATCAGTGCCACTTATCAGTGCCCACTAGTACCGCCTCATCAGTGCCCACCAGTGCAACCTATCAGTGCCCATCAGTGCAGCCTCATCAGCACACATCAATGAAGGAGAAAAATTACCTGTTTGCAAAATTTGATAAAAAACTATAAAACTGTTTATTTTTTTATTTTTTTAGCAAAAAATACAAAAACCCAGCAGTGATTAAATACCAAAAGAAAGCTCTATTTGTGTGGAAAGAAAAATGCAAAAAATGTAATTTGGGTACAGTTTTGCATGACCACGCAAGAGTGGCAGCGCTGAAAGCTGAAAATTGGCCTGGGCAGGAAGGGGGTTCAAGTATGTGGTAAGCAAGTGGTTAAAGTACATTCTCTGCCCACAATTACTTGCTGGATGCACAGCGAAAAAAGGTGTCTCTGGATTTTTTTTTTAAATGTTGGCAATTATGGAGACCTGACAACATCAAGCTACAGCCCTGCCCGTAAAATATATGAGAAGTCTCTCAGAGGCCAGAGTTTATAACTTGCCAAGGCACTGATTAAAGATGAACAAAATGGGCTTTCTTGACAAAGGAACAGTGCTTCCTTAAATTCTGCCCTCTTCAAGGAAGGTATACTCACTAGGGTGACCACATTTCCAAACTACCATTCAGGGACACCCTCCCTTCCCAAAAATCAGCTTGTGCTGTAACGAATCACAGCACAGTGATTGGATACAAGAGGCGGGATTTATGATTTCTCCAATCACAAGCAGGGGGCGGGATTGTGCTCCTCCAGGCATTCCCGGCCAGGACAAGTACTGTCAGTGAGTAAAGCGGTGATGTGGCGGCCTTTTTTGGGGGGCATCAGATTGGCCCAGGGGGGTGGCTGTGTCAGTTTCATTCCGGGACACTGTATTGTGCTGGAATGAAGGTGCCCGGGACAGACCTGCAAAATGCGGGACTGTCCCGGGCAATCCGGGACACGTGGTCACCCTAATACTCACCCATCTGCTCTCCCTTGCCGTCACCCCACTCTGTTGGTACCTTTGCTCTGTTGCTGTAATAGATTTAAGCTTCCAGGTATAGGTATAGGGAACATGTGACCTTCCCTCTGTGACAGTGCTCAGGCATGAGCAGGCAAATGCTAGTCACATGGGGTTCAAATGATTTCCTCCACTTGAGTAAGCTCTGACACCATTCAACCAGTTTACCCAGGGTGCACTTCTGCAGTGGGAAAGCAGTGAGAGAACTTAGATGGGATAGTGTAACATTCTATCAGGATGCACCATCATTTATGCCCTAAATATGCAGGTATCAGTGTCACTTTAAAGTAGAATTCCAGCCTAACACTAACTAGTCTTAAAAATGCCACCCTCCCCACTCCTGCTACCTATGTTCCACCCAAATACGGTCACCCGATCTGCAGCTCTGCCTCCCCTGTGCCATTTAGCAATGGCTGCAGGGTAAGGAGGTAGTACCAACAACAGCTTTGGACATGAGAGCCTATTAATGATATCATGGCTCCCGGGATTCCCTTGCTATTGGCAAGAGCTCCCTCCTCTCCCCTACATCCATCGCTCATTGACAGGGGGGAGATATGTCAGAAGTTCGGCCCCCCTCTTTTCCCGCCGCCGGGCCATTCAGAAAGTGCAGCGCGCTTCGCACATGCACAGTAGGGAATCGGCTGTGAAGCCACAAGGCTTAACTGCTGGTTTCCCTTACAGGCCAAGGCAGCGGCTGCACCCCAGAGCCAATGGAAACATTGACTGGAGTGCCAACATCGCTGGATCCCTGGACAGGTAAGTGTCCTAATATTAAAAATCAGCAGCTACAGTATGTGTAGCTGATGACTTTTCATTTTTTGGTGGGAGGGGGCTGGAGCTCCGCTTTAACAACCTTTGCAGTGTTTACAGAATAGCGTTAGCAATGCATTAACTACCAGCACATGTTGTCTAGAGTTGTCTTATAGGACCTTGGCAGATACAGTGGGGGTTATTTACTAAAGGCAAATCCACTTTGCACTACAAGTGTAAAGTGCACTTGAAATTGCACTGAAAGTGCACTTGGAAGTGCAGTCGCTGTAGATCCAAGGGGGACATGCAAGAAAAAAAAAAAAACAGCATTTTAGCTTGCACACGATTGGATGATAAAATCAGCAGAGCTTCCCCTCGTTTCAGATCTACCCCTCAGATTTACAGCGACTGCACTTCCAAGTGCACTTTCAGTGCAATTTCAAGTGCACTTTGCACTTGTAGTTTGCACTTGTAGTGCAAAGTGCATTTGCCTTTCGTAAGTAACCCCCAGTGCCTTGCAAAAGTATTCACCCCCTTGGCTTTTTACCTATTTTGTTACATTACAGCCTTTAGTTCAATGTTTATTTAATCTGAATTATATGTGATGGATCAGAACACAATAGTCTAAGTGAGTGAAGTAAAATTAGAGAAATAAATGCAAAAATCTATTTTTCAGAAACAAAAAAATGATAATTGGCATGTGCGTATATATTCACCCCCTTTGTTATGAAGCCCATAAAAAGCTCTGGTGCAACCAATTACCTTCAGAAGTCACATAATTAGTGAAATGATGTCCACCTGTGTGCAATCTAATGCCGCATACAAACGATCGGACATTCCGACAACAAAACCGTGGATTGATTTCCGACGGATGTTGGCTCAAACCTGTTTTGCATACACAAGGTCACACAATTGTCGGAAATTCCGAACGTCAAGAACGCGGTGACGTACAACACGTACGACGAGCCGAGAAAAGTTACGTTCAATAGCCAGTGCGGCTCTTCTGCTTGATTCTGAGCATGCGTGGAATTGTGTACACACAGTCGGAATTTCCGACAACAAGTTGTCAGAAAATTTGAGAACCAGCTCTCAAATTTTTGTTGTCAGAAATTCCGACAGAAAATGTCCTATGGGGCCTACACACGGTCGGAATTTCCGACCAAAAGCTCCCATCGAACATTTGTTGACGGAAATTCCGAGCGTGTGTACGCGGCATAAGTGTCTCATGATCTGTCATTACATATACACACCTTTTTGAAAGGCCCCAGAGGCTGCAACACCTAAGTAAGAGGCACCACTAACCAAACACTGCCAGGAAGACCAAGGAACTCTCCAAACAAGTAAGGGACAATGTTGTTGAGAAGTACAAGTCAGGGTTAGGTTATAAAAAATATCCAAATCTTTGATGATCCCTAGGAGCACCATCAAATCTATCATAACCAAATGGAAAGAACATGGAACAACAGCAAACCTGCCAAGAGACGGCCGCACACCAAAACTCACAGGCTGGGCAAGGAGGGAATTAATCGGAGAGTCAGCACAGAGGCCTAAGGTAACCCTGGAGGAGCTGCAGAGTTCCACAGTAGAGACTGGAGTATCTGTACATAGGACGACAATAAGCCGTACGCTCCATAGAGTGAGTTGGGCTTTATGGCAGAGTGGCCAGAAGAAAGCCGTTACTTTCAGCAAAAAACAAAATGACACGTTTTGAGTTTGCAAAAGGGCATGTGGGAGACTCCCAAAATGTATGGAGGAAGGTGCTCTGGTCTGATGAGACTAAAATTTAACTTTTTGGCTATCAAAGAAAACTCTATGTCTGGCGTAAACCCAACACATCACATCACCCAAAGAACACCATCCCCACAGTGAAACATGGCGGTGGCAGCATAATGCTGTGGGGATGTTTGTCAGCAGTCGGGACTGGGAAACTGGTCAGAGTTGAGGGAAAGATGGATGGCGCTAAATACAGGGATATTCTTGAGCAAAACCTGTACCACTCTGTGTGTGATTTGAGGCAAGGACGGAGGTTCACCTTCCAGCAGGACAATGACCCCAAACACACTGCTAAGACAACACTTGAGTGGTTTAAGGGGAAACATGTAAATGTGTTGGAATGGCCTAGTCAAAGCCCAGACCTTAATCCAATAGAAAGTCTGTGGTTAGACTTAAAGATTGCTGTTCACAAGTGCAAACTGTCAGGAACCATGAATCAGACTGAGACAGAAGTACAGTTAAATCACACTTGTTTAATAATAAAAATAAACAGGTAAACAGAGTAAACGTAGTCAAAACATAGCCAGGGTTCAGTAACCGGATCGGGTAGTCAGCCAAGCCAATGTCCAACTGCCAGCGATAAAGGGAGCAGTTCAGCAAGCAGGATCTGTAGCCAGCGGAGACGTCAGTCAAGCAGGTCTTCAACAGCAATGCAGGAGAAAGTCTCTTGTGATGTTAACACAGGCGAAGGTGAAGATCAAATGAACTGGAAGTCCTTAAGTAGGCAAAGCTGACGAGCGAATCATCAACAGGTGGATCACTGTGGAGAGATGGAGCTGGCAATTAGCTGACAGCTGAGCTGCCAGCACAGAGAAGGAAGGGATGAACTCAGCCCTGACACAAACCATCCAACTTGAAGGAGCTGGAGCAGTTTTGCAAGGAGGAATGGGCAAAAATCCCAGTGGTAAGATGTGGCAAACTCATAGAGACTTATCCAAAGTGACTTGGAGCTGTGATAGCCGCAAAAGGTGGCTCTACAAAGTATTGACTTTAGGGGGGTGAATAGTTATGCACATTGACTTTTTCTGTTATTTTGTCCTATTTGTTGTTTGCTTCACAATAAAAAAAAAAACATCTTCAAAGTTGCGGGCATGTTCTGTAAATTAAATGATGCAAATTCTCAAACAATCCATGGTAATTCCATGTTGTGAGGCAACAAAACACAAAAAATGCCAAGGGGGGTGAATACTTTTGCAAGGCACTGTATACTGTAAGTACTATAAAGGCAACCAAGTTACCTGTTGTGGATGTTGACCATCACCAAACCTCTCTGATGCCGCGTACACACGATCGTTTTTAATGTCATTTTCAAAAACGATGTTTTTCTCGACGTGATTTTTCTTGTTTCCTCTCAAGCCTGTCTTGCATACACACGTTCATTAAAAGAAACGCTCAAGCAAAGCGCAGTGACGTACAACACGTACTATAAAGGGGAAGTTCCGTTCGAATGGCGCCACCCTTCATGTTAGTAAAGTTTGTTGAGCGACGATTCACGCTTTTCAGCCTCATGCTTTTCAGTCCGTTACAGCGTGACGAATGTGCTATCTCCATTACGAACGCTAGTTTTACCAGAACGAGCGCTCCCGTCTCATACTTGATTCTGAGCATGCGCGTTTTTTTTCCCCTCGTAAAAGCATACACTCTACCGTTTTTCACGTCGTTAAAAAAACGTAGTGAAAAACGACGTGAAAAAATAGAGCAGGTTCTCATTTTTTTAGGCCATTTTTCACGTCGTTAAAAATGCTCTGGAGCCTACACACGGTCGTTTTTAATGCCCAATTTAAAAAATGGCATTTTTAACGGCGTGAAAAACGATCGTGTGTACGCGGCATGAGGCCTTCTCAGAGGTCATTGCATATTAATTTGTGGGACACACAGCACATTAGAAACCACTGCAGTCCAAACAATTGCAAAGACAAGGCCAGGAGATGACATCTCCTGTTGGCAATAGATAAAAGTTCTGAGTCGCAAAGGGAAGTTGTTTTCCTTTTTCTTTGTTTACTTTCATGTGTTTACAGTTCCAGAAGCTAGCCAATTCCCTTCCATCCAGGCACCCTTGGGAGTTTTCCATGTTGCCTCGCGGACCGGTGTTAAGACAACCGGTTGCCACTGCATGAATATACAAATGCCACAATGGGAAATTAGAACATTGATGACATCAGATTACTAATGTCCAGAAATTTTATATATAAAGTAATGCGTGTCACACAAAATGTAGAAAATATCAATTATCTCATTTAAATAAACCCCCCAAAATCACTTTGCGTGAAATTCTGATTTATATATAAAAAAAAATCATCTGTACCTATTTGTATATATGATGTGTCAAACTCACACTGTCTGTCTTTTTATAGATGTCCAAGTCTTAGCCCTGGTTCACACTGGTGCGTTTTGACATGCGATTTGGCATGTCAAATCGCATGTCAAATCGGCGATATTTGCCGCAAATTGCCGGCAATGGCACCGTCCTAATCGGTGCGACGCTGCATCTGCGGCGCTGCACCGATTTCAAAAAGTAGTTTCTGTACTACTTTTTGCGATTTCGGCCGCGATTTACATTGATGTAGCAGGGTCCCCTTTAAGACTCCCGGGACTACCTCACCCAGAACCCCTTTCGGCAATGTTTCCACCCAGAGACTCATGGGAGGGGTTATAAAAGGAGGAGGCAAGGCTGGGCTCGGCCTCTTTGGGACACGAGACTTCAGTGACTGATCCTCCTGTGCGGATGCGCCGGAGTGCAAGGCCTGAAGCCTGAGGCCTTGCGCAGGACCAAAGAGCCTTCCACCCCACTGCGAGCCTGGGTGGCATCTGACTTCACTTATCTACAGCCTTGGTTGGATCGGGGACCCGATCGCTGGAGACACTGTGTGTGAGGACACAGTCGGTGGAAGTTCCCGGACTGGGATCGCGTCCGGAGGGGTGAGCGAGCGTATGCTCAGACCATATACTGTTTGTTGCTGATGTGCCTATAGACTGCCGTGGCCCACAAGTTTATATCTGATACTCTCACTGGAGATCCATATCAGAGCTGAACTCAGAGGTTCTTCAGTAAAGTGTTTATTCTATTACAATCTTCCCACTGGATTACAAATGTTGTTCTGTTATGTGCACCACCTTTAAAGACTTGCCGGTGAAGAAACCATCATCCCCTATAGACTGAGTTTTAGATATCTGAGTCAGGCCTGGCCAGCTAGTTAGTTCATTTAGTTGCTGCGCCACAGGGTGCCTAGTTAACGGTCGCCCACGAAGTGTACCTTTACTATTCCATTAGGGTATAAGTATGTTTATTGCTGCAGGGCTCTGCAACCTATCTTATGTGAACTGTTACCACTGTCAACCCTTTTTTTCCCACAAATCTAAAGTAAATTAGATACCCCTTTCATTATCGCCTTGGTGTCTGAGATTTATCATATAGTATAAGAAATATATTGCTGCCATAACTAACTGTGCCAGTAGGGGGTCGAGTAAATTGCCGGGGGTTGGCGGAGCTGCATTCAGGGCCCAAACTAACTCTGCGGCCCTCTTAGTTGAAGGTATCGCTACATTGACATCTGTGTCAGATGTCTTTGAAATCACGGCTGAAATCGGGACTGCCAGCGAGAGTGAAATCGTGTGAGTTCAGCTGAACTCGCACAGCTTCACTCCCGCAGCCCAGTGTGAACCTGGGCTTAAGGTGTATCTAAATCAAAATCAAACATGTACTATATTGCATCTTGATCTTGATCTAGATGTTAGATGTGGTGGCTGCATTCGTTTTCCTTTTTCAAGCTTTTTATATCTTTATTTTCCTCTAGTGATTCTGCCACTAACACATTCCCTTTGCTAGGATGACAACACTCATTCACCCTTCTGTATCAGAATAACAGAAACACAAGAAAAGAGGTCTATAGAATCCCATCCCTTCTCCTTTTGTCCATAAAATAAAGGCTCATGGTTCTGTAGTCCTCAGAGAACAATGTATTGATAACAGTCAGCACAGGCAGTGATCACAGAAAGTTATTGACTCACAAGATTTCCCACAAGATATAACTAAATGCTTATAATGGTATATTTAACAGATCAAAAATAACCAAATAAGAGAAGTTTATGTACAGTATATACAAACAACAAAAAGGGATTATGATGTGACAGGGATCAGCAGTTTGTTTTTTTACTTTTATTAAACCTTGTTTACTTGCTTTTTGCCACACCAAACCATCAATTTAAACTTGGCTAGTAAAAAAGGAGTGCAAAACTAGATGCAGCTTGATTTGGTCAAGGAAGGACATGCAACAAGCTGCAACATAAAGTTTAGGAAGATATCACAGACACTAAAAAACAAACAAATGAATAAGCAGAGGGTGTGTGGGGGGGTATTGTTCTTCTCATTGACTTTGCTATAGCTGTCAAAGCTACCCCAATGCCCATCCTTTTCATCTCAGGCCTCGTACACACGACCGATTTTCTCGTCGTAAACAGTCAAGAAAAGTGCCGCGAGAGTTTTTTTGTCTAGAAAAACGTTCGTGTGTATGGTTTTACGACGAGAAACTTGACGAGAATCTCGACAAGAAAATAGAGAACCTGCTCTCTATTTTCTCGTCAGGAGTCCAGATTTCCTCGTCGTGTTTCTCGTCGGCCTGTTTTGTGACGAGAAAATGGTTCGTGTGTATGCTTTTACGACTCTTCCAAAAGCGCGCATGCTCACAAGCAACTATGAGACGGGAGCGCATCTTCTGGTAAAACAAGCCTTCGTAAAGGAGATAGCACATTCGTCACGCTAAAACGAACTGAAAGCACGAAGACTGAAAAGTGCGAATCGTCTCTTCCCAAACTTTTACTTCACACACGGTAACACGAGATCAGCAAAAGCAGCCCAAGGGGTGGCGCCAAGAAAAAAGATCTTCCCCTTTATAGTGCCGTCGTACGTGCTGGACGTGAGCGCAGAGAACCACGAGGAAATTGGGAAATGACAGTGTGTACGCATAGAAAGCTTGACGAGAAAATCGACAAGCTTAACAAGAATCTCGTCGAAAAAAACGACGTGTTTTTTACGACGAGAAAATCGGTCGTGTGTACGAGGCCTCACACCCATTCCAGTGCTAAAACCAACCCTGAACTTCAAAATCATAGTACCCCTCACATTGCTGGTCTTTGGGAGGAAGAATGCCCTGGCATGGGCAATTTAATCAGTGGGAAGAAAAATGTTCTCTTTGGTCAGTAAGTAAAAAACAAGCCCTGGGAATTGAAGTCAGTGGAAGGAAAAATGTTGCTGAGGTCATTGGTTGCACAGTTACATTCCATGGTGTTTGGTGGGTCATTTACCTGCAGGGATGAGCCGAACACCCCCCGTTCGGTTCGCACCAGAACCTGCGAACAGACAGAATGTTTGCATGAACTTTAGAACCCTATTAAATACAATGGACTCGAACGTTCAAAATCAAAAGTGCTAATTGTAACGGCTAATATACAAGTTATTGTCCTAAAATGTGTTTGGGGACCCGGGTCCTGCCCCAGGGGACATGTATCAATGCAAAAAAAGGTTGAAAATATAGACGTTTTTATGGGAGCGGTGATTTTAATAATGCTTAAAATGAAACAATAAAAGTGAAATTTTCCTTTAAATTTTGTACCTGGGGGGTGTGTATGATATGCATGTAAAGTGGCGCATGTTTCCCGTGCTTAGAACTGTCCCTGCACAAAATGTAATTTTTGAAGGAAAAAAAGTCATTTAAAACCCACTCGCGGCTATTAACCACTTAACGACCGCTCACTGTATATATACGTCGGCAGAATGGCACCGACAGGCACAATCACGTAGAGCATACGTGATTGCCTCTGTACAGTTGGGGGGTCCGATCGGACCCCCCTTCTGTACAGTGAGCGGTGGCTAAGTGTCCGGGAGCGTTCCGGGATGAGGGGGCAGCCATTCGTTTCTGGCCACCCCCTCGCGATCGCTCCCGGCGAATGGAAATGCCCCCTCTGTCTGTGTCAGACAGAGGGAGCAGGAGGAAGTGATGTCATCTCTGGTGCGGCGCTCACATATACCGAGCGCCGTACAAGAGAAGATATCAGGTCAGTGCACACAACACTACACTGACACCAGGACACATAGGGACATAAATCGCCCCCCCAGATCACCCCAGATCACCCCCCAGATCACCCCCCAGCCCCCAGTCACAGTGTCACTGATTGCAGTGACCATTTATTTAGTGATCACTGCAATCAGTGACATTTGTGACTGTAAAAGTGTCACCAAAGTTTAGTCTTAGGTCCAGTGTAGCCCCCTAACCCCCCCTAATAAAGGTTTAACCCCCTGATCACCCCCCAGATAACCCTTTCACCGCCTATCACCACTGTCGCTTAGCGATCATTTTTCTGATCGCTGTCTTAGCGTCAGTGATGCCGATCGGCAGCCAGTAATTTTTTTTAGGTTCGCCGCATGTTTTTATAGCGTCAGGTACCCCAATATATTATCTAATAAAGGTTTAACCCCCTTGATCGCCCCCCAGGTAACCCTTTCACCCCCTATCACCACTGTCACTAAGCGATCGTTTTTCTAAACGCTGTCTTAGTGTCTGTGATGCAGATCGGTAGCCGGTAATTTTTTTTAGGTTCGCCGCAGGTTTTTATAGCGTCAGGTACCCCAATATATTATCTAATAAAGGTTTAACCCCCTTGATCGCCCCCCAGGTAACCCTTTCACCCCCTATCACCACTGTCGCTAAGCAATTGTTTTTCTAAACGCTGTCTTAGTGTCGGTGATGCAGATCGTAGCCAGTAATTTTTTTTAGGTTCGCCGCAGGTTTTTATAGCGTCAGGTACCCCAATATATTATCTAATAAAGGTTTAACCCCCTTGATCGCCCCCCAGGTAACCCTTTCACCCCCTATCACCACTGTCACTAAGCGATCGTTTTTCTAAACGCTGTCTTAGTGTCTGTGATGCAGATCGGTAGCCGGTAATTTTTTTTAGGTTCGCCGCAGGTTTTTATAGCGTCAGGTACCCCAATATATTATCTAATAAAGGTTTAACCCCCTTGATCGCCCCCCAGGTAACCCTTTCACCCCCTATCACCACTGTCGCTAAGCAATTGTTTTTCCAAACGCTGTCTTAGTGTCGGTGATGCAGATCGTAGCCAGTAATTTTTTTTAGGTTCGCCGCATGTTTTTATAGCGTCAGGTACCCCAATATATTATCTAATAAAGGTTTAACCCCCTTGATCGCCCCCCCAGGTAACCCTTTCACCCCCATCACCACTGTCGCTAAGCAATCGTTTTTCTAAACGCTGTCTTAGTGTCGGTGATGCAGATCGGTAGCTG
Source organism: Rana muscosa (assembly GCA_029206835.1). Lineage (NCBI taxonomy): Eukaryota > Metazoa > Chordata > Amphibia > Anura > Ranidae > Rana > Rana muscosa. Next base: position 932,326,936 of record CM055117.1, read on the forward strand.
GTAATTTTTTTTAGGTTCGCCGCAGGTTTTTATAGCGTCAGGTACCCCCATATATTATCTAATAAAGGTTTTAACCCCCTGATTGCCCCTAGTTAACCCTTTCACCAGTGATCACCATATAAGTGTTACGGGTGACGCTGGTTAGTTAGTTTGCTTTTTATAGTGTCAGGGCACCCGCCGTGTATATAACCCAATAAAGGTTTAACCCCCTGATCGCCCGGCGGGTGATATCAATTAGGTTTTAGCGTCAGAGAGGGTCTGAGTCACACCCCAGGCAGCGTCAGGTTAGTGCCAGTAATGCTAACACCCACGCGTGAAGCATACACCCCCCTTAGTGGTATAGTATCTGAACAGATCAATATCTGATCTGATCAGATCTATACTAGCGTCCCCAGCAGTTTAGGGTTCCCAAAAACGCAGTGTTAGCGGGATCAGCCCAGATACCTGCTGGCACCTGCGTTTTGCCCCTCCGTCCAGCCCAGGCCACCCAAGTGCAGTATCGATCGATCACTGTCACTTACAAAACAAAAACACACATAACTGCAGCATTCGCAGAGACAGGCCTGATCCCTGCGACTCCAGTGCTGTAGGAGGTGATTTCACCACCACACTTAAAAAAAAAAAGCAAATATGCCGAAGCATTGGGGCAGCAGGGGCGGAGGAGCGATTTTGCTCCTAATGCCGAGTACATACGGTCGAAATTCCGACGGAGGCTTGCCCGTGGAAAAGTCCGACCATGTGTGTGCGGCATAACTTTTTTGCGGGAGGATGCCCCCATGCTTCGGCATATATAAATGGTGCGTGTATGCCCATCATTGGAAGTGGGTGGATGAAGGGCGGTATTCTAATGGTGGGCATACCCACCGATCAATCTCTTTTTTCGTTCAGCCAACTGGCTGCATGAAATAAAAAGATTACAATACATGTCCAAGGACCAGCAACGTACTGGTATGTTGCTGGACTTTGAATGTTTATACCAGAATGATGCCTGCGGGTTTAGGTATCATCTTGGTATCATTCTTTTCAGCCTGCGGCCGGCTTTCATGTAAAAGCAATCCTAGCGGCTAATTAGCCTCTGGACTGCTTTTACAAGCAGTGGGAGGGAATGCCCCCCCCGGATATAAAAAGCGCCATTGGGAAATTGGGAAAGCATTTTATCACACCGATCTTGGTGTGGTCAGATGCTTTGAGGGCAGAGGAAAAATCTAGGGTCTAGAAGACCCCAGTTTTTTCAAAAAAAGAGTACCTGTCACTACCTATTGCTATCAAAGGGGATATTTACATTCCCTGAGATAACAATAAAAATGATAAAAAAAAAAAAAATACTTGGAAGGAACAATTTAAAAATAAAATAAAAAAGCAAAATTAATAATAAAAAAAAAAAAAAAAAAAGCACCCCTGTCCTGCCCTGCTCTTGCCCAATGGCGAACGCAAGCGTCGGTCTGGCGTCATATGTAAACAGCAATTGCACCATGCATGTGAGGTATCACCGCGAAGGTCAGATCGAGGGCAATCATTTTAGCAGTAGACTTCCTCTGTAAATCTACTGGGGTAACCTGTAAAGGCTTTTAAAGGCTTTTAAAAATGTATGTAGTTTGTCGCCAATGCGCGTTTGTGCGAAATTTTAAAGCATGTCGTGTTTGGTATCTATGTACTCGGCCTAAGATCATCTTTTTTATTTCATGAAACATTTGGGCAATATAGTGTGTTTTAGTGCATTAAAATTAAAAAAAGTGTATTTTTTAACCCAAAAAATGCGTTTGAAAAATCGCTGCGCAAATACTGTGTAGAAAAAAAAAATGCAACACCCACCATTTTAATCTGTAGGGCCTTTGCTTTAAAAATATATATAATGTTTGGGGGTTCAACATAATTTTCTTGCAAAAAAAAAAAATGTTTTCATGTAAACAAAAAGTGTCAAAAAGGGCTTTGTCTTCAAGTGGTTAGAAGAGTGGATGTAAGCTTCCTAATGTTGTGTATAAAATGCCAGAACAGTTCAAAACCCCCCCTAATGACCCCATTTTGGAAAGTAGACACCCCAAGCTATATACTGAGAGGCATGTCGAGTCCATGGAATATTTTATATGTTGACACAAGTTGCGGAAAAACGACAATTTTTTTTTTTTTTTGCACAAAGTTGTCACTAAATGATATATTGCTCAAACATGCCATGGGCATATGTGGAATTACACCCCAAAATACATTCTGTTGCTTCTCCTGAGTACGGGGATACCACATGTGTGAGACTTTTTGGGAGCCTAGCCACGTACGGGACCCCAAAAACCAAGCACCGCCTTCAGGCTTTCTAAGGGTGTAAATTTTTGATTTCACTTCTCACTGCCTATCACAGTTTCGGAGGCCATGGAATGCCCAGATAGCACAAACCCCCCCCCCAAATGACCCCATTTTGGAAAGTAGACACCCCAAGCTATTTGCTGAGAGGTATTGTGAGTATTTTGCAGATCTCGCTTTTTGTCACAAAGTTTTGAAAATTGAAAAAAAAAAAATATATATATATATTTTCTTTCTTCATTTTCAAAAACAAATGAGAGCTGTAAAATACTCGCCATTCCTCTCAGCAAATAGCTTGGGGTGTCTATATTCCAAAATGGGGTCATTTGGGGGGGTTTTGTGCGATTTTGGCATTTTATGGCCTTCGAAACTGTGATAGGTAGTGAGGAGTGAAATCAAAAATTTGTGCCTAGAAATCCTGAAGGCGGTGCTTGGTTTTCGGGGTCCCGTACGCGGCTAGGCTCCTAAAAAGTCCCACACATGTGGTATCCCCGTACTCAGGAGAAGCAGAAAAATGTATTTTGGGGTGTAATTCCACATATAACCATGGCATGTGTGAGCAATATATCATTTAGTGACAACTTTTTGTAATTTTTTTTTTTTTGTTTTTTTTTTTTGTCATTATTCAATCACTTGGGACAAAAAAAATATATTCAATGGGCTCAACAGGCCTCTCAGCAATTTCCTTGGGGTGTCTACTTTCTAAAATTGGGTCATTTGGGGGGGTTTTGTGCTATTTTGGCATTTTATGGCCTTCGAAACTGTGATAGGTAGTGAGGAGTGAAATCAAAAATTTGCGCCCTTAGAAATCCTGAAGGCGGTGCTTGGTTTCCGGGGTCCCGTACGCGGCTAGGCTCCTAAAAAGTCCCACACATGTGGTATCCCCGTACTCAGGAGAAGCAGCAAAATGTATTTTGGGGTGAAATTCCACATATAACCATGGCATGTGTGAGCAATATATCATTTAGTGACAACTTTTTGTAATTTTTTTTTAGTCATTATTCAATCACTTGTGACAAAAAATAAAAAAGTCAATGGGCTCAACATGCCTCTCAGCAATTTCCTTGGGGTGTCTACTTTCCAAAATGGGGTCATTTGGGGGGGTTTGTACTGCCCTGTCATTTTAGCACCTCAAGAAATGAGATAGGCAGTCATAAATTTAAAGCTGTGTAAATTTCAGAAAATGTACCCTAGTTTGTAAACTCTATAACTTTTGCGCAAACCAATAAATATACGCTTATTGACATTTTTTTTACTAAAAACATGTGGCTGAATACATTTTGGCCTAAATGTATGACTACAATTGAGTTTATTCGATTTTTCTTATAACAAAAAGTAGAAAATATCATTTTTTTTCAAAATTTTCGGTCTTTTTCCGTTTATATCGCAAAAAATAAAAATCGCAGAGGCAATCAAATACCATTAAAAGAAAGCTCTATTTGTGGGAAGAAAAGGACGCAAATTTCGTTTGGGTACAACATTGCATGTCCGCACAATTTACAGTTAAAGCAGCGCAGTGCAAAATTCTGAATTCACCTCTGGTCCTCTAGCTACCAAATGGTCCGGGGCTTAAGTGGTTAATGAATTGTTGGCTTTTGTCAATACATAGAAAAGTCATTGATAAAAATAAAAAAATAAAGCGTGGGGGTTCCCCCAAATTCAATTACCAGGCTCTTCAGGTCTGGAATGGATATTAAGGGGAACCCCGCCACAAATTTAAAAAAAATGCCGTGCGGTTCCCCCTAAATATCCATACCAGACCCTTATCCGAGCACGCAACCTGGTCGGCCGCAGGAGAAGAGGGGGGGACGAGAGAGCGGCCCCCCTCCCTCCTGAACCGTACCAGGCCACATGCCCTCAACATGGGGAGGATGTCCCCATGTTGATGGGGACAAGGGCCTCATCCCCACAACCCTTGCCCGGTGGTTGTGGGGGTCTTTTTTTAAATTTGGGGTGGAGTTCTCCTTAAAATCCATGCCAGATCTGAAGGGCCTGGTATGGATATTTAGGGGGTACCGCACGCCATTTTTTTTTTATTTGCGGCGGGGTTCCCCTTAATATCCATTCCAGACCTGAAGGGCCTGGTAATTGAATTTGGGGGAACCCCCACGCTTTTTTTTTTTTATCAATGACTTTTCTATGTATTCATAAAAGCCGACAATTCATTGTGAGTTTTAAATGACTTTTTTCCCTTCAAAAATGACACTTTGTGCAGGGACAGTTCTAAGCACGGGAAACATGCGCGACTTTACATGCATATCATACACACCCCCCAGGTACGAAATTTAAAGGAATATTTCACTTTTATTGTTTCACTTTAAGCATTATTAAAATCACTGCTCCTAAAAAAACGGCCGTTTTTAAAACTTTTTTTTGCACTGATACATGTCCCCTGGGGCAGGACCCGGGTCCCCAAACACTTTTTAGGACAATAACTTGCATATAAGCCTTTATAATTAGCACTTTAGATTTCTCCCATAGACTTTTCGAATTTGCCGCGAACACCCCAAATTGTTCGTTGTTCGGCGAACGGGCAATGTTCGAGTCGAACTCGAAGCTCATCCCTATTTACCTGCTAAATGCATAGTCCCAGCTCAGAGCTCTCAGACAGGAGATCATTGAGCCCAGTCATTCTTGCATAATTTCAATGGCAGATGCTAAAACTGTCATGTACCTGGGTGTATTTGAACCAGGATCTTCCTGGTCCCACAGCTGCAGCCTTACCTGTTGTGCTACAGAGCAAATCTAGACTTTTGGCAATGTCCTCTCAGTATTAAGCATTGCCTTGGACTCACTAGCCCCACCTGCTGCCAGCTGTGGACAATTTTCTATCAAAGCAGCCCATAAAAAGGAAGTTATGCTATCTCTCAGCGCCCGTTTGTGTGGAATAGCTCCCTGGGTGTTGTGACTGCTTTTTGATCTTGATTTTCGTGTTGAACTTCTGCCTGAATTCCTGACTACTCTCTAGCCTGCTAATTTTGTACTTCACTGCCAGCTTGTGTATGACCTTTGCCTGCCTGACCACTCTCTGGATTTCGATCGTGTACTGTTTTGCCTGATCTGTTGCCAACCTAATCTGCCTGACTACGTTTTCGCCTGAATCCTCAGCACACAAGTTCCACTTCGGACACTACCTATCACAGGTACCTTACATTACAAACGGGCCACAATGACAGTGGACCCTGCTGAAATTGTTAAGGCGATTTCACGTCAGGGACAATTGATTGGAGCTATTGAACAGCATCTTTCTTCCCTGGATGCCAAGTTAGATGAACTTTGTATTATGCTTAAATCTTGTTTGCCTGCTTCCTCTGCAATGGTCCAGACTCCGGATCCTACTCCTGCTACGATCCAACCCGCCTCTTCTGTACCACCAAACTTCCCTTGCCTGACAAATTTGGTGGTGATACTGAAGACTGCAGAGGCTTTTTAAATGTTTGCCGTTTGCATTTCCGCAACAACCCTGGAACCTTTAGCACTTCGTCTGCCAAAGTGACTTTTGTAATTTCCTTGTTAAAGGGGAAGGCCCTGGCCTGGGTCTCTCCTTATCTGGAACGCAATGATCCTGTGCTGCAAGACGCTGACAAATTTCTGGCTTCTCTCTAGACTGTATTTGACAAGCCAGATAGAGCTTCTGCAGCTGAGTACTCACTCTTGGACATGCAACAAGGCACCAGGTCTGTGGCACAATATGCTATTGAGTTTCGTACCCTTGCCGCTGAGACTACTTGGGACTCAAGGGCATTACGTGCAGTCTTCCGAAAAGGTCTTGCGGATCGCATCAAAGACGAATTAGTCTATAAGGATTCCCCAGAAGACCTAGAGAAATTCATAGCGCTCTGTGTTCGTCTGGATGTCCGGTATCATGAAAGGTGCCAAGAGAGACTTAGAACTCGCAAGTTTCCTAGGCCAGTTTACCGTTTGGCCCCTAACTTCCAAGCACCACCTCAGCCAGAACCTGAAATCTCAGTTGAACCCCAGGCACCTGTGGAACCCATGGATGTAAGCCGTCTCCACCTAACTGAGTCTGAGAAACAAAGGAGGCGTGCATTGGGCCTATGCCTATACTGTGGACTTAAAGGACATTTATTATTTGTCTGCCCTTCCCGTCCAGTAAAAGGCAAGGTCTAACCAGTGTTGGAGGAGCTGGCTTAGACCTTACAGGTATATCCTCCAAGACCAAGATTACCATTCCTGCAATTATCCATTTACCCTCTAAACTTGTCTCCTGTGAGGCTTTTGTGGATTCTGGAGCTGCTGGCATATTCTTGGACTACACTTTTGCTAAAAAAAATAATATCCCATTTGTTCCAAAGTCTAGACCCCTGAACATTACCACCATGAATGGACAACCCTTTGGAGATGGCATTGTACAATTTGAGACTATGACAATCACCCTTCAGGTAGGCGTACTCCACAAAGAGGAAGTTGTCTTTTCTCTTATTGATTCTCCACTTCTGCCTGTTATCCTTGGTTACCCATGGCTACAACAACATAACCCTTCTTTTGATTGGGAAAATGGAGAACTGACCTCTTGGGGGTCGTTCTGTCATTCAAACTGTTTGTCTCAACCCAAAAGACTTTCTGCTTGTATGTTGGCTTCCATGGCCGTCCCACCTACCTTGCCTCATGAATACCATGCGTTTGCAGATGTATTTTGCAAGAAAAAGGCAGAGGTTTTACCTCCACATCGTTCTTTTGACTGTGCAATTAAATTGATTCCTGGAGCATCTCTTCCCAAAGGAAGGACCTATCCCCTGTCTTTGCCTGAACAAAAATCCATTGAGGAATACGTAAAAGACAACTTGGAAAGAGGTTTTATCCGACCCTCTTCTTCTCCAGTAGGGGCAGGTTTTTTCTTTGTTGAAAGAAAAGATGGGGGTCTTCGACCATGCATAGACTATCGAGGGTTAAATCAAATCACCGTAAAAGACTCCTACCCTTTGCCTCTCATTCTTGAACTGTTTGATGTACTTAAGGGGGCTGTTATCTTCTCCAAGCTAGACCTACGAGGGTCTTATAATCTGATTCGAATTAAAGACGGGGACGAGTGGAAGACAGCATTCAACACTCGTAATGGACATTTTGAATATCTGGTTATGCCATTTGGGTTGTGTAACGCCCCTGCTGTCTTCCAACGTTTCATGAATGAAATTTTTCATGATTTCAGCAACAGTTTTGTGATCATCTACTTGGACGACATTTTAATCTTTTCCAAGACTCATCTAGAGCACATCTCGCATGTAAAGCACGTATTGCAACGACTGAGAGTAAACCATCTTTACGCGAAGATTGAGAAATGCAGTTTCCATCAAAGCCGTATTCCTTTCCTTGGATACATTATAAGTGCTGTCGGTTTCCAAATGGACCGTCAAAAACTTTCCGCTGTCTTGCAATGGCCCCAACCGACCACTTTAAGAGGGCTCCAAAGCTTTCTAGGGTTCGCAAATTACTACAGACGCTTCATCAAAGGTTTTGCCTCCATTGCGGCCCCCCCTTACTGCTATGACTAAGAAAGGTACAAATTGCAAGGTATGGTCCTCAGAAGCAGAATCGGCTTTCCAGCAATTAAAAGACATGTTCAGCAAAGCTCCAATTCTTCAGCATCCAAATCCCGATCTCCAGTACATAGTTGAGGTTGATGCCTCTGAGGTAGGAGCAGGTGCCGTGCTCTCCCAGAGACAGCCTAAGTCCGGTAGAATCCATCCAGTAGCATTTTTTTCTAGAAAGTTTTCTCCAGCGGAGATGAATTACGATGTTGGGAATCGAGAACTACTGGCCATCAAATTGGCATTGTCTGAATGGCGACATCTTCTGGAAGGGGCTCCCAAACCTTTTTCTATCCTCACTGACCATAAAAACCTACTGTATCTTCAGACTGCAAGACGTTTGAACTCACATCAGGCTCGATGGGCTCTGTTTTTCTCCCATTTTAATTTTGTTCTTTCTTATGTTCCTGGGCATAAAAACAAGAAAGCCGATGCTCTTTCCAGACAGTTCGCTACCTCTGAAGAAGACCAACCTACCGAGCAGTATATAATCCCACCTCACAAAATTGTCGCACAGATCTCTACGGCTCTTTCCCAACAGTTACAAGAAACCCAGAATCGTGTTCCCCAAGGCTTGAAGATACCACCAGGTCGCCTGTTTGTAGCCCCTAGCCTCAGAAAACCTGTACTCCTCTGTGCACATGATGGTGTGTTATCTGGTCATCCTGGTGTCACCATCACTCTTAAGACCTTGCAGCGTCATGTCTGGTGGCCTCATATGAAAAGGGATGTTACTGACTATGTGGCTGGCTGTCCAACTTGTGCTGCTAATAAAGTACCCCGTACATTGCCTACTGGACTGTTACAACCACTTTCGGCACCTCGTCAGTCTTGGACCCATTTGACTATGGACTTCATTACAGACTTACCCAAGTCCGAGGGCATGACTGCTATATGGGTCATAGTGGATCGCTTTTCCAAAATGTCTCATTTTGTGCCCCCCCCGGGATTACCTACAGCGGAAGCACTGTCTACTCTCTTACCTTCCCATATTGTGAGATATCATGGCATACCTACCAATGTCGTCTCAGACCGCGGATCCCAGTTTGTTTCCCGATTCTGGAGAGCGTTCTGCAAGAAACTGGGAGTAACGCTTTCACTCTCTACCTCACATCACCCTCAAACAGATGGTCAAACCGAACGCATGAACCAGACCCTAGAAACCTATCTTCGACATTATGTCAATGCCTTACACTCCAACTGGTCTGAGTATTTGCCTTTAGCTGAGTTCGCTATTAATTCCCGTTGGTACAGTGCTCTTCATACCACACCATTCTACGCAGCCCTAGGCTATCACCCTCAGACTTTTCCCCTACTTCAACATTCTTCTGGTGTACGAGCAGCAGATCAGCGGGTGAAAAATATTCTGCTACATTGGAAAAAGATTTGCTTATTACTACGGAAGTCAGCAGGCAAGTATGCACTTTTTTCCAACAAACGAAGACGCCATATACCTCCATATGTGGTGGGGGACAGAGTTTGGCTATCAACCAAATATGTGAGACTGAAACAACCTTCTACCAAATTGGGCCCTCGATTCATTGGTCCTTACAGAATTATTGCTCGAGTCGGGCCAGTCTCCTATCGGTTGAAATTACCCTCCTCTCTCCGGATTCATCCTGTGTTCCACGTTTCCCTCAAAAAAGCAATTTTCAATCGCTACTCCAGAACACAACAGCTACCTCCTCCTGTTCTTGTTGATGGACAAAATGAGTTTGAAATCTCCAAGATTCTTGATTCTAGAAGACAGGGTCGTGGCCTTCGGTATCTGGTTCATTGGAAGGGATATCCTGTCACAGACCGTTCCTGGGTTCCAGCCAAAGATCTGCATGCCCCTTCTCTTATTCGAGACTTTCATGCCTCCTTTCCCACTAAGCCCCGCTAGGCCCCCGGAGGGGTCCACTGGGGAGGGGGCCCTGTCATGTACCTGGGTGTATTTGAACCGGGATCTTCCTGGTCCCACAGCTGCAGCCTTACCTGTTGTGCTATGGAGCAGATCTAGACTTTTGGCAATGTCCTCTCAGTATTAAGCATTGCCTTGGACTCACTAGCCCCACCTGCTGCCAGCTGTGGACAATTTTCTATCAAAGCAGCCCATAAAAAGGAAGTGATGCTATCTCTCAGCGCCCGTTTGTGTGGAATAGCTCCCTGGGTGCTATGGCTGCTTTTTGATCTTGATTTTTGTGTTGAACTTCTGCCTGAATTCCTGACTACTCTCTAGCCTGCTGATTTTGTACTTCACTGCCAGCTTGTGTATGACCTTTGCCTGCCTGACCACTCTCTGGATTTCGATCGTGTACCGTTTTGCCTGATCTGTTGCCAACCTAATCTGCCTGACTACGTTTTCGCCTGAATCCTCAGCACACAAGTTCCACTTCGGACACTACCTATCACAGGTAACTTACAAAAACAAGCATTGGGCTCTGTGTGGTAAATCTTTTTTAGAAATTCCTGCTGCCGTGGAAGACTTACAGTATATGTTTTTTTTTATTTATTGCATTTGTCTTGTACTCTGTATTTAGGAGGTCCACTCAGCACCAGCAAAGCTATCCCTTTTTAGGGTGCCCTCTCTTTCCCTTACTGAAGCCGTGATCAGAAACAGAAACATGCCAGCCATCAGGAAGACTGTGCCTGCCACAAGGCTCAGGCTCATACACATGTGCAAAAATAAACAACTAACTAGTACACACATTTAATTGCATGCATCACTGCATACACAAATGTGCTGGAACATTCATCACATATACTGAGTTCAGAAAACGATCACTGCTGATTGGTCTTTCTGTTTAAGTTCCTGCAATTCCTGATCATGAAACTTATGCTTGACCTTGTTCTTGACCCGGCTTTCATCTGACCTGTTTCTGGATTATCCTTGACTGCTCATGTTTGCTGCTCATCTCTGATACCAAATGTGGCTGGGACTTCTGACCAAGATTTTGCCTTTCGACTCAGTACAGTACCTTGCAGCCTACATTTTGCCAACCTCCGCTTCTTCCTGACCTTGTTTCTGCCCATGATTTGGTGCCTTCCTGCTCAGCTGTTACTGAACCTAGCTTGTAACCCAACTCATAACTGAACTTGGTGTATGCCGGGTGCCCTACCTGCTTTACTTTGCTTTATTAAAAGCCAGTAGCTACAAAAACTTCAGCTGCTGACTTTTAATATATGGACTTTTAATATATGGACATTTACCTGTCCAGGGCGCCCGCAATGTCGGCAGCCGAGGGCCGATCTGTCGCTCGGCTCCTGCAGCCGCCATCTTCGGTAAGGGAATCAGGAAGTAAAGCCTTGCGGCTTCACTTCCTGGTTACCTACTGCGCATGATGCGAGTCACGCTGCGCGTCCTCACTGGTCCCTGTTGTCTTCTGGGACCTGTGTGTCTCCCAGAAGACAGCGGGGGAGGACAGATTAGGCGCCGGAAGTGGCGTAGGTCACTTCGATCATCGAGGTGATCTAGGCCCGGAAGTGGGAGAAAATACCTGTATTACACAGGTATCTGCTCCCTCCTCCCCCCTGAAAGGTGGCAAATGTGACACCGGAGGGGGGGGGATTCCAAAAAGTGGAAGATCCATTTTTGGGTGGAACTTCACTTTAAGTTTCAGGCTCAGCCCCCTGGCACTTGTGCCCATCCATTTTCCTCGCAGACTCTGTCTCAACTTCCAGAGGTGCTCAAACGTCAATTGGGCAAGAGGTTACCTTCATTTTTCAGGCTCCTTATACAGGTATGTGACAGTCACCCTTGTGTGTCCACTCTTTGCTGGAAGCTGTGTGCATCAACACAAACACACAGCTCTGAAGCCTTTTGACAGACAGATTGTCACCTGCTCCTGTCTCCTTCCTGAAAGCCAAAAGATGGTAAGCAGCTGTCCCTAATACACAGAAAGGAGGTTTCCGGGACATTAGGGATCTGAAGCCGGTGCCAGTGAAGTTTCAATCATGCAATTGATTGGCACATTTTCCTCACAACCATTCCCCGATAACCTTTGCAAACCATTGAACCTGGATGCGACGTCCATGACCTTTTGAGCTCGGGTTGTCATATCTTGGTAAGCAGCTAATCAAGCATGATATGTGACCCAGATCTTTCCATAAAGAAGATATGTCACCTGCCCATGCTATCACATAGGATGTTGTTATGTAAAAAAAGTAAAAAAAAATATTATAATAAAATTAAGAAAATTTAAAAAGCACCCCTGTACACATCCTAATGCAAATACACATTTAGTTCTTGCATATGTATGTAAACATAAATTGCACCACGTATGTGAGGTATCACAAATATCAGAATGAGAGCCTCAGAGCAATAATTCTTGGGCCATAATTCATGGTTTACTCTAAACTGTTAAGCTGTAAAGCCTTTTAAAGCATCAGTTTTGGGTGCCATAGTGTTCCATAATTTCACAGGAGCATGCAATTTTAAAGCTTGGCATATTTGGTATCTATTTCCTCAATATAATCCCATATTTTATCTATTTTACCAAAAATGGGGTTGTATATTGTGTTTGCACCATAAATCATTTTAGTGTATTTTACCTAAAAATATGTATTTGAAGTTGTTCAAAAATCGTATCACATAAAAATTGTGACTGCCATAATTTTATCATAGAGGGCCTCTGCTTTCAGAAAACATATATTTGTTTGAGAATTTTAAATAATTTTCTAGCAAAAAATGTAATCTGTGTAGGAAAAATGAAAAAATTGCCCCACTTGAAAAATAAAATATGTAGCAGCTCAGCCCTCTATTAATATACACATTTTTGGGGGCTTCTTTTATCAATGAAAATTTCACCTTTTATATTTCCACTTCGTGCTCCAGGGTGACAATGCTCACTCTTGCCATAAGACACTTTTTCCAAAACAAAAAAGAAATGTTTTTTGCATCAGAAAATTTGATCTTTTTTATATTTCAGTCACTGACCATTTTTCTTTATTGCCTTTCCCAGCTACGCTGTATAACTAATTTGCTACAGTTTGCTTACAGCAAATTAAACTGCAGTAGTAAGTTGGGGCGTGAGGGTTTACAAAGAGAGGGTGTTTGCCCCCTAGAGGTCAGGTTGGAAACGACAAGCCATTAAAGTAATTCACACTTAATTTCCCAAGGTATTGACCCCTTTATACCTATAACTATCAGACACTTAGGACCCACTCTCTCTTTTCCTCCGCATGTAATAGCATTTTTAGCAAGGTGATGCAGAACATGACCCATTCCACATCAGCTACTCGTGTCCTCACTGGAAACCTGTGTCCTCCCTGGACACATATTACATGAGCATTAATATTAGGTTGCATTTAGAATTCACTACACCTCATAGGCATATTCCACAGGAAGCCACCACACTTCTATGAATGCAAGGCCTTGTTCTCATGACTTCCTAGGCCAGGTCCCTAGGACAACCCTAAACCACAGCATGGATCCAGTTTGGGAGTAGGGATGAGCTTCGTGTTCGAGTCGAACATACGTTCGACTCGAACATTGGCTGTTCGATCGTTCGACGAAGATCGAACGATTTGGGCCGTTCGCGCCAAATTCGAGTGACGCGAACGGCCCACAATGCACTACGCCATCGCAGTGTCATCCAGGCGCTGTGATTGGCCAAGCATGCACTGTGACCCCGCATGCTTGGCCAATCACAGCGCCGGCAGCGAGGAGAGCAATGATTGGCCACAGGCAGGATGCCTGTGGCCAATTATTGCTGAGGGTGTTTAGTACACGCCCCACACTATAAAAGGCCGCCAGCACGGCGGCCTAGTGTAGTGTGTTCCGGAGCAGGGATAGAGTAGCATAGGCAGGGACAGTGACTGTTATTTCTTTCTTGCTTAACCTGGATTCCTTTAGTTTAGGGAAAGAGAAGGATAGGTAGGGAGAGTGTCAGTGTGTTTTGTGCTTCTGCTATAGTGTGCTTAAAAAAAACATTTATTCTAGGGACAGAAAACTCTAGGTAGGGACAGTGTCAGTTTCTTTCACTCTGCAAGTCCTTGTTTCCAGGGACCTGTAAGGACAGTGAGTTAATTTTCCTTGTGCTATATTGTGATTAAAAAAAACATTTTTTCTAGGGACAGAAAACTGTAGGTAGGGAGAGTGTTTTTTTTTTTTCACTCTGCAAGTCCTTGTTTCCAGGGACCTGTAAGGACAGTGAGTTAATTGTCCTTGTGCTATATTGTGCTTAAAAAAAACATTTATTCTAGGGACAGAAAACTCTAGGTAGGGACAGTGTCAGTTTCTTTCACTCTGCAAGTCCTTGTTTCCAGGGACCTGTAAGGACAGTGAGTTAATTTTCCTTGTGCTATATTGTGATTAAAAAAAACATTTTTTCTAGGGACAGAAAACTCTAGGTAGGGAGAGTGTTTTTTTTCTTTCACTCTGCAAGTCCTTGTTTCCAGGGACCTGTAAGGACAGTGAGTTAATTTTCCTTGTGCTATATTGTGATTAAAAAAAACATTTTTTCTAGGGACAGAAAACTCTAGGTAGGGAGAGTGTTTTTTTTCTTTCACTCTGCAAGTCCTTGTTTCCAGGGACCTGTAAGGACAGTGAGTTAATTGTCCTTGTGCTATATTGTGCTTAAAAAAAACATTTTTTCTAGGGACAGAAAACTCTAGGTAGGGACAGTGTCAGTTTCTTTCACTCTGCAAGTCCTTGTTTCCAGGGACCTGTAAGGACAGTGAGTTAATTGTCCTTGTGCTATATTGTGATTAAAAAAAACATTTATTCTAGGGACAGAAAACTCTAGGTAGGGACAGTGTCAGTTTCTTTCACTCTGCAAGTCCTTGTTTCCAGGGACCTGTAAGGACAGTGAGTTAATTGTCCTTGTGCTATATTGTGATTAAAAAAAACATTTTTTCTAGGGACAGAAAACTCTAGGTAGGGACAGTGTCAGTTTCTTTCACTCTGCAAGTCCTTGTTTCCAGGGACCTGGAGAGACATTGAGTGAATTGTCCTTGTGCTATATTGTGATTAAAAAAAACATTTATTCTAGGGACAGAAAACTCTAGGTAGGGACAGTGTCAGTTTCTTTCACTGTGAAAGTCCTTGTTTCAAGGGACAGAGAAGGACACCTGAAGGTAGCCCTTATTGCTTTTTTCCCATCTCCCTGCAGGCCATCTATTAGAATGTCTGGAAGGCAAACAAGGAGAGGCAGACAGTCAGGAGGCAATAAAAGAGGGCAAGCAGGCTCTGTGTCTGGGGGCAACAGTGCTGGTCGTGGACGCGGTGCATTGTCATCAGCACATGGCCATGGGACACGCTTGTCCTTCTTTTCGGCAGCTGGACATGTTGAGCCACATCATGCCGAAGACTTGGTAGAGTGGATGACCAAGCCCTCCTCCTCCTCCTCATCCTCTCTCACCCAGGCTCAGGGTACTGGAAAAGCAGCTGCCAAAGCGTCGTCTTCCCTGGTATCAATGTCAGACAAATCATCAGTCACTCCTTCCCTAGACCCACCATGTCCTCCTCCTGAGGAGTCCCCCGAACTGTTTCAGCACAGTGTTGGGTACATGCTCCAGGAGGATGCCCAGCGTTTCGAAGGGTCTGATGATGAAACCCAGCTAGAGGAAGGCAGTAGCGTGAGAGCAGACAGAGGGGATGCTCAAGAAGGACACCAATCTGGCAGTCATGTTCCAGCAGCTGCAGCATACTGCCAGATTGGCTCCAGTGATGAGGAGGGAGGGGATGATGAGGTCAATGACTCCACGTGGGTGCCTAATAGGAGAGAGGAGGAGGAGGAGGATGAGGAGGAGGCACATCTCCAACGAGGCAGGATGCCCTTTGGTGGCCAGCGTAAGGGCAGTACACCGACGGAATCACACCGCAGAGCTCCGCCTGTGCAGGGCGCTGCCTCTGCCCGTCATTCAAAAAGTTCTTTGGTGTGGGCCTTTTTTGAGGCTAGTGCATCAGATCGCACAGCTGCTGTTTGCAACATATGTCTCAAGCGTATATCGCGTGGCCAAAACATCAGCCGCTTGGGTACCACATGCCTGACCAGACATATGTTGACCTGCCATGCAGCTCGTTGGCAAGCCTACCTCAAAGACCCACACCAAAGAACCAAGCGGACCTCTCCTTGCACCGCATCAGCTGGGATCTCCAACCCCACTATAACTTCAGTCCTCTCTGAAACATGCACTGAGAGGAATGAAGGTGTAGAATTAGGTGTGTCACAGCCAAGTACTTGCGCCCACTCTGCTAGCAGTACACCGACGGCCGATTCTAGCAGGCAAATTTCCCTGCCCCAGCTGCTGGACCGTCGAAAGAAGTTCACTCCCAGCCATCCACATGCCCAGGTGTTGAATGCTAGCTTGGCTAAATTGCTAGCGCTTCAACTGCTGCCTTTTCAGTTGGTAGACTCGGCCCCCTTCCGTGAGTTTGTGCAATGTGCGGTTCCTCAGTGGCAGGTTCCCAAACGCCACTTTTTCTCACGGAAGGCTATTCCGGCTCTCTACCGGCATGTGGAAGGCAATGTCTTGGCCTCGCTGGACAGGGCGGTCAGCGGTAAGGTGCATATTACCGCTGACTCATGGTCCAGCAGGCATGGACAGGGACGTTACCTTTCTTTCACGGCCCATTGGGTCACTCTTTTGGCAGCTGGGAAGGATTCAGGACAAGGTGCAGTAGTGTTGGAGGTTGTCCCACCGCCACGCCTCCAAAATGCTACTACTGGTTGTGACACACCTCTCTCCTCCACCCCCTCCTCTTCTTCTTCCTCCATGGCCTCTTCCTGTGGTTTGTCCTATGAACCAGCGGTGCTCCGTAGCCGTTCACGGGGCTACGCAAGTACGCAGGCAAAAAGATGCCATGCCGTGCTTGCGCTGGTGTGTTTGGGGGACAGAAGCCACACTGGGGCAGAGGTCCTGTCTGCTCTGCAGGGCCAGGCCGAGAGGTGGTTGACGCCACGCCAGCTTAAGCCAGGAATGGTGGTTTGCGACAATGGCACCAACCTCCTCTCCGCCCTCCGACAGGGACAACTGACCCATGTGCCCTGTGTGGCTCACGTCCTTAACCTGGTGGTGCAGCGCTTCTTGGGCAGGTACCCGGGCTTACAGGATGTCCTGAGGCAGGCCAGGAAAGTCTGTGTGCATTTCCGCAGATCTTATAATGCCAGTGCTCGCCTGGCTGAGCTGCAAAAGGAGTTGAACCTGCCCAAGAACCGCCTTATATGTGACATGCCCACCAGGTGGAACTCAACGTTGGCCATGCTGCAGCGGCTGCACACGCAGCAGAGGGCCATCAATGAGTACCTGTGCGACTACGGCACCAGGACAGGGTCAGGGGAGCTTGGTTTTTTTTCTCCACGCCAGTGGGGCATGATCAGGGATGCATGCACTGTCCTGGCACCATTTGAGGAGGCCACGAGGATGGTGAGCAGTGACAGTGCATGCATCAGTGACACTGTACCTCTTGTCCACCTGTTGGAGCACACGCTGCGTGGAATAATGGACAGGGCACTTGAGGCAGAACAGAGGCAGGAAGAGGAGGACTTCCTTGCCTCTCAAGGCCCCCTTTACCCAGACAGTGTTCCTTCTGTCCCACCCATCGCACAGGAGGAGGAGGAGGAGGAGGAGGAGGAGGAGGAGGAGGATTGTGTCAGCATGGAGGTGGAGGCTGGCACTCAGCATCATCAGCAGCAGTCTTTTAGGGATGATTTACAGTCCCAAGAAACCAGTGGACTTGTACGTGGCTGGGAGGAGGTGGCTGCGGATCATGTCGTCCTTAGTGACCCAGAGGACTCCGGAGCGAATGCCTCAGCAAACCTACGCTGCATGGCCTCCCTGATCCTGCAAAGTCTGCGGAAGGATCCTCGTATTCTTCGGATCAAGGAGAGGGACCATTACTGGCTGGCCACTCTCCTTGATCCACGGTACAAGGGTAAGGTTGCGGACCTTATGTTACCGTCGCAGAGGGAGCAGAGGATGAGACAACTCCGGGAGGCCTTGCAGAAAGGTCTGTGCAACGCGTTCCCAGAGACTGGGAGGTTGCAAACTCCTGGTCCTGGACAACGAGTTGCTGAGGCTTCGGCCAGTCAAAGAAGGAGCGGTGGGGAAGGTGGCCGTCTGACCGATGCGTTCAGACAATTCTTTAGTCCGCAGCCCCAAAGTATGATCGGTTCCAGCAACCATCGCCAGCGTCTGATAAACATGGTGCAGGAATATCTAGGGGCAAGGTCAGACTTGGACACCTTCCCCACCGAAAATCCTCTGGCTTACTGGGTCTTGAGGATGGATCACTGGCCAGAGCTTGCACAGTATGCAATTGAGCTACTGGCCTGTCCTGCATCCAGCGTTCTTTCGGAACGCACATTCAGTGCTGCTGGAGGATTTGTCACGGATCACAGGGTGCGCCTGTCCACCGACTCGGTTGATCGACTGACTTTCATCAAGATGAACCAGTCTTGGATCACCACCAGCTACCACACACCTGATGCTGATATAACAGACTAATTGATTTTAAAATGTCACATCCCTTCAAGACTGATGCTGATGCTGAGTGCCTGTGCTGTTATGTTGACTGGCTATCCTCCTCCTCCGAGTCCTCAATGATACGATTGATGATGATAGCTTGGAAGATCATTTTTGTTTATGGGTGCCGCCACCAGTGCCTAACGCCCAATTTTTCAGCCCCTGTTTAACAGGGGCGTGTAATTACAATTTTTGAAGCAATACTTTGCAACAGGGCTCATTGCTGTGCTCCAAGTACAGTATCTGTGAGGAGTTGCAGTGTTGTGCCACCAGTGCCTAAGGCCCAATTTTTCAGCCCCTGTTTAACAGGGGCGTGTCATTACAATTTTTGAAGCAATACTTTGCAACAGGGCTCATTGCTGTGCTCCAAGTACAGTATCTGTGAAGGGTTGCAGTGTTGTGCCACCAGTGCCTAAGGCCCAATTTTTCAGCCCCTGTTCAACAGGGGCATGTAATTACAATTCTTGATCTAATAATTCACAGCAGGGCCCATTGCTGCACCCACCAAGAGTAACTGTCAGGGCTTACAGTGTTGTGGCACCAGCACCACCATCAAAGGCCCAATTTTTACTACCACTGTTCAACAATTATATGTAATTAAAATTCCTGATATAATAGTTGACAGCAGGGCGTTCCAGCACCAACCAAGAGTAACTGTGAGTGCTTACAGTGTTGTGCCAACACCAACAACTAAGGGGCCTATTTCTGCAGAGTATATACGGCAGGTCCCTACTTTCAAACATCCAACTTACAAACGACTCCTACTTGCAAACGCAAGAAGACAACAGGAAGTGAGAGGAAATCTACCACTAGGAAGGAAAATTCTCTCCTGTAAGAATAAATATGGGAGAAAGGTGTCTCCTCTGTACTGATGCTTTATCAGCAATCCTTGTTTCAAGAAAAACACCACATTTCAAAAACAGTTGTCATTAGGACGGAAAGTGAGGTGAAATGTTCTGAACAGGGGCACAGACAGCAAAACAAATGTTACAGGGGTGATAACCCTTACCTATGTTTTCCAAAAAGTTTAAAAATAGATTTTTGGTCTGGAGCTACACTTCAACAATGTACCTGTTCAAAATTACAAACAGATTCTACATAAGAACAAACCTACAGTCCCTGTCTTGTATGCACCGCCTGTATACGGCTGTTCAGAGTATATAGGGCCTTTTTTATTTTATGTGCGGGGTTCCCCTTAATATCCATACAAGACCCAAAGGGGCTGGTAATGGGCTGGGGTAGGGGGGGGGTCATGGGGTAGCTATGCCATTTTTCTTAAAGATTTTCATCCATATTACCGGGACCAGACATTACATTAAAGCCGCAAGCAGTTTTAAATGGCTTTTTTTTCCTTTAGAAGTGTCATTTTGTGCAGGGACAGTTCTAAACACGGGAAACACGTGGCACTTCACAGGCATACTTTAGACACCCCCCAGGTACGATATTTAAAGGAATATTTGACTTTTTTTTTTTCACTTTATGCATCATTAAAATGACTGCTCCCGGAAAACGACCGTTTTTAAAACTTATTTTTGCATTGATACATGTCCCCTGGTGCAGAACCCGGGTTCCCAAACCCTTTTTAGGACAATAACATGCATAATAGTTTTTATAATTAGCACTTTAGAATTCGAACGTTCGCATCCATTGTATTTAATAGGGTTCTAATGTTCGTTCGAACTTTCGGTCCGTTCGCGGGTTCTGGTGCGAACCGAACCCGGGGGTGTTCGGCTCATCACTATTTGGGAGCAAGCCATGAGGTGAGGAATTTAAAGTGCTCTCTTCCTTTTATCAAACAGAGCCGCTGTCACCTACCAGAGTCACCCACTTCCTACCCAGGCTGACTGCTTTACCTTGTACATGTGTCCCAACCTTGAAGTTTAAAATGCGCCATGCACCTTATACGTTTGATCACAAGGTTTAATCTGGTACAACTGCTCTACAACAGCATCAGGCCATTTAATCTAAAAGGTTGAATGGCTTAAACTCCCCATGAATGGTTCTTTTGGATACACCAAGGTTACACTAGAGCTTGATGTGAAGACCTCTCTCAGTATTTGACAGAAAACTTCATTTGGATAAAGTTCCTTTAGGGCTGATTCACAGAACGTAGTGTAGGAAATCCGCTTTCCATGTGCGTTTCCCACACTGCATTTAAGCACACTGACCTTACAATCAGCATGCAAGTGCTGATGTAATGTTAATGGCATCCCAAACTCAGATGGCAAACGCAGTGCCATGCGATTTGGTGTGGCATGCGTTCTATAGTAGTGCATGCACTACTTTTTCTGGGTTCTGGTGTGATTTGCAGCTCATTCTAATGAATGGCTGCAAAATCGCACTGTACAGAAATGCAGTATGCGTTCCTTTGCGGTCCTGGTTTGAACCGGCCCTTACTCATGAACTTGCAAGTTGTATTTATATTTCACATTACTTCCCAGAACATCTTCACATACATGTGTAGCGCCCCTTTACTTTTCAGGGGTGCTATGCACTTAAATTTAGGGGTTGGTCTGAGCTAGTAGCCAGGCTCAGACCACTTTGATTTATTAGTACTCGCTTCTGCCTATGTGATGTAACCTGATGTGCAGTTCCCTGTGGCCTGTAGGTGGCACTGCCATATCAGGTCAGACTTGAACCGTGGGTGACTCTGCTATGCCTTAGGGTGTCCTCTCTCGGCAGCGGTATGGTGGGCATGGTTTCCCTGCTGTGCATGATGGGAGAGGATACATAAGGGGCAGATGCCATTCTTTTGGTGGAAGTCAGGAGTCTGGAGTGTGGGCGGTTTGCGCCACCCTTCAGGCCAGGGGTGCGCACGTACATGGGGCTCAAGCACCTTTAGCCTGGGGCTGCAACTCTATTAGTAGGCCCAGCACCTTTAGCTGGGCCTATCTCCAAAAGAAGAATCCCAGGGTGCCCGGGAGAGGGTGGACCCGCTCTAAGAAGAGAGTTTACGGTGAAAGAAAGGCCTGGTTACCTTCTGGAGGGATTCAAAGATCCATCACAGGCCTTGCAACATGCTATCACTGGCACCTGTCCTTGTGTTGCAACAGCTGAGAAGTTTTGGACTTAAAGATTCTGTGGCAGAGGATCTCCCGATCGTATCTCAAGGAAAACCTAAAGTGAACGTTCGAGCATCACTCTGGCTGCTAGGATCTGCTCTTACAGGGGACTATACGCGTGAGCTAAACCTACTCGGGATTGAGTAGCGACTATCATACCAGTTTGTGCCTGGACGTATCTCCCAAACCTTACTGTCCTTTCTCTCATCCTCCTTTTGTCAGGGAAATCCGTCCAACAGCGCCAATCAGCGCCCAATGCGCACGCGCGGCGGAATGATGCTTCGGCGCGTGCGCGGGACGGCATTTCTACGTTCTCGGGTGCGCGCGCCTACGCAGCGGCGCGCGCGCATGCGTGGCGGCGCACCAATAGGAATCCAGGCGGGCCTATTTAAAGAAACCCAGTTGCACTGACAAGTTGCTGGTTTGTCAGCTTTCCTGTATACCCAAGACTCTGGAAAACTATCTTGAAAATCTCCTTGTGACCCGGACTGGCTTGATTCCTCTGATCTCTCTCCTGGACCTGACCCTCGGCTTGTTATACGGACTTCTGCCTTCTCCTGTGTTTTGACCCTCGGCCTGTGACTCGGATCTGCTGCCTGTCTACAATCCTTGACCTCCTGCTTGTACCTTTGGACTTCCACGTTTCCTTTGAACTCCTGCCTGGTTCCCGGTATTCTCTGGACTTGTTACCTTTTGCTGTGCTAGACCCCCAGCCGGGACTGTTACCTTTGCAATTGCAACCCGGACTCAACCTGCACCGGCTTCAATTGTCTCCTGCTGTTTGAACTTTACCAATCCGGCTAGTTCCTGCTTGAAGCCTGTTCTTCAGTCTACTCAGCACTACCGGACCGTCTACAAGTACCCACCACCTGCCGGTAGCCGGTGCCGCTTCTCGCCATCCACTCCCTGTCTCAACTCCAGGGGGTGGAGTGCGTCAAGTCGCAAAGGTGAACCACTCTCAGCATCTCGGCCTCGGTAAGTACATACCCTTACAGTACAAACCAGCCAAATGTCTGAGGCCGACAGGGTGCGTTCACCGTTCGAGGCCCTATGCCAGCAAGTCACCGCACTAACCGATGCGGTTCAGAAATTACAAGAAGGTTATGTCCAAATGGATGGCCGCTTTCAGCTACTTACTGGAGCTACAGGACCAGCATCACCAGCTGCCACCGCTGCCAATGTTGCCTCCACGTCTCCAAATCAGGCAAACCCCACCGTAGTAATGGCTACCCCTGAACCCAGGGTCCCCCTGCCTGAACGATTTTCTGGCGTCCGTAAGAAATATCGGGCTTTCAAAAACGCATGTTCTCTTTACCTCGCCCTTCAACCCAGGACTTTCTCTTCGGAAGTGGTAAAGGTGGGGTTCGTCATCTCCCTTCTAACCGACGAACCTCAGGCCTGGGCCCATGGCCTGATGGAGCAAAGCAGCCCCATACTAAATTCTGTGGACACCTTCTTCGAGAGTATGGCGCAGCTGTATGACGATCCTCAGCGATCAGCCACAGCTGAGTCTGTTCTCCACAGTTTAACCCAGGGGAGAAGGCCGGTGGAGGACTACACGGCAGAATTCCGGAAATGGTCAGCTGACACTGGCTGGAATGAGACGGCCCTTAAATACCAATATCGCCAAGGACTGTCTGAGGCTCTTAAAGACGAGCTGGCCAGGATTGGTGTTCCAACTACTCTGGAAGATTTGATCCAGTCTGTCACTCAGCTTGACAGACGCCTGCGGGAGCGGCGTTCTGAGCGTTTCCAGACTACCCGTCCAAACTGGACTTTGCCCCGATCAGCTTCTGCCTATCCACCCATCCAAGTTCCTACAGCATCTTCTCCTCCCGAGCCTGAACCCATGCAGCTTGGTCTGGTTCGTCCTCCCCTTTCTCCTGAGGAAAAGCAGCGCAGGCGTCAGGCCAATCTGTGTCTTTACTGCGGGGGTACTGGCCATTTCCTTCGGAGCTGCCCAGTAAGACCTAGTAAGTGTACCCTCAAAGACACTTTGAACTACCAAGTTTCTGGCTTACCACAGACTTATGATGTTCTTTCTATTTCTCTACAGCTACCAACAGGAGCAACCCGCCTACCGGCGATTATTGATTCAGGAGCATGCAGCTGCTTTCTGGACTCTTCACTTGCTTCCCAACTTCACTTTTTCCTCTGCAAACCAAGGACCGTTATCTTCAGGTTCGTCTGGCGGATGGATCCCTGCCTCGTTCAGGGGTAATTACGCAAGAAACAAAACCCGTCCTTGCTATCACTGATTCAGGCCACCAAGAATACCTCTGATTTGACCTCATCCCATCTCCCATGTTCCCCATCATCCTGGGCCTCCCTTGGCTGCAAGCACATGAGCCTCATATAAACTGAGCCAAAAGGAAAGTTAACTTCACTTCTTCGTATTGTTCCCAACACTGTCTTTCCGCACTTCCAACTGTCTGTGCTACTTTAACCCCTCAACCGGATAACCTACCACATGTTCCATCAGCATACTTGGAATTCCAGGATGTCTTCGACAAACAGCAGGCCGACCGCCTACCACCACATCGTCCCTACGATTGCCCCATTGACCTTCTGCCTGGCTCCAAAATTCCATTCGGCCGCATCTTTCCCTTGTCCGAATCATCTGAGTTGAAGGCCCTCAAGTCTTACATTGAGGAAAATCTGGAAAATAAATTCATTCGCCCCTCTTCTTCCCCAGCCGGTGCCGGATTCTTTTTCGTTGAAAAAAAAGACAGGACTCTGAGGCCCTACATCGACTATAGGGAATTAAATAAAATTACTATTAAAAATAGATACCCGCTTCCTCTCATCCCGGAGTTGTTCCAACGATTCCGATCAGCTCGGATCTTCTCTAAACTGGACCTTCGAGGGGCCTACAACCTCATCCGGATCAGGGCTGGAGACTAATGGAAGACGGCTTTTAGATCTAGGTTCGGTCATTTTGAATACTTGGTCATGCCATTCGGGCTTTGCAACGCCCCAGCTACTTTCCAGCACCTGGTCAATGACATTTTCCGTGAACACCTGGACGACTTCCTAGTAGTCTACTTAGACGATATTATTATTTTTTCGTCCTCCCTTGAACTGCACCGAATCCATGTCATCAAGGTCCTCACTATTCTCCGAGAACATAGACTTTACCTCAAGGCCGAGAAATGTGACTTTGAGAAAACCACTGTGCAATTTCTGGGATTTATTATTTCTACCAATGGGGTCGCAATGGACCCGCAGAAAGTCAAAGCTATCCAGGAATGGCCAGCCCCAACAGACAAGAAAGGGGTACAACGGTTTATAGGTTTCGCCAACTTCTACAGGAGGTTCATTGTGGAGTTCTCCTCTATTGTGGCACCTATAACCCAACTGACACGCCGGGGCTACCGCTTTCACTGGTCACAGGAAGCTCAGGATGCCTTCGATAAACTAAAAAATGCATTCACATCGGCACCTGTATTGAAGCATCCAGATCCGCTACTGCCGTTTACTCTGGAAGTAGATGCTTCAGAGTCAGCCACTGGGGCCATCCTCTCTCAAAGGCAGGGCCCTAATTCCCTTCTTCATCCAGTAGCCTTTGCCTCTCGTAAACTACTTGAACGTAATTATGACGTCGGAGACCGGGAACTATTGGCTATCAAATTCACCCTGGAAGAATGGCGATACCTTCTGGAGGGAGCCCCTCACCCTGTCATGATATTCACGGATCATAAAAATCTAGAATATCTGAGAACAGCAAACCGTCTTCGACCCAGACAAGCCTGATGGGCCCTCTTCTTCACCAGGTTTAACTTTCATATCTCTTATAGGCCCGGTTCCAAGAACGTGAAGGCGGATGCACTCTCTAGGATGTTTCCCGAGACCCCTCAAGCAGAGGAACCAAGTACCATCCTATCAGCACAAAACTTTCTGCTCATCCCACAGGCTTATCTACTAACCTCCATAAAAGCTGCCTCTAAGCATTGTCCTGACCAAGTAACCCCTTCCCTGGAGAAGCGTAATGACTTGCTCTGGTCCCAAGGTAAAGTCTTCGTCCCTCTGGAAACAAGGCAACTGATTCTGAAAACTTTCCACGACCACAAACTAGCTGGCCACTTTGGAGCCAAAAAAAACATGGAACTAATCTCTCGCGCCTTCTGGTGGCCTGGTTGGAGACAAGATTGCAAGTCCTATGTTGCCTCCTGTACCCGTTGCCAACGGAATAAGGGACCCAAAACCAAGAGTTGGGGGCTACTCAAACCTTTGCCTATCCCTGAACGTCCGTGGGCAGATGTGTCCATGGACTTCATTGTAGATCTACCGCCCTCTGGAGGTTTTACCACGATTCTGGTCGTAATTGACCGCCTCTCCAAAATGGCACACTTCGTGCCCATGATCGGTACCCCCTCTGCTGCAGATACAGCCAAAGCCTTTTTTCAGGAGATAATCAGGCTCCATGGGGTGCCTAAGAGCATCACCTCTGACAGAGGCGTTCAATTCACGTCGAAATTCTGGAAGGAACTTTGCAAATCTTTAGAAGTCAAGATTTGCCTATCATCGGCATATCACCCCCAGAGCAACGGACAGACAGAGAACCAATCAAACCCTAGAACAATATCTCCGTTGTTTTTGCTCAGCCTCACAAGACGATTGGTCCTCCCTATTATCTTACGCTGAATTTGCATATAACAACTCGGTGCATTCAGCCACCAGTCAAACTCCTTTTTGGGCCAACTTTGGCTTCCATCCTTCCTTCCTCCCTGATGACATTCCGGAGAGCTCTGTTCCTGCTGTTCAAGATCGGATAGCCTTTGTTCAATCTAATTTTCTGACACTCCAGGAAATGATGCAAAACGCCCAGGAGTCTTACAAGAGACACTATGACAAGGGTAGGAAGGAAAATCCAATCTTCAAAGTTGGGGAGGAAGTATGGCTCTCCGCCACCAACCTCAAATTGCCGATCCCTTCACGGAAATTGGGACCAAGATTCATAGGCCCTTTTTAAAATCAAGCGAGTAATCAACTCTGTGGCCTTTGAATTGGCACTGCCCGACTCCTACAGGATACACCCGGTCTTCCACACGTCTCTGTTGAAACCGGTAGTCTCCAGCTCCTTCCCGGGAAGGGATGAGCCACCTCCTCCCACCTGTGGAGGTTGATGGTGAAAACGAGTACGTGGTGGAATCTATCTTGGGCTGCAGGAAAAGAGGCAGGCAATTACAGTATTTAATCAAATGGAAGGGGTATCCCCCAGAGGACAACTCTTGGGAACCATCTAGGAACCTACATGCTCCCCGTCTAATTAGAGTCTTTCACCAGGAACATCCCGAGTTGATGTCTAGTCTGGGCGTCCAGAGTCCACCCCTAGGAGGGGGGCACTGTCAGGGAAATCCGTCCAACAGCGCCAATCAGCGCCCAATGCGCACGCACGGCGGAATGATGCTTCGGCGCGTGCGCGGGACGGCGCTTCTACGTATTCGAGTGCGCGCGCCTACGTGGCGGCGCACCAATAGGAATCCAGGCGGGCCTATTTAAAGAAACCCAGTTGCACTGACAAGTTGCTGGTTTGTCAGCTTTCCTGTATACCCAAGACTCTGGAAAACCTATCTTGAAAATCTCCTTGTGACCCGGACTGGCTTGATTCCTCTGATCTCTCTCCTGGACCTGACCCTCGGCTTGTTATACGGACTTCTGCCTTCTCCTGTGTTTTGACCCTCGGCCTGTGACTCGGATCTGCTGCCTGTCTACAATCCTTGACCTCCTGCTTGTACCTTTGGACTTCCACGTTTCCTTTGAACTCCTGCCTGGTTCCCAGTATTCTCTGGACTTGTTACCTTTTGCTGTGCTAGACCCCCATTCGGGACTGTTACCTTTGCAATTGCAACCCGGACTCAACCTGCACCGGCTTCAATTGTCTCCTGCTGTTTGAACTTTACCAATCCGGCTAGTTCCTGCTTGAAGCCTGTTCTTCAGTCTACTCAGCACTACCGGACCGTCTACAAGTACCCACCACCTGCCGGTAGCCGGTGCCGCTTCTCGCCATCCACTCCGTCTCAACTCCAGGGGGTGGAGTGCGTCAAGTCGCAAAGGTGAACCACTCTCGGCCTCGGTAAGTACATACCCTTACACCTTTCCTGTCTGCTGAACTTGAACTTGCTTATAAAATAAACTCAGCGTTGGAGTTAAAGTGGTGTGGACATTTGCCTTCCTGGGGGAAAAATAGAGACTTGTCCCTATACTCTAGGAGATGAGAACCAGTCTGCTGGGATACCTTGCTGCAGGACCCAAAATTGTTAACACCGCTCAACCTCCTCAAACAGGAGGGTACGGGCATATAGCGCGGTGTGCCTTGACCTGCGAGTGAGCCAAAGGCAGGAAAAGGTCCGTGTGCTACACATGAACAGTCGGTTGCATGCAATTTGGCTTTTCCAATTGTTGAAGTTTAAATGGCTGTGCTAATGTACTGATACACTGTCCCTTGATGTTACATTAGAAAAGGGGCATGGAGAACTTAGTGCAGCCCATACAGTGGAACCTTGGATTACGAGCATAATCCGTTCCAGGAGAATGCTTGTGATCCAAAGCACTTGCATATCAAAGCGAGTTTCCCCATAGAAGTCAATGGAAACAAAGATAATTTGTTCCGCATTGATTTCTTTGGCATGCCGCATGTGGCCAGAGGTGGGGGGGGCGCTGGAGAGCCTTGGAAATACTCAGGGACAGCTCAGCTGATCTCGGAAACCCTTGGAAAGGTTTGGAAACACTCCAAGAGTATTTCCGAGTGTCACCGGCACCCCCACACCTCTGGCCAAATGCGGTACTGCATACCCCATTAGCTTGAATTCTGCTCATTTTGCAAGACAACACTCGCAAACCGAGTCAGGATTAAAAAAAAAGTTGCTCGTTATTCAAAACGCTCGTTAACCGCGTTACTCGTAAACCAAGTTTTCACTGTACCTGAATTGAGTAAAATCCAGCAAAGGAAAGTCCATGAAACTTGGATTCCCTGTAGAACGGGTCCATGAAAGGGTAGCAAAGTGAAGTAAGAATTACATCACAGTGGTGGGTCCTCACAGCTCTATTTCCAGTGGGGGATATCCCCAAGAAAAGTAGGTTATGCCTGTAGAGGAAAAGGTCTCACACATGACCCAACCCCTGCAGCAATCAGCCAAAATTTTAAGTGGCACAATATCCAATTTTACAGCAACAGTAGCATTCACAATAAAATGTCAACATACATTATACACCTGCCTACAAGTGTGCTTCAATCCGGGAAACAAGGATGTTGCTATTGTCATATGTAGACTGTATTCCATCCACTTCCATCCACTTCCCCTTACACAAGTTATTATAATTGTAGAAAGTGGTTAACCACTTCCCTACCCAGCCATAGTCAAATGACGTCCACAGATGGGATCTCCCATCCTGGGTGGACGTCATATGACGTCCTGGCTTTGTATGGGGATATCTGAATGATGCCTGCAGCTAGAGGCATCATTCAGATATCCTTTTGAAGTGCCGGCGATTCTGTGCACCATAAGAACGATCATAGCGGCGGTTCCTCCGCTTGATCGTTCTTATAGGCGGCGGGAGGGGACATGTCCCCTCCCGCCGCCATCCGGTGCTTCTCCGGGCTCTCCCGTGCGATCGGGGACCCGGAGAGAATCTTCCGGCGCCGTTGGTGGGTCACGTGACGAGCATAGAGATAACTGGTGACCAGATGGTCACCAGTCATCTCTATGATCGTCGGAGGCCCGGGCGCGATGTGATGACGTCACGCCCGGGTCCTCAAATGTAAACAAAGCCGCCATTGCGGCTAGTAAGTATGAGATCAGTGAAAAAAATTTCACTGATCTCATGCTTTCCAGCCTGGAGGAGAGATGTGGGGTCTTATTGACCCCGCATCTCTCAATAAAGAGGACCTGTCACACACATTCCTATTACAAGGGATGTTTACATTCCTTGTAATAGGAATAAAAGTGATCAAAAAAAAAAAGTAAAATAATTGTAAAAAAAAGAAATAATAATAATAATAAAAAAATTAAAACGCCCCTGTCCCCGGTAGCTCGCGATCAGAAGCGAATGCACACGTAAACGCCGTTCAAACCACATATGTGAGGTATCGCCACGTGCGTTAGAGCGTGTGCAACAATTCTAGTACTAGACCTCCTCTGTAATTCTAACCTGGTAACCTGTAAAAAATAATTAAAGCGTCGCCTATGGAGATTTTTAAGTACCGAAGTTTGGCGCCATTCCATGAGTGTGTGCAATTTTAAAGCGTGACATGTTAGGTATCTATTTACTCGGCGTAACATCATCTTTCATATTTTCCCAAAAAATTGGGCTAACTTTACTGTTTTTTGTTAATTTTTAATTCACGAAACCATTTTTTTTTTTTTTTTAAAAAAGGCGTTTGAAATTATTGCGCAAATATCGTGCAAGAAAAAAAGTTGCAATGACCGTCATTTTATTTCCTAGGGTGTCTGCTAAAAAAACATATATAATGTTTGGGGGTTCTGAGTAATTTTCTAGCAAAAGAATGATGATTTGTACATGTAGGAGAGAAGTGCTAGAATAGGCCCGGTATTGCAGTGATACAAAAAGCCCGGTATTGAAGTGGTTAGACAAGCTTCCTCTGTTCTTACTCTGTGTTAAGTATTATTGTGGAAGAGAATGTTATTTGCATATATCAATATTGCTTTATTTATTTTATTTATTTATGCCACTTTATTTTCTTGATCTCTTAAGCTGGCAGTAGAATTTAGTTCAAACGTTCGTATGAAAATTCTGTAAAATTGTTCATTAGAGCATTCCTTCGGTTTATTATGGACTTGTCAAATTAACATTAGAAATTTTGGACAATAACTATTAGAAAATCAAAGGTTACAAATTTTTAGAAATATTCCCAAATTCCACTAGTGTACGTACCATCCACCTCCTGCTTTGGTGACAACTGAAAAAAAAGTGAATTTTACTTCAATGGTCACAAGGAAAATAGAGGGATGAATCTCCCCAGCAAGAACACAGAAAGCAAAAAACCTGACAGAGGGTCTAACCCTTCCTCAGCCAGCTGTGAGTCGCCCCCCCCCCCCCCCACCACCACTGTGTTGCCAGCATGAGAGAGAGAGACCTGACTGCAGAGGTTGAAGCTGGCTCTCCTCTCGGCTATGTATGGCTGTGGGCTGTTCTCCCCAATACCTGAGGGAAGAGAGCTTCACTGTTTTCCCAGGCAAATCAGCCCAGATAGCAGCAGTCCAGAGAGGACAGCGATGGTTACAGACATGCTGTCAGGGCCTGTGCCTCACATCTGAGGGATCAGAGGAACTAAGAGGACCTGTTCCTGTACCTGTTCACCCACATCAGGGAGAGAGGACAGACCTGCACCTGAGTCTGCTAGAGCTGTCTTCAGAGACTGAGATTGAGAGAGTTGTTGCATCTTCTGGATTGCAGCTGAAAGACTGCAGCCTGTGTGAGGATCCAGGTCCTGGCTTCTGATCACCAAGCCATTGGGACCAGATTAGCCATCTGCCAGGAAGTGGTGAGCTGAGCTACATGTCCTAAACACCCTCCACACACTGTTAGCCCATTCAGCGACTGCTCCTACTTAGCAGACTATCTCCTATCATCTACCCACACAGTGCACCACCTAAAGAAGGGCCCCACTAAAAGCTGACCATTAATTACTAGGTGCCAGATACTTTCTACCACCTCCAGGGGTACTCTGACACTAGAAACATGTACATCCACCTGCTATCGGGGTTGTGTGCACAAGGTGTACACCAGGACCTTTTCTATACTAATGAACTGGTTAATGCCATTTAGAGACTCTAGTTACCTGGCTTTAGTTTGATTTAATCTTGCTATAGATTTGTTGAGTGCCAGCTACTGTGTAATTGACCATTCATCTATCATAGTGCCTGTGTTGAATTGAATTGCCATAATATATTAATATAATTTACCATCAGGCTGTTTGTGGCCTTATTTCTGTGCATTCTAGTGGTAGCCTGCTAACTCATAGGTTCACAGGTGTAAAAGGCTTTTAGTCTATGACTAAGTGTGTCAGTGAGGACCGAGAACTTAGGACAGTTGTGGCAAAACAGAAGAACCATCATCACCAGTGGCTCCTGCGGGGGTAAGCGCTACAAATGTGTTGCTTTTTCCTACCTCATTCACAATACCCACATAGGAAAAATGATCATGCTCAATTGTGTTTTGGCTTCAGGGGGTGGTGCCTTGTGTTTTACAAACTTGGGCACCGTTTATCTTTTACATTTTATAAAAATGTCAGAATGACATATTTTATTATTTCTATGCATGGACAGAGTAATGGAGACTACAGCACATCTCTGACGTGTTGGGCATAATGCATACTATATTAATTTTTCTGCACCACACTGCTCTTTTGTGCACATAAGAACATAATAAATGTAATATATTGCAGTTAAGCAGTCTATGGTGTGATGGTTAAATTTTTTTTTTCTTCTTTTGCTTCATTTTCACCTCGTCATCCTGCAAATTTCTATTATACACACTTCCTACCCATGGGTGGCTATGTCATGGTTGTCACCCTAGACTGCTCTCCTGATATGGACTACAAACATATCGGTATCTCTTCATCTCCAATACATGGGGGGGCAGGGCAACTGGCAGTTTACAGAAGATAGCTAGGAGGAAAGATATACTTTGTGCAGCTCACAGGAAATAACAAGGACCCTGCATTTCTACCAAGAGCAACAAGTATTCATTGAAAATGTTCTTAGCTTGTAGAAATAAAGAAAACAAATACAGCTACCACATCTAAAAACTGTAAGCTGCATTAAATTAAGTTTTTGTTTTTAGGTTTAGATTTCCTAAAAACACAAATAACATGTGCATGTACAGTGCCTTGAAAACGTATTCATACCCCTTGACATTTTCCACATTTTGTCATGTTACAAAAAAAAAGTGGCACATAATGGTAAAGTGGAAGAAAAATGATTAATGGTTTTCAACTTTTTTTACAAATAAATATCTGAAAATTGTGGCGTGCATTTGTATTCAGCCCCCTTTACTCTGATACGCCTAAGTAAAATCTAGTGGGAACAATTGCATTTAGAAGTCACCTAATTAGTAAATAGAGTCCACCTGTGTGTAATTTAATCTCAGTATAAATATAGTAGTTCTGTGAAGCCCTCAGAGGTTTGTTAGAGAACCTTAGTGTACAAACAGCATCATGAAGGAACACACCAGACAGGTCAGGGATAAAGTTTTATAAGGTTTAAAGCAAGATTAGGTTATAAAAAAATATCCCAAGCTTTGAACTTCTCACATACCATTTTCGAATGATGGATTGAACAGTGCTAAGAGTATGGCACAACTGCCAAAATACCAAGACATGGCCGTCCACCTAAACTGACAGACCGGGCAAGGAGACATAATTCAGAGAAGCAGCCAAGAGGCCCATGGTAACTCTGGAGGATC
This sequence comes from Rana muscosa, assembly GCA_029206835.1. Taxonomy (NCBI): domain Eukaryota; kingdom Metazoa; phylum Chordata; class Amphibia; order Anura; family Ranidae; genus Rana; species Rana muscosa. The sequence continues at coordinate 932,359,715 of CM055117.1, forward strand.
TGCAGAGATCCACAGCTCAGGTGGGAGAATCTGTCCACAGGACAACTATTAGTCGTGCACTCCACAAATCTGGCCTTTATAGAAGAGTGGCAAGAAGGAAGCCATTGTTGAAAGAAACCCATATGAAGTCCCTTTTGCAGTTTGCAAGAAGCCATGAGGGGTAGACTTGTGCACAACGGAAAAATTCGTTCCGTTTCGGTTCGTTTCTTTCCGGTCCTGTTGATTCGTAATCATTCGTAATTTTGCTAGACGGGATTTTTCGTGTTCGGACTCATTCGTATTTTTGCAAGCGACATTTTTCGTTGAATTTTTTGTTGCTTTATAATTCGTACTTTCGGTAGAGTACGTTGTTTTTCGTTGATTCTGGACACAACTCCTACTTTCGTAACTTTTTTTGGGTTCGTACTTTCGGTAGAGTACGTTGTTTTTCGTTGATTCTGGACACAACTCCTACTTTCGTAACTTTTTTTGGGTTCGTTGATTCGTAATTTTCCGTGTCTCTCTCACAACGACGCTGCCTATTATGCCTAATGTGCTTCGAATGGATTTGTACTTTTCTAAATACATTGCGGTTATTTGTAACGATTCGAAATCTCGTATTTTACTTTCGTTTTTAACATGCGGCTATAGGCTCCGCCCCTGTAAACCATTTTGAGAGGGTTCAGCACGGTGAGGGAGAAGCAGAGAGCAGAGCAGAGTGTTATTGTGCTTCGAATGGATTCGAAATCTCGTATTTTACTTTCGTTTTTTACATGCGGCTATAACCTCCGCCCCTGTACACCATTTTGAGAGGGAGTTCAGCACGGTGTGGGAGAAGCAGAGAGCAGAGCAGAGTGAGTGTTATTGTGCTTCGTATGGATTCGTACATTCGTAACTTTTTCATAACGAATTATGCCGAAGACATTCGGGCATTCGCTATTTGCGGTATAATTTATTTCGGATTCGGTCTTATTCGTAATTGCTTTGTTCGGAAATTCGAATGCTTCCGAATGTCCGAAAGTTGCTAAATTCGGACGAATTTCAATTCGTTATGAAACGAATTGCACAAGCCTAATGAGGGGGGCACAGCAAACATGTGGAAGAAGGTGCTCTGTTAAGATAAGACCAAAATTGAAATTTTTGGCTTAGAAGCAATTGAATGGTTTTAGATCAAAGCATATTCATGTGTTAGAATGGCCCAGGCAAAGTCCAGACCTAAATCTAATTGAGAATCTGTGGCAAGATTTTCAGTTCACAGACACTCTCCATCCAATCTGACAGAGATGAGCTATTTTGCAAAGAATGGGCAAAAATTTCACTCTCTAGATCAGTGTTTCTCAACTCCAGTCCTCAAGGCATCCCAATAGGTCATGTTTTCAGGGTTCACATTATTTTGCACATGTGATTTGATTAGTTTCACTGCTTTAGTAATTACCACAGCTGTTTCATCTGAGGGAAATCCTGAAAACATGACCTGTTGGGGTGCCTTGAGGACTGGAGTTGAGAAACACTTGGCTAGATGTGCAAAGCTGGTAGAGACATACCCAAAAAGACTTGCAGCTGTAATTTCAGTGAAAGGTGGTTCTACAAAGTATTGACTCAGGGGGCTGAATACAAATGCACGCCACACTTTTCAGATACTAATTTGTAAAAAAAAATGTTTTTAACCATTTATCATTTTCCTTTCACTTCACAATTATGTGCCACTTTGTGTTGGTCTATCACATAAAATCCCAATAAAATACATTTACTTTTTTGGCTGCAACATGACAAAATTTGAAAAATATCAAGGGGTATGAATACTTTTTCAATGCACTGAATTTATTAGAACTCTCAGAGATCATTGTACTCCCCTTCATTTGTTTACCTCTCCTTAAAGACAGAGCCATCTTTGTTCAGTCATCATCCAGGGTCAGCATCAACGGTTCCTTAAAAATAACTCTGTCAAGGTATAAATACTGTAACTTTGAATGTAATGTAAATGCACAGAACATATAATTTGTACTTCAGACTTTTACCTCCAGAGACTAGGAAATGTCATGCTTGATATTTATTTCACACAGTTGATGTATGTGGCCTTTTCTGTGACTTTCAGAAAGGCTTCAGGGGTAATGTGGGTATTGGTGTAGCATCCCTGGATGAAGAGGGGCATGATGGGAATGGAGCAAACTGTGGCCACAGGGTGGGAATGTAATCAGCAGCACAGTGTAGGAGGATGCACCAGCAGATGGTTCTGGCAGAATTAATGGAGCTGATGAGATATTTTGGGTTGATAACAAACAACCTAGTTAGGATAATACTGAAATAAACATACTGGGGACAATCAGACTTCATCCAGTAAAGTATCTGAAATAACAACTGTCTGTGTTGCCCCCTAACAGTTGTAGAGGAATATTAATTTTCAACTTTGATTTGCAGCTATGGAACATCACAGAGATTTTCTTTTTAAGACAGTTTGATAAAAAAAGACACAATGTAGTCATCATGCAATCATTTTATACCCTGCTTCATCTTTATATGCAAGTTTAAAGTGACCCTGTCAGGATAAAACATGCAGCTGGATGTTCCTGCATTAGAAGAGCTGCTATACTTGTCAAGTAGCCTCCCTCCATTGCAGTACTACAGCCTCTGCCAGACTCATCAGAATTCAACACTTTGTAGAGTGTTGGATGTCCGTGTCCCCGCCGCATGGTTCCATCTCCTGAATCCTATGTCACTACAGTACTGGGAAGTCAGAGGACAGATTTGTGGCCTACATGGGGCATATATTCATGCTAGAAATATTGAATACCAAAGAGTCTTGCAAAGGCAGCAGTGCTGGAACAGAAGTAAAGTGGGAAACACGGGCCTGCTGAAGAGATTATTAAGCTCTTCTCCTGCAGGGTCCTTTCATTTCCTTTTTTTTACTTAAAAGGGTCACTTTAAACTGTTCTGTATGTAGCGCCCACCCCATTAAGGGGTGCTATATACCCAAGTTTAGGGGCTGGTCTGAGGTAGTAGTTGGGCTAGACTGTTCTCAATTTATAGGTTGTGCTATTTTATTTCCAGGTGGTATACTGGTGTGCAGTTCCCTGTGGCCTGTAGGTGGCACTGCCATAATGGGTCAGGGTTGAACCACTGGTATTAGTGCTGTGCCTTGGGGTGTCCTCTCTCGGTAGCGGTACAGTGGGCGTGGTCGGCCTGCTGTGCATGCTGGGAGGGGATACATAAAGGGCAGACGCCGCCTGGGAGGGGTCTTCGGAGGAGGAGAGGAGTCAGAGTCCAAGTGCGTGGCGCATGGCCCTCCAGGCCATGGGGCCACATGTGCACCAGTCCCAGGCACCTTTAGTCCTGGGGCTGCATCTTCAACATTGGGCCCAGCACCTTTAGCTGAAGTCCGCTTCAAGGAGGAGAAGTTCCAGGGTGTCTCTCGCGACAGAGCCCACTTCTAAGAAGAGGAGGCCGGGGGAGGACCTTTCTGACGGACCAGTGAGAGTTCACGATGAAGGAAGGGGCCCGGTAACTCTCCACCAAGGGCCTAGTAATGTACTGCTGCTGGCACCTGTCCTTAACCACTTAAGCCCCGGACCATTTGGTAGCTAAAGGACCAGAGCTGTTTTCAGAATTTTGCACTGCGCTGCTTTAACTGTAAATTGTGTGGACATGCAATGTTGTACCCAAACGAAATTTGCGTCCTTTTCTTCCCACAAATAGAGCTTTCTTTTAATGGTATTTGATTGCCTCTGCGATTTTTATTTTTTTGCGATATAAACGGAAAAAGACCGAAAATTTTGAAAAAAAATGATATTTTCTACTTTTTGTTATAAGAAAAATCGAATAAACTCAATTTTAGTCATACATTTAGGCCAAAATGTATTCAGCCACATGTCTTTAGTAAAAAAACTGTCAATAAGCGTATATTTATTGGTTTGCGCAAAAGTTATAGCGTCTACAAACTAGGGTACATTTTCTGGAATTTACACAGCTTTTAATTTATGACTGCTTATCTCATTTCTTGAGGTGCTAAAATGGCAGGGCAGTACAAAACCCCCCCAAATGACCCCATTTTGGAAAGTAGACATCCCAAGGAAATACTTTCCAAAATGGGGTAATTTGGGGGGGTTTTGTGCCATCTGGGCATTCCATGGCCTCTGAAACTGTGATAGGCAGTGAGAAGTGAAATCAAAAATTTACACCCTTAGAAAGCCTGAAGGCGGTGCTTGGTTTTCGGGGTCCCGTACGTGGCTAGGCTCCCAAAAAGTCTCACACATGTGGTATCCCTGTACTCAGGAGAAGCAACAGAATGTATTTTGGGGTGTAATTCCACATATACCCATGGCATGTTTGAGCAATATATCATTTAGTGACAACTTTGTGCAAAAAAAATAAAAAAATAAAATAAATTGTCTAATTTCCGCAACTTGTGTCAACATATAAAATATTCCATGGACTCGACATGCCTCTCAGTATATAGCTTGGGGTGTCTACTTTCCAAAATGGAGTCATTTGGGGGGGTTTTGAACTGTTCTGGCATTTTATACACATTAGGAAGCTTACATCCACTCTTCTAACCACTTGAAGGCAAAGCCCTTTTTGACACTTTTTGTTTACATGAAAACATATTTTTTTTTGCAAGAAAATTATGTTGAACCCCCAAACATTATATATATTTTTAAAGCAAAGGCCCTACAGATTAAAATGGTGGGTGTTGCATTTTTTTTTCTGCACCGTATTTGCGCAGCGATTTTTCAAACGCATCTTTTGGGGAAAAAAAACACTTTTTTAAATTTTAATGCACTAAAACACACTATATTGCCCAAATGTTTGATGAAATAAAAAAGATGATCTTAGGCCGAGTACATAGATACCAAACACGACATGCTTTAAAATTTTTCAAAAACGCGCATTGGCGACAAACTACATACATTTTTAAAAGCCTTTACAGGTTACGCCGTTAGATTTACAGAGGAGGTCTACTGCTAAAATTACTGCCCTCGATCTGACCTTCGCGGTGATACCTCACATGCATGGTGCAATTGCTGTTTACAAATGACGCCAGACCGACGCTTGCGTTTGCCATTGGGCAAGAGCAGGGCAGGACAGGGGTGCTTTTTTTTTATTTATTTTTTTTATTATTAATTTTGCTTTTTTATATATTTTTTTTAAACTGTTGCTTCCATATTTATTTATGTTTTATCATTTTTATTGTTATCTCAGGGAATGTAAATATCCCCTATGATAGCAATAGGTAGTGACAGGTACTCTTTTTTTTGAAAAAAACTGGGGTCTATTGGACCCTAGATCTTTCCTCTGCCCTCAAAGCATCTGACCACACCAAGATCGGTGTGATAAAATGCTTTCCCAATTTCCCAATGACGCTTTTTATATCCGGGGGGGGACATTCCCTCCCACTGCTTGTAAAAGTAGTCCAGAGGCTAATTAGCCACTAGGATTGCTTTTACATGAAAGCCGGCCGCTGGCTGAAAAGAATGATACCAAGATGATACCTAAACCCGCAGGCATCATTCTGGTATAAACATTCAAAGTCCAGCAACATACCAGTACGTTGCTGGTCCTTGTTGGACATGTATTGTAATCGTTTTTTTCATGCAGCCTGCTGGCTGAACGAAAAAAAAAGATTGATCGGTGGGTATGCCCACCATTAGAATACCGCCCTTCATCCACCCACTTCTAATGATGGGCATACATGCACCATTTATATATGCCGAAGCATGGGGGCATCTTCCCGCAAAAGTTATGCCGCGTACACATGGTCAGACTTTTCCACGGGCAAGCCTCTGTCGGAATTTCAACCGTATGTACGCGGCATTAGGAGCAAAATCGCTCCTCCACCCCTGCTGCCCCAATGCTTCGGCATATATGCTTTTTTTTTTTTTTTTTTTTTAACTGTGGTGGTGAAATCACCTCCTACAGCACTGGAGTCGCAGGGATCAGGCCTGTCTCTGCGAACGCTGCAGTTATGTGTGTTTTTGTTTTGTAAGTGACAGTGATCGATCGATACTGCACTTGGGTGGCCTGGGCTGGACGGAGGGGCAAAACGCAGGTGCTAGCAGGTATCTGGGCTGATCCCGCTAACACTGCGTTTTTGGGAACCCTAAACTGCTGGGGACGCTAGTATAGATCTGATCAGATCAGATATTGCTCTGTTCAGATACTATACCACTAAGGGAGGTGTATGCTTCACGCGTGGGTGTTTGCGCTACTGGCACTAACCTGACGCTGCCTGGGGTGTGACGCAGACCCTCTCTGACGCTAAAACCTAATTGATATCACCCGCCGGGCGATCGGGGTTAAACCTTTATTGGGTTGTATACGGCGGGTGCCCTGACACTATAAAAAGCAAACTAACTAACCAGCGTCACCCGTAACACTTATATGGTGATCACTGGTGAAAGGGTTAACAAGGGGCAATTAGGGGGTTAAAACCCTTATTAGGTAATATTTGGGGGTACCTGACGCTATATAAAAACCTGACGGCGAACCTAAAAAAAAATACTGGCTACCGATCGGCATCACCGACGCTAAGACAGCGATCAGAAAAACGATCGCTTAGCGACAGTGGTGATAGGGGGTGAAAGGGTTACCTGGGGGGCGATCAAGGGGGTTAAACCTTTATTAGGTAATATATGGGGGTACCTGACGCTATAAAAACCTGCGGCGAACCTAAAAAAAATAACTGGCTACCGATCGGCATCACCGACGCTAAGACAGCGATCAGAAAAATGATCGCTTAGCGACAGTGGTGATAGGGGGTGAAAGGGTTATCTGGGGGGCGATCAGGGGGTTAAACCTTTATTAGGGGGCTACACTGGACCTAAAACTAACTTTAGTGACACTTTTACAGTCACAAATGTCATTGATTGCAGTGATCAGTAAATAAATGGTCACTGCAATCAGTGACACTGTGACTGGGGGGTGATCTGAGGTGTCTGGGGGGGCGATTTATGTTCCTATGTGTCCTGGTGTCAGTGTAGTGTTTTGTGCACTAATCTGGCATCTTCTCTTGTGCGGCGCTCGGTATATGTGAGCGCCGCAGGAGAGATGACATCACTTCCTCTGCCTGTGTAAACATTACACAGGCAGGGAAGCTTTCTCATTCGATGGGAGCGATCGCGAGGGGGTGGCCGGAATCGAACGGCCGTCCCCTCATCCCGGATCGCTCCCGAACACTTAACCACCGCTCACTGTAAAGAAGGGGGGTCCGATCGGACCCCCCCAACTATACAAAGGCGATCACGTACATATACGTGATTGTGCCTGTCGGTGCCATTCTGCCAACGTATATTTACAGTGGGCGGTCGTTAAGTGGTTAAGTACCAAAGGCTGAGAGGTTTGGGGTCTGATAGATTCTGTGGCAGAGAGTCTCCCGATCGCATCTAGGAAAAGAACTTGATCAAACATCCGAGCATCACTTCGGCTGCTAGGATCCACTTTGTAGGAGACTATCCAGGTGAGCTAAACCTACTCTGGGATAGAGTAGTGATTGTGATATCCATTTGTGCCTTGACTAACCTCCCAAACCTTGCTGTCCTGTCTTCTCTTCCACCCTTTACCTATCTGCTGAACATTGAGAAAATAAACTCAACGTTGGAGTTTAAAGTGGTGTGGACATTGGAATTACTGGGGGGGAAAACAGAGACTTGTCCCTATATCCTAGGAGACGAGAACCAACTGATGGAAGAACCTAGCTGTGGGACCCAAATACATAACACTGCTTAACCTCCTCAACCAGGAGGGTACGGGCATATAGAACGGTGTGCCTTTTTTCCTACAAGTGAGCCAAAGGTAGGGAAAAGGGTTTGTGTGCTACATGTATATAAATTTATCTTAAGCCATCAATTCATCTCTTCCCACAAACCTTGTGTTTTTCTAGATAGTGATCTATTCGTATCCTGTTCACTGTATTCAGATCCAATCATCTGCATTTTAGTCTCTTTTTCTTTTTCCCTTATATTTTGTATTAAAATACGAAAAAAAAGAACACTACACTTCTTAGCATCATTGTTACCCAGAAAGGCAGTATATAATCAGGACGTTTATGTGTTTATTACCAGTAAAATGATAATGGGGTCCTCTGGACAACCAAGATTGTTTCCCACATATTCCGTTTCAGGCTTCCAGCATGCATATATCTTATACAGTATAGTAACTGTACCATGATATTCTGGGGGGTTGCCATACCCATTTCCACTCAGGACCTCTATCTTGAAGCATTTAATCTAAAGCAGTGTTAATTTAGTCGACTAAAAAGACTAAAACATTTTAGTTGACTAAATGAATACTATTTTAGTTGACTAAAATAAGACTAAAACTAAAACAATTGAGATGACTAAAATACGACTAAAACTAAAGTGCCATTTTAGTCAAAAGACTAAGACTAACTACAAGCCCCTGCCACAGGCCAGTGATAATGATACTTCTCTCCCGGATGCACTCAACAACTTTTATGCACGGTTTGAGATGCAGAAACAAAAACCTTCACAAAAACTACCCATATCCAGAAACGACCGGGCACTCTGCTTTTCTCCAGCTGACGTAAGGAAGACCCTGTTCAGGATCAATCGACGGAAGGCTACTGGCCCTGATGACATACCTGGACGTGTGCTGAGAGACTGTGCTGTACAGCTGACAGATGTCCTTACAGATATCTTTAACATTTCGCTGAGCCAGGCGGTTATCCCTACGTGTATTAAATCCACCACCATAATTCCAGTGCCAAAGAAGACACCTGTGTCCTGTTTGAATGACTATCGTCCCATAGCACTAACTCCAATAATGATGAAGTGCTTTGAGAGGTTAGTCATTCATCACATTAAGTCCAATCTTTCAAACACACTGGACCCATGTCAGTTTGCATACCGTCCGAACCGTTCCACGGACGATGCAGTATCCTCTACTCTTCACTTGGCCCTTACCCACTTAGAACAGAAAGACTCTTATGTTAGAATGCTGTTCATTGACTTTAGCTCAGCATTTAATACAATAATTCCTCAGCAACTTATCACTAAATTCAACTCGCTGGGCCTCAACCTGCCCCTCTGTAATTGGATCCTGGACTTTTTAACCGGAAGGCCTCAGTCAGTCCGTGTTGGCTGCAGCATGTCGAGTACTACCACACTGAGCACGGGTGCCCAACAGGGATGTGTGCTCAGCCCGCTGCTCTTCACACTGACCCCAGGGGGGTGTAATGGTGTAATTGCCACCCCAGAGAAACTAGTTTTAGTTGCGGAACTTGCGGGCGCCTGAGAGTCGGAGTGGGCGGTAGTTGCGGAACTTGCGGCGTCTGAGCGGGTGGCTCCATGGGCGGGTGAGAGCGTGGGCTGCCGGGTGCCTCAGTGTGTGGGCGGGCGGCTCGGCGGGGAGTGAGAGTCAGATAGTGGGCGGTCAGCTGGTTGGCTCTGTGAGTGAGTGGGTGGCTGGCCAATCAACAAGCCGGCGGCCAGGGGAGCAGAGAGATGACATCATCTCTCACCGCCCCGCGCCCGTCCTGCATCCCTGCAGTAACTTCCGCCCTCACTGTGCAGGCAGCAGAGAGAATACATCATCTCTCTGCTGCCTGTCTCTGACAAGCAAAACACCATCTTAGCAAGTGACAATCCGCAAGGTGTGGCAGGTGAGGTGGCAAGTGACAATCAGCATTTGGTGGCAGGCAAGTGACATTCCGCAACATGTGGCAGGTGATGTGGCAAGAGACAATCTGCAACGTGTGGCAGGTGACGCGGCAAGTGACAATCCGCAATGTGTGACAAGTGACAATGCAACGTGTGGCAGGTGATGTGGCAAGTGGCAATCCGCAACATGTGGCAGGTGACATGGCAAGTGACAATCTGCATCTGGTGGCAGGCAAGTGACATTCCGCAACATGTGGCAGGTGATGTGGCAAGTGACAATCTGCAACGTGTGGCAGGTGACGTGGCAAGTGACAATCCGCAATGCGTGGCAAGTGACAATGCAACGTGTGGCAGGCGACGTGGTAAGTGACAATCTGCATCTGGTGGCAGGTGACGTGGCAAGTGACACACTCGGGGCACCCACTGATTCTGCATTATGTTGAGTTGAACCATTTCATTTTATATTACAATGTAATAATATTAATAATGCGCTTCAATCATCCTGACACCATAACAACCATGGTGCCGTGTTCATTGAAGCGCCAACACCAGTCATTTCCCTGATAAATTGCCCCCCCAAAAAAATATTTTCTGGTAGTGCCCCTCCCCAGACTAGACTCTGGATCTGCCCCTGGCTGACCCACGACTGTACTGCCAAGTTAAGCTCCAACCATCTCATCAAGTTTGCGGATGACACAACTGTGGTAGGTCTCATCAGCAACAATGATGAAACACTCTACAGAGAGGAAGTGGCACAACTGGTTAAATGGTGTAGTACAAACAACCTGTTCCTTAATGTAAGCAAAACAAAGGAGGTTGTGATCAATTTCAGGAGAAATTCTGTGGATCACACTCCACTGACCATCGACAGCTTGATTGTGGCGAGAGTAAGCAGTATTAAATTCCTGAGAGTGCACATCTCATAGGATCTTACCTGGACAACCAACATCAAGTTACTAACCAAGAAGGCACAACAGTGCCTATATTTTCTCCGCCATCTTAAAAAAGCCAGTCTACCTCCACCAATTCTCACTACATTCTATAGGGGAACCATTGAAAGCGTGCTGACCAGCTGCATCATTGTCTGTTATGGGAACAGCAGTTCTGCTGACCGCAAGACCCTGCAGCGGCTAGTGAAGATGGCTGAAAAGATTATTGGTGTCTCTCTCCCCTCCATCCTGGACATTTTCCAAACACGATGCTCCAGCAAAGCTACCAGTATCGTGAGGGATCCTACCCATCCCTCCCACAGTCTCTTACAGCTCTTGCCATCAGGTAGAAGGTACCGGAGTATCAAAACCAGGACTGTCAGACTCCTCAACAGTTTTTTTCCCCAGGCTGTGAGAGCCCTCAACTCCGATCCTCTTTGAAACCTCTTCTACAACCTATAAATTGTGATCAGGAATGTCTCACTTCCCCTCTTTTTTACTCTTGAATATGCACTAGGCACTTTTATAAACACTTGTTGCTACAAAGACTTTTGGAAATATACAGTATATGTACAGTTACTTAGTTCCCGGATGTGTATAGGTTTATAATATATACTGTGATATATATATATATGTGTAGCAGGGTCTCCTGTAATGGCCCCGGGACTACGTTACCCAGAATCTCATTCGGCACCCAGAGTGCAGTTGGCCACCGCAGAGACTCATGGGAGGGGCTATTTAAGAAGGAGGCGAGGCGAGCTCGGCCTCTTTGGACACCGCGCTGCAAGCAACAGTCTTCCTGTGCGGATCTGCTGCAGTGCAAGGCCTGAAGCCTGGGGCCTTGCGCAACTTCCGAAGAGCCTTCTACCCCACTGCGGAGCCTGGGTGGCATCTGACTTGTCGAGTGAGGACATCAGTTGGATCTTGGACCCAATCGTGGCAGACGCTGTGTGCGGAGACACAGCAGGTGGAAGTCCCGGACTGGGATCGCGTCCGGAGTGGTGAGCGAGCACTTGCTCAATCCAATAGACTGTACCGTGTTTAGGCCTATAGACTGCCTTGGCCCACTGATCGTTTCTTTGTTACTTCACTGGAGACCACAATCAATCAAGACAATTTTATATATAAAAACATTTACTGTGTTTTTATTCTTTGTATATTTATTTATAATTATGTTTAGTTTGTATGTAGCACCGTGGCCCTGTGAGATACGACATTTCGTTCTACTGTATGTCTTTACTAGGGATGAGCCGAACACCCCCGCGAACGGACCGAAAGTTCGCACGAACGTTAGAATCCTATTAAATACAATGGATGCGAACGTTCGAAATCTAAAGTGCTAATTATAACGACTATTATGCATGTTATTGTCCTAAAAATGGTTTGGGAACCCGGGTTCTGCACCAGGGGACATGTATCAATGCAAAAATAAGTTTTAAAAATGGACGTTTTTCGGGAGCAGTCATTTTAACCACTTCCCTACCCAGCCATAGACAAATGACGTCCACAGATGGGATCTCCCATCCTGGGTGGACGTCATATGACGTCCTCGGCTTTGTAGGGGGATATCTGAATGATGCCTGCAGCTAGAGGCATCATTCAGATATCCTTTTGAAGTGCCGGCGATTCTGTGCACCATAAGAATGATCATAGCGGCGGTTCCGCCGCTTGATTGTTCTTATAAGCGGCGGGAGGGGACACCCCCCCTCCCGCCGCCATCCGGTGCTTCTCCGGGCTCCCCCGTGCGATCGGGGACCCGGAGCGAATCTTCCGGCATCGTTGGTGGAGTCACGTGATGAGCATAGAGATGACTGGTGACCAGATGGTCACCAGTCATCTCTATGATCGTCGAAGGCCCGGGCGCGATGTGATGACGTCACGCCCGGGTCTCAAATGTAAACAAAGCCGCCATTGCGGCTGTAAGTATGAAATCAGTGAAATTTTTTTCACTGATCTCATGCTTTCCAGCCTGGAGGAGAGATGTGGGGTCTTATTGACCCCGCATCTCTCAATAAAGAGAACCTGTCACACACATTCCTATTACAAGGGATGTTTACATTTAAATCCAGTACAGTGTCCCGCTGGACATCGGATCGCCGCGGGACACTGGATTTCACCGCTGGAATGTTTTTTTTTATTATTATTTTTTTAATAAAGGACTTTTTCAAGGTGTTTGTGTGGTTTTTTTTTTTTTAATTTTTTTTTTTACGCTTTCTTCGTGTAATGGTAGGGGTACAATGTACCCCTTACCAATTCACATAGGGGGGGGCGGGATCTGGGCGTCCCCTTTGTTAAAGGGGTCTTCCAGATTCCGATAAGCCCCCCGCCCGCAGACCCCCACAACCACCGGGCAAGGGTTGTGGGGATGAGGCCCTTGTCCCCATCAACATGGGGACATCCTCCCCATGTTGAGGGGATGTGGCCTGGTACGGTTCAGGAGGGAGGGGGGCCGCTCTCTCGTCCCCCCCTCCTCCCCTGCGGCCGGCCAGGTTGTGTGCTCGGATAAGGGTCTGGTATGGATTTTTATTTTATTTGGGGTGGAGTTCCCCTTAAAATCCATGCCAGATCTGAAGGGTATGGATATTTGGGGGAACCCCACGCCATTTTTTTTAAAATTGGCGGCGGGGTTCCCCTTAATATCCATTCCAGACCTGAAGGGCCTGATAATTGAATTCTGGGGGACCCCCACGCTTTTTTTTTTTTTTTTTTTTTTAATCAATGACTTTTGCATGTATTAATAAAAGTCGACAATTCATTATTAGCCGTGAGTGAGTTTTAAATGACTTTTTTTTCCCTTCAAAAATGACATTTTTTGCAGGGACAGTTCTAAACACGGGAAACATGCGCCACTTTACATGCATATCATACACACCCCCCAGGTACGAAATTTAAAGGAATATTTCACTTTTATTGTTTCACTTTAAGCATTATTAAAATCACTGCTCTCGAAAAAACGGCAGTTTTGAAAAAAATAATTTGCATTGATACATGTCCCCTGGGGCAGGACCCGGGTCCCCAAACACTTTTTAGGACAATAACTTGCATATAAGCCTTTATAATTAGCACTTTAGATTTCTCCCATAGACTTTTCAAATTTGCCGCGAACACCCCAATTTGTTCGCTGTTCGGCGAACGGGCGAACAGGCAATGTTCGAGTCGAACATGAGTTTGACTCGAACTCAAAGCTCATCCCTACTCAAGACCCAGTAAGCCAGAGGATTTTCGGTGGGGAAGGTGTCCAAGTCTGACCTTGCCCCTAGGTATTCCTGCACCATGTATATCAGAAGCTGGCGATGGTTGCTGGAGCCGATCATACCTTTTGGGGCTGCGGACGAAAGAATTGTCTGAACGCATCGGCCAGACGGCCACCTTCCCCACCGCTCCTTCTTTGACTGACCGAAGCCTCAGCAACTCGTTGTCCAGGACCAGGAGTTTGTAACCTCCCAGTCTCTGGGAACGCGTTGCACAGACCTTTCTGCAAGGCCTCCCAGAGTTGTCTCATCCTCTGCTCCCTCTGCGACGGTAAGATAAGGTCCGCAACCTTACCCTTGTACCGTGGATCAAGGAGAGTGGCCAGCCAGTAATGGTCCCTCTCCTTGATCCGAAGAATACGAGGATCCTTCCGCAGACTTTGCAGGATCAGGGAGGCCATGCAGCGTAGGTTAGCTGAGGCATTCGGTCCGGAGTCCTCTGGGTCACTAAGGACGACATGATCCGCAGCCACCTCCTCCCAGCCACGTACAAGTCCACGGGTTTCTTGGGACTGTAAATCATCCCTAAAAGACTGCTGCTGATGATGCTGAGTGCCAGGCTCCACCTCCATGCTGACACAATCCTACTCCTCCTCCTCCTCCTCCTCCTCTTCCTGTGCGATGGGTGGGACAGAAGGAACACTGTCTGGGTAAAGGGGGCCTTGAGAGGCAAGGAAGTCCTCCTCTTCCTGCCTCGGTTCTGCCTCAAGTGCCCTGTCCATTATTCCACGCAGTGTATGTTCCAACAGGTGGACAAGAGGTACAGTGTCACTGATGCATGCACTGTCACTGCTCACCATCCTCGTGGCCTCCTCAAATGGTGCCAGGACAGTACATGCATCCATGATCATGCCCCACTGGTGTGGTGAAAAAAACCCGAGCTCCCCTGACCCTGTCCTGGTGCCGTAGTCGCACAGGTACTCATTGATGGCCCTCTGCTGCGTGTGCAGCCGCTGCAGCATGGCCAACGTTGAGTTCCACCTGGTGGGCATGTCACATATAAGGCGGTTCTTGGGCAGGTTCAACTCCTTTTGCAGTTCAGCCAGGCGAGCACTGGCATTATAAGATCTGCGGAAATGCACACAGACTTTCCTTGCCTGCATCAGGACATCCTGTAAGCCCGGGTACCTGCCCAAGAACTGCTGCACCACCAGGTTAAGGACGTGAGCCACACAGGGCACATGGGTCAGTTGTCCCTGTCGGAGGGCGGAGAGGAGGTTGGTGCCATTGTCGCAAACCACCATTCCTGGCTTAAGCTGGCGTGGCGTCAACCACCTCTCGGCCTGCCCCTGCAGAGCAGACAGAACCTTTGCCCCAGTGTGGATCCTGTCCCCCAAACACACCAGCGCAAGCACGGCATGGCATCTTTTTGCCTGCGTACTTGCATAGCCCCTTGAACGCCTACGGAGCACCGCTGGTTCCGAGGACAAAGCACAGGAAGAAGCCATGGAGGAAGAAGAAGAGGAGGGGGTGGAGGAGAGAGGTGTGTCACAACCAGTAGTAGCATTTTGGAGGCGTGGCGGTGGAACAACCTCCAACACTACTGCACCTTGTCCTGCATCCTTCCCAGCTGCCAAAAGAGTGACCCAATGGGCCGTGAAAGAAAGGTAACGTCCCTGTCCACGCCTGCTGGTCCATGAGTCAGCGGTAATATGCACCTTACCGCTGGCCGCCCTGTCCAGCGAGGCCCAAGACATTGCCTTCCACATGCCGGTAGAGAGCCGGAATTGCCTTCCGTGAGAAAAAGTGGCGTTTGGGAACCTGCCACTGAGGAACCGCACATTGCACAAACTCACGGAAGGGGGCCGAGTCTACCAACTGAAAAGGCAGCAGTTGAAGCGCTAGCAATTTAGCCAAGCTAGCATTCAACCGCTGGGCATGTGGATAGCTGGGAGTGAACTTCTTTCGACGGTCCAGCAGCTGGGGCAGGGAAATTTGCCTGCTAGAATCGGACGTCGGTGTACTGCTAGCAGAGTGCCCGCAAGTACTTGGCTGTGACACACCTAATTCTACACTTTCATTCCTCTCAGTGCAGGTTTCAGAGAGGACTGAAGGTATAGTGGGGTTGGAGATACCAGCTGATGCGGTGCAAGGAGAGGTCCGCTTTGTTCTTTGGTGTTGGTCTTTAAGGTAGGCTTGCCAACGAGCTGCATGGCAGGTCAACATATGTCTGGTCAAGCATGTGGTGCCCAAGCGGCTGATGTTTTGGCCACGCGATATACACTTGAGACATATGTTGCAAACAGCAGCTGTGCGATCTGATGCACTCGGCTCAAAAAAGGCCCACACCAAAGAACTTTTTGAATAACGGGCAGAGGCAGCGCCCTGCACAGGCGGAGCTCTGCGGTGTGATTCTGTCGGTGTGCTGCCCTTACGCTGGCCCCCCGAGGGCATCCTGCCTCGTTGGAGATGTGCCTCCTCCTCCTCCTCTCTCCTATTAGGCACCCACGTGGAGTCAGTGACCTCATCATCCCCTCCCTCCTCATCACTGGAGCCAATCTGGCAGTATGCTGCAGCTGCTGGAACATGACTGCCAGATTGGTGTCCTTCTTGAGCATCCCCTCTCTCTGCTCTCATGCTACTGCCTTCCTCTAGCTGGGTATCATCATCAGACCCTTCGAAACGCTGGGCATCCTCCTGGAGCATGTACCCAACACTGTGCTCAAACAGTTCGGGGGACTCCTCAGGAGGACATGGTGGGTCTAGGAAAGGAGTGACTGATGATGACATTGATACCAGGGAAGAGGAAGCTTTGGCAGCTGCTTTGCCAGTACCCTGAGCCTGGGTGAGAGGATGAGGAGGATGAGGAGGGCTTGGTCATCCACTCTACCAAGTCTTCGGCGTGATGCGGCTCAACACGTCCAGCTGCCGAAAAGAAGGACAAGCGTGTCCCATGGCCACGTGGTGATGGCGATGCACCGCGTCCATGACCAGCACTGTTGTCTCTAGACACAGAGCCTGCTTGCCCTCTTTTATTGGCTCCTGACTGTCTGCCTCTCCTTGTTTGCCTTCCAGACATTCTAATGGCCTGCAGGGAGATGGGAAAACCAGCAATACGGGCTAGCTTCAGGAGCATATTTTGCAGGAATCACACTACGCCTGCTGTAAGTGCTGCAAATGCCCGTTGGTGTAACACACCAGGAAAACACCGCAATACGGGCTAGCTTCAGGAGTATATTTTGCAGGAATCACACTACGCCTGCTGTAAGTGCTGCAAATGCCTGTTGGTGTAACACACCAGGAAAAGACAGTAATACGGGCTAGCTTCAGGTGTATATTTTGCAGTAATCACACTACGCCTGCTGTAAGTGCTGCAAATGCCTGTTGGTGTAACACACTAGGAAAACACAGCAATAAGGCGTAGCTTCAGGAGTATATTTTGCAGGAATCATACTACGCCTGCTGTAAGTGCTGCAAATGCCTGTTGGTGTAACACACCAGGAAAACACAGCAATACGGGCTAGCTTCAGGTGTATATTTTGCAGTAATCACACTACGCCTGCTGTAAGTGCTGCAAATGCCTGTTGGTGTAACACACTAGGAAAACACAGCAATAAGGCGTAGCTTCAGGAGTATATTTTGCAGGAATCACACTACGCCTGCTGTAAGTGCTGCAAATGCCTGTTGGTGTAACACACCAGGAAAACACAGCAATAAGGGCTAGCTTCAGGTGTATACTGTGCAGGAGGCTTAGCAACAATGACACTGACACTGTCCCCTGCCTATCCTTCTCTCTCGCTGCACACAAGGTTTATCAAAGAATATGACACTGACACTCTCCCTGCCTATCCTTCTCTCTCCCTGCACACAAGGTTTAGCAAAGAATATGGCACTGACACTGTCCC
Source organism: Rana muscosa (assembly GCA_029206835.1). Lineage (NCBI taxonomy): Eukaryota > Metazoa > Chordata > Amphibia > Anura > Ranidae > Rana > Rana muscosa. The sequence continues at coordinate 932,377,330 of CM055117.1, forward strand.
TTGCCTATCCTTCTCTCTCCCTGCACACAAGGTTTATCAAAGAATATGACACTGACACTCTCCCTGCCTATCCTTCTCTCTCCCTGCACACAAGGTTTAGCAAAGAATATGACACTGACACTGTCCCCTGCCTATCCTTCTCTCTCCCTGCACACACGGTTTAGCAAAGAATATGACACTGACACTGTCCCCTGCCTATCCTTCTCTCTCCCTGCACACAAGGTTTAGCAAAGAATATGACACTGACACTCTCCCTGACTATCCTTCTCTCTCCCTGCACACAAGAATAGCACAAAGAATATCACACTGTCCCTGCCTATCCTTCTCTTTCCCTGCGCCGGAACACACTACACAAGGCCGCCGCGTTGGCGACCTTTTATAGTGTGGGGCGTGTGCTAAACCCCCTGAGCTATAATTGGCCACAGGCAACCTGCCTGTGGCCAATTATGGCTCTCCTAGCTGCCGGCGCTGTGATTGGCCAAGCATGCGTGGTCACAGTGCATGCTTGGCCAATCACAGCGCCGGGATTGCACTGCGATGGCGCAGTGTATTGTGGGCCGTTCGCGTCACTCGAATTTGGCGCGAACGGCCCAAATCGTTCGATGTTCGCCGAACGATCGAACAGCTGATGTTCGAGTCGAACGTATGTTTGACTCGAACACCGAGCTCATCCCTAGTCTTTACGTGTAGTAGAATGACAATAAAGCTTGACTTGACTCGACTTGACTAAAACTAAATAAAAATTTGACTTCAAAATTAACACTGGTCTGTAGTGCATGTTCATACCAGGCTCAATACCATAAATAATTGTGTAGCGCTACCCCCAGTTAAGAGAGCCGCTGGATTTTTGTTTCGGGCCCTGTGTACAGCATCGCCAACCCCCGGCAATCTTACTCGACCCACTCTGGCACAGCTAGTCTAGGGATTATACTTGTATCACAATCAAACAGTATTGCAATGGTTACCTCTTTGCAATAAGACAACACACTGATGCGAGAGATCAAGTATAATGGTTTTACTTTAGTTTTGAAAGGGCATAGGCAGAACATAACACATACAACTCGCTTACAGAGCCCTGCAGCAATAAATATAGCGCGCAAAAATGGCGCAGCGTGGTAATCCACCACGCGCAGCTATTATTGTATACGTGCCCTATGGCGCACTAAAACAATAGTCTATCTCCCCTCCCTGGTCAGGCCTAACACAGAATAAATCTCAGTCTTTTCATTAAGGATTTCTTCGCATGCAAACTTTCGGTGGTGCACTTGATGAAACAGTATTTTTGTAATCCACAAAGTAGGCAGTCACAAGGAACACTATACTGGAGACCCTTTAAACTCTGTCCTGCTACTGGTCTCCAGTGAAGTAACAAACAAACGATTGGTGGGCCAGGGCAGTCTATAGGCCTAAACACGGTACAGTCTATTGGATTGAGCAAGTGCTCGCTCACCACTCCGGATGCGATCCCAGTCCGGGACTTCCACCTGCTGTGTCTCCGCACACAGCGTCTGCCACGATCGGGTCCCCGATCCAACTGATGTCCTCATTCGACAAGTCAGATGCCACCCAGGCTCCGCAGTGGGGTGGAAGGCTCTTCGGAAGTTGCGCAAGGCCCCAGGCTTCAGGCCTTGCACTGCAGCAGATCCGCACAGGAAGACTGTTGCTTGCAGCGCGGTGTCCAAAGAGGCCGAGCTCCGCCTCGCCTCCTTCTTAAATAGCCCCTCCCATGAGTCTCTGCGGTGGCCAACTGCACTCTGGGTGCCGAATGGGATTCTGGGTAACATAGTCCCGGGGCCATTAAAGGAGACCCCGCTACAATAGCATATTAGATTTTTCACTCCAGCAGTATATAATGAGTTTGGAAATTGTAGAGAAATGTTAACTAATGCATTACAATTTAATTATACCCATTCAATAAAATTAGTTTTAGTCGACTAAAATGTACTGGAGATTTTAGTCGACTAAGACGTAGGACATTTTAGTCGACTAAAATCTACTGGAGATTTAGTCGACTAAATAGGACTAAAACTAAAACAATTGCAGAAGACTAAAATGGAACTAAAACTAAAATGTCATTTTAGTCCTAAGACTAATGCCGCGTACACACGATCGATTTTTTTTGACGGTGAAAACACCGTCGAGAAAATCGACGTTAAAAACGAGGAACAGCTTGTTCCCCCCACACACGGCCGTTTTAAATGTCATTTTTTTTTGGTCGAAAAAAACGACCGTGTGTGGGCTCCGCGGCAGTGTTTCCCTATGGGAAACACTGCCGCGGAAAACATGTCGAAAAAAACGACGAGAAAAATTAGAACATATTCTAATTTTTCTCGTCGTTTTTAATGACGTTTTTCTCGTCGAAAAAAATGACAGCCCACAGACTATCGTTTTTCTCGTCGAATGGGAAAAATTTCGTTTTTTTCGACGGGAAAAACGGCCGTGTGTACGCGGCATTAGACTAAAACTAAATAAAAATTTGCTGCCAAAATTAACACTGATCTAAAGAAATGAAGAGTAATGGTAATCTACTAACAGATACTTGAAGTTGAAGATAATAACAGATTTTATTCTGGAACCCTGCCTAGAACTATGGGTCTGCCACCTAGAACATGTAATAGAAACTTCCCAGGATGTATCTGTGAGGCCCGGGTTACATCACCGCCAGTGCCTCAGAGAAACCAGGAAGTGGGAAAAAGGTAATTGTAAGTAAAAGCAAAGAAATGTTTGTTTAACTAACACATGATTAGGGTAGTTGATTTCATATCAACATGCAGAGCTGTATGTTGATGGGATTTAAGAAAATGGGGAAAAGGTCCACTTTAAGGGAATCTCTTACTAAGAAAAGTATGCAGACTGTAACTGTTGACTAAACCTTAAAGAAGTACAGTCAAAGCTTGTTCGGCTGTACTCCTCTTATGAATCACAGGAGTGCAGTTTGTTCTGCACTCCTGTGACTCGTTTTTAGCAGACAGTGGGCTGAAGTCTACTGTTGGCTGATGTCACAGAGCCTGTTGAGGCACGGGCAAGATTGCGACAATGGAGTCGGGATCCGCCCACATGCCTGGACCGGCTCCCAGCTTAGCCTCTCAAGGAGTCACTGAAAGCCCGAGCAGGCTGTTCCTGCCCCTTCCACAGCCCATCTCTCCAGTGAGTGAGGGGGGAGACCAGACAGCAATGACTGACAGTCACCAGCTCTTTGCTCACGGAGTCCTGAGAACCGAGTGATCGGCAGTGTTGAATCGGTTCTTAGTGTTAGAGCCAGCAGGAAACAGATGCAGTATTGGACCGATTCTGCATCCACCTAGGTAAGTACTGTATGAATGTGGAAAAAAAAAATCCCATACTGTTCTGGAAATTTTATACATAGGCAACGGCTATCCTCATATTGATTAGTGGTTCCAAATTACTAAAAACGACTGCAGTAGGAAACAGACAAAATATAGAGTATCTTTCCAAAATAACTGTTACTCTAGTTGTTTAATCTGCATGATTCTTAGTCCCTGTGGACTTTGATAACCCTGTTACCCATTGTGGATACCAGTGTCCACTAGACATGTGCACACTGAAATATTTCGTTTCGGAATTTCGTTTTTGTCAGAAAAATAAATTTATTTAGTTACTCCCGAAATTCGTTTTTATTTATTTTGTTTTTCGTTAGAAATTGCATTCGTCCGAAAATCTGAATTAATTAAGGTCGAATCTGTCATTGAAGGCTTATGGTGTCTGTCGAATGTTCAAAGAAGATTCGACGGAGCAGTGAAACTGTACGACGCTGCAATCATACATTTCCGGTCGAATGTTCCGCCCACAAGCTATAGAAGAATTCTAATGTTGTATGACTAGTAATAATTATATTTATTCATTACTATTACTAGTCAACCAACATTAGAATTCTTCTATAGCCTATGGGCGGATGCATTTGACCGGAAATGTACGATTGCAGCGTCGTACAGTTTTGCTGCACCGTCGAATCTTCTAACTTTCAATGCTTTGTCGAATCTTCGTCATTCTAGCTATTTTACTGCTCCTCCTCTTTGGTTACAATCAGCCAATAACATTCATCATCAACTTTATTTTTATTTTACTTCCCCCACCCAATTCCAGCAGTGATCTTTTCTCTCTATGTCGAATCTTTTCTCTCTATAATAACGAATCTTTTCTCTCCTATGTCGAATCTTTTCTCTCCTATGTCGAATCTTTTCTCTCCTATGTCGAATCTTTTCTCTCCTATGTCAAATCTTTTCTCTCCTACGTCGAATCTTTTCTCTCCTATGTAGAATAATCTTGGACTAATAGAGTTAAGGTTAGGCACATTCGACCACAGGTTCGATAGACACAGATTGTTATTGTCAGCGTCACGTCGAATCTCCTATCTATATCGAACTGTTGTAGCCACGAAAATGAAAATAAAGCATTTGTTTATGTCGGATCTTTCGGTTTTCGGATTCTGTGCTTTCGTTTTCATTTGTTAAAACGGTAACGAAAATAGCTGAAATTCGGACGAAAATGCATTCGGACGAAAACGAATGCACATGTCTAGTGTCCACTTTAACTATTTATTTAGGGGCTCAGTATAGGCAGAACCGCACCTTCGGTTCATATATTTTCTAGCACTCCTCTTGCACTGGGCATTTTTGAGGGTCTCTTACCCTTCATTCCCTTACTTAATTTAATGCAAAAAATTACAGGCCAGTCTTTTTCTCTTCTATACTAGTGTCTATACTCTCTTGCCTCCAAACTATTATTACAGCAGATGTGTGCTTCATATAACCTGTTAACAGCACTATTCTTCCTTTTTTTTTTTTTTATATCTATAACAGTCCAATGGACAGTAGACAATGATGACATAACATATAACCAACATTCAAAGCAGTTCGATTAAGGGGAGTAAATTAGGTACCCTTTGTCCTGAAAATGCCTTACCGATCAAAGAAGTCTGATAACCAGACATGGGAGTAAGTCACACATGTGCAAGTCACAAGCAAGTCTCAAGTCTTAACCTTCAAGTCTCAAGCAAGTCCCAAGTTACTGTGACAAAAAGCAAGCAAGTCAAGTCGAGTCCCTGCTAGAAGTCAAGCAAGTCAAGTCATTTATTTTGGTCAAGTCACAAATCAAGTCAAAATACTGATCTACCCCTTACTGTATAAAAATAATAGGAGGGATAACAATAAATAATATTGGTTATGTGCCCATGCCTCACTGTGCCCATGCCTCACTGTGCCCATGCCTCACTGTGCCCATGCCTCACTGTGCCCATGCCTCGCTGTGCCCATGCTTCGCTGTGCCCATGCTTCGCTGTGTCCATGCTTCACTGTGCCCATGCTTCCCAGTGTCCCCGTGTCTCACTGTGCCCGTGTCTCACTGTGCCCGTGCTTCACTGTGCCCAATGTGTATAGAAAGTAATTCCGCGCTACTATAATAAAAGATCATCTGCTGCAAAGCACTGAAAGGTATAATCCGTGACCCTGAGTGTGAATAGATATAAAGAAATAGTGCTGAGCTGATGGGAATGATATGTGATGTTCTGTGTCAGTAATGCTGGTTCTCAAATATCCAATATAAAATTACTAAAACTGGCATCCATAAATACTTATTGAGATAGCATAAAATAATAAAACATAAATATTGTGCCTTAATATACTCCTGTATTAGTAATTTGCTTATATTACTAGCAAGTGCTGGAGCAATGATAAAGTGCAAAAGTGCAAATGATCCGTGACACAGGAAAAATAAAATAACTGAGACAGTAGTAAAAGGTGCATGTATCCGTGGAGAGAAAAAATGGTACTAAGCAGTACCTGTACTACCAGTAAGGAAAAGTGCAAAGGTGCATGAATCCGTGACACAAAAATTTGTACTAAGCAGTAACAAATACTTGTGTAAACAATTACTGTGTTCATACAATAAAATGACTGTCATTTTTAAAATCTGTGAGAGAAAAAAAGAACCAGAGCAACTATGTTGCTGCGAGAAAGTCCAAAAAAGGATTCCTTATGGACTGAAAGCAGTGCTGTGATAAGGTGCTAGGTGATGAGTGGTTTAAACTTCGTGTCTTCCACACTGTGACTCCTGTGGTATATGGATGGCCCCTTACCTCACTGCTGTGAGGTTACAGCATATAAGAGAAACCCTCTGTTTGTCCGACCTCCTCCGGCCTGGATGGTCCCTTGGAACCTAGGGTAGTTGTGCTGCCTGGTATGGGGGGGGGGGGCGAATCCCCTAGCCGTGGAGACTCCAAAGTAATGTACATAAATGGGGGGAAGAGCGAAGGAATCCCAAGATAGTGTAGTATTGTTGTGCAAAAGGTTTATTTAAACAGTAAGGTTTGCAAGTACTCACATTTAAAATGTATAAACAGGTATATCAAATACGAGCGCCGAGCTCGTCCGCGTCACCTCCGGTGCTTGTGTTGTCCCTACGCGTATCGTCATCGTGATGCCGTGGGAAGAGGACAGAGAGAGATGTTGTGGCGGTCAATAGGGCCTAGAGAATAGCAGGCTAGGTACTTCCTAATGGCTCAGTCCCTGGGAATAGTAATGGACAATGGCCAACAGGCCCTCTTACCAGACCCAGCGAAATCGCAACAGTGATCCCTCTGGCTGGACGTTCACTGGTGGTGCAGAGTACAGCGCGGCTCCCTGGTGGTGCGGGGTACAGCGCGGCTCCCTGGTGGTGCGGGGTACAGCGCGGCTCCCTGGTGGTGCGGGGTACAGCGTGGCTCCCTGGTGGTGCGGGGTACAGCATGGCTCTCTGGTGGTGCGGGTACATGGTTACAGTGTGGCTCCCTCTCTGGTTTCCCCCAGCACAGTATTCTCTTTTGCTCCTCTTCTGCTGGGGGCTGTAGCTTGGTGTCTATGGATACACTGGGGCCGGAACTCTGCAGTGACTACATTTCCCATGATGCCCCAGAGTCTTCTGATTGGCCCTCTGCTGTGGCCAATCATGGGGAGGGCACGGCGAAAAACCAATTAGAGCCGCTCTCTCTCTGTCTTCGGGTTACAGAAAGGGAAGGGGGGCGGCGGGGGAGATATACAGACAGCCCGCAGCTCTCCTCTCCCTGTCACAGCGCCACTACTCTATTTGCCAGAGAACTTGGCAGTGGCGCTGACAGGGAGAGGAGAGCTGTGGGCTGTCTGTATATCTCCCCCGCCGCCCCCCTTCCCTTTCTGTAACCCGAAGACAGAGAGAGAGAGTGAGCGGCTCTAATTGGATTTGCCGCGCCACCGCACAGCTTCCTGCCCGCTGTTTCCCTCCCCACAACAGAATCACGGCTGTAGGGGGGGCGGCTTGGCGGCTCTTATTTTAACTGCTTCCTGGACCCATTAGCACCCGGCGCGAGCCACTGCACTGGTAAGCAGTATTCCCTGATAGTGGCCCTGCGTGCGGGAGTCGGGAGGAGGGTGCGGGTGCAATTTTTTGGGGGGGGGGGCTGCCGGCCGGCCGCCCTCCACAAAGTGCCGCCCTAGGCCTGGGCCTTGTCGGCCTAGGCCAGAACACAGCACTGAGTACAGGTACTGCTTAGTACCATTTTTTCTCTCCACGGATACATGCACCTTTTACTACTGTCTCAGTTATTTTATTTTTCCTGTGTCACGGATCATTTGCACTTTTGCACTTTATCATTGCTCCAGCACTTGCCGGTAATATAAGCACCTTACTAATACAGGAGTATATTAAGGCACAATATTTATGTTTTATTATTTTATGCTATCTCAATAAGTATTTATGGATGCCAGTTTTAGTAATTTTATATTGGGTATTTGAGAGCCAGCATTACTGACACAGAACGTCACATCTCATTCCCATCAGCTCAGCACTATCACTGTGCCCAATGCCTCACTGTGCCCGTGTCTCATTGTGCCCGTGTCTCACTGTGCCCATGCTTCACTGTGCCCAATGCCTCACGGTGCCCGTGTCTCACTGTGCCCAATGCCTCACTGTGCCCGCGTCTCACTGTGCCCATGTCTCACTGTGCCCGTGTCTCACTGTGCCCATGCTTCACTGTGCCCGTCAGCTGTGTACCTGATCGGCTGCATCCCGGCGGCCATTCCAGTATTCAAAAGCCGTGCCTCCTCCTCGTCTGTGATACGCGGAAGACTCAGTTTCCCAGCATTCAGTGTTCCACCTATCACGGACATCCGCTCATCCTCATAACACAGACAAGGATAAGAGGATGTCCATGATAGGCTGAACACTGCCTGCTGTGAAATTGAGTGTTCCGCCTATCACAGACGAGGAGGCGCAGCTTTTGAACACTGCAATGGCCGCCGTCTCTCTGCATGACACACTGATCAGGTAGGCCGATGGCGGCTTGCGGTTAGTGTTAGTGGTGCCAAGTCATTGCAAGTCATATAGCCCAAGTCAAAGTCAAGTCGCAAGTCATTAGTGACAAGTCAAAGTCAAGTCGAGTCATTTATTGAATTCTGTCAAGCAAGTCGCAAGTCCTCAAACAGGTGACTTAAGTCTGACTTAAGTCAAGTCATGTGACTCAAGTCCCCCACCTCTGCTGATAACCCAAATGTAAGCAAAGGGCTTACCTCAGCCGGCTGATTATCAGAAATTCTCAGATAATTTAGAACTCCTCATTTTTGGATTCTCATGGTCACCTGTAAATTCCTTCCTAAATAAAGCCAGCCAACTGTTATGGAAATCTCATAGATAGGCAACTCTTATCCTCACATTGTTTAGTGGTTCCAAATTAATAATTACTACTGCAGTAGGGAACAGACACAGAAAGGTACATTCAGCATCTTTACAAAATAACTGTTCTGTTTTATTTAACGCAATTGAAGGTTTTTATACACATGATTATGTAGGTATCACATTAATATTGTGTAGCGGGGTATCGTTTCACCCACCAGACTACAGTTCCCAGCACGCTTTGAGGCACCCAGGGTGCACTTCTCCGTGCAAGGACTGCTGGGGTGGACTTAAAAAGGGGGAGGAGGAGCCTCGCTCTTTCTCTTGGAACGCCGCCCTCCTAGCAAGAGGATCCCTGCACTCACTTGCTGCGTGTGCAAGGCCTGAAGCCTGGGCCTCACACTTTGTTCCAGAGAGCCTTCTGTTCCGCCGAGGAGCCTGCGGAGCATCTGATCCACCTGAGGTGCCACCATCTTCTGGAGGACCGAAGACATGGTGCATCGTGGGCACTGTGTAGCAACTCACAGTAGCGGAGGTACCGGACAGGAGTCGGTCCGGTCTGGGTGAGAGAGCGCCAGCTCAGAACCACATCTAAGTAACTTTGTTGCCTATTAACTTTGCCTAGGCCCATCCTTGACCACAGTTATACTTTGGAGAGACTGTCTGCTGAACTGAGTTTATCAGTCTCTCCAGCTTTACCAAGTTAGCGATCATCTGCTACCCCTATTGGATTACAGTTTGTTTCTTTATGTGCACCACCGAGAGTTGCTAGCGAAGATTCTTCAACAAACTATACCCCAAAATTATAGTCTGGCCTGACTGGGTAGTATAGGACATTGCTGGGCACCATTTTTTGCTCACGAGGGAGGATAGCTGCAGCGGGGTTATTATGTTTATTGCATTATTGAATGTTATACCCTTTTAATGTGTACACGTATATTGCAGGGATCTGCATAAGATATTGTATACAAATTACCTTTTATACTTTTACCAATAGTAAAAAAGCTATAGTTAAGTAATTTGGTTGTCAGTGTCAATTACTGTGCTGGGATACAAAGGGGTTGTACCGTATAACAGTATAGAGGTAGTATAGTATACCATCCTTTCCCCTTTCCTAACTGTGCCATGAGAGGTTAGGGCCGATTGCCAGGGGTTGACAGCGGTGCACTACAAGTCCCAAAACAAACAAGCAGCCCTCTTAAACTGAGGGTATCGCTATAATTACAATTGTACTTGTATGGTAACAAGGGGCATAACATAGGCAGGCTAATTCTAATCAGAACTCGAAAGACTGCAAACATGTAATGAAAATATTATTTGTGCCGTGTGCAATACATACAAAATAGAATACAATAATATACAGAATTTACAAATTTCCTTTACACATCTCTTTTAAACTCATACCTACTCAGGATTACCACTGTTGTACACAACTATATGGTCAGAGGGTGCAAGCAGAATATTGCACTAAACCTGTAAATAAGAGAACCAAAACCTTTGCTAAGTGGAAGTGTGGGTTTGATAAAAACAGCTGGCAGTGCCTCCTCCTCCCAAAACAGGGTTTCTGTGAGTCCCACACTCTGCGCACATTTGAACCCTGTGTCCTTTTTCCAACCATTTTAACAGTGGCAGGGCTTTGCACTGTCACAATAGTTATTAATAGAGAAACCTCCAGATGAATGTTGCAGCAAAGTCCAGTTGCAGGGGCCCCTGAGGATGATGCTACATTTGTCTTTGTGTCAGGCACCTGAACACAAGGTCAGCAGTCACGAGGGTATTCTCCAACTGTTGTCTGACCAGCCTGGAATGAAACGTCTCACTGGCTGGAACTGTGATATGGTACTGGAACTCAGAGTCAGTCTATCTTCTCTGCATTGTAGTCCCTCTCTAGCAGTGGTGGCTGGTGCTCAAAATTTTTGGGGGAGCGAAAACAAACTGAAAAAAAAAAACATCAATTGCCGCCACTGTGTCCATTAAACGCAGCCACTGTGCCCAAACGCCACTAGTTTGTCCCCAAATTCAGCCAGTTTGTCCCCATATACAGCCAGTTTCACCCCATATACAGCCAGTTTGTCCCCATATGCAGCCAGTTTGTCCCCATATGCAGCCAGTTTGTCCCCATATGCAGCCAGTTTGTCCCCATATGCAGCCAGTTTGTCCCCATATGCAGCCAGTTTCCCCCAAAATACAGCCAGTTTCCCCCAAAATACAGCCAGTTTGTCCCCCATATACAGCCAGTTTGTCCCCCATATACAGCCAGTTTGTCCCCCATATACAGCCAGTTTGTCCCCCATATACAGCCAGTTTGTCCCCCATATACAGCCAGTTTGTCCCCCATATACAGCCAGTTTGTCCCCCATATACAGCCAGTTTGTCCCCCATATACAGCCAGTTTGTCCCCCATATACAGCCAGTTTGTCCCCCATATACAGCCAGTTTGTCCCCCATATTCAGCCAGTTTGTCCCCCATATTCAGCCAGTTTGTCCCCCATATTCAGCCAGTTTGTCCCCCATATACAGCCAGTTTGTCCCCTATATACAGCCAGTTTGTCCCCCATATACAGCCAGTTTGTCCCCCAAATGCAGCCAGTTTGTCCCCCAAATGCAGCCAGTTTGTCCCCCAAATGCAGCCAGTTTATCCCCATAATACAGCCAGTTTATCCCCATAATACAGCCAGTTTATCCCCATAATACAGCCAGTTTATCCCCATAATACAGCCAGTTTATCCCCATAATACAGCCAGTTTATCCCCATAATACAGCCAGTTTATCCCCATAATACAGCCAGTTTATCCCCATAATACAGCCAGTTTGTCCCCCAAATGCAGCCAGTTTGTCCCCCAAATGCAGCCAGTTTGTCCCCCAAATGCAGCCAGTTTGTCCCCCAAATACAGCCACTTTGTCCCCCCAGCCCTACACTTACCTTCCTCGGGTCAGCGCCGTCCTCAATGTCTTCTCCCACCCTCGATGTCGCTTCAGCCAATCAGGTTACCGGTAACCAGACCCGGTGAACCTGATTGGCTGAAACGCAACCAGGGAACGCACCCCCCGTGCGTCCTCTCGTTAGCTTTTTAGAAGCCGATTACAGCCCTCAGGCTGTAGTCGGGAAGCCTATCAGAGCCGCTGGCTCTGATAGGCACTTCTAAAGACCAACCAGACGCTGTTATTCAGATGGCCGGCGCTCAACAGGGGGGCCGGCCATCTGAATAGTGGCAGCGGCGGCGACAATACATAGGTTCATGCAATGCATGAACCTATGTATTGTTGTGAGTGACGGCCGGGCGCAGGAGCGAGGGGGGGGGGGGCGGCTCTCCTGCGCCCACTATGGACGCACCGCTCCTGCTCTCTAGTAATTTATAATAATCTCTTCTGGTCCAGGATTTAGCAGGATGCATAGGACACAAGGCTGAGACTTTCTCTCTCTCTCTCCACTTCCTTCCTCTTGGGTTTCAAATCCAACAACCAAGGGCAGGAAGTGCATGTATAATACAGTATATTTATAGGCATTTACAAATGTATACAGTGGAGGGCAACAGATCCCTACATAAGTTGTAAGTTGTCATTTACCCTTTCCTGCCACCTCCTCCTGGCCCTTTAAGAGGTTCTAAATGCTAAGAGGCATGTGATTGGCTGTCACATGACCGGAAAGCTCCCGATAGCAAGTAGGCATCAGGAGCCTTCCAGTACCTGCTGGTAACTGTTTACATTTGGAACGCATGTATGCAGCTTCTCGGCATTAAAGCCCACCCATTGAGGGGCTGAGTATATGTGTACGGCTGATGGGAAGAGGTTAAGTGATAGGTGCCATTAAGCATATACTGTACAAGCAGAGCCGCTGTTAGAAATCATGAGGCCCCGAACAGCCTACCTGACAGGCCCCCCACCCGCCACCGCAGTGCCCTGCCAATCCTATGTGGTCAAGAAATTCCCTGCACCAGAGCCACATGTATACAGGATCCATGTATATGTGTGGCTGTGGGTTGGGTAATGCCTCAACTTATGATTGGCAGTGTACAGTGAGATGCTAACTGTTAATTTACTTTTGGGTGTGTGTGGGGGGCAGTAAAAATGTGCAGCTAACACAGTTTTACCATCCCCCAACCAATCCCCCTTAGGCTGCAAAGGTACTGCTTCTGTAGTATGGCTGCAGGGTGTTTTACACAACATCCCATCACTACTGCCGCACTATGGTAGTAGTGCCTTGGAAGCATAAGGGGGAGGGATTGGAAGATGGTAAAACTGTGGCTGAGCTGAACATTTTTACTGCCCCCCCCCACCCAAATACAAAAGTAAACAAGACCTAACAACATCTCACTGTGCTTATGTGATCATCATCGTTATGATGATGATGATGATCACACAGTACAAAAGGTGTTGTATGTCTCTCTGTATGTATGGATTGGATGTGTCTCTGTACCTTCCAGAAAGCAGAAATTGTGAGCCTGATGCGCTGATGGGGCCCAGGTAAAATATATGTATGTTACAGCAAGCCTAGGAGCATTGTCATCTGCTTTCTCCTGGGCAAAGTGCTTTCACGATAGCTGGAGAATGAAGTTCCCTGGGCCCCCCTGCTGAGCCGGCCCGGTACAGGAGGGCTGGTTGTACTGCCCTATCAGCGGCCCTGTGTACAAGGATATACTGTATTTTCATGTTCTACTTCCCCAATCTAAGCACTGCAAGTGTGACCTGATCCAGATGGCTGTAACTTACAGACCCAGCAGTATAGGCAGAGAGAGTCTTAAGCCGTATAACATCTTGCAGATTGTGGAACTCGAAAACTTGTGAAAACCTTGACAGATGAACATCAGGTCAAAAAATCTTAATATTTCCAGGTAGGGACAAAATTATTAAAGGCAAACTGACAATGCATGTGTAACATATTTCCAGCCAGGGAACATTAAAAAGGGGTGCATTCAGAGGACATCAGTAAACAGTAGAGGTGGTAATGATGCACTATATACGGTATATAAGCTGGCCACTAAGTGTCTAAAGTAGGATATACATGGAATGAAAATAGTCTGGTTCAGCAGGAACCAGCTAAATTTTGCTTTGTGTCTGTCTGTTCAACAGAAACCGGTCTAATAACCGAATTCAGTCGAATGTTCTTGCTGGAAAAGCAGCATTCAATCAGGCGATGGCTGCAGCGCTGATCTGTGTATTCTTAGTGCCCACTGCCAGAATACAGGGGGTCCCCGAGTTACGAACACAATAGGGACTGTAGGTTTGTTCGTAAGTCGAAGTTGTTCGTAAGTCGCAACACTGCATTTGTAAGTGTAACTTCCGGTCGGAACACTGCATTCGTAAGTGTTCGTAAGTGTAACTGCTGCCTGTGCATGGATGTGGGATGTTCCGTGCACTTGTTATGTTATCTGGGGCGTAGTACGGCAGTGTAGAATGTGTCGGAGCTGCTCAAAAGTTATCGTAGAGCACAAGTGGCCGGCATTTGAGGCCGTTCGTAAGTAGGAGTCGTTCGTAACTCGGGTGTTCGTAACTCGGGGACCCCCTGTACAATGGTGCAGTGAGAAAGATCCCTCCATCCACATCGCTTGTGTAGATGTGGAGATCTGCAAGTTTTTTTCACTCAACCTACTGTTTGAAAAAAAAAACTCAAGGTGTATAGCCTGCTTAAAGTGTTTGTTACTCTAGCATTTCAAATTCCTGATATGTGGCTGCTGTACCATGTACTTGTATGAGAAAGTATCCTGTTCTCTTTGTATTGCTTCCTTTGTGTGAAATCCTTGATGTTCCTGCTAGTCCCTCAGCTTTCCTGTTAAAAACTGACCACAATAAGCAGGAGAACGCATCGTGGTCAGTTCCCTAGCTGTACTGGGAACTCAGTATGATTTTCTCCAATAATCAGACTTGTCCTTTCATGACCCCCTTACACAGCAATTCACTAAAAAGATCAGTGTGCTGTTGCTACTTCTCCCCCCAGCTCTAATGCAGCTGAGAACAGAGGGAATGTGATCACTAGGGATGAGCCGAACACCCCCCTGTTCGGTTCGCACCAGAACCTGCGAACAGCCAGAATGTTCGCGTGAACTTTAGAACCCTATTGAATACAATGGACTCGAACGTTCAAAATCAAAAGTGCTAATTATAACGGCTAATATACAAGTTATTGTCCTAAAAAGTGTTTGGGGACCCGGGTCCTGCCCCAGGGGACATGTATCAATGCCGTTTTTTCGGGAGCAGTGATTTTAGTAATGCTTAAAATGAAACAATAAAAGTGTAATTTTCCTTAAAATTTTGGTGTGTGTATGATATGCATGTAAATTCGCGCATGTTTCCCGTGCTTAGAACTGTCCCTGCACAAAGTGTAATTTCTGAAGGAAAAAAAGTCATTTAAAACTCACTCGCGGCTATAATGAATTGTCGGCTCCTGGCAATACAGAGAAAAGTCATTGATAAAAAATAAAAAAAAGCGTGGGGGTCCCCCCAAATTCATTTACTAGGCCCTTCAGGTCTGGTATGGATATTAAGGGGAACCCTGCCACAAATTTAAAAAAAAAATGCGCGGAGTTCCCCCAAATATCCATACCAGACCCTTTATCCGAGCACGCAACCTGGCAGGCCGCAGGAAAAGAGAGAGCGCCCCCCCCTTCTGAACCGTACCAGGCCACATGCCCTCAACATGGGGAGGATGTCCCCATGTTGATGGGGACAAGGGCCTCATCCCCACAACCCTTGCCTGGTGGCTGTGGGGGTCTGCGGGCAGGGGGCTTACCGGAATCTGGAAGACCCCTTTAACAAAGGGGACCACCAGATCCCGCCCCCCCTATGTGAATTGGTAAGGGGTACATTGTACCCCTACCATTTCACAAAGAAAATGTAAAAATATGTTTTAAAAAACACACAGACACCTTGGAAAAGTCCTTTATTAAAAAAAAAAAAACATTCCATCAATGAAATCCAGTGTCCCGCGGCGATCCGATGTCCAGCGCTGTCCCCACGAGACGTCATTGGCTGAGCCTGAGCGGACTTGATGGGGAACTTCCTCCGCAGTGTATTAAATGAATAGACCCGCCCCTTCTAAAGTTCCCCATCAGGTCCGCTCAGCCAGTGACGTAGGTGTAAGGCTAAGCAGACCAGATGCGGAACGTGAGAAGGGGCGGGTCTATTAATTTATTACACTGTGGAGGAAGTTCCCCATCAGGTCCGCCCCTCGTATGTCGGACCCCGCCTACGTCTTTGGCTGAGCGGACCTGATGGGGAACTGCCTCCGCAGTGTAATAAATGAACTCGAAGCTCATCCCTAGTGATCACTTATAAAGAAGAGGAAAAAGGTATTTATAATTTTCATTTTATAGCTATACACAAAAGTTTGCCTTTCATTTCTATTTTAAACTGAATGGGTTGTTTTACAAGTTGATCGTTTACAATGTGTCTCTCTATTTTTGCTTCCTTTTTTTTTCCTGAACTAATTCTGCCTTTTGCTGTATATATCTGCATTCTGAAGATAGAGGTATAGCAGATATGATGTATCATATACATTCTGTCACAGTGTTCATATATAAAGACTGGAAAATGTTTGTATGGCCCAATTACATTTCTTTTCCAACCTGCACAAGAATTGCAGCTTGGATGGAAATTTCAGAATCACCTTCCTGTTTCTTTTCTTTGTATTATTACATAAGACATATTGCTTGTACCAATGTTATCTGGTCTTCTGAAATGCTGTTGTAGCCCAGTATTATGGGGAAAAAAAACTTACAGTACAATAACAGTGGTTGCTCAGTGAACAGTGAGAAATGCCATATGGTCCTCCATCAAGATTGTTATGTTTGGCCCAACATTTTAAGGAAAAAGTGTTTATTCAAAGAATTTAATACAAATCATAGATCATAAATTCTTTCTCCTGATTTATCATCTAATTAATTTTATTCTGTGACATAATGATTAGAAAAGTTTGACAAACCTTTAATGCTGTGCGAAAATTCAGTGAGAACAACTCAAAATGTAAGAAAAATAAATAAATATAACATTCAGCAATACTGTATTTATAGTTTACACTTAAAGTAAAACTCAATTTTTGAGGAAAAATTAATACAACATATGATTTCCACTTAAACAATTTAGTGATCTTAAAAATGACTTCCATACATTGCAGTCTGAAGCTGCTCTAATTTCGTAAAAATGTTTGAAATTCTATATTTCTTTGTGACTTGGAGGCATTCATACAGCATTGGTGTTATTGCCCACAGAAACCTTACTGTACTACATGTGTAATTGGCTCACTACTTTTCCCAGAAGCCTGCACTGAGAGACAAGTCACATTTCAGGTATTCCCCTGCCCCAGAGGCGTAACTAGAACCCTCAGGGCCCCGGTGCAAGAAACCATGATGAGCTCTCCTGACCACCCCCCCCCCCTTCCATCCAAGCCCCGGCTTCCAATTTTTGGGAGGGCGTCCATGTACATCCTCCCAGAACCCTGCCTCCCACGTGTCCCCTGGGATGTGCATCCAGCGCAATCACAGCAGCTCTTTACCATGTGATCAACTGATCACATGTAAACAGACTTGTGGGTTATCTGCAGCCCTTTCCTGTGTCTGTGTGAGGAAAGGAGAGGCAACAATGTCAGTAAATTGATTACACTGGTAATCAGTGCCCTAAACACCAGTGAAGCCTATCAGTGCTTATCAATGCCGCCTATTAGTGCCCATCACTTCTGCCTATAAGTGCTCATCAATGCCACCTATCAGTGCCCATCAATTCCGCCTATCAGTGCCACCTATTATCGATCATCAACGCTGCCTATCAATGCCCATCAGTGCTTATCAATGCCGTCTATCAGTGTCCATCGTTGCCACCTCAATGGTGTCTATAAGTGCCCATCAATCCCACCTATCAGTGTCCATCAATCCCACCTATCAGTGCCCACCACTGCCACCTATCAGTGCTCATCGATCCCACCTATCAGTGCCCACCAGTGGCCATCAATCCCACCTGACAGTGCCCACCAGTGGTCATTATTCCCACCTATCAGTGCCCACCAGCGCTCATCAAATCCACCTATCAGTGCTCGCCAGTGCTCATCAATCCCACCTATCAGTGCTCACCAGTGCTCATCAATCCCACCTATCAGTGCTCACCAGTGCTCATCAGTGCCCATAAGCGCTCATCAATTCCGCCTATCAGTGCTCATCAATCCCACCTATCATTGCCCACCAGCGCTCATCAATCCCACCTATCAGTGCCCACCAGTGCTCATCAATCCCACCTATCAGTGTCGCCTGTCTCCTCAGCACGGCTCTGAGCTGAGAGTGCCTCTCTCATACATCTCAGAGCCAGTGTTTTATCGAATACTGCCTCCCATTCTCCCTCCCCCCTCCATCCTCTCTCACACTGGATGAGAGAGGAGACAGCCAGTCTGCTCATTCTCCCCTGACTCTCTCCTCCTGTGTGTGCTCTGCGGGAAGTGTGGGCTCGATAGCTTCACACTTGACTTCCCGTAGAACAGACACAGGAGGAGAAGAGAGTCAGTGGGGGAATGAGCAGACCAGCTGTAGACCACTGGAGGTATGAGAGAGGCTCTCTCGGCTCAGAGCCGTGCGACTAGCAACTCCGCTGGGGCCCACCAACAGTGGCAGAATGCCAGGGCCCAGACGCAAGTGTGACTGTTGCGACCCTGGTAGTTCCGCCACTGCCACTGCCCTGCTCCATTCTTGGAGAGATACTCCTCTAGCCTTGGGCTACATGAGTGATTTTTAATCTCATAGACTAAAAAAAAGATTTAAAGAAGTATGGCCAAAGCTTTTTTGGTTTTGGGTATCTTTTTATATCCCTTTCCATCTTTATAAAGTTCTATTCCTTTGTTCTTTTCTACCTCCTTATGGCTCAGTGTCTAGCCTGCTTAGGGCATCTAAGTGAGAGCTAAAAAACTCATTGACTATTTATACACAGACACTAATTGTGATTTAAAAAGCCACAAATGTGAGAAATTAACCGTTAATTGACATTTTAACCTGTGTGTGTCACCTTCTGTGTCTGTACCAAGGCCAAACATTCCAGGGTATGTAAACTTGTCATCAGGGCCATTTGGGTGATTTCTGTTATCATTATGATTTTAAAAGGAGCCAAAAAATTATGTTACAATAAATGGCTTCATGTGATCACTATCCTCAAATAAAAGACTGTTTTTCGGCATGATTAGTCATATTTTCAATACAAATGCCAAAATTTCACAATTTCTGCCATGGTATGCAAACTTTTGAGTACAACTGTCAAGCCTCGTACACACGACCGAGTTTCTCGTCGTAAAAAACACGTTGTTTTTTTCTACGAGATTCTTGTTAACCTTTACGAGTTTCTCGTCAAGCTTTCCATGCGTACACACTGACATTTCACAATTTCCTCGTTTGTTCTCCGCGGTCACGTCCAGCACGTACGACGGCACTATAAAGGGGAAGATCGATTTCCCTCGCGCCACCCCTTGGGCTGCTTTTGCTGATCTCGTGTTACCGCGTGTGAAGTAAAAGTTTGGGAAGAGACGATTCGCGCTTTTCAGTCTTCGTGCTTTTAGTTCGTTTTCTGCGGTTCAGTTTGTGCTTGTGGGTTCGTATCTTGTCTTTCAGGGCGTTTCGGCAGGTCGTATCTGTTTTACAGTGCGTTCTTGCCCGTTCGTTTCTGATTTTCAGTTCGTTATTCATAGGCCTTGCTGTTCTAAAGTGCGTTCTGTTCTGTAAGTTCTGATAAGACGACCGTTTCCTAGCCATGTCACCTGTACGTTCTCGTCGTCGAGTTCGTGCTGTGCGGGCGCTTGGTGTTGGTCTGCTTGTTTTGGACCAAGACCAGTCCATGAACGGGGTGAGGAGGAGTTCATGGACCAAGAATTGGTTGCTCCATCGGGACCAATTCTGCCTTATGCCTCTGCTGCGGGAGATCGTCGAGAATAATCCTGAGGACTTCAGGAATTTTCTGCGGATGTCTGACCCCGTTTTTCAGCAACTGTTGGCTTTGGTGTCCCCCTATATTACCAGGCAGGACACCGTTATGCGGGAAGCCATCAGTGCTGAGCAGAGGCTCATCGCCACGTCACGTTACCTGGCGACAGGGAGAAGTCTTCAGGACTTGAAGTTCACGACAGGCATCTCCCCCCAGGCTCTGGGCCTCATAATCCCAGACACCTGTTCTGCCATTATACAAGTCCTGCAGGAGGACTATATTAGGGTAAGTTTTCTCCATTAACATCACATTTTATGTATTTCATGTATGCTAATGTATTGTATTTCTTTCATCCTTCCCTAATTACCATGATTGTAATATGCTGAGAATGTCCCCTTTGTCCCCATGCATGCTGGAAGCTTTAAAATGCCCCTTTTTTCTCCTCCATGCATATTTCCCTTCACTAACCTTTCCAGCAGTGGCGCCTGTTGCTCCAAATGTTTGGGGGTTTAACCCCCAATTTAGGACCTAAACTTCCTTCTTTTTTGCGACTGTGCCTATTAAACGCCACCATTTGCCCCTTCCAATGCAGCCATTTTGCCCCTTCCAATGCAGCCATTTTGCCCCTTCCAATGCAGCCATTTTGCCCCTTCCAATGCAGCCATTTTGCCCCTTCCAATGCAGCCATTTTGCCCCTTCCAATGCAGCCATTTTGCCCCTTCCAATGCAGCCATTTTGCCCCTTCCAATGCAGCCATTTTGCCCCTTCCAATGCAGCCATTTTGTCCCCTCCAATGCAGCCATTTTGTCCCCTCCAATGCAGCCAGTTTCCCCCCAGCCCTGCACTTACCTTCTTCTGGTCCGCGCCATCCTTCTTCTGTCCTTGATGTCTTTTCCTGCCCTCGATGTTGCATCAGCCAATCATGTTACCGTTAAACAGACTTGGTGAACATGATTGGCAGAGCAGTCTGTCAGTGTTTAGCCAAAGAGTGTCCCCCCCCCCCTGCGTCCCCTATTTAACTTTTAGCAAGCCAATTACATCCCTCAGGCTGTAATTTGCAAGCCTATTTGCCCCCCTGTTTCTGATATGCAATTTTCACCACAAAAATGCTGCAGTTATTCATATGTCCGTCGCCCAACAGGGGGCCATCCACCTGAATAGTGGGCGGCATTGACAATACATATGTTCATGCAAGGCATGAACCTATGTATTGTTCTGAGTGATGGGCGCAGGATAGAGGGGGCAGTGCTCCAGCGCCCACTCTGGACGCATCGCCACTGCAATGCTATCCTGTGGCCAAACACATCTACCCCCCCCCCAAATTGGGTTATAATGGACCATCAGAGGGGGTGATGAATATGAAACTTGAGCCTTCCATTATACTTATTAAAAACACCTTAAACTGAGAATTTGATTGATGTTGGGCTCTAATGTATTTTCTTATAATCTGCTTGCAATGTTATAATTTACATTTCTAATTTTATTTCATCTTGTTTGACTCCCCAGCTTCCTTCCACGGCACAGGAATGGCAGACTGTGGCATCGGAGTTTGCCACGCGGTGGGACTTCCCCAACTGCGGTGGTGCCATAGACGGGAAGCACGTCCGCATCGTGCCGCCACCCCGTTCTGGGTCCTACTACTACAATTACAAGGGGTTTCATAGCATTGTGCTGATGGTGGTGGTGTTAGCACGGTATGAATTCCTCTATGTTGATGTAGGGAAGAATGGCCGGATGTCCGATGGGGGATCCTTCATCCAGACGGAGTTTGCCCTCCGTCTCCAGAGTGACGACCTTGCATTGCCACCGGATGCAGAGAATGTTGAAGAACTCCCCTTTGGTTTTTTGGCTGATGAAGCCTTCGGACTCGGACCGCACCTCATGAGGCCATTTCCACAGAGGACCCTGACCCCAGAGAAGAGGGTGTTCAATTACCAGCTGGCCAGGGCCCGAAGAGTAGTTGAAAATGCCTTTGGGATAATGGCCAGCCGGTTCCGCCTTTTTATGACTCCAATCCACTTGGCGGAGTACAAGATAAACTATGTCGTTTTATGCTGCTGTGTGCTCCATAATTTTCTTTGCCGACAATCAAGTACTTATATGGCCTCAGTATTGCCTGAGGCAGGACTTTCCCATGCCAATCCCCTGCCGGGCCTCAAATCTGCCCGTCCTGGCTTGCCCCCCCCCAAAATGCCCGTGAGGTTCGGGATAAATCTATGGACCATTTCACGGGTAGGGGGGCAATTCCTATGCCAGGCCATGACTAAAGATTCGTGCATAAAGAACTCATTAAAATTCATTTTAAATCTTGTAACTTTGTTTGTTTCCTGTCTCCTAGTTTGTCTTACTGCATTTGTATTGCCAAGTTTTGTTTCCTTTAGTAAATAACAACCATTTCACTATGAAACCCAAACAAATACACAAATAAGGTTAGAGTGTATTTGAAAAAGAAGCTACACTTTGTTTGTGTTCAAACATTTTACTCTGTGCACATTCACACACATGGTATTTTTATTTTTTTATTTTTTTGGCTGTCCACAAACCGCCAATTTTTTTTAATGAAAATACAAAACCATCAGTTGCATTCCAAAAAGTACAACATTGGATACCTCTGAGCAATATGAGACATTCACTTACACAAAATATGTCTCTATGTGCCCGTCCTAATATGGGGTCTTGGCACCCCTGGCCCAGCCAAAAATTGAATATGCACACATTTTGTTGTAATTTCCAATAGGGATTTTAGACTTCTGATCCCTATTGTCAACATGTGCTAGCTGCCATCAGGGGTGATCAATGGACGTGTTTTGTGGGTGCAACCCCTTCTTCAGTTCACCTACTTGAGATACGAGGAAGGGGTTGCACCCCCAAAAGCCGTACATGGATATCCCCTGATGGCAGATGGCACATGTTGACACACTGTGTGCATATTACATTTTTGGCTGGATTGATTGTCAAAAAGAGATTAAAAGGGGGAAGAACAAACTGTAACCAAAAATGGGGGTTTTGATGCCTTATTCAATTCTCCCCAAAACATCTAGGATGTCTTTAAAGGTTTGATCCATCACATGAATTCTTTGTTTAATTCTGTCCAGTTCTGTGCTACATTCCATCACTTGCTGTATTATTCGTAGTATAAAACAAAAAACATCAGCGCTAAAACCCACAGCAGAACTAGTCACAATTTTGGTAGAGTGGGAAGGAAGGGAAAGGGGGGAGGGGGAGGAAAATTTAATAAGGAATGATCAAAGTGCCCAGTGCTGCATGGAACCTATGGCTGGAGCACAAACATGAATAAAATAAACTAAAAACCAGCGCTCAATGGGCAAAGATCAGATAATGAGAATTCAATTGATAAAAATGCCTTTTAATTAAAGTTCATAAGGCAAAAATAATAACAAGTTCAATAGTTCATACACGGTGACATATAAAACCAGGGAAAGGTCAATAATAGTAATCATAGAACCTGACATCCATGGAGGTGGGAGCTGAATCCAGGTTGCAGAGTGTAATGAAGAGAGGGCTCAGCCGTCTGACTCGCTGGGACTCGAATGGGCCAATGGGCAGTAGTCCGGCAGAAGGAAGGACTTCCCAGTGATGTATAATGCGTTAGAGAAGGCGGATGGCCTTTGGTGAGAAAAAGGCAATGAAAGAATCCAATCCGACAGACTGCGCTAAGTGCTGGGGGTAGCGACAGGCTGCAGCTTCTGAATCCTCCTGTGATGAGAACAGCACGTAGGGGAACCGCCGCTGTGATGAAATCACTACACTAGCACTTCCGCTGGTCAAACCAACCAGCTGTGTGGCCAGCGGCTGAAAACAAGGGGGCGGGTCTGAAACGGCAACTCGGTGACCCCAGCAGAGGGAAAGTCCTTCTTCCGGAGGGCACAGATACAATGGTGGGGGGACAATATTGCCCAGGTGATATAGCTTCCTAGGAAACTTCTCAAAGGATCTAGTGCCGTACTGCAGATCATTCAAGCTCAGCCAGAGCTGCAATTTCTGGAAATAATTTCAATGCGATATGGCTCCACTGAAAAATGGGATGAAATGAAAAGGGAATTTGGGGGTCCTGAGTGGCTCTGACTACGCGTTTCGCGCTTCAAGCGCTTTGTCACAGTCCGGACTTTTTATCAATTGAATTTTCATTATCTGATCTTTGCCCATTGAGCGCTGGTTTTTAGTTTATTGTATTATTCGTAGGGCACTGTCAGCAGAGAAACGTGTACTTTCTTTCACCACAACATTTACATCCCCTAAAAACAAAATAAAAAGGTATTATAACTCTGCAGGCCTACATCTCTTACCTGAAGCTGTGGTGACAGATACTGACCTGTTGTGGTGACCAGTTCCACCACGTCATCCACTTCTCCTTCCTGCACTTCTCCTTCCTCCACCTCTTCAACTTCCTCAACATCCTTAGGTTGTGGGTCTTTGTGAGGTTGGGGTTGTGTCAAAGCTGTGGGGTTCCTGTGCTCCCTGGAGTGTTCTCCTCCCAGTCTTCTCTCCCCTCTATTTATCACACTGAAATTCTCTATGAAAACTAAAAACAGCCTAAATTGCTTGGAAGTGGGGTACAAGTGTGTGTTTGTGCTGAATTTCCACATGAAGACATTATTTCTTCACAAAAATATGTTTAGTATTCACCTTTGGCTGTCAATTTTTAGACATGGAGGCACCACAAAAATTCACCGATGCACCTGTGTGGGACCCCAAAAAAGGCGGTTCTGTTGGCCCACACTATAGTGCTCAAAAGTACAGATGTGGAACCAGCTGCTGATTGTCCTCTCCTTTACACTGATTAAAGTTTGCATTTCATTCTCTTTACAAACACATCATCTAGCCAACAATGTAAGAACAACAATTGAATAAAAACAGGCAGATGTCTAATTTAATTTAACCCTGTAAAATAATCAAAAAACGAGGATAGTGGCCGAACGATGTGTCTGTAACGAACGATTACTGTGCCAAACCAATTTCAAACTATGACATTTTGTAAGGTAGTACAATAGAAAAAAAAAAATACATGGAGCAACATGTAAGTTGAGAAATACATTAATAGCGTAAAATTAGAACAAGTACTTACTTTTTCCTAGCATTCTCTTAATGCTCCTTAACTGCTCCGGCTCCCTCAGTTTGAGGTCTGACCACCTCTTTCTGAGCTGCTCATTTGATCGTTTCACCCCAAAATTCTTCTTCAGACTCTTCACGACTTTCTTCAGGATTTTGGCCTTCCTTCGATTAGGTTTGCTATACGGCCCATGCTTTGCGTCATAATCCGACTTTAGCAATATGTCCACCATCTCCGCATAAGACATATTAGATGCCTTGAATCTCCTCCTTGATCGTGACGTTTCCTCAGTCTCCGGGCTTGTCTCCTCCTCGTTATTTGAGGAATTATCAGACACCTGCTGTGAATCCGCCATATCTGTCTGCGCGCCGAAAGAGAAGGGGCGGGGAAAAGATGTTAGTTAGAACGTCATGGGCGGGCGACGTGTGCGGAGCGACGTGTGCGTAGTTTCACGCATGCGTGGTGTATATATAGCAAACACACATGTGACTATACTACGTTCGGTGTGCGGAGAGAGGAGTTCAAGTGACGGACGTGCGAACGAAGGTATGTGATTTTGTGACTTTGAGAAATTGTTGCCCTATACTGTCTTGAGAATGTTGGAGGATATATATGGTGAATAAGATTTTAAGGAGGTTAGACTGTGTTCCTCACATTAGTTATATAATTTTTATTTTACTTGCAGACCAAAAATGAATGTCTTTATAAGCGACAAAGAATTCCTTGCGGAATTTATAGACCGGGTAAGGGAGCTGCCCGCTCTGTGGGAAACCAAAAACCCGATCCATAAAAAAAAGGGGTACGAAAAGCAGCGCTGGAGGCCCTGCTCCCATTAGTGCAGACCAAGGTGCCCACAGCCACAGCAAAACAGGTGGACACTAAAATTGGGAGCTTGAGAGGCACATACAGGACTGAACGCTCTAAGGTCCTGGCTTCTCAGAGGTCAGGAGCAGCAGCAGATGATGTGTATGTCCCCAATTTGTGGTACTACAGCAGGATGTCCTTTCTGGATGACCACATTGAGGCAAGGCCATCACTCTCCACTCTTCCCCCCAGACTTCCCTGCAGCCAACCTGAGCCTTCTCTGGAGCAAGAGGAGGCAGCCATCCTGGATGAACCTGATTTGGCCATCTGGAGCCAGGTATAGTATTTAAAACAAATGTATTGGGATAAACTTAATGTTTGAAAAATAAGTCAAGATGAAAATCATAAACTATTTTGGGTTCCACAAGTGAAATCAAGATCTCTAGACATTAGTCTGCCCTAAATTGGGTGCTAAATAGTCAATCTGATGTAGTCGAAAAAAACATTTAATTGTTTTCTTGATTTACATTCAAATTGCTACATTCATGATCTGAAAGTTGTATGAAAAATAATAAACCAAAATATTAAACTATGTCCCTTTTTCATACACAGGATGAAATCAGCCAGGAGGAGGGTCAGGAAACTGTCAGGCAGGAGGTGGCAGGGCCCAGTGGCAGCCAGGAGGTGGCAGGGCCCAGTGGCAGCCAGGAGGTGGCCGGCCCAAGGAGAACCACGAGATCACAGGTGCCTCCCATCCGCCTTCCAAAAAGAAGCAGGAGGGACAGGACCACCAGTGAGGCAGCAATGGCCCTTATTAGAGAGGCCCATGCCACCCTCCAGGAGCCCACATCCCCTGAAGAGGCCATTGCCGGCCTAGTGGAGGCAAAGTTCAAGGTGATGAGCATGGAGCAACGCCTCCTATGCGAGCCCCTGATCATCACCTTGCTGAACAAGGGGGTGATGGAGAGAATTACCCCCAATACGGCCATATATGAGGTGGCACAACTATCCCAACCTCAACCTCCTCCTCCACCTCCACCTTCTTCTTCTGCCCCACCCCCTTCTCCTCCACCTCCTCCTACACCTTCTTCTGTGCCACCCCCTTCTCCTCCACCTCCTCCTCCACCTCCACCTTCTTCTTCTGCGCCACCCCCTTCTCCTCCACCTCCTCCTCCTCCTGACAGGAGTACCCCTCCAGTGGCCCAGCCTCCAGCCACACGAAGAAGGAAGGCTTCAGGGAAGGCTTCAGGGAAGGCTGCAGGGAAGGCTGCCAAGAAGACGAGGAAGTAATGGCCTTGCTTCATTGTGGTCGGACAGAAGGCAGCCTGTTGTAGTACCACACACTTGGGACATATATATCACCTGCTGCTGTTCCTGACCTCTCGGAGGCCAGCATCAGATTGTGCTCAGAACTGTTGGCCTTCTCAAGCTCCCAATTTTAGTGTCCACACAGGGTTGATGTGTGCTCTGGGGTCCCTGGGATGCACAAATGGCAGCAGGTTCTCCAGCGCTGCCTTCTCTTTATTTTTAAAAAAACATGAATAAATGTTTTTTTGGTTTAAGTTCATACTTGACTATGTTTATTTTTTCAAATTTTTAATTTAGCTAAGGAGTAAGCAGATACATTTGACAGCAAAAAAAAGGGACAGATAACAACCCCAAAAAAATAATAAAATAAAAATATTAAAAAAATATAGGGTGTAAAATTTAGACAAAAAAATTAAAATATACAATGGGAGATCACTATCAAAACATTGCCAAATTACAATTAACATCTGTTTGAAAACTAAAAAAAAAAAAAAATATTCAGAAGATCTTGCACGATATAATACACCTAAATCTACTTAAGAACAGCATGAAAAAGGTTAAAAATATATAGTCATAACTCTGTGTGAATATCAGCAGCAAAACAAGTTCATTCGTTTGGATTAATGTAACATTCTAAAGAAGATTTCAATGCACAACATTTAAACGATGCAATAATTTACAGCGTGACGAATGTGCTATCTCCATGACGAAGGCTTGATTTAGCAGAAGATGCGCTCCCGTCTCATACTTGATTCTGAGCATGCGCGCTTTTGGAAGAGTCGTAAAAGCATACACACAAACCATTTTCTCGTCACAAAACAGGCCGACGAGAAACACGACGAGGAAATCTTGAATCCTGACGAGAAAATAGAGAGCAGGTTCTCTATTTTCTCGTCGAGATTCACAGCAGTTTTCTCGTCATAAAACCATACACACGAACGTTTTTCTCGACAATAAAGCTCTCGCGGCACTTTTCTTGCCGGTTTTGGACGAGAAACTCGGTCGTGTGTATGAGGCTTTATACCCATTTTTGGTTAAAATATAAAAGAGGAGGTTGCATTGAGTAAATAGCAAAAATTCCATGTCTTAAAATTGCATGCGGCCGCGATATAGTCAAAAATAATGGTGCCCAAAAATGCCCATAGGTGACGCTTTAAGCCTTTACAGCTCATCAGTTTAGAGTTAACTAGAAGCACTTGTGCTAGAATTATTGTTCTCACAGATATTTGCGGGGATATGTTACACGTATGGTGTGACTGCGGTTTACATACACGTGCACACCCTGGGCTTGCATTTGAATTCGTGCAGGGTCGCGGGACTATGGGTGTTTTCAGCATTTTTATTTTAATATATTTTATTATAATTTTTTTTTAAACTTTCTTTTATTTTTATTTTTACTTGATTTCACTGTTTGCATGTGAGATTGAGGCATGGATTTGCCTCAGTCTCACTGCAATCTCTCTCCCCCAGCCGCTGTGTTCCCAGTGAGCACGGGACAGCCCAGGAACCACGGAAGGAGGGGGCCGCCGGTGGCAGGGGGTGAGGCACCGCGATGCCGGCTCTGTGAAAGTGATTGTCAGCTATGGAGCTGCAGCATCACTTTCACTTTGAAGCCGAGAGCCAGCTGTACAAAACACAAAAAAAGCTGATGACTGCTACTGCAGCCATCAGCTTGTGATTAAAGGTTCACTCTTTGGACATACCTAGTACGCCCAAAGAGCTGAACTGGTTAAGGGCTGTAACACACAAGGCAAGTTTCCTTTGCAGGTAAACCATCGTCTACAGACACTACAGAGCATAAACATTTCCGGGCATGCAAGGATCTAGAGCTTGACCATCTTGTCTGCATCCGATCACCAATTGTGGTGTTGTGGTGATTATGCTCATGTGGTAGGTGCTTTTTCAACGAGTTTCGCAAGTAACCCTCCAGGCTGGGAACTTTTCTTCCTGGACAAGAACAAGACTGCTCTTGACCGCAGACTATTTATGTGCTCTGCAGCCACCTACTGGGGACACAATTCCAGATATTGGCTGAGACCCCATAAATACTTAGACTATTCATTTGATCTGCTCCACTTCTATGTTCTGGAGCCTTTCAGAAGGCAGGGAGAAGCAAGCATGCAGCCTGTGAGACCCTGATCAATCCAAAACAATCAGCAAATGCTCCCCTGATGACAGAAGAGCCCCAAAAGAATTAAATGTACTTAGCAGCATAACACCTAACTAGGAGGGTGCTACATGGCCAAGACAATGTAACTCTCAAAGAGTGCCTGCGCTGACCAAAATCAAATGTAGCACCCTCTACCATAGGTAGGTGCAAGGTAGGGTTTTTTGTGAGTTAGAACTGTCAGTGCAGGTAAATTTAGGCAGGCCTATGCAGGGAGTGGTTAGTGTAGCAGTGGGTGTGACCACCTGTGCTTCAGTGTTTGGGGGCCTCCCCTGCTTCCAGGAAGATTGTTCTGGAAGAGGGGCAGGGCCAGGGCTGGAGTGACAGGCAGCTCATGTGAGGAGCCCTGACTAATCCCCACTTGGTATTGGCAGGGGGCGGGCCTCTCATATAAGCTGAGGTAACAGTTTACTGTGGAGGAGTTGTCGGCCAGGTGAAGTAGAGAATGGGGTCCTAGATATCAGCAGGAGGCCATCCCCATCTGGGGGGGGGGGGGTGCTGATCACAGAGGAGCCCGGGAGAGCTGGGAGAGAGCCTCATCCTTACACGGTCATGGAGGAGGTCTCCTGGAACAGAAGGGCTGGAGAAGCTATTGGAACACATGTCCAGTTAAAGTTCTCCATCATGGACTCAGGGCAGGTGAAGGTCGGTGAGTGTGACACAGTGGATGTCCTGGAAGAGGCATGCCAGGGGAGCTAAGTGCAAGGCCAGTGGAGAGACTGTGGGAATCGTGTCAAATCGCTGCGGCCTGTGGGCGCAGGATTTGCAGGCCGGACTAGCTGGGATCGGTAGTCCTTCAAAGCTGCTAAATTGCTAGGCCTTCGGGGAGAGGTACTGCAGGTCTCTGGCCTAGTAACTATGCAGCCAACTACCACCAATTACAACTAAAGTACAGCCAGCAAGCTGGGGTTATTCAGAGTGACCCCCTTTTGTCAGTATGAAGATGGAACATTTTATAGTGGAAGTATGTACAGGAGGGAGAGAAAGATCCTGGGAGCAGCAGTCTGCAGGAGCTGTGCAGAGGAGGAGCAATAGTCTGCATGGTCGATGCAGGAAAGAGACTATAACTGTTTGGGTTCATCAAATCTTCATGGCTCAACCGTTTTGTTCTAATTCTTTAAATATCTTGTTCTATGGGCATCCCATATTTCCTTTCCCCCAACCAAGCTATATCCCCCCAATAAACAAAAACAAAACAACGCAAATGACTGTTCATTGTCTCTGAAGTGATAGATGGAGGTCTGGCAGCAGGGTGATCTGGTGGATGTTAGTTACTAGTAGCAACCAAGCGCTACACAAATAACTGTTACACATTTATAATTCCCTCTACCCTATTTGTAAAAGCGCCAGATGGGCTTTTGATCTGTGGCTAAACAGACATACCTTTTATACTATTTTCATTAATATCACCATAATTGGCACACATTTGATAGTTTTAATAAAATAATTTGCTCCAGGGATTCACTAGCATAGTGCTGATGAAGGCTGGAAGCTGATGTTCTAGGACTGCTCATATCTAAATCCCCTGGTGTATGAGAGAGACAGCTGACCTTTTATTTTATAGCCATCTTATTATTTTTATTATACAGGATTATATAGTGTCAACAGTTTGCGCAGCGCTTTACAAAATGGAGAGAGATAATACAGTTACAATACAGTTCAACATTAGAAGGATCAGAGTGCCCCGCTCATTACATCTACATAAACATTACATAAACAGCCAAAATAACATAAACAAGAAACAGACAAGGCAGAAAAAAAGGAGAGACCTCTGTGTGTTCCTGCATATAACATGACTTCCAGGGGCAGGCGGAGTACCCCAGAGACCAGGAGAGCTAACATCTCACCAAAAAACGGGATCCTTGGTGAGTACTGGGGGGTCTGTAAAGAACTGGGAGCTAGTAACTTTCTTGAAATACAGAGTAGATTTATTACTCACACATCACAGGAAAGAGGGATAGGGTTTTTAGATGCTACAGAACTTCATCAGAGCTCCACATGCTACTGCACAGGAAAGGGGCTTTCTGTTTTCTAGCAACTTCCAGCAGAAATAATGGGCAGCAATAATATTCTTCTTGGGAGAGTCAACTAGCTCCTCTGGAAAACCTTCCTGTGTCCAGTCCTCTTCAGGAGCATCAACCTCTGGGACTCTATCCTGTATCCAGAACTCAGGATCACACACACCCTCCCCAGGCCGTAACCCAGGGGGAAGAGATCTTGCTCCAGCTCACTCCAAATTTGTATAGCCTTTCCCATGATGCTCTACTGGCAACAACATTCATAGTGGTTGGCTGGAAAAGGATATGAATATTCATAACCCAAGCCCACTGTGCATCCTCAACACTAATGCCAGAGGTAACAGTGCCACCTACTGGCAGAAGGGAGAACTGAAAGCCAGGCAGACTACAAATTAGCATTGCATAGCTCCCAACTATCCCTGATTTCAAGGGACTTTCCCTGATTTGGAACAAAATCGCTCTGTCCCTCTTTCCTCCTCATTTGTCCCTCAATTTGGTCTGATCTATATAGTTGTATAAAAAAGGCACTTTTTATCTTTCAAAAAGTGTTTTCCAGTGCCAAACCTTTCATCCAATTTTGAAATTGCTGCATTTGTAAATTTCAAAAGCAAGTATAAAGGAATAGTAGTGGTAAAAAAAAACACTTATGGGTTTAACTAATCATTTTTTTTGTATCACTCTCCTTTAAGGGGGCGTGGCATGGTGTGTGTCCATACATACTTTTGCTAATAAGTGTACCTCATTCAAATCTCCAAAAAGTTGGGAGGTATGGCAATTACTGATTACAGCCAAGCAGTCTAAGGCCTCATTTACACTGGACTTTTTTGCAGCTGCTTCTAGGGGCGCCTGTTTGTTTTTTTTCCCCTGCCTCTAAACTTCCCTTCATGTTAGTCTATGAGTCCACGCACACATACCTGTAGGCTTTTAGCAGCCTTTAGTGGTAGGGGCTTTTAGAGGTGGAAAAAAACAAAACACTGCCAGGAGCAGCAAAATTTGGCAGAAAGAAAGCGTGACGCTTGTAAACGTGTCTAAACGTGTGTTAACACTAGGGATATTTAGCGCTTGAGTGTTATTCCATTTCAATGCTCAGAATAAATTATTATATAGCAGCTTGCCAGTAGACATGTGCAATTAGTTTCATTCCAAAATTGTTTTTTTGTCAAAATTTGGCATTAGTTAATTCGGAAACATCCAAATTAACGAATGACCGTTTAACGAATTATTTTGAAAAATAATTTTTCTAAAAGAACGTAAATTCAAAAGAAGGAAAATCGAAAATCTGAAAATCCGAAAGAATGAAAATCCGAAAATTAGAAAATCCAAAAATCGTAAAGAACGAAAATCCGAAGATTAGAAAGAACAAAAATCAAAAAATAAAAATGAAAATCCGAAAATTCGAAAATCCAAAAGAACAAAAAACATTTGGATAATTTCTAGTATAATAAAATATTACATTTATAACCGTTACTATATTTTTTTATTATTATTATTATTTATTAATAATAAATATTAATAATAAAAACTAAGTAATGTAACTAATATGAATTTATGCAAAGTTACGAATTATCCGAAATAATGAATGGCGGATAATTCGTAACTTTGTATAAATTCGTACTTGTTACGTTCACTAACAGCCAAATTTGAAAGGAAATTCCAATACCTATAATTTAATAGTTTATAACTATTATAAGACCCCTTTCACACTGGGGTGCTTTTCAGGCGTTTTTAGCGCTAAAAATAGCACCTGTAAAGCACCTGAAAGGCACCTCTCATACCTCCCTAGTGTGAAAGCCAGAGTGCTTTCATACTGGGGCTGTGCGCTTGCAGGACGGGAAAAAAAGTCCTGCAAGCAGCATCTTTGGGGCGGTGCAGGAGCGGTGTATACACCGCTCCTGCCATTGAAATCAATGGACAGCGCTGCCAAAGCTTTTCGGGCACTTTTAACCCTTTCCTCGGCTGCTAGCTGGGGTTAAAAACACCCCGCTAGTGGCCAAAAAGTGCCGCTATAACAGCGGTAAAAAGCTGCTAAAACGTCCCCCCGCCCCAGTGTGAAAGGAGCCGTATAGTTTTTATTATTATTATAATTATTATTTATTAATAATTATAATAGTGTAGCGGGGTCTTCAAAGTTAGTGGGATACACCTGGGGGTAGAGAGACCCAGGTGTGTAATTATGTCAGGGATTAGACCCCTTTTTGTTATTCGTGGAGGATTGGGTGGTGTAATATTCTCTTCGACCAGTGGGTGTCAGTGTACCTACAGGCTCGAGGTAGAATCACTACCACAGTGCTACCCTTTTTCTCCCTTCCTGGAGATGGTACGGCTGGGGCGGGGAACCCGCCGTGGTGTCGATGGGAGGAGATAAAAAGGGGGAGACGCCCTCGCCACGAGGTCTTTTGAGGGATCATCTCTTCACGCACCCAGGCACCTTAGGCCTGGGTGCGGGCGGTTCAAGGTTCCGGCCTAGGCGCCCTAGGCCTGGCCGGAATGAAGAGGGAGTCCATCCCAGGCACCTTCAGCCTGGGGTGAGGTACTGTTGAGGAGGCCTGGGACCCGGTGACTCCGACTGGGTCCCGCGAGGGTGAAGTTGCTCCAGGGCGCCCCTTGCGAGGGGACCCGCATCTGAGGTGAGGAGGCTGGGGAGGTCACCCGTCCGAAGACCCGGTGCAGTGTCAACCCGGTGACGGATGGGCCTTCGGTAACTCCCTTGGAGGACATCTTCCCCTGATAGGGGCTACAGCGCAGCGGAGGAGCTTTCATCAAGACTCCTGCAACCCCTGGTCATAGCACAGGGAGTGTAGGGACTAGGAACCTGTACAGTGCCTCGACCTGCTTCCCCCATCGTATCATGCCGTTGCATTGACTGTATGTGGAGATACGCAATAAACCTGAGTTTGGACTTTGATGGGTGTATGGACTCTGTTGATGGGAACAAAGGGAGATTCTGGCACGGAAGGACTGACCCTCGTAACCAGCACACATTTGGCCCGAGGAAAAGATTCGTACTGGCCTTCATCTCACCCACATCCATGGGGAGGACATGGGCCGTAGCGCACCTCACTCTGTCGCTCGACATACCCCTAGCTAAAGAGGTCGGGATGAGGTCGCTACAATAGTAATTAAAAAAAAACTATAATAATGGTTAATAAACTTAATATTTTCATTATAATAGAAATGATCTGAATGTTTTTTGTTCTTTCGGATTTTCAAATTTTTGTTCTTATTTTCGGATTTTCGTTTTTATTTTCAGATTTTTGTTCTTGCTGATTTGCTGATTTTCGTTCTTTCGAATTTTCGGATTTTTGAATTTCAGATTTTCGTTCTTTCGAATTATTAAGAATTATGGAAATAACGAATACCGCATCTAAACAAATTGACCGTAACTAATTAGAATTTATCCGAAATTACGAATTTATTCGAAATAACGAATATCGATCATAATGAATGATCCAAAAAAGAAAAAAATAGAGGAAACCAATGAAACGAAAACGAAAATAAAATAAAATTCGGCAGCGCACATGTCTACTTGACAGTCCTTAGATGTCCTGCTTTGAACTACAGAAGACACCCCACTCTCCTCTCCTTTATTTCAGAGGGGGAGGAGGTGTTCTGTAGTTCACAGAGGTCTACGGCGCAGAGCTGATAAGGCTGTTTAAATAAAACCCTTGTGAAGTGACAGAAAGGTTAACAGCTTTGACTTATTGTGTCGTCTGCCTGGTTTACTGTAGGAAAATAAATGTTGTAGCTGGGCATCCACTGGGCCTTATGCTCCTGCCTAGGGTACTTTATGGATGATCCAGCATTAAACCAGACAAGTGTAGCGGGGTGCTATATTTAAGGGAAGTATCTGAGTGGTAATAAGGCTCAGATACACAAATTGTTAGGGTTCATGGACCATTTCTGTCCCTGGGAGATAGTATTGGTGTACAGTTCCCTGGGGCCTATAGGTGGCGCTGTTGCCATAGGCCCGGGTTGAACCACAGTACAGGGTTGTGCCTTTTCTTGTCCCCTCTCGACAGCAGTGCGGCGGGGCGGGGAACCTGCTGTGCCTGTCGGGAGAGGGAATAAAAAGGGGCGGCCATCTTCCAGTGGGGTCGTCGTCGTTCCGCGCCCAGGCACCTTAGGCCTGGGTGTGTCGTCTCCGGGTGCCCTAGGCCCGGAGGCCTGGTCGGTTGGTCATCCTGCGCCCAGGCACCTTAGGCCTGGGTGTGTGCGTGTGTCGCCTCCGGGTGCCCTAGACCCGGAGGCGGAGCTGCTGTTCCATCCCAGACACCTTCAGTCTGGAGTGAGGTACTAAATAGGAGGCCCGGGGCGCAGCAACCTTCGGCTGGAGTCCGCTAAGGATCGAG
Source organism: Rana muscosa (assembly GCA_029206835.1). NCBI lineage: Eukaryota > Metazoa > Chordata > Amphibia > Anura > Ranidae > Rana > Rana muscosa. The sequence continues at coordinate 932,412,571 of CM055117.1, forward strand.
AGCTCCCAGGGTACCGCCTTGCGAGGGGACCCGTATCTTGGATCAAGGAGGCCAGGGAGGTGACCCTTTCTGAAGACCCAGCGCAGAGTCGTGGTGACAGTGAGGGCCTCTGGTAACTCTCCGGAGGGACGTTTTCTCTTTGACATGGGCCAAGTTCTCCAAGAAGGCAGTGCATGTTCTGTAGGTCATAGTGGCAGTGACTCTACGCACACCAGGTCAGTGGCAGTGACCATCCTCAACAAGTCAGTGGCAGTGACTTTCATATTCATTAGGTCTGTGGCAAAGATTGTACGCCAAACCTGTTCGTGCATATCAGAACAGTAAGAGAACCAAGATTAGGTTTGTGCCTGGACCCCCTCCCACCTTATCTGACCTGTGTCTCGTCTCAACCTGTCTGTTCTTAAAGGGACTATTTATTATCCATGTGAAATAAATACAGAAGTTGGACTTTCAGTTGGTGTGGACAGTTACTTTACTGGGGAGAATTAAGGACTTGTTTCTGGCTAAGGCAGAAGCGAGATCAGCTCGGGAGGATTCTAACACCAGCCGCAGGCAGGCCCGAGAAAACTAACACTGCTCAACCTCCCCATCCAGGAGGGTACGGGCTTGTGGTGTGGTGTGTCTCAGTCTTTCCTGCGGAGGAGCCAAGTTAAGATTAAGAAAAGCAGGTAAAGTCTGGGGTGGGTGCACTACACAAGCAATTATAGTCTTTCTGGCCAAACTCATGTTAACTACATCGTTTCTGAGACTATACTACAGTGACAAAAGATACAGGAACAAAATACAAACTCTAGATAGATTCTTGATGTGAATTAAAGCCAGACCTTCAGTTCTGAGCCATAATGTAAGCTTATGTAATTCCTTATATAATAACTAAACTTGCTGCACATTAGATCAGTTCTTCTCACTTTATTTCTGATCACACAGCTCTGGCTGTTACCATCATCCAGCTCTTGCACATTTAGAATTTTGAGATAATTGACAACATACTGAGCACAGTCAGCTCTTCCGGGAGTCATCGCCCTAAGATGGTCAGTCATGGGTTTTTAATCAATATCACAAGTGATCTATTTATGCTAAGAAAAAATCATGCAGTTAGCATCTGCCAGAGTGCAATAATGGGTAGAGATGTAAGTAAGTGGAACAAATATGTCCTAATTTACATGCTTGTCATATGATTTTGGATAGTAATGTCATTAGCTGGCAAGGCACTAAACACATATTGAAGTCTATGAAATAACTTTTTATTCCAAGTCAGATGCTAACAAAATCTTGGAATAACCTGTACTCACTTGGCAACGTGTTTGTGATAAAGAACATCGATGGAATCCGTCACTGATTTCCATCTCATGCAATAGAACCAGAGGCATAATAATTGTGTAAATCCAAAATGGTCACGTTTTTATGAAGAAGCATCAGAAAATGCTCATGAATCGATTTTTGAAAGCTTTTCGGAGAAAGATTGATCTAACACTCTTCCACTGTGGGTTCTGACTGCTGCTGTTTCCTAATCTTATCTCCTGAAATCCAGCCAGTGCTGATTTAGCTGAAAGTAGTATTAAATCCACAGCATTTTTTTAGCTTATCACATTGAGGACAATAAAATAAGCATTCCCCAGTGAACTGTGTAGGGATCTGCTGCCCTCTACTGTCTGTATTTGTAAACAGTTGTTGCGTGTAATTATCACAGCTATTTATGTTGCTGAGACCTCATGTCCCCATGGAAGAACTGTTGCTAATCCAGACCAGAAGCAAGAGTTATTAGGCAAGTGATCCTATGTTAATAAATTACTATTGTTGTTTTATATGTAGCGGCCTCACCCTCTCTCCATCTTTATCGGTTACACACCAACTCATGTCTAGGGGTTCCTGGGTTGTGAGAGTGAGATGCGCCACGGCCCATGTCCTCCCCATTGTAGTAGGGAGGTGAAGGCCACTTCCTGATGTTTCCTCGGGCCGGTGTGTTCTGTGAATGCACTGAGTCTGTAATTGCAAGCTCACCAGCCTCCCCTCTGCTTCCAGTAACTGGAGTTCACACACCGGAGAAAGGTCCAACACTTGTTTATTTGGCACTCCAATAGCAAAGCACGATAAACAGTTCTTTTAACAGCAGACTGGTTGGGACCTATAACCTTGCCAACGGTGGGATGAGCAGATCAAGGCACTTCCTAATGTTTCAGTTCTATGCCACTATACTATGACCAGCGGCGCCTAAGCCAATCCGGCTGTTACAGAACAGGAAGGATGGGGTCTCTTCCAGCAACCCCTATGAACAGCAATGGAGCCCTCTTCGATACGCTTTGGCCCCTATCAGGGGGATGTGTCCTCCCAAGAGAGTTCCCAGAGGCCCACTGTCACCGGGTTGGTGCTGCTCCGGGTCTCCAGTGGGTAACCTCCCCGGCCTCCTCACCTCAGGTACGAGTCCCTCCGCTCAGGGACCCTCGGACAGTCCACCCTAGCGGGACCCAGTCGAAGGTACTGGGCCCCAGGCCTCCTAGATAGTACCTCACCCCAGGCTAAAGGTGCCTGGGATGGACGCCAACATGACTCCGGACCAGGCCATGGGCACCTGGACCAGACTCCTGGATCTCCCGCACCCAGGCCTAAGGGCCCTGGGTGCGGACCGCAACCCTCCTCCTCCGAGGACCTCCTTCTCCGCAAGACGACGACCTCGTGGTCAGGGCGTCTCCCCCTTTTATCTCCTCCCTTCAACGGCCCGGCGGGTTCCCCGCCCCAGCCATACCATCTCCGGGAAGAGACCAAACAGGGAGCACTGCAGGGGATGATTCTACCTGAAGCCCGTGGGTACCTCGCCACCCACAGGCAAAGGAGAATATTACATCCTCCAATCCTCCACGAAACAAAAAGGGGTCTGAATCCTAACACAATTATACACCTGGGTCACACTATTGCCCAGGTGTATCCCATCAATTTGAGGACCCCGCTACACACTCCCCCCTGTAATTTGACGCTGGTCCCCAGCGTCAGGTGCACACCCATGCCTCCCATAAAGTGGTGACATGGAGTGAAACCCCTGAGGCAGTTCCTCTAAATTTCCCAAGTGCCAAGACCTGCTCAGGGAATGGGGAACATATAAAACAACTTATGTCATAAAACACTTTAAACATCTGCCTAGTCACAGCCCCTCTCCCACACTGTCTAAGAGCCACCCACTCTCAATGATCTTGACTGACGATTCTCCTGCAGGGGAAAGAAAAACAACATCCTAACATAATTTCGTGTCATTTGGGATGAGTGGGCCCGTCAGCCGAGAGACCCACTCACTCCAACAAGCAAGGTGATGTGTGGGTGAAATATTTTCAAACATTTGTTGCGCAACACTGCCACCTGGTGACAACGCCGCGGTCATGACACTCAACGAATCTTCGTTCTTCCAGCTTTTCCCTACTCTGCCACTATTCCCAAATGTCCTTGCCTTTGGCACATGAAGAAAAGGGGAAACACGAAAACACAACAGTCCCCAAGTCTCCAACGAGAAAAAGAAAAGCCCAAACAAAAACAAAAGCAGGGCACAGTCCTGCGTGTCTGGGAATGGCTCTTCCAGAAAGTTCAAGTGCACAAAAGAAATAAACAGGAGTTCTTTTCTCCTATAAGTAAAACTTTGGATCCGGCAGGTACAGGGGTTTCAGGTGTTTGTCAAATGCCTCTATCGAATACTCGACATCTTCTCCTTCTCTTCTGCAAATGACTATCTTGTCAGCATGGATATGGCGCCCCAATTTCCATTCAGCTTTGCAGTCCTCAAACCTCTTAGACACTGCCGGCACACATTCCAGGTACCTGCGGGCATGGGGCACCTTCAACTTGTCCCACACAAACTCGTCATACCATCTTGTTCTCCAGACTTCCACCTCATACAGCAAGTCCCGGGGTAGATACGGGTACTCCCACCCATATTCCCGAGCTACTTTATGGCAAAACAGTCTCTGCAAGCGGGCCAAAGGTGGCATAGTGGCTTTCTCTCCAGTTCCAGGCAGCACAATAGCTTCCGGATGCCGAGGTACCTTTACCAGCTCCCTGGAAATGACTTTCGGCGCTCTCAGAGAAGCGCGGGGTGTCCCCACAACCAAAGTAGGTGAGGTAACAGTAGATGAGGACACAGGTGGAGGGGTAGGTTCCCTCGTAAGCTGCGGGTCTTCCACCCGAGGCGTGCTGTCTCCTGTGTACATAGGTGAATCCCGTACCGCACGGGAAGCAAGAAGTGGCACTCTATCCCAGCCCTTGCGGCTGAACAGTTCGTCTATCTCGCCATCATCTCCGCAATCAGACAGCGACTCTAGGTCGGAGGTGTCATACATCTCCGCAGGCAGATATCTACCGGTGGACACAGAATCATCTTCTCTGGGGGGTTCCACCTCCAATGGGCCCCCGACACCTCCAACCACCACCACAGTCCCAGCCCCTGGCTCACCTGACCCTTGTAGAAGACTGGGATGTCCGGGACTTCCATCTCGACCGGCGCCATCCAGGCCAGGCAAGCAGCGGGGTGAAGCTCGACCACGTCCATAGGATGCCTGTACTAGGCCAACTTTCCTCTTCGGTGGTGGGAGCAGAGAACTTGTGGCGACCGAAGCAGCATCTTCGGATTTTTCTCTGTTGGGCAGTCCATCGCCCTGGTCAGCGCGCACGGGAACCTCGACAGAGGCCTTGACCTCCCCTTCTGGAGTAGCAGTACCCGTGAGGTGGTTGAGGCGAAGGGCCCGGGGCCTTGCTGTGGACGACTCGACCTCAAAAAGGAATTCTCTGCACTCCTCACATCGCCCGAATGGCTTCAGGGTGACCACCAGTCCCGAGCAGCCGGGACAGATCACACCGAGGGCCTCCGTGTCTCTGCAAGTGTACAGAGCCAACCGCCCTCGGGGCCTAAGTCTTATCCCCGTGTCTGTGATGGGGGCAGCAAAGGAAGTCATTCTCGTGGGGTGAGGAACCATAATCCACGGGGCACTTGAGGTCATCCCGACTATCTGCTGCTCCATCATGCACTGACCCCGCGCCGGAGTCTCCACGTGTATCCCCACACTTGGCCAGACTCCTCCCATGAGCTGTACATTTTCGCGGGCTTCCTCTTGACTCCGCCCACGAACGATGTCGCCATGGGGTGCCTCGTGGCACAGTGCGTTAACAGTCCCCACGTGCAGTACGTCACACGGCTGGACCTCTCCCTTTTTCCGCTCCTCCGCATGGGCCTTTCCCGTGTTAGGGTCATTTCCACAACTCCGAGCAGGGACGCACTTTGGCCAGTAATTTGGCCGATCTGCTCGGAACTCCTCTGGGCAGCAAAGTTCAAATGTAGGCATTCTCAAGTCCATCTTTAGAACACACTGTATCCCAGACTCACGAGCCCCCACGTGTAGCGGCCTCACCCTCTCTCCATCTTTATCGGTTACACACCAACTCATGTCTAGGGGTTCCTGGGTTGTGAGAGTGAGATGCGCCACGGCCCATGTCCTCCCCATTGTAGTAGGGAGGTGAAGGCCACTTCCTGATGTTTCCTCGGGCCGGTGTGTTCTGTGAATGCACTGAGTCTGTAATTGCAAGCTCACCAGCCTCCCCTCTGCTTCCAGTAACTGGAGTTCACACACCGGAGAAAGGTCCAACACTTGTTTATTTGGCACTCCAATAGCAAAGCACGATAAACAGTTCTTTTAACAGCAGACTGGTTGGGACCTATAACCTTGCCAACGGTGGGATGAGCAGATCAAGGCACTTCCTAACGTTTCAGTTCTATGCCACTATACTATGACCAGCGGCGCCTAAGCCAATCCGGCTGTTACAGAACAGGAAGGATGGGGTCTCTTCCAGCAACCCCTATGAACAGCAATGGAGCCCTCTTCGATACGCTGTGGCCCCTATCAGGGGGATGTGTCCTCCCAAGAGAGTTCCCAGAGGCCCACTGTCACCGGGTTGGTGCTGCTCCGGGTCTCCAGTGGGTAACCTCCCCGGCCTCCTCACCTCAGGTACGGGTCCCTCCGCTCAGGGACCCTCGGACAGTCCACCCTAGCGGGACCCAGTCGAAGGTACTGGGCCCCAGGCCTCCTAGATAGTACCTCACCCCAGGCTAAAGGTGCCTGGGATGGACGCCAACATGACTCCGGACCAGGCCATGGGCACCTGGACCAGACTCCTGGATCTCCCGCACCCAGGCCTAAGGGCCCTGGGTGCGGACCGCAACCCTCCTCCTCCGAGGACCTCCTTCTCCGCAAGACGACGACCTCGTGGTCAGGGCGTCTCCCCCTTTTATCTCCTCCCTTCAACGGCCCGGCGGGTTCCCCGCCCCAGCCATACCATCTCCGGGAAGAGACCAAACAGGGAGCACTGCAGGGGATGATTCTACCTGAAGCCCGTGGGTACCTCGCCACCCACAGGCAAAGGAGAATATTACATCCTCCAATCCTCCACGAAACAAAAAGGGGTCTGAATCCTAACACAATTATACACCTGGGTCACACTATTGCCCAGGTGTATCCCATCAATTTGAGGACCCCGCTACACATATATATATATATATATATATATATATATATATATATATATATAGATTGCTGACAGAAGTATATCTGTCCCCTTCTCACACAAACTTATATCAGATCAGATAGTTCAGTCTGTGACCCAGTGTGCTAGTAGGTGAACCTGTTTATTGAGACTATAAGCAGCTCGTGTAAGTCTAGTTAACCCTGTATCTTCTGATCTAGAATTCTATAGCTAGTTTTAGCTCAGAGCTCAATAACCAGCATAGGCTAGAGCCAGACTAGGCATCCGATGGCCACTTGGTATTTAGTGACTAGGTTGTGTGGCAGAATAGAAGCTACTAGGGACTAAGACGCAGAGCAGATAGGTGGACTTCCAGTATCACACCATGGTTTCTGCTGGTGAAAAGCTGTGTTCCAGGCTGGCTGGACAACAGCTTGGGGGTCTCCTTTTCATTGCAGATCTTGTCCTCAGATCTCTGACACGAAGACAGATGCCACATTGCCATCATCCTCAGGGGCCCCTGCAACTGACCTGCTGCAACATTCATCTGGAGGTACTGTATTTTTATTAAAATTGAACTTTATGGAAAAATAAAAGTGGGCGAACAGGCAGGATATTTAACACAGAAAAAGACACACTACAGTGCCTTGCAAAAGTTTTCACCCCCTTGGCATTTTTCGTGTTTTGTTGCCTCACAACCTGGAATTAACATGGATTGTTTGAGGATTTGCATCATTTAATTTACAGAACTTGCCCACAACTTTGAAGATTTTTTTTTTTATTGTGAAGCAAACAACAAATAGGACTAAATAACAGAAAAAGTCAATGTGCATAACTATTCACCCCCCTAAAGTCAATACTTTGTAGAGCCACCTTTTTTCAGCTATTACAGCTCCAAGTTGCTTTGGATAAGTCTCTATGAGCTTGCCACATCTTAACACTGGGATTGTTGCCCATACCTCCTTGCAAAACTGCTCCAGCTCCTTCAAGTTGGATGGTTTGCGCTTGTGATCCGCAATCTTTAAGTCTGACCACAGATTTTCGATTGGATTGAGGTCTGGGCTTTGACTAGGCCATTCCAACACATTTACATGTTTCCCCTTAAACCACTCAAGTGTTGCTTTAGCAGTGTGTTTGGTGTCATTGTCCTGCTGGAAGGTGAACCTCCATCCTTGCCTCAAATCACACACAGAGTGGTACAGGTTTTGCTCAAGAATATCCCGTTATTTAGCACCATTCATCTTTCCCTCAACTCTGACCAGTTTCCCAGTCCCGACTGCTGAAAAACATACCCACAGCATGATGCTGCCACCACCATGTTTCACTGTGGGGATATTGTTCTTTGGGTGGTGTGATGTGTTGGGTTTGCGCCAGACATAGCATTTTCTTTGATGGCCAAAAAGTAAAATTTTAGTCTCATCAGACCAGAGCACCGTCCTCCATACATTTTCGGAGTCTCCCACATGCCTTTTCGCAAACTCAAAACGTGCCATTTTGTTTTTTGCTGAAAGTAATGGCTTTCTTCAGGCCAGTCTGCCATAAAGCCCAACTCTATGGACCGTACGGCTTATTGTCGTCCTATGTACAGATACTCCAGTCTCAGCTGTGTTACTTTAGGTCTCTGTGCTGCCTCTCTGAATAATGCCCTCTTTGCCTGGTCCGTGAGTTTTGGTGTGCGGCCGTCTCTTGGCAGGTTTGCTGTTGAGCTATGTTCTTTCCATTTGGTTATGATAGATTTGATGGTGCTCCTATGGATCATCAAAGATTTGGATATTTTTTTATAACCTAACCCTGACTTGTACTTCTCAACAACATTGTCCCTTACTTGTTTGGAGAGTTCCTTGGTCTTCATGGCAGTGTTTGGTTAGTGTTGCCTCTTGCTTAGGTGTTGCAGCCTCTGGGGCCTTTCAAAAAGATTGCACACAGGTGGACATCATTTCACTAATTATGTGACTTCTGAAGGTAATTTTTTGTTATATAAAAGTTTGTATTATTTCCATACTGGTGTATCTATATACTAATGAATATTGTTATATGTAAAGCCTCGTACACACGGTCGGACTTCCATCTGACTTTTCCGTGGATTTTTGTCCGAACGGAGTTGGCCAGGCACACCCATAGCATACACACCACAGGACTTTTCTGCAAACTTTCCCAAAACTTTTTGCAACATCACATGGTTTTTCTGCTCTTTTCTGCTCTTTACCGCTACGCTTTCCCCGACTTGTTCATTCCCCAACTTGTTCATTCCCCCGACTTATTTGGGGTAGGCGGTACACTTTGGTGGGGGTGGGTCAGCCACGCCCAGTGACCTTTGACCTCTGGGGACCCGCCCTCTGACCTTTGACCTCTGGGGGAGGTCCCTGTTCAAGAGCCTGGGTCCTAGCCTTATTCTTAAAGGGAAAACCCTAACCCTAACCCTAACCCCTAACCCTAACCCTAAGTTGGTCAACTTCTACTATTGTTGGTTGATTTTAACATTAGTTGTTTTGTCCATCGGACAAAAGTCCTATGGTTTTCTGTACACACGGTAGGACTTTGCTCCATCTGACTTTTGTTGAGCAAAAGTTTGTCCGTTTGCAGACCCAACTTTTGTCCGATGAAAACAAAACCAAACGGAAAAAAGTTTGTCCGATGGAGCGTACACACGGTCGGATTGTTGGTCCAACTTGCTTAAATTAAGTTTGTTGGGCAAAAGTCCGACCGTGTGTACGGGGCTTTAGTTGCAGTATTTTTTCTGCTTCCAATTACATTGATTAAATTACCGGTTAATTTTGCAGGAAGGGAATGCCTCTGTACACAGAGGACCTGACCTAGGTGAAGGCACTCCCAACTTTATTATCAAACTCACTCTTCTACATACCAATGGTTCTGGTTCTCTTTTTTACCTACAGGTTTCTTGCAATATCCTGTTTGAGGAAGGCCATTCTCATACACTCCCCCCCACCACCAACACCAAAAGAGGGCTACAACTGTTTAAAAGTCTTCCCCCAGAACTTGCAGTTTACAACTTTCAATGCTGCTGGCTCCTGCTCTCTCAATGCTGCTTTCCTGAACTTCTGGTCTTCCCAGGAGTGAGCTAAAAGTGGACGGTGCAGTCTCCAGTCAGTCTGTTAACTTGGAGAAGGGAGGAGTAGAGGAGTACTTTGCCATCCTAAGCTAAGGCGCTGTGTGTTACTAATGATGCACGCAGTGTAGAAAAACACAACTCTAGTCCCTGCATGCAAGAGTGGCTCCTAGTTAACCGCTTGCTGACCAGCCGCCGTAGTTATACTGGGGCAGGTTGGCTCGGCTGCACGAATTGCCATACCGGTGGTCCCTTTAATGGCCGCGATGTCCAACGGCCACCTACAATCGCTACACAACGAGCCAGAATGGGGATCTGTCAATGTAAACAAACAGATCCCTGTTCTGTCAGGGGAGTAGAAAGAGATCGTCTGTTCCTAGTGATCCATACCAATCAATATGAGCTTATTGCGATTTTTTTACCAAAAATATGTAAAAGAATACATATTGGCTTGAACTGTTGAAGAATTTTTTTAATTTTTTTTTAAATTGGGATATTTATTATAAAAAATTTAAAATATTTTTTTTTTTTTCAAAATTGTCGTTCTTTTTTTGTTTATAGCGCAAAAAATAAAAACAGCAGAGGTGATCAAATACCACCAAAAGAAAGCTCTATTTGTGGGGGAAAAAAGAACCTCAAGTTTGTATGGGTACAGTATCGCACGACATGTGCAATTGTCAGTTTAAGCGACGCAGTGCAGTGTCGCAAAAAATGGCCTGGTCATTAAGGGGGTAAATCCTTCCGGGGCTGAAGTGGTTAATAAAGTGATACCCAAAGGCAAACATTTATTATAGTGCAGCTTACCAATTGATAGATGTGATGGCTACATTCATTTTCTTGTTTTTAGTTTTTTTTCCCTTTATTTTTACCTGGTGATCCGGCCAGTAAGTCTGTTGTTTTTCAACAGAACAAGGTGTCTTAGAAATATATTACTTAAGAGTGTTGAGACAAACCATTTATGTAAAAGTTTTATCTCAAAAGAAAAAAAAGAACTGTTGTAACTGCTTGTGTAACTGCAGTGTGAGCTGGAGTTTGGCTTTGGTTTGTTAGTATATTTAAATCTGCTTGCATGCATTAAAAAGATGTACTGCATATGTTTTCTATTGGTACAAACTGGATCCTGTGTAATAATTTGTAAGATGTCTCCCTCCCTTACCCTCCTTGTAAGTTTAAGCAGGATCATAATCTAGGCTGTCAAATCTGAAATTGAAAACCAATTATGATATAGTTAAAGAGGAAGTAAACCCTCTGAAAAAAAAAACACCTTGCAAGACAAAGGCATAATGGGCTAGTATGCATAGCATACTAGCTCATTATGAATTACTTACCTGAGATCGAAGCTCCTGCAGCGATCTTCGTTCCCCCTCACCTGTCGCCGCCATCTCTCCCGGAGTGCCTTCCGGGTATCGCGGCTCCGGCACGCAGGAGCCGCCACTAACGGCACGATCGGCGTTAGAAACGGCACACTCAGTGCGCCTGCGCGCCGTTGTCTACGGTGCATGCACCGTAGACATCGGTGCCTGTCTTTTGCAAATATCTCCTAAACCGTGTAGGCTTAGGAGATATTTCTTACACCTACAGGTAAGCCTTATGCCTCGTACACACGGCCGAGACTCTCGTCGAAAAAAACATGACTTTTTTTTTCGACGAGATTCTTGGACAAGAAACTTGTCCCGGCCGAGTGTACACACGCTCATTTCAAAGAACCCGCGGTTCTTTGAATGGAGCGAACGCAGTGACGTCATCGAATACGACGAGCATGCGCTCGTCACATTCTATGCCGTCGCCGCCATCTTTGTTCACCCTACCTATGCCTAGGAAGCTACCGCGCATGCGTCAAAGTCATTTCGAGCATGCGCGGGCTTCCCGGCGAAAAGGTAAGTGTACACAAACACAATTTTCTCGTCGAGAAACAGGCTGACGAGAATCTCGACGAGAAAATAGAGAGCAGGTTCTCTATTTTCTCGTCGAGATTCTTGTCGCTTTTCTTGACGAGAAACATACACACGAACGAATTTCTCGGCAAGAAATCTCTGCCAGCAAGTTTCTTGCTGGTTTTTGCAGAGAAACTCGTTCGTGTGTACGAGGCTTTAAACTAGGCTTTAAGTAGAAGGCTGTGAAAAGGCAACGTAAGCCCATATAAAGGTTTGCTAAATGTTAGGTAGGACTGCTTTAATTTTTATAGTTTTTATCATATCACACATGTTTTATTTTGAAAATTTCAGTGATGAAAGAAATGTGAATATTTACAGTGCCTTGAAAAAATATTCATACTCCTGGAAATTTTCCACATTTTGTCATGTAACAACCAAAAACGTAAATGTATTTTATTGTGATTTTATGTGATAGATCAACACAAAGTGGCACATAATTTGAAGTGGAAGGAAAAATATAAATGGTTTTATAACATTTTTATAAATAAATATGTGAAAAGTGTGGCGTGCATTTGTATATTCAGCCCCCGAGTCAATACTTTGTAGAACCACCTTTCTCTGCAATTACAGCTGCAAGTCTTTTTCGGGATGTCTCTACCAGCTTTGCACATATAGAGAGTGACATTTTTGCCCATTCTTCTTTGCAAAATTGCTCGAGCTCTGTCAGATTGGATGGAGAGTGTCTGTGAACAGCAATTTTCAAGTCTTGCCACAGATTCTCAATTGGATTTAGGTCTGGACTTTGACTGGGCCATTCTAACACATGAATATTCTTTTGATCTAAACCATTCCATTGTAGCTCTGGCTGTATGTTTAGGATCATTGTCCTGCTGGAAGGCGATTCTCTGCCCTGTCTCAAGTCTTTTGCAGACTCTAAAGCCCTGTACACACGATCGGATTTCCTATGGTTTTTTAACCGATGGATTTTTCCATCGGAAATCCGATGAAGCTGACTTCCATCAGTCTTGCCTACACACCATCAGTCAAAAAACTGACTGTTCCAAACGCGGTGACGTAAAACACTCCGATGAGCCGAGAAAAATGAAGTTCAATGCTTCTGAGCATGCGTCGACTTGATTCTGAGCATGCTTGGGTTTTTTATCCGATGGAGTTCCCCACAGACGATAGTAATTTGCTATCGGTTTTTTAACCATCGGATAAATTTAAAACATGTTCTATTGTTAAACACCGATGGAAAAAAGACCGATGGGGCCCATACACGATCGGTTTGTCCGATGAAAAAAGTCCATCGGACTGTTTTCATCGGTAAAACCTATCGTGTGTACACGGCTTAACAGGTTTTCTTCTAAGATTGCCCTGTATTTGGCTCCATTCATCTTCCCATCAACTCTGACCAGCTTCCCTGTCCCTGCTGAAGAAAAACATCCCCACAACATGATGCTGCCACCACCATGTTTCACGGTGGGGATCAGGGATGAGCCGAACACCCCCCTGTTCGGTTCGCACCAGAACCTGCGAACAGACAAAATGTTCGTGTAAACTTTAGAACCCTATTAAATACAATGGACTCGAACGTTCGAAATCTAAAGTGTTAATTATAAAGGCTAATATGCAAGTTATTGTCCTAAAAAGTGTTTGGGGACCGGGGTCCTGCCCCAGGGGACATGTATCAATGCAAAAAGAAGTTTTAAAAACGGCCGTTTTTTTGGGAGCAGTGATTTTAATAATGCTTAAAATGAAAAAATAAAAGTGAAATATTCCTTAAAATTTCATACCTGGGGGGTGTGTATGATATGCATGTAAAGTGGCGCATGTTTCCCGTGCTTAGAACTGTCCCTGCAAAAAATGTCATTTTTGAAAGAAAAAAATGCATTTAAAACTGACTCGCGGCTATTAATGAATTGTCGGCTCCCGGCAATACATACAAAAGTCATTGATAAAAAAAAAAAAAAAGCGTGGGCGTTCCCCAGAATTCAATTACCAGGCCCTTCAGGTCTGGAATGGATATTAAGGGGAACCCTGCCGCAAATTAAAAAAAAAATTGACGTGGGGTTCCCCCAAATATCCATTTCAGGCCCTTCAGATCTGGCATGGATTTTAAGGGGAACTCCACCCCAAATGTAAAAAAAAAATGGCGTGGAGTCCCCCTAAAAATCCATACCAGACCCCTTATCCGAGCATGCAACCTGGCCGGCCGCAGGGGAAGAGGGGGGGACGAGAGAGCGGCCCCCCTCCCTCCTGAACCGTACCAGGCCACATGCCCTCAACATGGGGAGGATGTCCCCATGTTGATGGGGACAAGGGCCTCATCCCCACAACCCTTGCCCGGTGGTTGTGGGGGTCTGCGGGCGGGGGGCTTATCGGAATCTGGAAGACCCCTTTAACAAAGGGGACCCCCAGATCCCGCCCCCCTCCTATGTGAATTGGTAAGGGGTACATTGTACCCCTACCATTTCACGAAGAAAGCGTAAAAAAATGTTTAAAAAAAACACACAAACACCTTGAAAAAGTCCTTTATTTAAAAAAAACAAAAAAAAAACATTCCAGCGGTGAAATCCAGTGTCCCGCGGCGATCCCGATGTCCAGCGCTGTCCTTCATTGGTTGTGCCTGAGCGGACCTGATGGGGAACTCCCTCTTAGTATTTTAAATGTATAGACCCGCCCCTTCTAAAGTTCCCCATCAGGTCCGCTCAGCGGACCAGATGCGGAACATGAGAAGGGGCGGGTCTATACATGTATTACCAAAGTGAGAGCAGTCCCCCATCAGGTCCGCCCCTCGGTATGTCAGACCCGCCTACGTCATTGGCTTGAGCGGGGAACTTCCTTCACTATGTAAATTTAAATTACACAGTGAAGGAAGTTCCCCGCTCAAGCCAATGACGTAGGCGGGTCCGACATACCGAGGGAGCGGACCTGATGGGGGACTGCTCTCACTTTGGCAATACATGTATAGACCCGCCCCTTCTCATGTTCCGCATCTGGTCCGCTGAGCGGACCTGATGGGGAACTTTAGAAGGGGCGGGTCTATACATTTAAAATACTGAGAGGGAGTTCCCCATCAGGTCCGCTCAGGCACAACCAATGAAGGACAGCGCTGGACATCGGGATCGCCGCGGGACACTGGATTTCACCGCTGGAATGTTTGTTTTGTTTTTTTAATAAAGGACTTTTTCAAGGTGTTTGTGTGTTTTTTTAAACATTTTTTTACGCTTTCTTCGTGAAATGGTAGGGGTACAATGTACCCCTTACCAATTCACATAGGGGGGGTGGGATATGGGGGTCCCCTTTGTTAAAGGGGTCTTCCAGATTCCGATAAGCCCCCCGCCCGCAGACCCCCACAACCACCGGGCAAAGGTTGTGGGGATGAGGCCCTTGTCCCCATCAACATGGGGACATCCTCCCCATGTTGAGGGCATGTGGCTTGGTACGGTTCAGGAGGGAGGGGGGCCGCTCTCTCGTCCCCCCCTTTTCCCCTGCGGCCGGCCAGGTTGCGTGCTCGGATAAGGGGTCTGGTATGGATTTTTAGGGGGACTCCACGCCATTTTTTTTTTAAATTTGGGGTGGAGTTCCCCTTAAAATCCATGCCAGATCTGAAGGGCCTGGAATGGATATTTGGGGGAACCCCACGTCAATTTTTTTTTAATTTGCGGCGGGGTTCCCCTTAATATCCATTCCAGACCTGAAGGGCCTGGTAATTGAATTCTGGGGAACCCCCACGCTTTTTTTTTATTTTTTATCAATGACTTTTGTATAAATATACAAAAAGGTGTAGCGCTGGATGAGCAAAACTGTGTATGGCTATACAGTGAAAAAAATATATAATATAAGAAAAAGTATCAAAAACATGAGTGAATACTACAAATAAACAATTTAAAGTTCATGTGTGTCAGTGAAAAATATATGAAATCTTCTCCTCTATTTGAAGATGATAAGAGTTCTACAGAGTGCAGGTATCCGATAAAAATCATAGGCAAAATGCTCCAACACTTAGTAAAGATCCCGCCACCAAGGTGAAGAATGAAGGCTTACCAGACAGCCTGCGACCGCCCTTCTCAGGGGGGTCAAAACAGGCTCAGTAGAGTGATGTTTTACTCCATGAAGGCAGGATGATTCTGCAGGAACGCTTCATCCACAATGGGAGAGTCTCCAGAGACGTTGATTGAACACCTGGCCAGAACTGGGAGTAGACACACTCTTTGCAGATCAGAGTGGGTGTTCCTCAGTAAGTAGGATAAAATCCAAAAGAGAAAGAAAAACTTTCCATAGTGTAGCGTTCATCCATAAAAAAGGGGTTTATTTTCACAAAGTATGCGATACAGAACTTCAAAGTAACAAGTCCTGAGATATTAAAATGCTGGTTAAAAACTCCTTGCAAGGAATAAAAAGCTCCGTATTCTGTCAATCAAACGACCGTTCGCGCTGATGATCTGATGATGTCAGATTTGACGAAACGATGTAGGGTGACACGTGCATGCATTGCGCACGCGCGAACGGTCGTTTGATTGACAGAATACGGAGCTTTTTATTCCTTGCAAGGAGTTTTTAACCAGCATTTTAATATCTCAGGACTTGTTACTTTGAAGTTCTGTATCGCGAAGACGTGACTCCGCGCATGCGCGCGTGAGCCGTTGAATTCGGCTACGTCGTCGAATGTTGCGACCTAGCCCAATTTGTGAATGGGGTTAACCCCATGCTCATGCGCGTGACGTCAGCGTCGCCGCATTTAAATGCAAATATCTCCTTAACCGTGTAGGTTAAGGAGATATTTCTTGCACCTACAGGTAAGCCTTAATCTAGGCTTACCTGTAGGTGTTTGTTTATAAAGTGGGTTTACAACCACTTTAAAGTGAATATAAACATGTAAATAATGGTGCGCTAAAAACCAATCCTAATAAAACCCGGGTACATGGGTACCCATGATTAAGTCGAGTGGCATTGACGTAACGCGTAGGGGGAGGAGCATAGTCACGCCATCAGCTGTTGAAGCAGAGTGATGAGATCGCATTGAACTGAGCTATGCAAGCGCCTCTTATTCCGGGCTGTATGTGAGTGGTATCAGATAGAGCTAAGTGCACTCTGTTTGGAGGTATTGCGCAATGATTGTTTTTTCCTTTTTTATGAATCACCATCTCTGCAAGTAATAGCGCTGGATGTCTTTCCTCTGGTGGAAGAAAATTTTGAATGAGACAGAGAAGTAGCATCCATTAAGTTTTATACAGGACTTGGTTGGAATTTATTTATTGTTTACATAAGAGCACTGGAGCACTATTAAGCTGTTTTTTTAGTTTATCCCAGCTGTCAGCAATATTGACATTTATAATATATTTTTCATTGGAAACGTATTTATGTTTAACTTTGAGGATCATCACGGCAATATTGAATTTAATTACCAATTTTTAATTATTGCACGTATCTTTATATACCAACACTGAGTTTTTTGAAGTATTCATGAAGATGCACTATTAATTATTTTTATCACGGATATGTTTTTATCACGATTCATTTTTTAATCACGGAATAGATTATCACGGATTATTATTCACACTGTGTTTTATTAGGATTGGTTTTTAGCGCACCATTATTTACACTTTTATATTCACTTTAAGAACACAGATCTCTTTTTTGAATGGTTGCAGCTGACACCAGTAAATCTTTCAAGGTTTTTATCTACCAATTTTTAGTTAGCGCTTTAGTACATTTTTATACTATTTACCTTCTTCCACATGTTTGCTGTGTCCCCCACATGGCTTCTCTCAAACTGCAAATGGGACTTCCTATGGCTGTCATTCAACAATGGCTTTCTTCTTGCTAATGTTCCATAAAGGCCAGATTTGTGGAGTGCACGACTAATAGTTGTCCTGTGGACAGATTCTCCCACCTGAGCTGTGGATCTCTGCAGCTCCTCCAGAGTTACCATGGGCCTCTTGGCTGCTTCTCTGGTTAATGTTATCCTTGCCCAGCCTGTCAGCTTAGATGGACGGTCATGTCTTGGTAGGTTTGTAGTTGTGCCAAACTCTTTCCATTTTTGGATGATGGATTGAACAGTGCTTTGTGAGATGTTCAAAGCTTGGGATATTTTTTTATAACCTAACCCTGCTTTAAACTTCTCCACAACTTTATCCCTGACCTGTCTGGTGTGTTCCTTGGCCTTCATGATGCTGTTTGTTCACTAAGGTTCTCTAACAAACCTCTGAGGGCCTCACAGAACAGCTGTATTTATACTGAGATCAAATTACACACAGGTGGACTCTATCTACTAATTAGGTGACTTCTGAAGGCAATTGGTTGCACTAGATTTTAGTTCCTTACTTTCTTTCTTCTTTTAAAGTTATTTTTTTCTTTCTTTTTTTGCACTTTTAGGCAGATTCTTATCCAAATCAAGCAATGGTTTTTTAAAGCGGAGTTCCACCCAAAAATGGGTGTCACATTTGGCACCTTTCAGGGGGGAGGGGGGTGCAGATACCTGTCTAAGACAGGTATTTGCACCCACTTTCGGGCATAGACTCCTGTGGGAGTCACGCCAATTACCCCCCCCCCCCCCCCGCTGTCTCCTGGGAAACACACTGGTCCCAGGAGAGTGCGGGGACCTGCTCGAGCATGCGCAGTAGAGAACGGGCAGTGAAGCCGCAACGCTTCACTTCCTGATTCCCTCACCGAGGATGGCGGCAGGGGCAGCCGAGAGACGAGCGATTGCTCGGCCTCGGCTGCCGACATCGCGGGCGCGCTGGACAGGTAAGTGTCCATTTTTTAAAAGTCAGCAGCTGCATTTGTAGCTGCTGGCTTTTAAAATGACAGCTGCTGGCCTTGCGAACCGCAAGTACCTGTTCGCTGTGCTCAGTTCACATCTACCGGGGCAGCCAGGCACTATAGCAAAGTGTTTAAGACCTAGGCCAACCGAATACCGATAGGCCTGCTTGCCATATGGGAAAGGGAGCTGCTATAGGCGAAGAACACAGAAGACAGCTATAGTGGCTGACCACCTACACTAGGGGTAGGTGTGACAGTATGCTTATAGCGGTGGAAGAAGAAATTGTCATGATGATAACCATAACTATCAGCTGGGAAAACACAAACCATCCAATTGGTTCTTTCTTTAAAAGGGCTCAGCCATTGTCCCAAAGTACAAAATTGGAAACTTATGCCTCGTACACATGACCGTTTTTGCCGGCAGGAAAACTGCCATGACAGCTTTTCGCCAGGAAAAACGGCCGTGTGTATGCTCCATGGCAGTTTTCCCGACGAGAAAACTGCAGGAAAAAAAAAGAGAACTTGTTCTCTATTTTCCTGCCAGGATTCCCGGCGGTCTTTTTCTCGTTGTGAAAACCGTCGTGTGTATGCTTTCCCGAGGGGAAAAAAAAGTGTGCATGCTCGTAAAACATTAGACGCATGCGTGGAAGCATAGAACGTAATTTTCTCGGCTCGTCGTAGTCTTTTACGTCACCGCATTCTTGGCAGTCAAAAGTTTACCGGACTTTTGTGTGACTGTGTGTATGCAAGGCAGACTTGACAGGAATCCTGTCGGGAAAACCATTAGTTTTTTTTGCTGACGGGAAAACTGGTCATGTGTACGAGGCATTAGACTTACGGTATATTGCATAGGAAGAACCATCACATAATCCTGGGGTAAAAGCACGGTGGTAACCAATGCCAAAAGCCAATTCAAAACCCAGAGCATATCATTATCATCATCATCATCATCATCATCATCATCATCATCATCATCACCTGCTACTGCCACTGATCAATCCTTTTCCAGCCAGAAAATCCTTGTATTATGCTGCAGTAACACTGCTATGCAGTCACATTTAAATCTAATTTCAATTCATCTGCTTGTCTGCCAATTAAAGGCTCACCTAACCAAGCTGCCGACAGTATAGTCCTTACCATGCCAGTGTAGCACCCTGGAGTTTAGTCAGGTAGCTCCTCACAAATTTACTTGCCAAGAGTAGTTATCTTAGTCGATTAATAGGGATCTATTGATTTCTCCCTTAGCTTGGCCTTTTTGCACTTTTCTCTTCTACCAATAGGTGGCCAGGTACTTGGTGGTACCAGATACGAGAAGGGCAACCAAAAGGTCAGGTTATGGGTATGTGGGTATCCCAGCCAATGGGCAGGAGTTTTCTTGAATCCCTTGGCCTGCTGAGAGAGACTATATATTCCGGTGAGATCAGGTGATCTGTGTTCTGTGCCACCTGGACGGCTATCTGGGTGGACGTGTGTCATATGCCCCAGGCTGCTAGGCCGGTGATTGGGCCTATCCCGGGGGCATCTGGCTGCTAGGCTGTGTGAGGGCCTATCCAGAAGTGAGAGAGCAGTGCAGGGTTGGGATTGCGGCTTGCAGTGGAGAATCGGGAAACTTCAGGTGGTGATCAAGTCATGGACCCAAACAGCGGAGGAGATGCTTGCAGAGCAGCCTTGTGTGTCAAGCCAGGGACCTAGCCAGTGAGCAGGGGTGAAGCTTGAGGAGTACCTGGAGTGCCAAACTAGGGACCCAGCAGAGAACTGGGGGTGACGCTTGAGGGGATACCACCGCAAACCTTGGAGGAGCTCAAGGGATTCATAGTCAGTAAATCAGTGGGTCTAGTGAGAGACCAGGAGCTCAGTATTGAAGAACTACAAGGAGCAGTTGTAGTGGAGCTGAAATAACTGATACATTTGAGTTAGGAACTGTTAAAGGACTGTTACCATAGGAGACAGCAATCCTGCACGTACAGAAGTGGCACCTTGCTGGGGCCTTTCCTTGCACGGCTGTTCTCCTATTGAAGTCTCAGGGACTGGCAATTGAGTTTAGAACTATCTAAGGGTGTCCTGGCCCTAACCCTCTTTCCCCCAAAATATATAAAAAGTACTGTCAATGGAAATAAAACCTATTTTACATCCAACCTACCGCATATTGAAGGATGTCAGCTATCTTTGGCCTTGGAGGTTCTCATTAGACCAGAAGAGGTAAAAGACCTTGCTACACCAGTTACAGTTGATGATTTCATGGCTTTTAGGAAAACCTTGGAGTATTACCGTGCCTCAATAAAGTTACCTAGCTGCCATTATTTGGTTAACAAAGCTGTTCCTTGGCTATACACTTATATTGCACACTCTCTGAATTTCACTCTGTGGTCGCTGGTGCATGCAACTTTCAATTCCTGGAGCAGCAGCTACGGCCAGAGGTAGTACTGGTCTCCCACAGCTCATTGGCTCATTTTAGTAATTGGCTACTATATGCCATGGCAATTACTCCAGGAAACAGAACTGGTAACGTCACCGCAATTGTCCACATCAAGGTCTGAGAGCAGACAATTATATTCACATGTAGCGGCCTCACCTCTCTCCCTTGCTTCATCGGTTATATGGCTGTTGTCTAGGGGTACCTGGGAGAGAGAGATGATACACACCACTGCCCGTGTCCTCCCGTAACCAGGAGGTGAAGGCCAAGGATTGGGCTTTTGTGTAGGTGTCCTAGAGTCAAGTCCAGTCCTTCGTCCCTGACTCCTTTGCTTAGTAACCCAAGTTCCACACAGTGAATAGGTACAACTCAGTTTTATTCTTCTTGCCAAGCAATAAAACAGTCTTTCTCCTTTTGAATAATGGAGAAACAGATCGAGGCACAATCCTTTCCCTTCTTGCTGCCGCCCACTGTGCTGTCACCAGTGGTGGATAGTCACTGCCACTGACTAGGTAATTTAGAACGTGAATTTACCTTCTCTCACTTTGCCCCTGTCAGGGGAAGAAATTCGTCCAAGGGAGAAATGGAGGCCTCTCCGTCACCAGCGATGCTGCGCCGGACTCTTCGGAGAAGTTACTGCGCACCAGTCCTCATGAACTCAGACACGGGCACCCAAGGCGTTAGGGCCCCCTCGGATTCCTCACCCTCGCAGAACTCAGTCGAAGGTACTGAGCCCCAGGCATCCGCCATAGTACCTCACCCCAGGCTAAAGGTGCCTGGAATGGACTCTATCTCTGTTCCAGCTAGGCCAAGGGCGCCTAGGCCTGGAACACCGGAACGCCAGCACCCAAGCTGAAGGTGCCTGGGTGCGGCCACGTCCTCCGACTCTCTCCCTAAAATCAGGGCCTCCGCCCCTTTTATGACCTCTCCCTTTGCATCACCGTGGGTTCCCCGCCCCGCTGTACCAGCTCCAGGGGAGGAAAAAAGGGCACGGTTCGCGGTGTATGTTCAGCTCGGGCCCAAGGCAACAGCGCCACCCTGAGACCCCATGGAACATCACACCACCAGAGTCCTTACAAATTCAAATACCCGCTACACTCTCCCCCTGGTGATTTGACACTGGTCCCCAGTGTCTGGTATAAACTCACACCCCACGAAAGGTGGTGTCATAAGTTCAGCCCAGAAACCAAACTATACAATTTAACCCTGGATTGTGCCACGACCTGAATGGGAAAGGAATACAACTATAAAACTTTTCAATAAAACACTTTAAATATCTCACACATTTACATTCCTCCCACTGACTATCTGAAGACCACCCACTCTCAGTAGTCTTGACAGACGAATCTCCTGCAGAGGGAAAGAAAAGAACATACATCCTACCAACATGTGTGTTTGCTTGAAATGAATGAATCTATCCTAGGAGAAACCCATTCATTTCAATAAGTGCTGCATAATGTAAAAAAAAAAAAAACAATCGTTGCGGAACACTGCCACCTGGTGACAGTGCCGCGGTCAAGACACTCATTACTTCCAGATGAACTTTCCGCTTGAACATTTTCTCTGTGACCCTACACTATCTAAAACCCAAAGTCACTGATTCTTGTGAGTGTCAGAAGAAGAAAAGGGAGAACAAACAAAAACAGCTCCCATATCTCCAAAGAGTAGGATTGCCCAAATACAAAAAAAAACTAGGGCACAGTCTCTGTGTTCCGGAAAAGGCACTCTGGAAAGTTCAGCCAGGAATGAAAAGAAACAACGAGAATCTTTTTCTCTCTTCTTCTCTTACAGGTAAAACCTTGGATGAGGCAATGATATAGGCTTCAAACGATCATCAAAAGCCTCCACATGGTACTCAACACTCTTTCCTTCTTTGCGACAGATCACCACTTTGTCCGCATGAATGTGTCTTCCCAGCATCCATTTAGCTTTACAGTCCTGAAACTTCTTGGTGACCGTTGGTGAACAGGAAAGGTACCGCCGTGCTTGCTGTACCTTCAGTTTGTCCCACACAAAGGCATCATACCATCTTTGCCGGAAGACCTCCACCTCATAGAGCAGTTCCCGAGGCAGATACGGGTATTCCCACCCATATTCCTGAGCAACCTTCTGGCCAAAGAGACGTTGCAGCCTTGACAAAGGTGGCATAGTAGCTCGGTCTCCTTCTCCGGGTGGAACAATCGCTTCTGGATGGCGAGGTGCGTTCACCACCTCGGTAGACCTGGGCCTAGGAGCCCGCAGTGATTGACGTTGCACTCCCGCAACAGGAGCAGGTGAAATGGATGTTGAATCCAGAAGGGGAACTCCAGACAGAGGACTAGCTTCCTCCCTCAGCGCCGGTGCCTCCACCCGAGGTGTACTATCTCCAGTAGACATAGGCAGGTCCCTTGTAACACGGGCCAAGGGTAGCTTCATCCTGTCCCATCCCTTCTGTTGGAAGATCTCGTCTATCTCCCCATCATCGCCATTGTCAGACAATGAATCCAGGTCAGAGGTGTCGTAGCACTCTGCGGGCAGATAATTCCCAGTCACGGAACTATCCCCCTTGACGGCCTCTACCGACTGTGGACTACTGCCACTTTCTACCACACAGACAGTCCCAACCCCTGGCTCACCTGGACCTTTTGGAGAATAGGGATGTCCAGGACTTTTCCTACTGGAGCCATCCAGGCCAGGCAAGCAGTGGGGCGAAGCTCTTCCACGACCACACAAGGCCATCACTAGGCCGACTTTCCTCTTCGGTGGCCGGAGCAGGGAGCTGCTGGTGACCGAGGCAGCATCCTCGGATTTTTCTCTTTTCACCTCTGTTTGGGCAGTCACTTCGCCCGGATCAGTGTGCACGGGGAACGCACCAGCATCGATCTCTCCCTCCGGAGTGGCAGTCCCTGTGAGGTAGTTGAGGTGGAAAGCCCGAGGCTTTTCTGTGAATGGTTCCACCTCGAAGAGGAATTCTTTGCAGACCTCACAGCGCCCAAACGGCTTCAGCTGGACCACCAGTCCCGAACAGCCGGGACAGATCACACCGAGGGCTTCCATGTCTCTACAGGTAAAGAGAGCCAATCGCCCCCGGGGCCTTAGTCTTATCCCCGTATCCATGATCGGAGCAGCCACAGAAGACATATCCGTGAAGGAAGGAACAGAAATCCACGGAGCACTTGAAGCCATCCTCTCTCTTTGCTGCTCCATTGCACACTGACCCACCCGCGCCGGAATCTCCACGTGCGTACCTCCACGGGGCCAGACTCCTCCCACGTTCTGCACTTGTTCGTGGGCTTTTCCCTTGCCCCGCCCACAAACTCTGCAGTTGTGAGTTGCCTCGTGGCGCGTTGGCCAATATGGCCGACCTACTCGGAAGTCCTCTGGGCAGCAAAGTTCAAATTCAGACACCATACACATATCCCGGATACGATGCCCCCACGTGTAGCGGCCTCACCTCTCTCCCTTGCTTCATCGGTTATATGGCTGTTGTCTAGGGGTACCTGGGAGAGAGAGATGATACACACACCACGGCCCGTTTCCTCCCATAACCAGGAGGTGAAGGCCAAGGATTGGGCTTTTGTGTAGGTGTCCTAGAGTCAAGTCCAGTCCTTCGTCCCTGACTCCTTTGCTTAGTAACCCAAGTTCCACACAGTGAATAGGTACAACTCAGTTTTATTCTTCTTGCCAAGCAATAAAACAGTCTTTCTCCTTTTGAATAATGGGGAAACAGATCGAGGCACAATCCTTTCCCTTCTTGCTGCCGCCCACTGTGCTGTCACCAGTGGTGGATAGTCACTGCTACTGACTAGGTAATTTAGAATGTGAATTTACCTTCTCTCACTTTGCCCCTGTCAGGGGAAGAAATCCGTCCAAGGGAGAAATGGAGGCCTCTCCGTCACCAGCGATGCTGCGCCGGACTCTTCAGAGAATTTACTGCGCACCAGTCCTCACAAACTCAGACACGGGCACCCAAGGCGTTAGGGCCCCCTCGGATTTCTCACCCTCGCGGAACTCAGTCGAAGGTACTGAGCCCCAGGCATCCGCCATAGTACCTCACCCCAGGCTAAAGGTGCCTGGAATGGACTCCATCTCTGTTCCAGCTAGGCCAAGGGCGCCTAGGCCTGGAAAACCGGAACGCCAGCACCCAAGCTGAAGGTGCCTGGGTGCGGCCACGTCCTCCGACTCTCTCCCTAAAATCAGGGCCTCTGCCCCTTTTATGACCTCTCCCTTTGCATCACAGCGGGTTCCCCGCCCCGCTGTACCAGCTCCAGGGAGGACAAAAGGGCACGGTTCGCGGTGTATGTTCAGCTCGGGCCTAAGGCAACAGCGCCACCCAGAGACCCCACGGAACTTCACACCAGAGTCCTTACAAATTCAATTATCCGCTACACACAGAATATACTTCATGGGATTTCTCACCACCCCAAACAGTGACACTGTCAGTGTCAACTGCTGCTCTTCCTTCTTCCCTTCATCACACATGTAAAGTGAAGCATTGATGTGTCATATTGCAACTGATGAGCCTTGGCAAGAGGCAAGCTCTTGCTCTGTTTGCCTAAAGCAGAAATTTGACTGCTGGGTTTCTCTAAACTCTCAGGTGCCCTTTAAAATGATATTCAAACGTTTTACATTTGAAATGCAAACTTTAAAAAAAATAAAAAACCCTCATATTTAGTGCTATTCATGTCCAACACTGTTACCACAAAGTTGATGAAACAGTTGTCAATGGCAACAGATAAATAATGTTCAACCATTCCATTGAAGGGAAAAAATCAGTGCGATTAAGCCAAACCCAGAGGCTGCTTTAACAATGCATTCACCTGTATGGAACATATTATGTATTTTGCTAATCGCTGTCTATTGCAAAATATAATCGTGTAAGCCGGCTGAGCCCACAAATGCTGCCAACCTATATTTAATTTTAACTATTTCATATCTCAAGTTTAATGCCGTATTTATTTTTACTCCATTGGAACAACCCCAGATACAGTATCTGCACCTGAAATGAGAACATGCTTCTGCCAGTGTACATTTATATGTAGCGCCCACCCCATTTAGGGGTGCTATATACCCAAATTTAGGGGCTGGTCTGAGATAGTAGTTAGGCTCAGACCATTCTCAATTTATAGGTTGTGCTGTTTTATTTCCAGGATGGTATACTGGTGTGCAGTTCCCTGTGGCCTATAGGTGGCACTGCCATAATGGGTCAGGTTTGAACCGCTGGTATTAGTGCTGTGCCTTGGGTGTCCTCTCTCGGCAGCGGTATGGTGGGTGTGGTCGACCTGCTGTGCATGCTGGGAGAGGATACATAAGGGGCAGACACTGCCTGGGAGGGGTCGTCTTCGTTCCAGAGTCGGAGTCCTGGTGCGTGGTGCATGGCCCTCCAGGCCATGGGGCCACGTGTGCATCAGTCCCAGGCACCTTTAGTCCTGCGGCTGCATCTTCAACACTGGGCCCAGCACCTTTAGCTGAAGCCCGCTTCAAGGAGAAGTCCCAGGGTGTCCCTCGCGAGGGAGCCCGCTTCTAAGAAGAGGAGGCTGGGGGAGGACCTTTCTGACGGACCGGTGAGAGTTCACGGTGAAGGAAGGGGCCCCATAACTCTCTGGAGGGATTCTTCTATCCACCAAGGGCCTAGTAATGTGCTACTGCTGGCACCTGTCCTTAAGTATCCAGAAGCTAAGAGGTTCAGGGTCTGATAGATTCGGTGGTAGAGAGTCTCCTGAACGCATCTAGGAAAAGAACTTGATCAAACGTTCGAGCATCACTTCGGCTGCTAGGATCCACTTTGTAGGAGACTATCCAGTGAGCTAAACCTACTCAGGGATAGAGTAGTGATTGTGCTATCCATTGTGCCTGGACTAACCTCCCAAACCTTGCTGTCCTGTCTTCTCTTCCACCCTTTACCTATCTGCTGAACATTGAGAAAATAAACTCAACGTTGGAGTTTAAAGTGGTGTGGACATTGGAATTACTGGGGGAATACAGAGACTTGTCCCTATATCCTAGGAGACGAGAACCAACTGAAGGAAGAACCTAGCTGTGGGACCCAAATACATAACACCGCTTAACCTCCTCATCCAGGAGGGTACGGGCATATAGTACGGTGTGCCTTTTTCCTGCAATTGAGCCAAGGCAAGGGAAAAGGGTCCGTGTGCTACATATATAGCGATACCCCCAGTTAAGAGGGCTGCTGGTATAATACTTTTGGGCCCCTGTATTGCACCCTGTCAACCCCCGGCAGTTGGCTCTAACCTCCCCTGGCACAGCTAGTAGGGGATGGTAGGATTGTGTAGCCTGCAACTCACGGAGACAATCCTATATTAGAACACATACAGCAATATAGTTTAACTATCCTTACCCGTCTCCTCTGCAAAGTAAATGACACAACACCAGTATACTTAACCCTTGCACTTTTACTCAGTTGGTTGGGTAAGAATATAATCACAGTTTACATATCATGTGCAGAGCCCTGCAATAAAAGAGTATCTCAGCAAACAGACAGATATACAGTATGATGCATAAATCTAACAGTCCCCGCTGCAGCTATTCTCCCTCGTGGCAAAAAATGGCACCCAGTAATGTCTACACTAAGTCAGGCCTGACTGTACTATGTAGAAGTTCTGTAGGGGAAATTCTTCGCTAGCAAACGGTGGTGCACTTGCTGAAGAAACAACTGTAATCCACAGGGTAAAAGGGGTTTTGATAACTTGGTGAATAAAGGAAATCTCTAAAGCTGCTCCGATGCACTGTCCCTCCGGTGCGCAGCACAACACAAATGAAAGCTCCGGAATACAGTTATTGGGCCTAGAGATCCTATGTAGTTCTCTGAGCAGGTGCTCTCTCACCCAACCGAACCAGTCCGTGTCCGTATCTTCCGCTGCTGTGTCTTGGTACACTGGTCTCACGACATCCAAGTCTTCGGTCCTCCGGGGAGCGATGCTGCAACGGTATACAGAACGTCCCTCAGGTTCCTCGGTGAGAGCGGAAGGCTCTTTGGAGAAAGGCCCAGGCTTCAGGCCTTGTAGCACCACAGGCTCGGAAAGGAGTTCCTTTTGCTGGGCGGGCGATGTCCAAAGAGACTGAAGCCGGCCCCGTCTCTTGCTTATAAAGTCCACCCCAGCAGTCTTTGCGCGGGGCAATGCACCCTGGGTGGCCAGTGGGGTTATAGGTACAGTAGTCTCTGAGGCCTTAAAGGAAACCCCCCCGCTACACACTCCCCCCACTTAGAATCTTTGGTCCCCAAAGACAGCATCAACAATATGTACAAACAAGGTAATGAAGGGCTGCAAAGGAATCTCCCACCAAGCATGGGAAGGGAGATTGTCCTGCCTACAGGTCACATCAGTGAGGGTGGCCTGCCTAACTGTGCCAGAGAGTGAGTCGGGGTTGCCCTCCACCAAATGCACAGTGGAGGGGCCTGGGTACTCTACAGTCCTTCTCGCAATCACCACAGTGTCTTCAGAACACTCCCCCATCTGGGTGTAGGTTAGCTTCCGGGGAGGACGTATGGTTCTTTTAGCTCTTTGTTCTCCTGGGGATCAATGCCTCAGATACTACAGGTTCTTCCAATGGGATAGGTGTAGGAGTTTCTTCTGTTTCTGAGGCACTCGAATCAGATGCAGAAAGATACATGGAGTCTCTTGAATCGTCAACAGGGAAGGATTCTATGGCATCTTCCCACTCCTCAGTCTGGGCATAGGATGGAATAAACTCGGTGGCTTCCGGATTTAAAGTATCATCAGGGACATCCTCAGAAGGTGGAAGGTCTATGGACAGAGGTTCGGGTGCCTAGGATGGCCACAACCACTCAACTTCCAGTTCCTCATCTTCACTCTGGTTGGTGATATCCATTTCTCCTGACAGAGTTGTCTGAGACCTAGTGTTGGGTCTGGGAGTATTCGAGCTTGAAGGTAGCTCGGGGGAATCCAGAGTAGGAGGCATCCTGACTGCTTCAGAAAGGGGTAACAGATGGTTTCTGTGCCAGATCTTCAACAGCCCCACTCTTCCTTCAGGCTTCAGCTGGTACACTGGTAAACCAGGCAGTTTTTTACAAATCACAAAGGGCTCTGACTTCCACCTGTCTGCCAGCTTGTGTTTTCCTGGAACACCCAAGTTCCTCAGCAACACTCTGTCTCCGGGCTGCAGATCCTGGATCCGGACCCTAAGGTCAGAGTTACGTTTA
Source organism: Rana muscosa (assembly GCA_029206835.1). Classification (NCBI taxonomy): domain Eukaryota; kingdom Metazoa; phylum Chordata; class Amphibia; order Anura; family Ranidae; genus Rana; species Rana muscosa. Next base: position 932,441,346 of record CM055117.1, read on the forward strand.
TTCCGGGCTCCTCTCTGGTCTGAAGTTGATTGGTCCTTCTCATAGGCCAGCTTTAAGCTCTTCCGCAGTCTGTCCACATATCCCTTGTGTGAGGCAGCTGATGTGTGGTCCGTCGAGGTGCCAAAAGCCAAGTCTATTGTTAACCTTTCTTCCCTACCAGACATGAGTCTATAAGGGGAGTATCCTGTGGTATCGCTGGTTGTACTATTGTAGGCGTGCACTATAGCAGCTATGTGTTTGCCCCAATGTTGCTTTTCCTCACTGTTCAGAGTCCCCAACATGTTTAACAGAGTCCTGTTGAATCTTTCGGGTTGAGCATCACCTTGAGGGTGATAAGGAGTAGTGCAAGTTTTCTTTATGCCCAAAGAGTCCAGCAGCTTCCGGATCAATCTGCTTCCAAATCTCTCCCTTGATCCGAGTGAAGGCGTTGAGGTAACCCGTAATGCAGTACTTCTCCACCAGTAATTTGGCTACAGTGGAGGCCTTCTGGTCTTTAATTGGAAAGGCCTGGGCATAACGGGTGAAATGGTCAGTTATCACCAGAACATTTCCATGTCCACTCAAGTCAGGTTCCAGGCAAAGAAAGTCAATGCATACCAAGTCCAGGGGCCCTTGACTCTGCAGGTGGCCCATTGGGGCAGCTTGACGTGGCAATGTCTTCCTCTGTATGCAGCGGGCACATAAGTGACAGTATTCCTCCACTTCAGCCCGCATACCAGGCCAGTAGAATCTACTACTGACGAGCTGAAAGGTTCAATCGGCCCCTAAGTGGCCATGGTTGTCATGTAGGGCAACTAAGACAGTTTTTCTGTGTTTTTCCGGCAAGAACAGTTGCCACTTATCTTCCAGGTCATCAGAGGGGCCCCTTCGGTAGACCACCCCTTGATGCACCTGCAACTTGTCCCACTCTTTGTGGATTAATCAGGCCTCCTTTGAGGGATCATGTAAGAGCCTGTCCGGATCCTGATCTTCCAGAGCTTCCAAGGCCAATCTTCCCCAAAGGTCTTCCAACTGATCCCTTATGTCTTTCTTAGACCGTTTTGGCAAGTCATCTTCGCCAATCTGGGTTACATCACAATAGCATTTGGGCACCCCCACCACCGAAACTCCAATTTCTTCTGCCCTGGATCCGCCACTAGCTTGAAGTTGTGCTCCCTGGCACAAGGCCCGCACCCCGTCCGGGGTCACCTGGGTCCAGTCTTCTGTATGGGAAGTTGGAGCATGAGACCTTCTGGACAACGCATCAGCAAGCATCTCGATTTCCAGTTCCAGGCCTGTACTTCAGACTGAAGTTGCATCCAGAGAGGGCGGCCAACCAACGGTGGCCGGTGGCATCCAGCTTGGCTGTGGTGAAAAGATAAGTGAGTGGGTTATTGTCTGTCTTCACTATAAAGTCAGCTCCATACAAGTAGTCTTTGAGTTTGTCCACAACTGCCCACTTTAAGGCCAGGAACTCCAATTTGTGGATGGGGTAATTCTTTTCTGCTGGTGTTAGACTCCTACTCACATAGGCAACTGGCCTCAACTGTCCTTCATACTCCTGGTATAGCACACCTTCCAGACCATCATGGCTGGCATCCACATGTAGTTCATATGGCCTCTTGGTGTCAGCATAGGCCAAGACCAGGGCAGTGGTCAGACTTTTCTTCAGCATTTTGAAGGCCTCTTCACACTTCTCTGTCCACTGGTCTTCCACGGACTCTCCGGGCTTCCTGGGGCCAGTGTCATCCTCCTCTCCTTCTGTCTTCAGTAACTCATTCAGAGGTTTGGCAATTCTTGCAAACCCTTCCACAAATCGGCGGTAGTAAGAGCAGAACCCCAGGAAGGATCTGATTTCAATCACTGTAGTTGGAAAGTGCAAAAAATTATCGCGCCCAATATAAATGAAAAAGAATAATAATAATAAATTATTCTAATGTGAAATAGTTAAAAATAAATACAATAAAACAAAACTCATAGAATAAACATCCACTGTAGTGTCTTAGTCCACAATCACCCTAAGTGAGAATCAGGGTGAAGTAGAAATCAAGGAAATCAGTGATTATTAAAAAGTAACCATAAAGTCACAATGAAGTGACATACAATAATATAAAAAAAGTCCTTGATAAACTTATTTACAACACCAAAAAATGAAAAAAGAAAAAGAATCAGAAAAAAGAAAAACAAAAAAGAAGGGGAGGGGAAAAAAACTTGTCCAATGTAATCAATGTTTCACAGAGGAGAAATGGAGGGCTCTTCTAAAGATGTTGAAGACAGAAGAAATATCCCAGGAAAGTCCACACAGACCAAGAGGAATAATCACATCCACCACGGTGAGAATGGTTAGAAGATGGTTACTTTACCAGAAGTGTTGGACCTCCTCTGTGGCAAAGTCTAAAGAGCCTGCAGATACCACCCTCTGCGGGGTACAGATGATGGTTCCTGAAATCCAGAAGATATCACCAAACCGCAATCCTGGTACTAGCTCCTAGTACAAACTGTCACTTCAGCTGACACAAAGCAGGCCTCCAAGATCGAATGCAGGCACATGAAGGAAAGAAGAGGGGACTCGAGTAGTGTATTACCTCCAGAAACGTTTTATTCCACACTCGCGAGGCATACAAATTCCAAAGTCCAAAATGGATCTGAGTTAAGTCACTGTAGTTGGTCGGGGCCAAGAGGTAACTGCTTCCAGTTTGTTCGGGTCGGTAGACACTCCTTCTTCAGACACTATGTGTCCCAGATAGTGGACTGAGGACTGGTAGAACTGACACTTCTCCCTGAAGAGTTTAAGTCCCTCTTCACGGAGTCTCTTCAGGACTTTCTCCAGCCTCTCTTCGTGCTCCTCCAGAGTCTTCCCGAAGACAATGATGTCGTCTAGGTACACCAGGACTTCAATGAGATTCATGTCCCCTACTGTCTTCTCCATCAGCCTCTGGAAAGTGGCAGGAGCCCCCGACAGGCCCTGAGGCATCCTGTTGAACTCTGAAAATCCCACTGGGGTGATGAATGCCGTCTTCTCCCTGTCATCTGGATGCATTGGGATTTGGTAATACCCACTCTTCAGGTCCATTACACTGAACCACTTAGCTCCCGACAGACTCTGTAAGGCATCTTCTATCCTGGGGGTGGTATACTGGTCGGGTATGGTCCTCCTATTGAGAGTCCTGTAGTCTATACAAAGTCTCAGTGACCCGTTCTTTTTCCTGACTACTACAATAGGGGAGGCATATGGGCGTCTGGACTCTCGAATAACTCCAGTTCTCTTAAGCTCCGCCAGTTGTTCATGCAAGTCTTCTAAGTCAGCCAGGGGAACTCACCGGACCCTCTCCCGGAAAGGTTTGTCTTCCTGCAGACGGATCTTATGGGTGGCACTCCTTGCACACCCTACGTCAAACACGTCCCTTGAAAAGATTTTTCTCCATCTGGTCAGCTGGACCTTGGCTCTCTCCTTCTACACCGGTGGTAGGGTCGTGTTCTCCAAGCAGAGCTTCTCCAGGGTGGGTTCCCCTCCTTCCGTCTTCTCCAAGTCAGACAGGGCCACCGGGTTAGCAGGGTTTACTTTGCCCAACAACATCTGGCCCGGAATCTTCACAGGGGAGCCGGTGATATTCCTAATGCTCACTGGGATCTGCCCATTCGCCTTCTTCAACGCCCTTAGCGGGACCACTTCAGGGATCACTTCCAATCCTGGGTGGGAGTCCAAGGGGTCCGGTTCTAGGACCACAAAAGGGCCAGGTTGCTCCCACGAGAGTTTCACCGTAGCTTTCAGACAGGTCATCTCACCAGGCTGCAGCATCCTCTCCTTCTTGGACAGTCTCCAGACTTTCCCTACCCCGTCTTCCGGGGCCTTCTGTTTCAGGATCAATTTCCGAGGGCAAACCACTGCCAGGGTGTCAAAGACCTCAGATTTTCCTGCTACAGAGGGGTCAAAGGCCAGTTGGATGGGAACATACCCGTTGTAGGGAAAGCTTTGCGTGCCAATTCCCCATATCTCTAGGTCTTCTAGTTTCTGTAGGGGCACGTGACTCAGGTGTTTTGGGTAAAAGTCTCTGTACAAAAGGGTCACTTGGGCTCCTGTGTCCAGGATGGCCCTTGTGTAGACTCCCTCCACTTGAACGGGGACCACAGGGGAGGGCCCCACCAAACTAGCTGGAAACTTCCTCGGAGAGGCTTCTTTCTTTGGATCCATGGACTTTTCCTTTGGGGTTTTCTTCTTCTTCCATCTCTTTCTTGATCTTAATCCCTGTTGGGCCTGGTATGCATTGATTTCCCGCAGGTTTTTAGATTTTTACTTTATTAAAATGTCACAAAATTAAATTTTATTCAACTTTAAGTACCACAGCACATTGAAATGTAGTGTAGTTGGTCACAACACACTGTGAAAAAAATTGATCCTGCAGTGCGTTGGTGGAAACTGAAACAATAGAACATTAGGTAAATTGCCCTGTCTATGCATTGGGCACCACACTACTGTGAATGGGTTCTTACTGAGGCCACCTGTCCAAATCAAGGATCGAAAAAGAGACTTTTAATCCAGAAGGGGTGGGGCTGAGAGTTTTTTAAAATGTAAGATTTGCATATTAGGTCCCTAGCTCTACTGATTACATTTACATAATTTTCACTAACACTAACCTCTCTTTATACTTTTTCATTTTATTTTCCATTTGAATTACTAAGATTTGTGGCACATTTACTGATAAATTGGAGGCTACACATGATGCTCCTGGATTACAAACTCTTATGAACCTCCACATGTTGTTTATTCAGTTATTGCTCCGTGGATAGTTGTAAAAACATGTAATTGCCCGTAATAATATTAATAACAAAAATCCAGTACACAAGCACAGCATGCCTGCGTTCCTCATATGCCCCCAAAGCCTGTTCTTTAAGCAAGGGCCATTAAATTAGCCCAGTAAATCTTTTCTATCTTGAAGCTGTTTTGAGGAATGTTTTCATTTCATAAAGTATGTGTTGGCCAGAAGTTAAATTTAATAAAATATACATGGGAATATGTCTTATTTAATGGGATTTCCAGTCCTGGAGCACTTGTGTCTTTGTAGATAACAGGAGACAGAGGGCTCTCACAACATAGGGGGCTGACGGAGGTCACTGCTACTAATGACTCCACACTCTCATGTAGACTGCAAGAATGATAGCGTTCCTCTGTTTTTGCACCAAGATGTTTTGGAAGCCATGTTTCTCACAGTTTTGAAGGGCTATTTTTGAACGATCGTTCGTATAATTAAACAATTTTCCATAGCACCTTCTGACCAAAATCTAATTTATGATTTCAAATTATGGTGACAAAGCTAACAGTAAGTAACCCATGAAGTCAAGTACCACATGCAGTGCTTTAATGTTTTTAGAATTTTACAGCGGTCACCAAGGCAATCATATCAAATTAGGCTACAAATATTAAAGTGTCTTTAGAACAACTACGGTATATTTCTCATACACACTAAATTTCCAGACTGAGGCAATAAAGGTGATTACCTGAGGTTTCATTATTGTTGTGAGAATTGTGGCCACCTTTTTTTTCTTAAAGCAGAGCTTCCCCCAACCATGAAGCCCACCTAAAGCCCATCTTTTATTATAGAAAAAACTATACTTACCTTTTTCCTGCAGTCTTCTTGCCAGTCCAATGACATCACCAGTACTTTCTCTTCTTCCTCTGGTGGTGGCGTATTCTTCCAGGACTGCCAATCCAAGAAAGGGGGGTTATTGTGAACACAAACTTAGCTAACAGGTAATAGGCAGAACAATGCTAGTGTCCTGCTGCCCGAAGAGAACCACCATGGCTGAACGGAGGAGGAAGTTGGGGACAGTGCTACAGCATGCAGAGGGTAATTAAACATTAGACATTTTTTATACCATAGAAAGGAGGGGGAACTAAAAAGAGAGCAAAAAAACTGAAGTTACACTTTAAAGCAACTATGTTGTTAGATACAAAAGAAAAGAGCCTGAAGTCACATAGGATATGGTGGATGGAGCCATACAGTGTAAAGAGGAATCAGGCATCTAACACTCCCAGAAGTGCAGTTCCAGGAAAACAATACAATACATACAGAGTGCTACAAATATGCATATATACACACATGCACACACATCTATCCACCCCAGCAGGTTTGTTTAAGCCTCAGAACCTGCAAGGGCTAGCAAGAAAATTCCAGACATGGAATGGGTTGAAGACATAAATCCCACATTTACATGCTCACTCATTCACAGACCAATAATTTTAGGGGAACACTTTGTATAGAGAGGCCTCTAAATTCTCTGTAGCTCCAGTCGCTGCACAAGGGGCCAACACTACACACAGGGCAGCGGGACAATGCAGCCCTAAGCATCGGTCCACTTGAATTAATTGCCAAGCCAGTTTCCTCCCTTGTACAGGCTGACTACCCTTTCCACCACAAAGCCCAGCAGACTTTTGTAAGTCTATAAGTATAGGCAAACTGCTCACTCACAGAAAAAAAGAGAAGACTTTGCAAATAGATTTCACTGATCGTTAAACAAGACAATTTCTTCTTGTCACGGAACCCGTCGCACTCTGCTTGAGTGCTTCCATCAGTATACTGCTTCCTCCAGTCTGGACCTTCAGATATCAGATATTACAGCCCATATATTGTAACCAAGAACCAGGCGAGACTAGCTCAGTTACAAACTGCAACATGGAATGTTTATTGAACAAACTCACACAAATATATAAACCAACTAATTAACTGCGACCTTAAAATTCTTACGAAAGCCTTATGTACACACGATCAGAATATCCGTCAGACAAACCATCCAAGGAATTCCGCTCAAGCTTGGCTTGCATACACACGGTCACACAAAAGTTCTCTGAACTTTTGACCGTCAAGAACGCGGTGACGTACAACACTACGACGAACCGAGAAAATAAAGTTCAATGCTTCCGAGCATGCGTTGAATTGTTTCCGAGCATGTGTAGGAATTTTGCGCGTCGGAATTGCTGCAGACGATCGGAATTTCAAATAGGAACTTTTTCCGTCAGAAAAATAGAGAACCTGCTCTCAATCTTTTGTTGGCAGAAATTCCAACAGCAAAAGTCAGATGGAGCATACACACGTTCGGAATTTCCGACTAAAAGCTCACATCGAACTTTACTTGTCTGAAATTCCGACCGTGTGTATTAGCATTACGACTTAATTCTTTCTTAGAACATTATATTCATAAGCATCAATCAGATTTTAATCCGTCGGTCCTTAAACCTCATTATAGCTGTCCATTCACATTGGGACTCCCCATTAATTTGCCAATGTTATTATCATTGGACCTTCACAAGGCCTTTGATAGTTTGTCCTGGGATTATTTGTTCTCAGTATTAAAAACTATGCAATTTGGCCCTTCTTTCTTATGCATTCTACGTGCTCTATACCACACTCCCACTGCACACATTCTTCTTAAGGGTTTCAAATCTGACCCCATAAATATACAACGTGGCACAAGAAAAGGTTGTCCTCTTTCACCCCTTCTATTTGCGGTTGCAATAGAACCACTTGTTATAGCTATACGTGATCATCCAAATATTAAAGGCAGACATTATGAACATAAATGCGCATTATATGTAGATGATGTTTTGATGTATATTACTTCCCCTCATACAACAATACCTAACCTAATGAAACTTCTAACCTCATTTTCGAGAATATCGGGACTGATGGCAAATAAAAACAAATCAATTACCTTAAACTTCAATCTCTCCGAATCTACAGTTAAGTCACTTAAACATAATTTTGAATCCAAATGGGCCAGTCATTCTCTTTCTTATTTAGGAATTCAATTAACCTCTTCCATACATACTTTCTATTCTACTAATCAGAGGCGGCTCTCTAATTAGGCAAAAAAGGCGGTCGCCTAAGGCCTCGTGCTTTCAGGGGCCTCGCGGCTGCCTAATTTGCCTGATGTACAGTGGGGCAAAAAAGTATTTAGTCAGCCACCAATTGTGCAAGTTCTCCCACTTAAAAAGATGAGAGAGGCCTGTAATTGTCATCATAGGTATACCTCAACTATGAGAGACAAAATGTGGAAACAAATCCAGACAATCCCATTCTGTCGGATTTGGAAAGTTTTTATTTGCAAATTATGGTGGAAAATAAGTATTTTGTCAATATCAAAAGTTCATCTCAATTAGACATGTGCAAAAGGAAAAAATTTGTTTCGTTTTGTTTTAATTCGTTAATTAATTTATTTCGTTTAGTTAGATTCGTTAAATTCGTTTTTGGATTTCGTTTCGTTTTTGACCAAATTCGAAAAATCGGTCGCATTCGAAAATATTTCAACCGAATTCTAAAATATTTCTACCGGATTCAAAATTATTTCAACATGATTCGAAATTATTTCAACCGCATTCGAAACTATTTCAAGCGGATTTGATTAACCACTTCCCGACCGCGCCATGTACAAAAGACGTCCACAGCGCGGTCGAGTTATCCTGAGTGGACGTCCCAGGGACGTCCTCACAGAATCTTGCTCCCGCGCGCCCCCTGGGGCACGCTCCAGGATATGACCGTGACCGCCGGGTCCGGAAGACCCGGCGCATCACGGATCACGGTAGATGGCCGCTAATCGCGGCCGTTTACCACGTGATCGCTCCGTCAAATGACGGAGCGATCACTTGTAAACAGACCGGCGTCATGTGATGACGCCGGTTCCTCCCTCCCCTCTCTGTACCGATCGGTACAGTGTGAGAGGAGAGGGGAGGGAGCGGATCATGTCCGCTCCCTCCCCCATGTCAGCTGTGGGCTGGATCTGTGACAATTGCAGTCACAGATCCAGCCATCCATCCATCCCTGCTCAGCCATCCCTGTGCAATACTCTGCCAATACTCTGCAATACACCCTGTGCAATACTCTGCAATACCCTGTGCAATACTCTGCAATACCCTGTGCAATACTCTGCAATACACCCTGCCAATACTCTGCAATACACCCTGCCAATACTCTGCAATACCCTGTGCAATACTCTGCAATACCCTGTGCAATACTCTGCAATACCCTGTGCAATACTCTGCCCATACTCTGCAATACCCTGTGCAATACCCTGCCCATACTGTGCAATACCCTGCCCATACTCTGCCCATACTGTGCAATACTCTTCCATATTCCGCAATACCCTGCCATACTCCGCAATACTCCACAATACCCTGCAATACTCCACAATACCCTGCAATACTCCACAATACCCGGCAATACTCCACAATACCCGGCAATACTCCACAATACCCGGCAATACTCCACAATACCCTGCAATACTCCACAATACCCTGCAATACTCCTCAATACCCTGCAATACTCCGCAATACCCTTCAATACTCCTCAATACCCGGCAATACCCGGCAATACCCCGCAATACTCGGCAATACTCGGCAATACCCGGCAATACTCCTCAATACCCGGCAATACTCCGCAATACCCGGCAATACCCGGCAATACTCCGCAATACCCGGCAATACTCCGCAATACCCGGCAATACTCTGCAATAACCACTTCCCGCCCGCCGGCCGTCATATGACGTCCTTGACTTTGTGCGGAGATATCTGAATGATGGGAGCAGCTACAGGCATCATTCAGATATTCGCTTTTTCAGCTGGCGATTCCCTGCACCATAAGAACGATCATAGCGGCTGTTCCACCGCTTGATCGCTCTTACGGAAGGTGAGAGGGGATGCCCCCCCTCCCGCTGCCCTCCGGTGCTTCTACCGACTCACCGCTACGATCAAAGCCAGGATTGTTTTTTGTTTTTTTTTCAGGCTTCCCAGCCTAGAGGTGAGATGTTGGGTCTTATTGACCCCATATCTCACTGTAAAGAGGACCTGTCATGCCATATTCCTATTACAAGGGATGTTTACATTCCTTGTAATAGGAATAAAAGTGATCAAAAAAAAATTTGGGGCGGAAAAACATGTCAAACTAAAATAAATAAAGTAAAATGAACAATAAAATATATATATTTTTTTTAAAGCGCCCCTGCCCCCGCGAGCTCGCATGCAGAAGTGAACGCATACGTAAGCCCCGCCCACATATGAAAACGGTGTTCAAACCACACATGTGAGGTATCGTTGCGAACGTTAGAGCGAGAGCAATAATTTTGGCCCTAGACCTCCTCTGTAACTCAAAACATGTAACCAGTAAAAATATTTAAAGCGTTGCCTATGGGGATTTTTAAGTAGCGAAGTTTGGCGCCATTCCACAAGCGTGTGCAATTTTGAAGGGTGACATGTTAGGTATCTATTTACTCGGCGTAACTTCATCTTTCACATTATGCAAAAACATTGGGATAACTTTACTGTTTTCTTTTTCTTTTAGGCACAAAACAGTTTTTTTCCGTAAAAAACGCGTTAGAAAAATTTCTGCGCAAATACCGTGCAAGATAAAAAGTTGCAATGACCACCATTATATTCTTTAAGGTCTTTGCTAAAAAAACATATATAATGTTTTGGGGTTCTATGTAATTTTCTAGCAAACAAATTATGATTTTTACATGTAGGAGAGAAATGTCAGAATTGGCCTGGGTTCTCCAGAACGCCTGATGGTGCTCCCTGCATGTTGGGCCTCTGTATGTGGCCACGTTGTGTAAAAGTCTCACACATGCGGTATCGCCATACTCGGGAGGAATAGCAGAATGTGTTTTGGGGTGTAATTTGTGGTATGCATATGCTGTGTGTGAGAAATAACCTGCTAATATGACAATTTTGTGGAAAAAAAAAAAAAGAAAAAAAAATCTTGATTTTTGCAAAGAATTGTGGGAAAAAATGACAACTTCAAAAAACTCACAATGACTCTTTCTAAATACCTTGGAATGTCTTCTTTCCAAAAAGGGGTCATTTGGGGGGTATTTGTACTTTTCTGGCATGTTAGGGTCTCAAGAAATGAGATAGGCCGTCAGTACTTCAGGTGTGATCAATTTTCAGATATTGGCACCATAGCTTGTGGACTCTATAACTTTCACAAAGACCAAAAAATATGCACCAATTTGTACTTATTTTTACCAAAGATATGTAGCAGTATAAATTTTGGCCAAAATGTATGAAGAAAAAATACTAATTTGCAAAATTTTATAACGGAAACAAAGAAAAATTCATTTTTTTACAAAATTTTCAGTCTTTTTTCTCTTATAGCGCAAAAAATAAAAAACCCAACAGTGATTAAATACCACCAAAAGAAAGCTCTATTTGTGTGAAAAAAGGACAAAAATTTCATATGGGTACAGTGTTGTATGACTGAGTAATTGTCATTCAAAATGTGAGAGCACCGAAAGCTGAAAATTCGTCTGGTTAGGAAGGGGGTTTAAGTGCCCAGTTGTCAAGTGGTTAATATTTCAATCAGATTTTTTGCAGATTACTATTTATTTTCATCAGATCTCCTGCAGTATATTAACATCTATTTCATATTTTTTTTTTGCAGGTCTCATCTGAAACCAATAGTAATCTGCAATTTTTTTTTTTTTTTATGAAATAGATAGTATCTATATTCTATTCTGTTGTTCTATTGTTTTTCTAGCCTATTTTCTATTTCTATTCTAATCTTTTCTAATTGGAATTCAAAAAATCGGTCGATACGAAAATATTTCAACCAAATTCGAAAATATTTCTACCCGATTCGATAATATTTCATCCGCATTCGTTAATATTTCAACCAAATTTGATAATATTTCAACCGGATTCGAAATTATTCCAACCAAATAGAAAAGATTATAATAAACCATGTTCCGACATTCGAATTTCGTATAGAATGAATTTAAATTCCAATTAGAAAAGATTAGAATAGAAATAGAAAATAGACTAGAAATAGACTAGACTAGGGAAATGGCTGCTAATGGTTTGCAGGAGACCTGCAAAAAAAAAAAAATGAAATAGATGCTTATAGTCTGCAGATCTGATGAGAAAATGAAATAGTAACTAATAGTCTGCAGGAGATCTGCATTTTTTTTTTATATAAATGCTAATAGTCTGCAGGAGATCGGATGGAAATAAATAGTAATCTGCAAAAAAAAACAAAAATGAAATAGATGCTAATAGTCTGCAGGAGATCTGCTGAAATAAATGAAATGGCTGCTCTAATGCAAAAAAAGAAAAAGAAAAGAAAAATTAAATAGATGTTAATATACTGCAGGAGATCTGATGGAAATATATAGCATCTATTTCATATTTTTTTTTTGGCAGATTACTATTTATTTCCATGGACTTTCAACTCCCTCCAAAGGTTTTCTATGGGGTTGAGATCTGGAGACTGGCTAGGCCACTCCAGGACCTTGAAATGCTTCTTACGAATGACACTCCTTCATTGCCCGGGCGGTGTGTTTGGGATCATTGTCATGCTGAAAGACCCAGCCACATTTCACCTTCAATGCCCTTGCTGATGGGAGGAGGTTTGCACTCAAAATCTCACAATACATGGCCCCATTCATTCTTTCATGTACACGGTCGTCCTGTGCCCTTTGCAGAGAAACAGCCCCAAAGCATGATGTTGCCACCCCCATGCTTCATAGTAGGTATGGTGTTCTTTGGTTGCAACTCAGCATTCTCTCTCCTCCAAACACGACGAGTTGTGTTTCTACCAAACAGTTCTTTTTTTTTTTTACTTACCGGTAATTGCTTTTTATTGTTTGTTTTTCATATCAATATAGTTACATTCAATTCCATATACAGTGAAAAAGGAAAAAATTTCACAAATAAAGGAAAGGAAAAGATTTGTCACATTATGCTGTGTGTAATCCCGCCTTAGCGTGTTTTTTCCTCCGCCCA